>CM056811.1:93067344-93752344 GCA_029852735.1 Persea americana | reverse complement strand
TTCTCGGTTTTTCTGGGAAGTAGCGCGCCAACTTCGGGTACCTTAGCGTTATTTTCGGTATTCGGAATTTGGGCTTTACAAAGAATGTGAACAGAAGACAAAGTAGCAAGTAAGGATGTATGGGTAAAGCCAAACCGATCAGGGGGGCGGGAAATCCTAGATGATCAACAAAGAGGAACTGACTGGGAGATGTCTGGAGAAGGAGCTGGGTCAAATGTCGATGAAGCTGACAAATCAGGAGGCTCATGTGCAAGCGTATTTTCCCGCTGACACCTTTCATACACAAGTAAAGGCTTGATAGTTTCCATAGAAGGAACATGATTATCACAAAAGTCAAGAACAAGTGAAGGCACATCAGGGTTATCACAATCTAAATGATGTTGGAAAAAATACTGATTTTCAAAAAACACGACATTACAAGAGGTCCTGATGCGTTTCACCTTAGGATCATAACAGAAAAATCCTTTTTGGTCAATCGCATAGCCTAGAAAAGCATACTTAGACGATTGAGCATATAGTTTTGTTCGTTCAACTGGGGGAAGAAGAACAAAACATACACACCCAAAAGTATGGAAATGAGAATAAGTACGATGCTTATGAAATAAACGAAAATGAGGTGTTTCATTCTTTAGACGAGGAGAGGGTAGTCTATTTATAACATGAACTGCCGTGAATAGAGCTTCGCGCAAAATTTTGGTGGAATAGATAATTCTAAGAGGAGTGGCCGAACAATGTCCAAAAGGTGTTTGTTTTTCCTCTCAGACACACCATTTTGTTGGGGTGTATAAGGACATGATTTTTGAGAAATTATCCCTTTGTTTTGCAAAAATATCTGAAACTCATTAGAAAGATATTCACCATCAGAATCTATGCTAAGTGTTTTAATGGATGTAGAGAAGTGATTTTCCATATAAGCTAAGAAAATTTTATAAGTAACAAACACCTCAGATTTTGAATGCAAGAAATAAATCCATGTAAAGCAACTATAAGCGTCAATAAATGTAACAAAATACTTAAAATGAAAATGGGATATGACAGGTGCTATACCCCAAACATCACTATGAACAAGATCAAAGCATTTCAATGATAATGAGGTACTGATGGGAAAAGGAAGAGTCTTACTCTTGCTCATTTTATAGCTAGAACAATCAAAAGAAACATCTTTAAGAGAAATTTTATTATCATGAAGCAAACCAGATTGAATCAAAGACAACAAAGTACGAGAATGGGGATGGCCTAATCTATTGTGCCATAATTGGCTCTTATTTGAACTAGAAGCAGAAAACAAGCCAGAGGCAACCAAATTCCTATCTTGTGTAGAGAGTTGTAGCGGAAAAAGATGGCCACACTTAGGTCCCTTCACTATCACCTTTCTCGATGCTTGATCCTGTACAACACAACCAGAACGCAAAAAAGAGACAGAACAATGGTTATCAACGAGTTGTCCAACAGATAATAAATTTGTAGATAACCGAGGAGAAAGAAAAACATAAGTCAACGGTAAGGGATGTAAGATCTCACCATTGGCAGTAACGGGTATACTGCCATCATGTGCGGTATTGATTCAGAGATTTCCATCATAAGCCTTTAATTGAGATAAATCATTAGAAGAGTGGGTCATATGATTAGAGGCCCCCGAATCCATATACCAGGTAGAGTTTGAATGTTTTGGTTTACCTGAGAGACCAAGAGCAGAAAATGTATTTACTATCATCTGTTGAACCATTTTAAGGGTAAGAGAGTATGAAGAAGGAGACTAAGCAAGCATCACTGAAGTGGCAGCAGGACTCAATGCAGAAGAAGACGCATCCAAGGTTGCCAGATTAGCCTTCTGAGAGGAAACCTGAGCACGGCGCCGATATTCCAGAAGAACATGGCCTTTGCGTTTGCAGTAAGAGCATAATTTTTTATTGCACTAAGCGGCGACATGTCCATATTTCTGACAACAATAACACTGTACTTTGGTCATGTCTCTGTTTTGCTGTTTGGGACGAGCAAGATAGGCAGCAGTCAGTGGTCCTGGAGAAATTGATTGTTGACGAGTAGCCTGGGTAGTAAGACGTTGCTCCTCGCGAAGAAGCTCTCCTAAGCAAGAATCAATAGATGGGGGAGGCACCCTACTCATCAGATTTGAAAGTACTGTTCAAACTCAGGTCTCAGTTTCATCAAGAATTGATCCCTTTGACTAGTGGAATGAATGCTTTGAACCACCACAATCGAGGCATCAGGTAGAATTGAGTAAATGATCTCAGTATAATCCGTCCATAAGCGAATAAAATAAGAGTAATATTCTTGAATGGGCATTGTCCCTTGATTAAACTGAGATAGCTCATGTTCTAAGTGGAAACGTCTAGCGGAGTTATCCTGTTGATAAACCTGTCTGAAATAGTCCCACATTCCTTTTGCCGTTTTATATGGCCGGAGATTCAGAATGTATTGTGGATCCACTGACCCCAGAAGCCAAGTCATGATTTGGGCATCCTTGGTTTCCCATTTGGACACTGCCTTTACATCTTTAAAGGTTTAGGATCAGTCCCATCAACATCTCCCCATGACTCTTTTCCCTAAAGGTATATTTGAAATTGAAAAGCCCATGATGAATAATTTGTCCCATTGAATTTAATCAAGGAAGTTTCACTTTTATCCATGATAAACACTCTAGTATCTGTCTCAAGTCAGTATTGTAACTCAGAATGACTAGATCAGCAGGCCTCTTTTGATAGAGAGGAGGGTGCTGAGTGAAATTCTTAGAAATTGCAAGCAGATTGTAAAAACACAAATCTGTTCCTCCACAAAAAATTGGAAAACAACTCTATAATCTCCAGAAGTATCAAACGACCCTGAGGCAGTGATATCTGGAGGTGCCTAACGGATCTATGGCGGGCCAGAGGTGATCAGATGCCATAATTGGCCCAAGCGACCTAAAATTTTGCACAGGATCTAGTCTAGTGGCCCACAGATTGATCAATGATGGGATCAGATCACATGGGAAGAAGGAGAAGCCTTTTTCGTGTCGACTAAACCAATTCTCACCCAAATCGGATGAGAATCCAAGAAACTGGATGGTGGAGATGAAAACTGGTGTAAGATTTCGGAAATCCAGAAAAATAGACAAAAACCTACCTCGAGGCAGCCAAAAATACTGAAAAAATCCCCAGAATGTCTAGAATAAGTAGTCGACCATCACATATAGAGTTGGTGAAGGTGTCTTGATCATCGCAGGTGGACCACCGATTTGTTGAAGTGAATACGGCTGACAACAGTGCTTTTCCTTGCTCCTGGCTGGCTGAGAATTTCTAGAAATAGAGATCAGTTGCTGTGGTGATCTCTATTGAGTGGCTAAGATGCAAATGAAGTAGCACGAAGAAGCAGAAGAAGAAGATGCAGCAGCAGACCAAGTCGTAGGCTCTGATACCATGTCACGAACGTGAATAGACAATGGATATTTATGGAATACTTGGATCCCTTCAATGGACGATCCTTCCTCCCTTTTATAATATCATACAATCTATGTATATGGAAAGTAAAGCTGTTACAATCTATGTATATGGAAAGAGAATAAGTTTACAGTGATTTGAGTCTATCTTAAATTATCCCACGTGATGGGTTGGCTTGTTACATTGAATGGGCCTGGTGGGCTTTGTGTCAACTAGTGTTTTTTTTTTTTTTTTTTGGTACCCTAGCTTTAGTGGCTGGGACCTTTTTTTTTTTTTTTTTTTTTTTTCAGTTATATAGAGCCTGGTACACCCGGGAAGGAATCTGACCTTTTTTTTTTTTTTTTTCCAGTTATATAGAGCCCGGTACACCCGGGAAGAAAGCCCACCGAAATGGGAAAAAAGCCCGGCACACCCGGGAAGGAAGACCACTGAGGTGGGAAGAAAGCCCGCATATACACATGCAGGAATATATGAGGAGGAGGTGGGGTTGAACCCCTGACCTCCCCAATAAGAACCCAACTCCTTACCAGTGGAGTAAGGAGCGATTCTTGTGTCAACTGGTGTTAACAGTAGGTTGGTATGGTCTATGGATATACCAATTATGACATTTATTAGTACAAATCTGCTGGACTGTGGATCAAGTCGCTTTTGATAGAGCTAAGGTCCACCTCCTAACGAACCATAGGATTTGGTTGCATGAACCTTTTGTTTGTTTCTTCTCTCTTTGTTCCATTTCAACCCTGAAGCATTCCCATTTCAGACTTGCCCTTCCACGTCAATCTGGTTGAATGTTAACCCGCCAAAATTAATGCATTCCGGACTGCCACTAAGTGGAAAAGTCTGGTCCTTAATCAGACTCAAAAGAGAGAGATTGCCCTCCCTAATATTTGCTTTCTTTCATGTCTAAATGAGAAACCTGCTAAGTACCTTCTCTTCAATGCCAAAATTTCTTGTGGCATTTTTCTTTTCCTTTTAGGATATCTTTTTTTGCTGTACTTGAGTCCGTCCCCAACCCTACCCCTAACCCCACGCCCCTCTTCCCCACACCATTTTTCTTTTTTGCATTGGAAAACTGCACCCCAGGGCCATTTTGCATAACGGGCAAGTTATTTGGAAAATGTAACCACTTTCTATTGTTAGCGGGATTCAGAAAAAAAGTTTGAAAAAAAGATATAAGTCAAACAGTCACCCATTTCAGCCGTAGCAGAAAGAAAAAAATTATGGTTGCATGAGCCATGGTAGAGAGAACAAAAAGGAGTTTAAGCTAAGGATCTTCAAAGGGAGTGGTCTTGCATCGTATGTGGGGTTTGCCCACCCATTAGTTATCCATCATTGGGCTTCTCTGGCATATAGAGCGCTTAAGCTTAATGTCTTGAGAGGGAGGCATATTCTGTCAGGCATTGGAGTCACTACTAGAGATACTGCTGGAGTTAAACTCTTAGCACTCTCAGGGATGGCTGGGTGAGAAGATAAAATACAGGTAGGGAAGAGGTGTTGGCAATGAAATAAGGATTGAAGTTGTTCATAAAGAGTTATGACTACCTTCTTATAATAGCAGGTTGGTTCAAGCAATGGTATGCATAGGTTGTCAAACAAATATAACATGGCATGGAGGTTAGCACATATAATGCAACCAGTGTTAGTGGAATTCCTCACATCACTAGAAAGTGTAACACAAATGTGGATGCCTTAGCTAAGCCCAGAGTTTCAGAGATTCATAGTGGACAGGATGTACAATGAAGTCATAGTTCTGTAATTTTTTGGTAACTTGTCATTTTGATGAGCATTTGCATACACATACACCATATTTGATCATAAATGCTGTATTAATGAATTTATGTTCTTCAGCATCGTCCTCATCATCGAAACCTTACCAATCCATTTAGAGTCAACTCTGTGAGTTCTACCATTCCATTCAACCTAATTGCAAGTCATGTTCTTTGTAACTCCACAATAGATCTTATTTTGTCTTACTAAAGATTATTCATTCCCCTCCACATTCCCCAGTTCCTTCAACATTTTATACTTTAATACTTCATATAGGAGAATTGTTTGTGATCTTTTATGAGTTTCTACCATTCCACTCAACCTTATTTAAAGCTATCTTCTTTGTAACTCCACAATCTATCATGTCTTTCCTTAGTCCTTTCTATTTGAGATTATTCATTTGTCTGCACATCCCACTAGTTCTTTAAAATGTTTAACTTTAATACTCCGTTTGGGAGCTGTTTCTGATCTTCTATGTAAGCATTAATTTAAAGGCACAACATGAGTTGGTTATGTAGATTGAAGGGAGTATAGAAGGAAAAGATAGTAGAGGATCTTCTTAAGTAAAGACATGTGAACATAATTTATTAAAGCTCTTGCAGGGATCCCCTTTATCAAATTTTCTACTTTGCAAGTGGTTCTTTTCAATTTACTGCATTACTCTTAATTTGCAATTTGCATTAATTTCTCAACCTCAAAATGAAATGGTTGTAGTCCAGAAAAGCAAAATGACGAGTGCTTGTCTACTACACTGCAGTGTCTCCACACTCAAATCAGATAACACGAACTGAAGGCACTTCATGTAGAAAGGAAGCTTAGGCCCAGCAGGTTCAGGCCCACCTTGTCGCCAAGCCCATGAGTCCAGTTGATTGCATACTAGTGGTCAGCCACAGCTCATCCCCAAGTGGGGTTCTAATCACCTACTATCCGTGGGAGAAGCTCTTCCTGTGTAATTACTAATTTTAGGAGATGGTGATATATTGACTAGGTGTATTAGATATTCTTTATAGCCATTATTTGCACCGAATGTCGTATATAAAGGATACAGTCGACCCTCAAAGGGAATAATCATTTTTTTTCCAATCTCTGCTCTTCATGTTATTACTTAAATTGTATTCTGGAAGAAATAGGATCAGATTGCGGCTAGAAATGTACAAATATGTATTTCATTTTTCCATAAATTGTGAAGTAACAAAATAGAGGCTACTTAAAAAATATATATATATTTATAACGGCTACTTAATATTATGACTAAGATTTTCACAACTGGGACAATATCAAACAAAAGGCAACTAAATTTATGTCTATGAGCTGGCAAAGCATTACACAAGAAAACATAATATGTAACAGAGAGAGGAGAAACTACCTTATGCAGAAAAAATTTCACATCTCCAACATTAACAATGACGTCAGTCGCTAACTCGGTTTCTATGTACCTGCAAATGTGAAAATCATTTGGTTATGCCTCCATAAAATAGATGAAACCTGACATAATTGCAAAAACCATTTCTCAGATCATTAAATGTGTATGAGGGTACAAAACATTAAGAAATAGAGTAAAAAATGGAGCTATGAACAAACAGAGAACCAATCATTAGGGCCAGACAAGAAAATATATGTTTGTATTTAATTATTTCTTTATTTTCTTCTGAAACTCCCACCAAAAACTAATCATGTCAGGAATCTTCTAAAATGTATCACCGCCATGACCCTTGCATTTTACACTGATTACAAGGATTCAGAATTCATTCGAAGAAGAGAAGGATGGTAATGATCATTATTGGTGCTGATAAAGGCTAAGGTAACAAAATATTCAGATAGGCTTAACATGCCTTGGACAGGACTTCATTATTACTATTACTATTATTATTATTTATTTTATTTTATCTTATTTTTTTGGGAAGATGCCTCAGACAGGACATTATAATCATATTGGGACTAGATACACATGGCATGCTTGTAGACTGTAGCATTAACAGTGTTTCCGTATTATGTTCGTTAAGTTTGAACATTATAACTAAGTACATGATTAATAAGTAACTTAAATTTTAATCATGTCAAAACAACAAAAGGGACCCACTCACACATCCAAAGGAGTTACGACTTTTTTACTCTTATATTACAAAGTTACAAGTAGAATAAAATGTAAAGAGAGAGTCATCATAAAAGGATGGAGTTATAGATGACAGAACCAGACAAGAGAAGCCATAGTGGACTTACATAGGGGATTTTTCTACTCAATGTAGACAGAATGTGTAGCTCTACAACCCACCAACATGGCCACGACATCTACTAAATTGCAGTTATAAAAATCCCACAGGACCCTAAATAATCTAGGCGCAATTGTTCACCTCATTCCTTATAACTCCTATAACATCTAGATCTGAACTGCCCACTGAGCTCCCATCAAATTTATGGTTACAATAAAGTGAGACATCCATAATGTTATTGTGCCCACCACTAATCAAACTCCCCACATAAACTCAATCCATCCTTTTCTCAATATCCGGGTGACAGACTTCAAAGCCAATGCCAAAAAATTCGGTATTTTTGTTGATTCATAAAGTTGTGCAACTGATAACTACTTCCTGTTAAACTTTTTGTTGCCTAACCCATAATGTGTACAAAACCAGAGGATCAAGAGCATACAAAACGGTAATTTTCTTGAATCACCCCATGAAGGCCTTCAACTACTAGCTTAGATCTTCCTTCCCCTTCTAACCTACATTCCATCTTTCACAACATTCATCCATAGTCCATACTTTGTCTACGATATCCAAATACTTCAAAAATAGCAATGAATCCATTTTGTATTGTATCCAATACAGATACTTCAACTGATGCATGGAATCAATAACCTGCCGTATCCATGACATGACCCTGCTGTAGGCAAGCACCAAAGACACCCAACTGCTCCATTGGGCACTTATAGGCCAAAAACCGTAGTAGACAACACTAGAGACAACCGACTACTTTATTGTCAGCAGGACTTGGGCGCACCGCTATAACTGAGCCTCACTCGAGTAATTGGGCCTCACAGGTGGTCATTGCCTCTGAAGTTCTCTATATATATATATAGAAATATATATATATATATAGAGAGAGAGAGAGAGAAAATCTATTAAAAAAAAAAAAGCAAACATCACAAAGCAGTTTTACCAATCACAACCAATAACCCAGGGACATAGGTTTCGTTGTCCCCCCAGAAATGCTAGTCAGTAAATGCCTTTCTAACCAAATTGCAGTTTGGTTTGGATCTGAAACAATCTGGAAACTCTTTTTGAACATACAAGCTAAAAAGTGATATCCTGTCTGATGCAGTTTCCATTTTCCTTGATCCCAAAATGTACAGCAGTCAGCAGAATGGATGGTTATCTGCTCAATTATCCCTTCCACTTGTACTTTTGGTGCACAAGCCTATCCTATTGATTTACTCTTAAGCTATCCTGTTAAACACAGATTAGAAGATGGACAACATTATTTTGAACATTGTATCCCTTTCAAGAGGAGACGGGGAGACCAATATTCTATGGAAGACAAGGCATGGGCATTTGATGAAAACTACAGCGACAATCCTCAACCTATATCTGTAAATGCAGACCAAAGTCCCAACTAACTTTCTGGATCAAAGACTAGATTCAATAGCAAATACTAATAAGAGTGGCCTTACAAATTCTTGAATTAATGGAAACCATTTCCCTTTCATATATGCCCGCCACCTCTGTGTTTTTCTGTGAGTCTATTTCCCACTGCCAATACTTGATGAAATGGCATATAATACTTAGGCATAGTGAAAAGAAATACACATAAAGGCAGAAAATATCTAACATAGAAATTCTTACTCGGCCTGCCACCAAAAAACTAAAACAGACATCTAAATGTTACACCACTGCATGAACTGATACGGTGGGGAAACGGCATGGACTTGGCAGGGACATGGATTTTTCACGTGCATCATAGCTCCAGATCAATGAACTTTCAAAGAGCAAGAGAGAATAAAAGACTAATGGTTTTGCTAAACAGATCTAGGTTAGTCATGCAGCAAAATGCACTGCAAGAAAGCACCTACTGTCTACTAAAAATCTTCCCAAAACATTCCCTGGCCGCCATCCTTGCTAGAATTCACTCAAAAACAAAACCCAACCAAAAACCCCGGCCAAAGACTCAACGCAGCGTAGATATCTTTTAACAGAAAAAAAGAATAAGAAAAAACTTTTATAAGCATTGAACAAACTAGTAAATCACAGAATAAGCTTTGATAAACCTCACCTGAAATCGTTTCCTTCTGTCCGAAATGAATCTGGCTTTGATCCAAGTTTCATAAACTTCATCTTAGCAAAAGAAAATTTGATCTTTGATAGATTTATATCCAGCAATTCCAAACTCCCACCACCCCACTTCACAGTCGACCAATCAAACCAGCTAAAATAACTGCAGGGAGTTGTTGTGCAGAAACGAACATGCCCCAGATCGTAAAACCACCGCCAAAATGGCAATAAAGAAAGAAATAAGAAAACCCATGTAGGAATTTCTGAAAATGGTGGAGGTTCTGCATCCAATCCGAATCTTCTCGATCATACCATGCAAAAACTCACAAAAAGATCAATTGAGTATGAATTTAAGAGGCCCTTCTCTTTCAAAAGATGGCTTGTTTCCTCTATCATCGTGAGGGCCCACGGAATCCGGGCATCAATGGTCAGCAGAGGAGACACAGCCAACAGGACTTCCAGACTAAACAAATGCAAAAATTAGAGACACCCACAAGCACAAAACTGACAGCACCGCCCTGAAGACATTTGTTTATGCATCGATCTGCTCTGCTTTTCCTCACTTTCCTTTGTATTCAATCATCGGACATCAAAGATTCCACGATCTGCTGCCCTGGAATCCACATTCCTTGAATGACTAGTCATGCAGACCTGCAACATAAAACAGCATCTCGAAGTGAGAAGAAAAACCACCAAAACGGTAGACAGGAAGCATCTTACAAAGATGAAAAGAGGAGAAACAAAATAAAGGGAGAGGAGAAAATATCGTGGGGGGAATCTTGGAAAGTAGGAAAAACCCAACACCAAAAACCCAAAAGTAGCTCAAGGTAAAGTAAGATATCCAGTCCAGCTCCCATGTCATCCAGAGCTTTGGTAAAAAAAAATCCCATTTTATAAGAACCATCAAAACTGCTTATACAGATGAAGTTGCAAAAAAAAAAAAAAAAAAAAAACTTCAAAAAGAGACTAAAATTGGAGCAAAAAGGCACAAAAATTTGAAGGGGAAAACCCCCCCAAAAAAAAAATACTGTACAGTCACCAAAAACAAACTGTCAAACACCAAAATCCATCTTGACATGAGTCTGGGAGAACAACCAAATCAGCTTAAACAAAATAAAAAAAGAATGAAGCAATGCCAACAACATCTGATAATGCAGCTTCAAGATGAATGAAAACCCATTAAAATCTAAAAAATGAAGAGGCAAGAACCCACAAAAATCCTTTCAATGACTCACCTAAAACACCTCTCTCCCTCTTCCCAAGTGCCTCAAAACTAATTCATGATGTAGTCCACATGTAGAACACCAAAACCCAAATACCAAACAATGTAGAAAAAAGCAGACACCTTTCTCATTCCCCCAAATCCTAGCATGCACCGTAGTTTACCCACTTCACAAAAGCAAAGCTAAAGCAAGCGACCAAGTCTAAAAGAGCTTGTCGCTAGCAAGAATGTTCTCTGTTTCTTTGATATCAGCACACCCCTCCCTCCCTCTCTCTTTCTCTGTGGAAAAGTGAAAGGCCACAAAGCAAAAAGAAAGAAAAAGAAATACCCACCATTGGAATTTGGTCTCCAAAAGAGAGAAATCGATAACCCTTTTTTCCCCTCCTTTCGATCTTTCTTTATCAGTTTTCTCCGTCTCGGATTCTTCCTAGAGAAAGCGAGAGAGAGAGAGAGAGGCCATTGGAAATGCCATCATCATTCAAAGCCTATCGAGTATGGACCAATGAGGGAGAATTTCTTCGCTGCTGTATGCATTGCACGCCAATCTGACACTGCTTCTGCTGCGGCTCTTTAACGACGCATGTAAAGGAGATGCAGAACTCCCCTCTCTTTACGTATCAAATCACGAAACTACCACTTGATTTAATGAGGACTTGGAATTTTCCACCAAACCCAATCTTTTCATTTACTGTAAAAAAATGATATTCATTTTGATCCAAAATGTGTGCAATGTGGTTCGGATTATTAAACTGTGAACATTCTTTTATTAGCTTGATATTTTATATTTTGTTATTTATTAAGAAACTCTTCTTTATTATGATGTCTCTCTTGAAGGATGAGGAGTCCTTACCATTAAAAATATATATATATATATATATTCACCCTCCCTCTAAATTTAGGAATGAAAAAGAAAATCGAAAAACCGTCTAATCGAACCGAACCGCAATTCATAACAGTGTTTCACGGTTCGGTTACGATTATTGAAATCTGAAAAGCTTCACGGTTCGGTTACGATTTTTGTCTCAACTCACGGTTAATAACAAAACCGAATCGTTAATCACGGTTCGATTAACTGTATTCCCAAAACACACGGTTAACCAAACAATTTCGCTAATAAGAAAAAAATCTAAAGGCCTGAATAAAAATTACTTTTTTTTATTTACAGTAACATATATATGCAACTATGATTTTTTTTCCAACTATGATTTTTTTTTTCACAGTAAGTTTGATTAATAAATGAAAAAAAATTTACAAATTTTTTTAAGTAAGAATTAATTGTAACCGTGGTTAACCACGGTTTGGTTTTTAACGGTTTGGTTACGATTATGGTTACGGTTTTTAAAAATAAAAAATCATGAAACACGATTCAATTAACTGCTCTCCCAAAAGTCACGATTAACCGAACCGTTACACCCTTATCTAAATTGACTCTCTGGCAATTGGGCTTTTAGAATTCTTCAAGTTCTATCTTCTAAGTTATAAAGTGCATTTAAGCCTTTGTGTTCCTTGTGGAGGATAGCAGTGGGAGAATTTGTATATCCCCTAGTGAGAATTCTCACAAACAACCAAGCCCTAAAAGCAGTTAAAAAATGAGGCAAGGTGACTATCCAAAAATGACAACCGAGAGTCACACTTTGTTAGAAAATAAATCAAAGGGGAGATGAGATGGGAAATGAATATTCAGCTATCATCACAGTAATTAAAATATTGAGAAAAATCAAGCTCTCATCAATGTTAGCCTCTCACCTCTTAAATCCATTTGACAATGAATTCCTATGTCCTATTTGTTCAATTGCTACAAACAAATGGGCCCCAAGGACAATTCAGGTTGCAAGCATTTGTGTTTTACATATATTGGCTCCACCTAAGCACGGTCCATTAATAATTAGATTGAACATATTAACTTAAACCCAACCTCTTTGTAAGCTACATGAGTGATCATACCAATTTCCTAATTAATTGAACAGTTAAAATTGGGTCGAAGGATTAGGCTATAATGCAATTAATTAGGCCGGGTCAGATATAGGTCAGGCCGAGTGCAGGGGTCAAATATTAGGAATAGCCTCAACCCAAAATGCAACCCATATATTCATCACATCAGGAAATGTTACCCAAACCAACCTAAATAAAAAAACAAGTCAACTCAAACGCTGCCTGCCACTTTAATTGAGTCTCAACTGGGGTTGGCCAGTCAGTTAGAAATAGCCAACCCTCCCTCACGGTGATTTTGACCATGGAACCCCAATATTGCCTGAATCTTTCAAGAGGAGATAGTGATCTTGGAAAATTCAGGGAGAATAATGTGGGATAGTAATTTGGAATTCGCTGATAGGGTAAATTCATAAGAATAGCTACTAATCAAACAGACCCTGAGGTTTTGAGCTGGGCTCCACACACTGAACCTCCTCAGTAGCTGCTCAGATGATACCAAACCCACGGCTTCCCAACTCAAAATGGGTGGCTCCAATTCATGCATGCAGCAATGAGAGAGTGATGGATGACCCACCACCAAGTCTGCCCACGTCCTTACATTGGCTACAAGTACTGCAAAGTGCAAATCCATAGCGTATCCCCTCCCATATCAGAAATATATTCTGCATTCGATGCTTGTCTTCAATGGTCTTGCTCACTACCATGTTCAATAACTCTGGTTGAACAATAACTCTCAACTCAACCTTACATATGGGGTCATGGTTCAGAGATTTGATCGATCATGAATCAGATGGAGACCTTGAAAGAAACCGCTAGTTCTAGATGAGTATTGGAATTGAACTCGTCGACAACCTTTATGTGTTTTGATATGAGATAGATCATGCAAACTAGCTGCAAATGCTCAAACATTTTAGATTATCAACCAAGGATTTACATCTCCCTTTTATTGAGCGATCCCTACGAGTCACGGCTACTACAGATCCAAACTCTACAATCAAGATTTTGACCCTTATCTATTCTATCAAATTAAGGTTTACTGGGAGTTCATCTACGCATACTTCCAAGCTCAATCTGGCACGGACCCCATTGCAGTCGGGCTATACAATTTTTCTAATAGACATGTTGAAACTTGGATTATAAGAGATCAGTCATGCATTTTTCTAAATTGAATCCATTTTCCTAAAAACCTATATATATTCTGTAAAATCGTATCTCTTTAATGTTTTAATTGTTTTTTTTTTTATTTTCTTTAATATATCTCAATGAGAACACAAGATTTTGAAAGTCACCCGATTTTAACTCTACCAAATAATTTCTCAATGGTGCGCGTAGTGATCCCAAACTCTCTACTGTCCTGATATATATGAACCCTTCAATGTTTGGGCTCACTATGAAGTCCATGTTGCTCCGAGCCAAATTTCACTCGGGCATGAAATTATGCCTACCTTTAGAATGATCACGTTATAAAACACTTGTTTAAAATAAAAACAAGAGTTAGAACCATATTTCTATATATGATCAATCTGAAGGTATACCATAATTCTAAGTGACATCAGGCCAAAGTTGGCAGGGGGTGATTGTAGTTTTGAGTGGTTTGCATTTCACAGTTAGCCCATGGAGTTTATGGATATGGATCCAAAGACACATGAGATTTCAAATAGTAGAATCTCTCTCTCACACACACAGTTGCTACATGTTCCTCCTCAAATCAGTGTAAATAAACCATTCTTTTAGAAAAGCATAAACAAACCATTCATAGAAACATAATCTAGATTTCAGCATATTCCTTTCTCCTAGTGGACTGTCTCACAAGGGCTGCTGCATGTGCCACGAGTTCGGAGAATCTAGGCTACAATCTCTAACATTTCAGAAGACGAAGGTGACCCACCTCACTGTCTGAGCTGGCTTGGTGGGCCAAATCATGATCAAGACCGAGATTGAGACAATCCTGTCCGGATATTCACATGCATTTGGCTTGAGTGTCATTAATTGTAGTACTGTCTACCCCACCACTTGACCTAATCTAAGCACTTATCCATCATGTGTTTGTTTGACACTGTCCCACTTTCTCAAGATCAGGGATCCCCACATGTCTGAAAGAGCCTGGTTCTATCATCAATGTCTGGACTACTTAAGCTAGGACCCACCATATGTAATGTTGGAAGTTGGTGTGGTGCAGGCACACCCACATCATCTGATGCTTTCCTTGAGATAATTATCTTCACAGTTCATACTTCACTCATGTTTGTACTATAATCACCATCAAATCATGGAAAATCCCTACAAGTGAGGGAGTTAGATACCTTGCTTAACGAAGATGGGGGACATGAACTAGTGGCAGTTGAACAATACCAGACAGGGGAGATCCTACTCTATCAACTTACAGCTCAAATTGTTCACATGAATTGATTTTGGATTATACTTTCGGCATTGAATCTATCTGCTACTTTGACAACATGCAAAATTCAATTATCTATCCTGGCAAACTTGTCAGGTTTTTTTTTTTTTTTTTCCTACTGGTAACACAATGTGATTTTATTTTCCAATTGAAACTTAAAATAGTAGTTCACACCATCTCATATCAAAGGTTATCAGCCTAAAATGGTCTATATCAACTGCAACGAAGATATGATGTGTTGGCCGCGTTGACAATACAGATGCAATATGTAACAGTAGAGACAGTAAGTACTGTTTGATATTTAAAACCATACTAGGCTCCAAAGATCCACAAGAGCTTTATGATTTACATGATCAGGTTAATGAGCCCTCTCTCTGATAAGTTTCATTGGATTTCCAGAAAGCATTTGAGATGGCATCAATCTTAGTTCTAGCGGCGGAACAAAGAAAAAAAAATTTTGGTAGAAAAGAAATTTTTCTTGGAGGGGCCTCAGTGTGAAAAAAAAAAAAAAAAAAGAATTTCTTTGGGTGATATAAGAAAAAAAAAGTCATAAAATAAGGAGGATTTTGTCAAAATTGTCCTCCACGAGCACAGACGTGCATAGTAAAAAAGGCCAGCCATGATGCTGTTTTTTTATTTATTATTAAATTAGAAAGTTAAAAAAAAGATATTATACAATCAGCTTGTGATGTAAAGGAAGGTGTATTTGGTTCTCTTAAAAAATACATCATAGTAGGCAAATTAAGCAGTCGGATTCGATACAGTGGTCAATTTTTTTATGCTAAGATACCTAACTTGTACCATATTTGAATAGGCTTTTAGTTTTTACACACTGATTTGTAGCAATTTATTGGATTGAGATTCAAGTGCCGGGGACATGTGACAGACAGTTTCTTAGGGATGTGTAATATGTTTAGCTAGGGTTTGCAAATGGTGTGCTGAATCTGATTTAGATGCCACAACAGATCCTGTTTGCCTGCCTAAAATGGGAAACAAAATGTCAAGGCAAGCTCAACCACCCAGAAATAAATAAGAATATGAAGCAATCTACTGCCATATGATATGTTAAGGTTCACACCTTGGATTGCCCAACAGAGTTTATTTATAGGTGCCACTCAGATATTGTTTAAGATTTGCCGGCGATCGGGACCGTTCATTTTATGGGTCCTAGTGCCAATGTGCTTCATGCTAAGACAAAGTTGCATCAGTTGGAGACTATGATCAGTGATGTCATTCTTATGTAAGGATGACGACTGCCTCCAATGTTATACCAAAGTAGGGCGGATTTTGCAAACGGCTTTTTACTCAAGTGGCAACAAGTGATGGTTCTCACCTGACTGTCTAGGGTTTGAATTCTCGGTACACCAACTTTTTTTTGCGTGCACGGGCTCCTCTCCTACTTGCGTAAGCTATCTTTCCGCGTCTGCATGTTTCATTTCCACTTGTGTGGGCTTTCTTCCAGCGTGTGCATGCTCTCTTCCCAATTATATGGCTGTCTTCCCGTGTGTGTGCAATTTTTCCCTTAGGTCCAGGCCCCCTTTTACCAGGAAAAAAAAAAATAAGGAGGAGCATTTTTGGCATGTTGGGAGTACTCGGAATGTCTACATTTAGCTGATATAAAGTAATGAAAGGGGTCCACCTTCTCTTAGTCCAAACCTTTAAAAGCTCTGGCTCTCCGTGTATCCTCATTAGACTAAATTTCACTTCAATTGAAGTTAGTCCCAAGTTTACATGTGATCTCTATAATGGTAATATGCTTCCTCAAAAATTTTTAGCCATCCAATCAAAGATGAAATTTATATGATTGTCTTATATTAGATTATTAAAAATGTGTATTGAGTCTAATTTTGACACACCTGCAATCTGCAGATCACTTATCAGGAATGGTGTACCTCATCACAATACGTCCTATCTAATCATTTATAGAAAAGAATAAAAAAAAAACATTTTCATCTCAGCTATAAATATTTGAAAAATACTAAATTGATAAGGATATCTGATTTAGCCCATAGAAGTGAATACCCTCTGATTAGAACCAACCATAAGTGGAGCCATTCTTAAAGAGATGGAACCCATCACACTATGAATCATGGATGAACAAAATGGTATAAGCATCCATGGTGAGGCCAGCTAGATGAATAATCTTGATCATCATGTGGGCCTATGGCAAAACATTAAGGGGAAGCCATAGGATCCAGCAACGCTTGCAGCTTTCTAGATTGGAGTTTTAGGGCCCGTTTGGGTGTTTACAGAATAACATATTTATAGATTTAAATATTATAAGAATAAAATAGTATAGAATAGAATAATCCAATATTATAATTTTATAATATTTTTACTGTTTGACAGTTTTTGAAGAATATTATAAATTTTAAATTGAGCTTTTTGGAAAAGTAAATTATATTAGAAGATTTTTTTTATTAAATATTTTATTTTATATGTAATTTACCACGTTTTGATAAAAAAAAGTAGCGTGGTAAAGTAAAGTTCAACTGTCATGTTTTTACCATAAGTTACTTTCTTTTATTACAAAAAATCATAATAAAATATAGTAAAGTAAAGTCAATACAAAAAATAATTACTTTATAACTCTCTCTCCCACTTTGCTTTACCACATACTTAATCTCACATTACTTTACCTCACCTTTTACCATGATATGACATCAATATTTATTTTACTTTATCATACTTGTAAACAAGTCACTTTTTATTTATCATATAAAACTACGATAAAATCTAATAAACTAAAGTAAAAAAAAAAGAAAAAGAAATTACTTTACCATTCATTCCCACTTTATTTCACCATATACTTTATCCCACATTTACCATGCCATGACATTTACTTTTACCTTTACTTTACCATATATGTAAACAAATGCATCATAATGGATTTGGTGAATTAAAGTATTTATTTTACTCTACTACTTTGTAATCATCATTTTGAAATATTCTTATATTGTAGAAAGTTTTTCATGGAGGCGACAG
The DNA here is from genome assembly GCA_029852735.1 of Persea americana. Lineage (NCBI taxonomy): Eukaryota > Viridiplantae > Streptophyta > Magnoliopsida > Laurales > Lauraceae > Persea > Persea americana. The sequence goes on along the minus strand of CM056811.1, from coordinate 93,734,335 downwards.
ATTCTAGTTTATTCTTTTACTTTTACTTTTTTGGATATTGATACAATTGATAAAGATACAATATATTTTATGTAGAGAATAAAATAATGTTGTAACACTGGTTTCACACATGCAAATTAGGTCGTCCTCAATGGATGGCTTCACAATGGGTATGCATGATAGATTTTGATATCTTATCTAGTGAGTCTCATGTTGACGTAGGGGTGTTCATGGCCCAGATTGACCCGAGCTGAGAATATCCCGGGCCAGACCAGGTTGGGCTTGACTTTTGGGCTTTTACAACTAATAAAAGTCCGCCCCAAAATTAAATGGGTCCAGATCAGGCGGGACAGTCTGTCCCGGCCCATGAGCACCCCATGTAGACAAGTGGTTGGGTGGATATGTTAATCTAAGGGCTCTTTTGTAAGGTAAGATGAGTACAATTTTCATTTAGATGGGTCACAATTAGATGTACATGAAGGATTGAAGGGTGCACATTTGGATCTTTCATCTCACGTGTATTGGCGGTTAGGCTAAATAAAGTTAGTAATCCATTGGATTCCATCCAATCATGCTTTCCACATGTGTTGGCAGATAGGTTTAATTTCATGCAACCATGCTTTTGAAACCATTGTTCAAAGCTTAAACCTTATTGACATGGTAAAATAACAATTTTCTCCACATAAGCACCTTTAATAGAAAGAAAAATGTCAGTCAAGTCAACACATTTTTTAATGGTCAAAGCGGTGCTGTGTTTTTGCAAATGTCAAGTAAGCATAAACAAATAGGTGTATTTATTAATATCTGTTATAGAGAAGTGTTAACCGATTATCATTAGAAAATAAAAGGGTGTCTTTGTAAATTTTCTATTTTTTGTCAAAGCATCATGTTGCTAAGAGCATAACAAACCTAAATAATCTTATTAGAGGCTTCCCACTTATGCCTGGACCTAGCCCATTGGCCTAAAACACCTGTCTATTGTGAATGACCCTCAAAGTGGCCCTTGTCCATCAAAACACCCTTAGAAGAATAACTAAATTTGTGCATATTCTTGATAATACTAGCAGTTTTGCAGAGCAGAGCTCAACCATGGTTTTGAGGGGATTTACAGATGAAACTAGTCAATGTACATCGCCAGCTGATGAATAGATTCGCAGGGCATGGCAAGTTGGTAGGTTCTAGTGGCCCCATCACATGAAACCCGTCTTGTAATTTGGTGGGAACCGGCAGTCTGCATGCCCCACGTGGACAGATTCACCAGTCAATGGACACCTTTTGACCAAGTTTGGTAAATCATGAGTCATGAGTGCACTACACTTTTTAGGCATGATAGTGACCACATTTTACAACCTGCCTTGGACTTTTATATGTCACGGAAAGGTATCACCCCAACTTATGCTTCGATGGCTTTTCATTCTGGCCTGCTGGAGGCCCCTGTACATCCGAACTTGGATGCTCCAAACTCGGTCTCACTGAGTTCAGACAACTTGTATAAATATATATATATATATATATATTTGTAACAGTAATTTTAATTGATTGTAACTCCAGTGACCTAATATTGGTTATGGAAAAGAAAATAGAGACTGCGATTTATTCTATAACTCACATTTAAGAATATACATGAACTTTTATTTTTCCCACCACACGCGAGAGGGGATTTGCTTTTCATTATTCTTTGTTTTTTTTTTTTTTTTTTTTTGAATTGAAAGCTCTTACAAAGAGGTGATGATGATGGTGAGGGTGATGGTGATATAGCTAAATGAAAATATGGGTTTTGGAAATTTCTGAAATAATAACTTTACAAAAGCCATATGGCTTGTATGCTGGCCCAAACCTAGGGCTGATGTCGTGGCCCACATGAAGGCCTAATTTTTGCTGGGCTTTATGTTGGACTCGGGCTTGGATTTTTCAAACCAGAGAAAAACTCGGGTTGAGCTTGGACTAGGCCCTCAAGCAGAGGAATTAGGCTTGAGTATCTGAATAACATATATATCTCATGTTAGTATGTAAATATATATTATAAATGTGGGATAGAAACATAGTTTATGTAAGACTAGGGTTGGTCTGGCTCTTGAGCTCGGCACAGATTTTCTAACACGATTTCTGGCTCAAGGTTACCAACATGCAATTTATGTCAGACTTGGGCTTGATTAATTATTTTCTTGCCCCACTTGAGCTCCAGCCTCGAGGAGTCCTTCATCCCATCCCATTATATGAAATGGAATTTTGGTGCATTAGCTAGAAATAGAGAAAAACCAGCCTAACTATTTATTATTTGTGTTGCCAAGGCAGATATATACAAGGACACAAGGATTATTTTGTTATTTCAAGAAAAAAAAAAAAACCTAAAAACCATTGGGAGAATCATGGTTTGAGCCATGTTGAAGGAAGAAAAAGCTTACTAGTAAAAACAAATAGTATACCTCTAAAAAAAAACCTTAGGTAAGCACCACATGCCTAAATACCTAGTGGTAGCCAACTGGTGATCCATCCTATTAGACCACAAAATGGAGACAACCCCCTCCCCGATAGTCACTGATCTCAGGTTTGGCACCCATCTGAATGGACTAAACCATTAGATTGATTGTGCAATCATTTTAGACGTTGAAAACTCGTCGGCCGTTGATCAAGTGGTTGGACAGCAAAATCAGATCATTGGCTTATCTTAGATTCCTTACTGGCAAAAATAAAATGGGGCTAACCTTGTCGTGAGCATTGGTGTTTGCAGGCATGCCTTGAGAGGGGCATTTGGAATAGAAAATAGATAACTAGAAGGAAAGCATTGATGATCAATCTTCACTTGAAATAAAATAATAGAAATAAGATCAAAATGTAGGGTTTGGGCTTTGGACTAGGCTTAGCTAAAGGGTGGACTTGGGCCTCAAATTTAAGTTAAACATGACAGGTTCAATTGGGCCTAAAACTCAGGCCCAAAAAAGTTTAGGTTGGACCCGGGCTTGCTTCACCTAACAAGACGGTTGTTCTAAATAGACAGGTGCCTCATTTATATATTGAGTACTACTATACGAAAGGGGTGCGAAACATCCGTATAGGAGCATTATTATTATTATTATTATTATTATTAAAAGACAGCTAGCTGTCTTATTAATCATATGCTTGACCGACTCTTACCAAAGTAATTTTGGGTACATCCCATTCACATAACATTCATTTTGGGAGGCTCGGATTTTTATATGTAGGTCCACTGTTTAGTTCCAGGCCCAGGCCCAGGCCCAGGCTTTCCACTCGTTGATCTATGAAAGAGGATAGACTCATTATGCTGGCAGCAATAACAGGACAAAGTACATGTGACCAATGTGTATATATTTTCTAAAGTGTGATTGGAGGGTGGAGAGACAGATCCAAACCGAATCTCAGAGTTCTTTATGCAGCTCAAAGGAATCTACTGTTCTGTGATTCGGTTCATACATTTTTATAAAGTACAAGTGGTTTGGTCATTTCTTCAAACAAACTCTCATCTAATTTGAAAAAGAAATGAAGCAATTGCATTAGTTACCAACTTGCCATTAACTGCTATATGGGTTGTTTACCTAAAAAATGGCCACGGTGATCATCTACTTACACATAGAATATAGAATCCGAAAATGATATACAGTCATGGATATGTAACAATTCACTCTAATTAAGCAGTCATACCTACAGTTGGATTAGGGTAAACTCTCTAATTAGAGTGATATCCATTTTAGATTGAGACAATTACTCTGATCAAAGCAATATTCACCCTTGGATTAAACATATCTGTTCTTCAGTTTATAGTGACTCAGTCTAAGGAATGATCAGACTACACTTAACATCGACCCGCCTGCTTGTGGGGCCCACTATATGACCAATCTAGATCTCTCTGTCAGTGAAACCCCATGACTGAGACTTGACACTCATATGGATAGTATAGGCCCCAGGAATGGGTCATGCAAAAATTGACACTCGGTCATCTTAAAATGGTTGGACGCATGTTTAATTAAGCACATGGTCACATGGGATTATGGGCCATATGTGCTCAAAAGTTTAATGTCCCATCAATAAGAGGGACACACACAAAAAAAAAAGCCCATGTTATGGAGAATTTATGGAAGAAATCTCTGCTGCGATTTGAGCACCAGCAAGATTTTCTCCACATTTACCTCCGACACATACTTGAGTTTCCATAAGCAGAGGCTTCAGGAAATTGACGATAACGACAATGACGATTGTTGTAGTTCTTATTATGGAAGAAGTGGTGTTGGGGTATCACATCTTTGGCCAAAAAAAAAAAACAGAAGGAAGCAAGGTAGTGTTTTTTTTTTCTAAGAAGATTCAGTTCAGTTACTGCACATGGTCTTGAATTGGCTCACGTTTTACATTGGAAAAGCTCTCTAGAAATGTAGAATTTCCTGTTCTGGAGCACATAGCTTGACTAGCTATTATTAATCACATGGACGAAATAAAGGTTTGTAATATCCAGCTTCCACACTAGATGATTTGTCTGGATCCCCTGCATGACCTCCACCTGTCTCCACGTAAGAGCCTGAAAGGAGTCGTGTGAAATTAGGCACCTTCCACGAGCAGCCCTAAACTTGGTAAAGTTCATCCAGTCTGGTCATTATAAGGAGCCTTAAATATAACCTCGTAAGAGATGAGAAAATCAAGTATCCATCCATACATGGAAGTTTACTAGAAAGTAGCCACCTTGCTTCTAGAAAGAGGAAAGTCAAACCGCTACTCTCCACTCTTCCAACAAGCCAATACAGAAGATTTTACTGTTTTTATATCTGGTCCATCTATTGAGCTGAAGTATAATTGGCCCATTTTAATGTATAGTATGATGTTGGTTTAGGGTAGGCATATATAATGCTTGTTCATTTTTATGATAAGAGTTAAAGTATTGAGTGGAAGCAACCTTAAATGTACAAGATTAAGCTTTGATGATGATATTAATCATCATTATTATTATTATTATCTGATCTAATGTTGGGTGATGGCTGGATCATTGTCAAATTGAGGTGAATGTTAATCCAATGGATTGGCGCATGTGAGTGTTGACCTAATTGTGATTAATAAGAACAGTATATTTTTAGGAAAACCTTCCTCTTTTCAGATTTTGCCTCCATCCATTAATGGATGGCCCTTATATGCAACAACAGTGGGCCCAACATCGGTGGAGCAGAAGGCTGTCATGTTTGCTAACCCACTGAATCACTAAACCATTTATTACTGATAAAACCCGAGTGCCTTTCACGGGAAAGACGTGTATTTTTGGTTCATGAATCTTTAATAGTTTTATCTAAGAATAGAGTACTGTTCTCATGACCCTTATCTTGCATTTATTTATGATTTTCATATCTGTAAGGGGAATTTTCAAAAGAAGACCTATGATTAGGCCTAATATTGAGAAGTGCTCTATCAATGGCAGTATTATAAACCAAGTAAGGATTTTTTCAAATTCCCATAAGAAGACCTCTGTCCTAGGTCAAAACTTCCAAATGACCGCAATACCTTTAGAATAAAACTTCCAAAAAGGCCTCACTGATCCTTTTTTTTCTTTTTCCAAAACCCATTTTCCTCCAATCAACCCATCATACCAACCTCATCGTCTCATGTTAAGGCACCTACCTTGAAATGGTCAATCCCTACCAATATTCTCTTGTTGTTGATACTTAATACTCCCCTTGATAGAGTTGGGGTCTTCATTGTTTGCAATCATCCATCAGACAGGCACTGGTCCTTGCCCAAGATGGTTGGACCCAGGGGCGGACCTAAGTATAATGATATGGGTGCACCAGTTTCCCGATTAATTTTTTTCCATGGGGTGGTCATTTATTGCCATCATGATATCATTCATATCAATGCTTGTTGCTTCATCATCATATTCTTCTTGTATGGATCAAATTGGGATGATCAGAATGGATTTTGGGTTGATGGGGTTACTGTGAGGGGGTATTTTTGGAAAATGCATTTGTGAAAAGACAAGTTAAATTATTGGCATTTTACCAATCTCATCTTAAGGGTACTTTGATCATTTCAAATATATACTGTGCTCAAGGTTGCAAATTAGAAACGCCTTGCTGGCCTATTGGACTCAATTGAAAGATGTTGGCCATAACTTCACTGCTTTTTTGATATTAGGCTTAAAACAGGGACTTTGTTAACAAAATACTGGCTGCTGAGATTTCTCCTTCGCACCAGTAAAACACCACATGTTTCAGGAGATAATGCCACCATTTCATTAAAATATTTCACAAGTTGGGTAAGAGATTCCAGTAAAGGTCATTTTAGGATGTGGGGCCCGTACAAACCATTCTCAAATGGCGAAATCCACGGAACCCACGGACTGGACTGGACTGGACGCGTGAGCCATTGACATCAATCAATTTATGGGCCCTTGCAAATTCCAAATGCAATGCAATGTGTGGTTAAGATGAAAGGAGTGAGTCAGGTGCGTAACTGAAGAACTTTTCATATCCACTGCACGAACGCGGTGGCCATGACTTGTAAATTAATAACATGACTAAAGACTTGGATTCCTTTGACCTGGACATTGTCTCCGTCCAACTTCTTACTGTTTACTTAGCCCCCCCTTCTCCACTCCACTATGTTGACCAATGACTTTTCTCTCTGTCTCTCTCTCACCCAAACCACACCAGCAACTCTGCTGCCAACAATACCATAATCTGCGTTTACCTCCACCTTGCTCTTTAATTGTGGCAATTGAAGCACGTCAGAGATGACACCATGTTCACAGGGATGGATATGGGTCGTGTTTGGGTAAAGTCCACAGCGTACCCGTGACAAAATCAATAATTCTATAAGGGGGACCTAAACCTGGACTATTATGATTAGGGTCCAGATAAGATGACCTGTATCCATTCCCTAATTTCAGGGAAAGGGTCGAACTTGAACCTAGATCTGAATTTACAGCTCTAAACTGTGAATTTAAGGGAGAGACAGATCTTTACATAAGAGCAGGCTGTATATAGTATACTCTACTTATATAGTCCGACTTGTGAGACCCATTTAGAGGCATTACTATTATTGAGGTTCGGATGATAGAAAGGTTAGAAATCAACTTCATTAGTTTATCCCAACTCTCATTTTAATAGTCTTAAAATTTACAATCTTTTTCCCGCAGATCATTTTTGTAATTCAATACAACGTCCGTAAAAGTTCACGAGCACAACATGGTGCCCACGTCAAAAAGGAAAATAAGAGTATGAAATAAGCTGTATTGACTAAGGATAAGCTCAGCTCAACCCCATAGAGTTAGACTATACATGCAGCCTAGCCCACTTGTAGGAAAAAAAATTCTCATATAATATATTGTCGGGACATTGGGTATTCCAAGGGTCCAAACTTGAGCTCAGATCCAATACTTTTAGGTCCATATAATGGATCCAAATCCAGAGCAGGATTAAGAATAGATCCATATATGTATAAATATATATATATATATATATATTTGACCAATACCTGATTCTTTTTCCAATTTGGCTATTGGGTAGTAGATCCAGTTTTGGTTCATACATGTCGGCATCTGGCTCCCTAATACATTGTATCAGATTTCCTCCCTTTTGTTCGTCAATCCATTCCGAAACTTTCATACAAGTGGGCCTATAGTAGGTGAAGTCGAAAAGACCCACATTTCCAAACCCCTCACAACAGCAAAACGGTGGGAAACGCACACGGGCGCCAGCACCTCATCCAGCCACTTAACCTACGCGTACCCCATCTTTGACGCCTCCATTGCAATCCTACTTCCTGCCCCACTCCGCACGCAACTTCCATTTCCACACACTGACAACCAACCAAAAACAAAATCCCCTTTTTCTCTATCCCCTCCCCACCACCCCCACTATAAATAAATCCCCCAACCAACACTCTCTCCACTCCACATCTCAACACAAAACACACCTCCCTTCCCTTCACTTCATTTCTCCTCTGACTCTACTCTCCTATTACTTTACTTCTCCCCAACTCTCCTTGTTCCTTCTGCTCCTCCTCCTAGCTCCTGTTTTTTTCATCTGCCTTCTGTGGTTGAATCTGAACCGTTGGAAGACGATGGCCCTCGAAGCCCTGAACTCCCCAGTTGGCCCCACGGCACCTTTCTCGATCAACGAGCCTGAAGCTCACCCCCTCGAGCCATGGACCAAGCGCCCTCGCTCCAAGCGCCCCCGACAGGACAGCCCGCCCCCCTCCGTCTCCGAGGAGGAATACCTCGCCCTCTGCCTCATCATGCTCGCTCGAGGCGGCGCCGCCCCCTCTCTGCCTCCCCCCCACCACCCTTCTCCTCCGCCCCCACCTTCTCTCAAGCTCGCCTACACATGCTCTGTCTGCAACAAGTCTTTCGGATCCTATCAAGCCCTCGGCGGCCACAAAGCGAGCCATCGGAAACCCACCCCAGCCGATGATTCCGTCGCCGTAGGATCTAGTGCCACCTCCGCTACCTCATCCGGTAGGACCCACCAGTGCTCCGTCTGCTTCAAGTGCTTTCCGTCCGGTCAGGCCCTCGGAGGCCACAAGCGCTGCCACTACGACGGAGGAAGTGCCGCCGGCGGCAGCAGCAGCGGTGTTACGTCGTCGGAGGGCGGAGACGCGGTGGGACCTATTAGAATGGAATTCGACCTGAACTTGCCGGCGCTGCCGGAGATGGGTCCGTTCTTCAGCGGAGAGCAGGAGGTGGAGAGCCCTCATCCGCTGAAAAAGCCGAGGCTTCTGCTTCTTCCGGCGGAGAGCGAATCTTCGCAATAAAGAAGGAAGTCACGGCTAGCATGATAGAACAAGTGGGCCCCACATTTGGCCAAGAGATCAATTGATCGGCCAGCTGTACGGCCTGCCATTTATCACATGACTCGCCAGATGATCTCTCGTGTGTCATGCCCTCCTTCCGTGATTCTTTTTTTCTTTCTTTTGTTTTTTTTGTCATGTACAGACAATCATTCATTCTTTGTGAGAGAAGAGGGTAGCTCTCTCTCTCTCTCTATATGTTGATGGACTTAGTCATTACTAGTCATTAGTTGTTACTGATTGTGGGTTTTTTTTTTTTAATGGTGAATCAGAATTTCTCTTTCTCTTTATTCATTTCTTGACTTCTTGGCACATGTTAAAAATTGGAGTGGTGGTTGATGAATGACTTATTGAGAAGTAAATTTAAGTGTTAGATGTGATCGATTGATTGATTTGTTTATTTCTTATTATATGGCGGCGTAGATTTATCATTTATGATTAACAGTGGCTCAATACATGAGCTTTAGAAACAGTGGGTATGATTTACTTTTAAAAGAGTATAACAAGCCACGTGGGCCTCTTTAATATGTAAGGTTCTCTGGGACCTCTGAGGAAGATTCTACTGGCAAATTCTAGATGCAGGAGGGTCGTGTGTGGAAGTTCTGACTGGTCAATGACAATTGGCAGCTTCTGAGAACTTCTGTGTGGAAGCAGTCTTGGTTTGGTACTGATTTATACAAATTGGATGTCAAGTGGGAAAACTTGTACGAAAGAATGAGCATGCCGTGAACGAATTTGAGTTTCATCGGATGGGGGATGGGGGATGGTGATAGGTCATAGGAGGACAAGTGGGTTCTTGTTCTCTAACCATCTCTCTTTATCAATGTTCATCCCCTTAAAGAAGCTGTGCATATTTCTTACGTGCTCTTGGGAATTTTTTTCCTTGTGTTCAGACTTCAGATTCGGCACGTATACAGGAGAGGCACAAGAGTTTAATCCAATAAAATTAGAGAGCACTTTAGGTTTTGCTTATAAAATCTCCAAAATGACTATCCTCTATGATCAAGTGATGACTAAGCAACTCTTAACTTTAAATATTTCACAAAGTTTAATAGTTATACATTGTATAAACTTGCTATGATAAAATCCAACAATAAATATAGTTCAGAATAGTATAAGTGGAACTAGCGAAATAGGCCCGTGCTAAGCCCGACCTCCAAAGCAAAATTATTTTTAATTTTAAAATATTTTTTGAGATGCTAATGAGAAAAATAAATTTAGAACAAAGAAATATACCATTTTATTTTGCTATCGGCAATAGAAATGTTTCAGTAAGGAGAAATATATCATTTTTAGAATTCCATTTATTAAATTTATTTAAAAGGAGAATGTATAGAAAAATCACATGATTTTAAATTAAACCTGAGTTTATAAAATTTAATGTATTTTGATTTTTCATGTAAAAGTCTAGATAAAAAAATTTAAATACAAAAAGAATTCTAACAGGAATGTAATAATATTGTTTAAAAAAAAAGAGTAGAACTTCTATATGGAATTCATGATTTGGCTTATGGATATCACATAATTATATAATTATATAGCTTTTCAATGGACGGACCTCTTATAATGGCCAAGCTTTATCGTTATGTTGGTCATGTGGTAAGCTACTATATTCCATGCTAAATTTAGACCCCTATTTAAAAAAAAAAAAAGTGGCTAACTTAAGATATTTTTATTGAAATGTAAAATTAATGAAATTACAAATTGGATTTCCTTTAAAGGCAAAATTAATAAAATTAAGAATCAACCACAAAGCAAAAGGTAAATTTATTTACATGGTAAAAAATAATTTTTCTTTGTATCTAAACTAATATAAAATGAATTCAAAATTTATAGTTTGTACTTAAAGAAAAGGCTGAGTTTTAGTATTAAAGATTCACTTAAAGAGAGTAGTTTTGGTACTAAAGAGTGTTTAAAGGGAGGAGGGTGGATATCAATCAATGCATTGAAAGGGTCAAAACCAAATTCACACAGGTCAAAATCAAATTGAAAATCATGGCTGATTTCTCAATTGAAATCAGCCAATTTCATATAAAATAATAGGTGTAATCACCTATCTTATTATCGTATGAAATGGGTTGGATTGATCAAAAGCCTAAAAAGAGGCGCATTGAAAGTACAAGATGTTTTTAGATTTCCATCAGTTGGTTCGTCTTGCCTCTAATTAATTATGGAGAAGTGAATGCCAACCCTTCTTAATAAAGGGGCAAATATGCATTTTATTTTTGCACTAAAAATGTAAATTGGCCAATCAGAGAAAGTTAGATGGTAAGTACATAGGCTGTTACTTTTTTCCAAGTTTTGATCTTGATGGAAGGAAATTTTTGTAAAACCATAAAATACAATCCTTACATTTGCAAGAATCAGGGCCAATATGAGGCCCGACATTTTGCTTATTTTAAAACATGCAGGTGTTAGAGATCGCCACATGAAAATCTTTTCCATTTAGCAGAACAGCTCACTAACCACACTTTCTTAAAAAACCTCTTCCTCATGAATAGTTAGCTTATGTTTGGGAAAGGGGGAGGGGAGGGGAGGAAAAATTATTTTTCCCTTCTCTTGTTTGGGAAGTAGGGGAGGGGAGGGAAATCCCCTCTTTCCCTCATTCTTTCCCCCCAATTTTGAAGGGAAAATTTGGGGGTAAAATTTCCCCTCCCCCATTTTCCCTCTCCCCTTCCCAAACAGCCCCTGTTTCCATTTGCCCTTTATTTTCCCTTCCTTTTTTTCCTTCCCCTCATTTTACCCCCTTCCCAAACATAGGGTTAGATTCATCCAACCATTCCAAATCTAGTTCCACAACCCCTCTATGTTGTGGGTCCCACTTCACAAAGTGATGTCAATGCAAACGTCTGAATAAGATAGGTCATTTGTCTGATTGCCCACACTTTAAAAAGCAGCAAGTAGGCACAAAGGACCCCTTTTATTCTTCCAGGTTCAAACCACTGCACTTATCTCATGTTTATCGTTTCAAAGGGCCCCTTTCTCTTACAAGGTTCAAGCCACTGTACTTATCTCATCCCAATCGCATCAGACGATTATTATAAAAAAAAATTTTCTCATCTGAACCTGTTAGATTTGTTCTTCTTTTGGTGGCTAGTAGCATAGCTTTCTGATGATTGGTTCTCTCTCTTCTACCTAGTGTTGGAATGGTTCTCTTCTGGTGGGTAGACCCACGTGAGTCATCAAAGAAAAAAGCCCAAATATTCTTATTGGTAGAAGCTAGGAAGGAAGTATCCATTAGAGGTTTTGTTTATTGTTAAATTTTCAACTGACTTTTCTGGCATTAGATTGAAATTTAGGAGACGTAATATGTGTGGCAAAGGATAACGAAGCGTCCCTCAAGAAAATTTAAAATTAGGCGTCGAAAATCAGTAAATAACAAGGAAAAAGCATGAACAATAAAATGGGGTCTATAAACTATAGAAGACACGGCTCACGCCAATGGTAAGATGTGTCAGCTCACACTTGGCTGTCCATAGATCAACCTCTCGGCACGCCAACTTCACTCAACTGAGGGCTATCTTACATCACCCAAAGCCTTCTTTATCCCACCCGAGGTCTCCTTCCCTTGCCCAAAGACTTCTCCCACTAGCTTCGATAGGGTCCCGGCCCATTTGGGTAGGTAACAAAAAAAAAAAAGAAAAAAAAAAAAAACTATAGAGTACCCATTTATCTATTCCTGCAGACTACATTGTGAGAGAGGGTGGAGCCCAACTCATGTGGGGAGTTCAGACCTACCCAGTACCCAGCCAGCAAGTCCCATCATAACAGAATAAAAAAAAGGCGGTTGATCCATGTGGATCCCACTGCAGCTAGGTGGGAGTGGGACCCACCATCTTCATATGCAGTCATTGGCGGTGGAAATTTTGTTTCCCCTATTGATGGGGCTGCCGACATCCATCTAATTTCCAACCCCACCAGAAGATGGGTGGACCCATAAATTAGTGGGGGTCACCTATACTACGTATGGGTAGCAACTGGGGTCCATACGTTAGATGGGAAGATGCCATCATCCCACTGGTGCTCGAGTGGGTCGGTTGGTCTGTCTGCACCAATTTGGTGGTCTGAAACAAGATCTCGAACGCTTGCTTGCCACAGTCTACCAAAAGTTGTTTCATGCCATACAAATTGATTTTATTATGCACATTGAAGACTAGTAATGAGGATGGAACTGGTAACAGAAAGATTGAATTCGATTGATCCAATATTGCACCTGTTAGGTCTCTCTTCTGATGTGAATACACTGTCCGAACAGTCTTTATCCTGAACGGATGGGATTTGTATATGCAATTCTACAAGTATTAGATGATTGCAATGACATTTAAGGCAAAGCCCCACAAGTCAAACACCCTCCAAAGTCCAAACCCTCTACAAAACCGCTCCACACTCCACACTCCACATTCCATGCATGACTTCATCATACGCATCCATATATATCCTTGAATAGGGCCAATCAGTCTGAACACGTTAGGTCCATTGAACACGTGCATATCCTTGAATAACTCTTTTTGACCGTCGATTATTGCATAAATTTGTGGCCCACTTGATCAGCGTCCTCTCCTGAATGTTTGTTACCAGTTTTACGACTTGCATGCGAATTTAAGGAGTCCGGATCCCCTGTTTCGACCAAACAGCCAATGAGAGGGTGCCACATAAGGAGAAAAAAAAAATTTTATTGGGCAGATGGGATGTGGTGATGGGATTTTTTTTCCCCATGTGGCACCCCCTCATTGGACCAAACAGGGTTGCCCTGTTTGGTCCAAACAGGGGATCCGGACTCGAATTTAAGATCTAGAGTCACGTCTCTGCTTACTTCACTGGCAGGTTTTAGATAAGGAATGCACTCAATGGGTAGCTTGGTATTGTTGCATTCTATTACTTTACTTGAGTCAACATGGATCTATGAGCTCCAGAAAATAAAGAAGCCACGGCAAGTAAGCCGTCTTGCACAGGATCAACCACCCAAAAACATGCGTTTCTCAGCTTCTCACCAATGGAGCTGATCTTTTTCTGCAAGGATTGGTGATGACTCATCTGTGCAGTTTTATATGATATGAGTTCACATGGGCCCCACTCTGTGATTTTATTTGTGATTTGGGGTTCGTAGATGACTGGTTTCTCTTCAGATTGTTGGGTAAAACAAGTCGTGAAAGTGACGCGATGGTGAGACTAACCTGATTATATGCAGAGATTGCTGAGCACCTCAATGGGTGGAAAATCCCTCCCACATAAAAATTCAAAAGCCTTCTCCATCACTTAATGACTATATGAGCTTACTCTATATTAAGGGCCGCAAAATCCGTCTGTGTCACATATGACTAGCTATATGAGCTTACTCTATAAGGGCAGTCACTCTAGTAATTAGAGTGCAGGGATCCATGGCCTGGGCTGAGTTGAGGCATATCTAGGCCCGGCCCGCCTTTAGAAATTCAGGCCTGTGTCCGGCCTAAGCCAGACTATGGACATAAATGTCAGGCACAAGCTTGCCCATTTGGTCAGTAGGATCGGGACTGGTTGGAACCAGGCTTTTATGAGTTGTATGGGCATTTTAATAATTTTTGGATAAACTATATATCTAAGACCAGCCCGAAGCGGGATGAGCACCCCCACTGAGAGGTGAAGCTAGGGTTGTCAAATGGGTCAGCTCAGGTCAAAACATACGAAACCAATGAGTTAGGTCCATGGTTTGGAGCCCAACCCATCTTCAACTCATTAAAAAAAAAAAAAACAGAGAGTCAGATATCCCCAACTCATCTCGAGTGGGTTAACCCAACCTAACTCACATTTCCCGCAACCCATGCAGGTTAACTGTGGCTCGGCCAAGTTAACCCGACCTTTTCCATTTGTAAATGCTTAGCCTGAGTTCAACTACATTTCGAGAACTATATGAATTAAAAAAAAAAAAAAACTATATGAATTAATCTTGATGGGCCAAATAATAGTCACACAGGTTCATCGGAAACTAACGGCTTTTTCTGAGAGTCAAGAAAACCTGACCCATGACCAACTAGTATTTTATCTGGTTCCGGTTTGGCAGGTCAAATGAGAGTTGGGGTAGTAGGTTGGGTCAAGTTTTGCCACCCGCAACGTGAAGCACTCACGCAGGTTAAGCCGGATCAAGTTCAATGTAGCAAGAATGTTAATTCTTCGGCATCAACACTTTCGTCTATACCCGTGATCCTAGAAAGTAAATGGACAATTATGAACTGAGCCTTGTCCTATGTTGTTCTTGTAGCTTGAGCGTGTCATGGATTGTCATGTAGTTTGAGCATCTTCCTTGAAGGAAATATGGATTAGCAGAAACATTTGAATGGCTTTTGTTCTTTATCCTCTTTTTTTTTTTTTTTTTTTCAAAAATCTCTAATCCTTGTTGATGGAGAGCAACAATCTCTGAACTGGCTAGCTCATTGGGATAAAATGCGCACTGAGGCTGAGTACGTGAACCCGTAGTAAATGAACGAGCACATGGTGAGAGAAGAATTATCCTAAGTTATGCATGTAGTAGCAAATGGATCCACAAGTCACTAATTACACTGATTTGAGACTTTTGTTTATCTCAAGTGAAAGGTCGTACTGTAACTCATAGAGAATTCTTTAGGAAATCAAGTTGGGTAATTCTCTGAGGTTGAATTGAAACTTTTTAGGCATCAGTATCTGTCATTCTGCACTCTTTTATCAGACAGCTTTCATGCATCAAAGAATATTGTGAGGGTGACATGAAATTGGTCCCACAGGCCTAACAAGCGTATATTCTAAATGAGCCCTAAGCCATACAATTCCAACAATATGAATTGAAAAGGACACAGTTGGGTGTGGGACTATGATTGGCAATGGCTGTGAACATGCAAATTAACACCACCATTTATGCTCTATCTTGTCAATGTTATGTGTAATTAATTAGGAAAGCGAAAACGTTATCAGGCTTGTGCAGCATAACACAAGTAATGAATTAGTGGCTGATTATACAGATAAAGATAATCTTACCAATATGAAACAAGGAGAAGGCCTGAAGCTGGAGATTGGTATGTATGGGTTATATCCCTTTGTGTTACTGGATGAGCCGCCAATATGCGAGTCATGCTGCTTGAGCCTTGCTAAATTAACTGCCGTTCATGGTTAGTTTTTGTGTTATATTGACAAAATGGCAGTTCTTCTTCTTCTGAATGGCTTCAGAATATGATGGAAAATGCTGAACGCACCATGGGTTTTTCTGAACACACCCACTTTTTTTTTTTTAAATCACATGACGAAAATACCCATAAGTTCCGTGCAATCTCATGCGCATGAATATGAAACGCCGTGCACATGATATATGCATGGGGTTTGCCAGCTGTGCACCTCTTTGTGTGCACGGGATTTCAAAGTCGTACACCTCTTTACGTGCACGGCTCTAAAACTCCGTGCACCCCACCAGCAAGCAATACATGTGAAGAAAGAGGAGAAGATGGTTGCCGGTGATGGTGGGCAAAGAGGGGAGCTTGTCGGTGATGGGGCGGCCGTAGGAGGTCAATTGCAGCAGGTGGGAGTGGAAGAGAAGAAGATAATAGAATAAGAGAAGAGGAAAAGAAACCGCTTAGCTCATTGGAGGAAGAAGAGAGTGAAAGCTCGCCGGTGATGGTGGGGCAGAGAGGGGAGCTAGTCGGAGCGAGAGATGGTCGCCGGTGATGTAGTGGCCATCAAGGTTCGATTGCAGGAAGTGGGAGGAGAAGAAAAGAAGAGAAGAGGAGATGAGGGTGTTTTGACTATTATTAGGGAAGCGTGTGCTCAGCAAAATATGTGGGTGCAAGTAGAATTTCATATGTGGCCAAACTCATATAAAATGTAATGAGCTTTAGATATGGATACAGAGACAAAGATGCCTACAACACGAAAATGACTCGCAAAGTTGCAATGTTTACATTTGATAAATAAAGATTACCAAAATAAGCCTGCATCACATTCATTTGCTTATCCCAATTTTGTATACATTATAGAAGGTATGTTTTCGTGTTGGGTCAAATTAAATAAAATGTAAG
The DNA here is from genome assembly GCA_029852735.1 of Persea americana. Lineage (NCBI taxonomy): Eukaryota > Viridiplantae > Streptophyta > Magnoliopsida > Laurales > Lauraceae > Persea > Persea americana. The sequence continues at coordinate 93,717,560 of CM056811.1, read as the reverse complement.
CTAGCTTGCTGGATCGAATTTTGAATCCTTAAGAAAGAGCAGAGTATGACATTTAGTTGTAATCTGTTGTGGCATTATGTGTTGGTGTATTAGATAAGAGTGCAAGAAGCTTCAACAAGACTGAAATTCAAAGAGCCTTCGAAAACCAAAGTTATCAAAAATGACAAATGGAGCAATTGTGTTGTGCATTAAGTTGGTTTGGAGGTTTTAAATGAGCTAACCTTGAGAGAATTACACTGGAGCTTGAGAGATGTAATTGATCAAATGTGTTGTGGCCTTATTATAATCTGGACTGGAAGAAGCCAAACCAGAAAATTGAAAGCTGAAGTGCCCTGTTTATGTGCTTGTAGGAGACATGCTGAAAGAGAGCACCGCTTTATATTTCCAAGAGGCCTCTTTATGTCCCACTCTTAGGGGAGTGAGATACATTGGTGAGAGAGGTCCTTGGAAAATGCTAAAAAAATTGAGATAACTCATTTGCGGTGAAGCTCCTTGGGCCCCACTTGGCCTGTTGGGCTCTTTTGATGAGTGCAGCTTTCATCACTCTTATTCCCTCTCATGGGCCGTAACCATCCCAGTTTTATGATCATGGAACATTTAGTCACTTTTGGGCATGTTTGTATAGCCATTTCCATAGAAAATAAGGTATTTTTCTATTGAAAATCGTTTTTTCATGCATTTGGTACGGTAGTCTTTCATGGAATTGCGTTTTCGCCGTATCAACTTTTTTCTATCTAGGCTTGGAAATATACTTTCTATGGGGGGGGCATGAGAAGCCTACCACCCCCTAAATTGAGGGAAAAAAAATGAAAGTCTTATGATTAGAACTATTAAATCTAAGGATCAAATAAGATAATATGTTGTGGTTGATTTTTTTTTTCCATGACCCTTAACCATATTGAGAGGCTATTCCGACTGTTCCAGCCTTCCTCAATGATGAAAAAAATACGTATCCAAGTGGGCCCCGAAAGCTTAAGTTAAGATGTTATTTACAAGAACACCCGTTTTGAGAAGTCTACTTCCCTCACCCGAGATGCCCCCACCTCACTCGAGATTTACTCTCCACTCCAGAGGGCCCCCTCTTTAGAGGCCAGGCCCCCCTAAAGGTGGGATAAAAAATATATAAAAGAAGAAGAATGAAACTATGCTGGTATATCAAAGCAACGGTCTCGATCATCGAAATAGTGGACCACACACGAACAATCTATCAGGATCACGAGACCCGAGCAAAAGGTATAAGTTATCGGGCGGAGCAGCGTATGCTTCATCTCGCTCGCATTTTCCCGTCAAGCGAAACAGACCCGATCCCACACCACACGACGAGACTGAACAACAAAAACCTTCTTCTTCTTCTTAATTCTACCGATCAGATCAGATCTCTCAAAACCCATCTGTTCAAATCTCCGTATCCGAACCCTAGATTTCAATCTCTCTCCTCGATCCGATGGTGGTATGCAAATGCCGCAAGGTACGATTCCCAATCGCATACTCTCCTCCCTTTTCGTTTCAGATCTCTGCAGATTTTTAGTTGTATTTCGTTTAATTCTCTCATCTGGTGTTTGAAACTCTACTTCGAGAATTCGTCCATGGATTTGGATTCTGATTGAATTGAGAAACTTTGTGGCGAATCGCAGAATCACTTGTAATCATTGCAATGGTTTTAAGTGATTTTGAGACTTATGTTTTGTTTGTTTGTTCACTGATTTGTTCATCTTGATTTGGTGGAATATGATTCTTAAATGCAATTTGTTATATTGGAAGTTCGCGTGGTACAATCGATGCTCAGCTCGTTTGCATTGGTTTCTGTATGGAGATTTAGTTTGTTGGTAGTTAAACACATTTTCCCTTTGGAGGAAGTGTGCTGTCTCAGATCGAGCATTTGCTTGATCCAACAAATTGTACATGTTTGAGCCACTTTTGGTGAGCCAATCTACAATCAGCTACTGTAGACCCTATTTTTAATGTTACTTGCATCCACATCAGATGGCTAGGATCAGCTGAAAAAGGAGGTGTTGATGCATTATCTATTTCTGATTACACCTTCTGAATTAACTGATTACATTACTTGAATGTGGACTCCAAATGCTACTCTGCGTGAAACACGAAAATGTTCATGTTTCACAATTGGGCATCACATTGTACCTCTTGGCTTTTACTCGTATTTTATATTTATTTTTGTTAGGAAAAAAGAAGAAAAGAAATGATGATGACGACAAGAACCCTAACACAGTTGGATGATGCTCATTGTAGCAACCAGTTTGAGGCATGTCACCCACCAAAAATGAAAAGATGACATTGCCAAGAATTTCAGTTGAATATCTACAATAGACATGCAGGTTTCCCTGGGGGTGTTGGTCAAGCAGTTTAAATATGTTCTGCCAGTGTAATTTCACATTGTATTTGTTTAGGTTAGGGCATTTCTATTTGGTGTTAGAGCCCATCTATAGCTTTGTTGTGGGGTGGAGTTTTGGTAAGTGTATTGAAGGAAGTATTTAAAGTTCGTACTGCCCTTTTTCTTTTTCCTGGCTTTGCAAGGATTCGAACTCACGGGCGTGCACGCTACACATGTCCCTAATTAGCTGAGCAACAGCTAGGGATGATTTGCTAGTGTTTTTTATATGGGAGTTGGATTTACTGGTCCACCTGTTGTATGTCATAGTGAAAAGATCTGTTGGGATCAATTTTGTGTCTTCCCCACTTTAATTATTTGACCTGTGATGCTAAGTGAGTAGCTTGATTAATTTTGAGATTAGTCCTCGTGGATGTGGGTGTTCGTAGATGTTCCTGTAAAATTTTCCATCATATTCTCATGTTCAATTTTCTCCTTTTTCCTTAAGTCCGATTGATGCCATCTTTTGAGTACTCTTGGCAAGGCACATTTTGAATATTTTAGAAGGAAGCACCATTGTTTAAATTGATCCTTGGAATGGATTCTGTTGTTATGTAATATATGTCGCTTAGCTTTTAGTTGCTCCTGATATCCTGCTTTTTAATGTTGACTGATTTTATCCAGAAAAAAAAAAAAAACATGAATACAACAACAAAGCTGGATAAAACCAAAAAGCAACATATCAAACATACCATATGTGATAGTTTCCTTTTTCCTTTCTTTCTTTCTTTTCTGGAAAGTAGTTAGTAACATTTGGAGTGGTTTTGTGCTCAGGCGACTAAGCTTTATTGCTTCGTTCATAAAGTTCCTGTTTGTGGAGAATGCATTTGTTTTCCAGAGCACCAGATATGTGTGGTAACTATCAAGCTTTCTTCAACTTTGGTTCATGTACATCTATTTTCTTGCCTACATTACATATGCTTTTTTTTTTTTTTCTGAATGGTTACTTTCATTAAATAAAGCAAACAGCACAAGAGATAAGCACTGAAAGCAAAAGACAGCAAAGCAAGAAAACCAAAAGGAACCCTAAAACCAACAAACTAAGGCCCTGCATGAGAATTGGTCTACATTACATGTGCTTTTCAATTAACCTTTTCCTCTTATCAGTAGATGTTGCAACAAGATTTCAAGAGGATTATAATTTATAGGAATCTCATACATAATATGTATTCTGTGTAAGCATGCCTATATATTTTGAAACTCAACACATGACTGCGTCATTTTGAGTAAGTGTCAAAATTTAATCTTATTCCACATTTCTAGCTATAAGAGTTTTCCAAGACAGTTTTTTTTTATTTTTAATGTGCTGCAATTTTATATGAAGTATTGCTGCAATATCAAAGTCCTTGAGTAGGGTGCCCACATTGAACCTTGTGCTCTCTCTCTCTCTCTCTCTCTCTCTCTCTCTCTCTCTCTCACACACACACACACACTATCTAGATAGTGCTCCTGTTATCAATACATTTTGCTCTTATATTGATCCTAAAGACATTTGAGTTTCTAGAAAGAAATGGTTGATTTAAAGGCATTGTTATTTGTCACAATATGCATGTGAATGAGTTTCTGTGTCTCCGAATTTTAACGCTTCATGTTTCTCTTAAATTATTATTTGTTTCACATACACAGAGACACATAAGTTTAGATTCCTCTGAGGATCATCATCCTCAGAACCTTGCCCCCATCTATCTGGGCCCAGCTTGATGAGTTTTACCATCAAAGATTAAAAGGAAAAAAAGAGAGGATAAAATGCCTAAATATCTAAATTGTCACATGTAACCTTTGCTTCCTATAAGAGATATCCTCTGTTGGAAACCAAGTACTCAAAAAGGGCATGGGAAGATCTTTTGCAAGAAAGAATATTCCTTCGTCGAGGAAATTGCGGAGGGGAAATCACTTAGGCTGCCCATTTCAATATGAGGGATTGACTATGAGATACTAATTAAAGCCATGTATAAATCATCTGACCTTACAAAGTGAATATCATTCAGGAGTCCATTTGGTTAGCATCCAACATTGCGAAGTGCATAAATTCAGACAGTCCATTTTGGTTAAAATAGGGTAAAATAAAACTGGCGATCTCTATAATGCTCAATGAGACACTTTTTAACATATCTTATTTGTCCATTGTTGCATTTCTAGCTGCCGACAAGTCAACTTCTAGAGTATCTTGATTGTGAACCACTACTCAGGACCAAGAGTTTGTGATTTCTCACTTTTAACTTTTTCAAGGTTCAATAATGATCTCCTTATGGAGGAATTGTCCAAACATGTTAATGACCTTTGAATGGATGCATCTCTACAATTTACTTTCTTCTTGCATATTAGCCTGTATAACAGTAAAGTTGACCTACTCAGGAGCTTTATAAAATAGTTTTGTTTTTCTTTGGTCTTGAATTGCTATTGGTTACTTTTTGCTGTAAAAATTGTCTAACCGAATGTTTATGACAGTCATATTGTTTATATCTATTGAAGAGCGCCTCATGAGTGGGCATTTGGATTATATATGTTTGTCATTTGTGTCCAGGTCCGTACCTACTCAGAATGGGTAATAGATGGGGAGTATGATTGGCCTCCTACATGTTGCTCATGCCAGACTGCGCTTGAAGATGGAAATGATTCTCAAACTACTCGATTGGGCTGCTTGCGTATGTCATGCTCCATATGCTGCTACATAGATTATAATTATATATTTGTAAATATAGGGTTTACTTTTGAATTTATGGGGCCTATTGAACTACCTGGATGCATCCTAGTTGTGTGCTTGTATGGGGGGTTGATAGGAAGGTCTTGGTGTGAATTAGGGGTAGGCTAAAACTCATTTGAGATTTTTTTTTATTGAATTCAATCCAACGGTAGAGCAATCTCAAGCTGTTGGAGTGCTGATTCATAAGGGAGTAGGTGTTTGAGGGTTTGGTTCAAATATTAATCATAGGTGGGTCTATTGTATAGAATAAATATGGCACCTTTTTAACTTATACAGACACACACACAAACCATATGTTGGCCCACTGTTGCATGATCCATTCCATTCATATCTCACCCTGCCATAAAGAGTTTTTACTCAAATTTCACTCCATTGGAATAATCGGTGTGAATGATAAGAGCTTTTAACTCAATAGTTGATCTTGTTTTTATTCTTTGCTCAATCCAATGGTTGATATTATTTCAGTGGGAGTAAAGCTTTGGCTAGTATCAGTTCAGTGGTCGGATGAATGATGTGAATGATACAGATTAAGAAATGCGGGTCCCAAGTGGGTCAACATGATGTGTGCCATCAACATAGGATCACTTTAGATCTACATTGAAATATGATAATGTAATGGGCATTTCAACCCAATGGCGAGTGGCAGTCAAATGTGTCAAATTGAGTGAGTGCCAATTCCGGGGGAAAAAAGAGGGGCAAGAGAGGAGGGGACGGTTCTCAATATGAAAATTCTTGTACACCCATGCACTACTATTTGGTGCATTATCTTTGGTTCAAGAGTGCCTTTTGAACTAAAATTCCATTAAGTAACGTGTTATTTTCCCCTCTTTGCAGATGTTATCCACACAAGTTGTCTGGTGTCGCATATTCAAAATTTTCCTCCTCACACTGCACCAGCGGGATATGTGTGCCCTGCATGTTCTACTACTGTGAGATTTCAAACAAGAAAGTTGTGCACGACTTTGTCATATTCTATTATTTTATTATTAAAGAATTTTAAAAAATCGCCTGTATTTTAGGACTGCTACATATGGACCTGCCTCTTCTTTTTTTTTTTTTTAATAACAACCTCTATTTATCTGAAAAGATCAACAATTTTGGCTGGAGTCAAAGGCTGATTTTCGACCTGTTGATGGATTCCTATGTATTTTATCTTAAAAGGATCAAAATTCCCTTATATCTAACTTGGTTTGGATTGAACCCAGGGTGTTAATTCCTGTTCATTGATCCTTTTTTTTTTTGCCTTGACACCTTATGTTTAATCTGGAACAGCTTATATCTAAGAAAATTTTCATTATTTTGCAATAAATATGGCGGATTTTGCCAACAGGCATGCATGTGACACTGTGACTGCTAATTATGGTGGTTGATTGAGATTTGCAGATTGATAGAGGTGGTTCTTTGAAAACAAATGACATGTGGTTATTTGTAATTATCAAAAAATACATGTGGTTATTTTTCATTATTATTGATGAGTTATGAAATATGAATTGATGGTATTATCTTGTCTTACCAAGTTTTGAAGTTAAAAAGAAAAAAAAAAAAAACAGAGAAAAGAAAAGGGAAGAAGATTATGTTTCATTTACTATGCTCCAGCTCCACCTTGTCATAAATCTTTTTCTATCAACAATCATGTTTCTGTAAAAGTTGATGAGAAAATTAAGATGGGAAGAGAAGACAGTGTTCAAAACAAATCAAATAATGATCCACATTTTTATTGAATCAAAGGAAGAAGTATAAAAAAAACCAAACCATCCACATGCATGCAAAGGGCAGTTTCTACAAATTTTGAGGCCAAGAAATCGGTGAGTGTTCCTCAGGCATTTTTCCTTGCCCACTGTAACCATGACAGAACTTGTGAGTTTCAAACGAAAGTGAATTATGGAATCACCCTTATAATGAAGAACATCCACTAATTTCTCGAATTTCATCAATTGGCTTTAATAAATTGGCAGGATGCTCCATTTCAATGGTGATTATGAATGTCAGGATGCTACTTTGAGAATGAGCAAAATTTTCAATGTTCATATCTATATTATAAAGAGAACTGTGACAGTAAGTGCAGAAATATCGAAAGCTCAAACAGGCCATTCATACATTTGGAGACCTCAGTGTATAATGTCACATATGATTCAGATTACCTCCTAAAAGACTTTAACTTGATGTCAAATGGGATGAAATTGTTTGCATATTTTACTTGTATTGTTTTTTTGTAAACAATGTAAAAACTTGTTAAGGTAAGAAAGAAAAAGGGTAGGAGAGGGCAATTTCAGCAAAATGAAGTATCATGAATGTGGAAATGAAGAGTTAAGTAAAACAATTGCAAAAGCGCAGACACTTTGAAACCCATATCGAGGTTTTGAAACTCAGACTCAGGCGACTCAATCCTCTCAAGTCAGGTCAACTCAGCCAAGTCAATCCAAGTCATATCCCAGGGCCCAGAAATCCTTAGAATGTGTCAAAGAATGATAAAAACAAAAAAGGTATTTAAGAAATAAAAATTGCATTTCTAAAATTGTAAGACATGTGATTTTAACTAATGAGAATGAGTTTAAAGTTGTAATAAGTGGCTGCATTTGTTTTTTTACTGAGTTGAATGAACAGGACCTTTGATCTCAAAATGCTAAGTTCTTAAAGAAAAAAATGTGGTTATGATCTTCCAAGATCAGTGCAAAAGGACCCAAGAACCTCACTTCTTACAATATGGAATTGGGAAAAAAGTATATCAATTTTGGCCTTTTTTTCATAGGAATTGTTAGAGGGGTGATTTGAGAAAGGGGGAGAGGGTTTGACTGACTCGGTTGGTGCCAAGCCCAAGGCATATTGTTCAATTTTTAAAACTATGACCTATATATAAAAAATGTCACTCACCATCCAACAAAATATAGAAAGATGTCACTTCATTTTGGTTTTCATTTCCCCATTGACGTCATTCAAGTTCCTTTCTACATAGGAATTGCAATTGATTAATCTCTGATGATGTAAAGTATTGGGCGTGGCTAATCTCTAAGGACTTAGTTCAACTTAGTGTTATAACTGCAGCTATTTTTTTCAAACATTTGGTTATAGAAATATTAGTTGCATGAATTACATGTCACCTTTTTGGTGCAGATATGGCCTCCTAAAAGCATCAAAGATTCTCAGTCCCGCCTTCATTCAAAATTGAAGGAAGCCATTATGCAGGTGAGGTTCATCATCTCCTGATACTATCTTTTGACAAAATCTCTCACTTAGTCACCTTTTTTTTCCACACTGAAACTAGATGCAACAGAATTCATGCAGTAGACCCCCAACATAGTTAGTACAATGCTTTGATGATGATAATGAAACTAAATGAATTCTAGATACATCCTTCAATTATATATTTTTATCGATAAATTTATAGGTACTAGGTTATTCGAGTAACTCATTGACTTTGTGTTCAATTTCGTATTGTAGCTTTGAAGATGTCATTACCAATGTCAGTCAACTTTTTTGCAAGGTTTATCTGTATAAATGTTCGATCATTTTATGCATTGCTCCTTTTCTGGCAAATGAGGATTCCTTTTTATATTAGTTAGGACTGTTTAGTTGATGCCACCATGGATTGCTGTTGTAATCAAATTGGATTCTGTCAAGAGGCGTAATCCATAAAGTGCATGTTTGGGCATGTCATTGTATTTTAATTTTTAAATAACATGTATCTTGTTCATTAAGGTGGAGATGGTGGGAATTCAAAGGGGCAACATTTCATAGAGGCTGTGCTTGGGGCAATCATTGTAACTAATCTTGGAAAGAAACTCAACTTGGAGAGTTCGTACAGTTATAACTACTATTGCTGTAAAGGAGAATCAAAGCTACATCATATGGTGTTTTTTAAACATGTTAGGAGTTCTCTAACAATAAATTCAAGATTTGCATAAATGTTGGCAAGAGATTGCTGAAAGTGGAGCTGTGAAATGGTAGAAGCCACTGCTTAACCTTGGGGCCTATTTTGATGTTGGTCTTTTAGAAGTCATTTGGATCTAATAATTATATCAGATTGTGGAATTGTTGGATTTCTGAATATTCAAATTCATGTGTCAGAGTCTAGCAACCTACTAATGAAATATTACGTTTAGATATATGCTAGATCAAAGTGGATTCTATAACTTTTAGATTTTTGAAAGTTTTTAGTTGGATAGCTGTTGGATTTTTTTTTTTCTTATCATGAGTATGTGTCTCTCATAGTGTCATTAAAAAAATCTTAAACTGTTATCATGTTGAATGCATGGGCCACTCAAACTTTGTACTTCATGCCAGAGAAATAGTAGAAGTATGACGAGAGTTTTTATATGCAGGAGCTTCCTATGGGAGAAATCCACTTGGTGGATTTATAAGCTGTATTCCAAAATGACACCCGCCTAGGTGAGATTTGATTTGGCCCCCCAAATCCACCTTTTTTAGATATTCATGAATCCATTGATTTGCAAAAAGGCAAATCCACACCTCCAAACATGAGATATTTGATATGGATTCATGAATCTGTGGATTTGAGGAATCGATGCTGAATTCTCACATCCAAATGAACCCATGGGAAATTTAGGTCCAACTGGTGCTAATGTTTTTTTAGCAAAAAATTAACAAATGCCGGTTCCATGTTCCTTAATCCTTACTGCTCTGAACTATCTTTTCAAGCCTTTTGTAACATCTAGGATGAGAGTGGTTTGGGTTTAGGTCATGATACAGGATCCGAACTTGAACCCAAACCCTAATTCTAGGGAATCTTTACTAGATGTGCTCCCCATATCCGAATTTAAATTAACTGCTCAGACCCAGGCCCGGACCCAAACCTGTACCTGAATAAAGGGCTAGGACTTGCTCCAAAATTGAGGTCCAAACGCTCATATAATGTTATGATATATTTTAGTATGCTTACTATACTTTATATTAATATCATATATGGTCGTGACATCAGGTATTTGGATCTTCGGTTATGAAATTCATGGAATTGAATTTTCTCAGGTCAACCCAGATTAGAACTGAAAATGTGTCTTAGTGTCTACCTCCTGTGTTTTTTCATGCTACCGCCCAGCCATGCCATCAAAACAATACAAAAAAATAGACAGCAGAAGTATATCTGTTTTTGGTTTTGGTGGGTGGGTGCTGGTTTTTTTTTTTTGGTGGTGTGGTGGTGGGGGGGGGGGGGGGGGGGGGGCGCGGGCGCGGGTGGTGGGGAGGTGCAGTTATTGAACCATTTCTCCAATCCTATTCTTCTCTCAGATTGAAGTGTTTCTATTACTCTCTTACATTGATTGTATAGTATTTTAAAATACAAACCACAACCGCCCGATTTTCAGTCATAGAATCCAAAATTCAGGGCCAATTGGAACCATTAACATCTGATTACCTGTGAGAAAAAATATTTTGAAAAAAGGAAGTAAAAGAAAGACTTAGTTCATGAATGGTTCTTGGAGTGTCCTTCAGGTATCTGGTTATCTGATGACCTGTTTGCGTCCCCATTAACACACTATCCTTCTGCCACTATTGGATCAGATAGTTTTCCAGATATATTTCTGATAGTTTTTCTTATCCTTCCAGAACTTCATGCTTTGAAAATTCATGTTTGGTGTGTCCATGCAGACTGGTCTGGAGAAAAACCTTGTAGGAAATTTTCTGGTTTCATTGCCAGCAGCTGAGTCTCGTGTTCCTCCTGCTTTTGCTTCAGATCCACTGGTGCGTGCAACTGCTTCTGACAGCAGGGAAAGAGAGAACACAAACTCTTTTGAATCCATCACAGAAACGAGCATACCATCTTCTTCAGTGGAAAAAGAAGAAAACTATTCAAGTGCAAAGCGTTCATCACCTGATATTATTGAGATAGATGGTCCTACATTTGGAAATCAGTTAACAGCTGACCATGAGTCCAACTTCATGAAAAGTGTGAGTTCTCCTGGTGTAAATAGATGTCTACAATCTATATTTTTAGGTCCTAAGGAGATCTGAGATGTATCTGTTATCTGCTTAATTATCTTTTATTTATTTTTGAGAATGCAAATGTGTTTTTATTATACCAAATTCTGTGGTGATGCAAAGCAGCCACGTGCTACAACGAGAAAAGGTGCACCCCCTGTTGAGCGACAGTATTCTGAGATTTCTTATTATGCGGATGATGAAGATGGCAACCGGAAAAAATACACTCGAAGGGGTGAGTTATTCTTGCAACAGATCCTTGTTGACTGCCATCACTTCAAATTTTCTGCCCATTTTGTGACCAATTTGGTGGCAAGTTTTGTTAATTTAAGTGATAGAATGCAGCTCTTGTTTGGCCTTTGCTAAGAACTTTGCTAGTGTTATAGTCCTTGCCTTTTATTTTGTTCTTTTACCAGCTTCTATTTGGCCTTTGCTAAGAACTTTGCTAGTGTTATAGTCCTTGCTTTTTATTTTGTTCTTTCCAGCTTCTATGCATGCCTGCTTGTGTGAGGAGCTCTTATCATGTGCTTCTCTAGGAGGACATGCATTTGACATTGTACCCAGAGAGTCCAAAGCTCAAGCCTATAAAACATAGCTGGGTGCAGGTGGTTGGTTGGCACATATTATTGGTGAACTGATACTCATAAATGTTGAATTGAATAAATAAGAGGAAGACATGCTTTTGACATAGGACCTACTTGTCCAAAGCTGAAGCCTGTAAACTTTACAGATCCTGATGCATCAGTACAATGTAATTCCTCTTGTTGATTCGGGTAACTGTTCGAATGGAATGACAAGGAAGTTATAAACAATGGAAGGAAGAAACTTTAGGGAATCTGGTATGTTGGATGAATAGGTTTATAGAAAACCTGAAGTTTTCCATTTGGTTTCCCATACTGTTTTCGGCATAGGCTTTTTCTTTTTTCCTTTTTAATCATTGCAGCTTTGTCCCTCTATAAGAAGAAATGCTTCAGGTTTGGAAACACACTTTTTAGAAATACACTTAACAATATCATATGGTTTTCAGTGATTTTTTACTTTAGGGAGATTGGTTCAGTCTGTATCCTGCCAGTGTGGATATGTTACACCCAGGATTGTGTATGACCATAATTTCCATTGATTTCTCCTTTTTTCACATATTTTGACCAATTTAGTAGTCCAAGACATCATTTTGGTCTTCCCTATCCGATTCAAGCTTTGTAAATAGATTTTGACATGGAAATTAATGGATTAAAGTCATTTTGAAATAGTGAGGAAAAATCTTTGAAGGAGGTAAAAGTCTTCATTTTCCTTTTTCTTTTATTTGATTTCAGCACGTATCATGTTGAGTTTGGAGAACCCAATTTAGGGTTGATATTTCATGATTTTTTGTTATATATTTACCTCTCTTTTTTTTTCTGTAGTATGTTCAATTGCTTCTTGTTTTCTAAGACTCTTAATTATTTTGTATTCTTTCCTTTGCTCTTATGCCTCAATCTATGTTGTATTCAGGTCATTTTCACCTGTTTTCCCCATTTTAAGTTTTTTGACCTTTTTTTACTGTTCTTATCTTTTTAATTTAATGCGTACTTCTCCTTTTTCCCATATACTTAGTTCTGTGCATTTTAAGAGTAGTAACACAAACTCATCACAGAATCATAGGCGCAACATTTTTATTGATCAGCTACAGGTAATGGTTTTCTTCTCATATAGATATCCATGGCTTGCTTATTGGGCAGATCATAATTTTTGTTTCTATTTTTCTGTATGACTTTTGTACTTTCTACAATAAAGTCTTTAGGTATTAGTCATTTTGGTTGGAGCCGTGACCGATATGTTTTACAAAATTGTATTTAGAACCACCTTCATAGTGACCTATTCAGCAGTAAATCACAAAAACACCCTAGAAGGATAAGAAATAGGAGAATAGCATCTCTCTTAGCTGTTCTTGTGTTAAATTTGTGATTTTGTAGTTGGTCATGTGCACATACATTCTTGTGCAAATTTTGGATCTCAAATGAGCAGCTTATGGATGTTATAAATGAATACAATCTTGTTTATTGTGGGCTATTCTTCTTCCAAAACTCGATGTAGACTTACGTTTGTATGTAGTTTTTAATGTTTCTGAAAGTACAGCTATTTAGAGAGCCATTCTCTAAAATCACAGGCTTGTGTTTGAGCGTTTAAACTGTGGTTGGAACCCAAAAATGAATATATGAATTAACAAGAGAAGTAGGAAAGAAGCATACCAGTCTCCTGAAAGAACTAATCAGGTGTCTGATTGCAGGTCCTCTTCGTCACAAGTTTCTTAGATTTCTGTTACCCTTTTGGTCTAGTGCATTACCAACACTTCCAGTGACTGCACCCCCGCGGAAAGGTGGAGCTTCAGATGATGTTCCAGAAGGTCGCATACGCCATCAAAGATCTTCACGGATGGATCCAAGGAAAATAATCCTCCTCATTGCAATCATGTAATTTCTTGTTTCCCATCTTTCTTCCTTTTCTTTTTCACTGGAAAGCAAAACCATGATTGCTATTGACCATGTTATCAGTCATCATGAGTCTTGCTCGATTCTGGCAGAAGTGATTCACCTATTTGTCAAGGAATTAGAGGGTCATTATGTTTTAGGATGACAATGTTCTTTTGGGAATAATTTTTGCAAGTGGGCCTAATTGGCCCCATCATTTTCGAAAAAGAAGGGCCCCATCATGGATGGTGGACGCCCCCAAAATCTTCCAGATTGGAAGGTCCGAGGAATCCTGATCATTTCCCCTTTTTTCCTGACTTCATTATTGTTTCTTAATTATCCGTCACATCATGGGCAAGATTTGCCAATCTGGAAGATTTCTGGTACGCACCACATACCTAAAACACTGTCTGGTCCTCATCACTGGCCATGGCCCTTACTTTCATGATCTGGTGCTTTGTGAGTCACTACGTTATTTACAGTTATCCATCGGGAGTCTAGGAGAAGAGGGGAGTAGAGACGTAGGGCACAGAAAATCCTAGGGCCCATTAATTGTCTCGTGGTTAATAAAATTCTCTAGTTTTCTCTTTTGTTTTGTTTGTTTTTTTAATTGGATACCGCTACTACCTTTTCCCCTCTAGAAAACTGAACTTCCTATGTTATTCCAGAGTTTAAAATAATTTTTTGTCGTTTAAGTTTTTCTGATTCCTACCCTTAAACAATCTTCCATTCTATTACTTGATAATAAAAAAAGATTGTGCTTATGCCCTTTCAATCTATTTTTGCTTTCGTGCAGGGCATGTATGGCCACGATGGGTATTTTGTACTACAGATTGGCACAAAGAAGTCTTGGTGAAAACCAACCTGAGGACGAGCAGCAGTGATTATTGTTTAACAACTACTGTCGAATCTGGTTTGGCATGATGAAATCATTTCTAGATGGTTCTGTTTTTTGCCCGCATCCCCTCGTGTGGACTACTCAAGGCAAAATTATACATCCTGCTGCTTCTTTTTGTTTCTGTAGTTATCTATTGTCTAACACAGGATAAGTTTTTTTTTTGTAACCTCTGCCAATGTTAAGTCTGCTGTTTTTGTAGCTGTAATGCTTCATTTGGTTGCACATGCTACTGTTGAAATTGAGAAACTACTAAAAGGCAACATATTGTTGCTAAGCATTATTGACCGTAATACTGAAACATCCAAGTAAAAGACACAGCTTTTCTGATTTTGATGCAAATGGTGAAACCTGGTTGGTGCATTCTGTACTTCGTTTCCAAAATCCAAACTTGGAACCTGTAGAACATTAATCAGTGTGACACTATTGATGCAATGCTTTCCATGTCTTAGAAAAGGGATTATATGCAGTGCCCTTTTATGTCATTTAAAGCTTGCCTTCTTCCACTCGGTTACTTTGGTGATTAACATGATGGCCAAAATGTTTGGGGTTTTTTTTTTTTTTTTTTTTTTCCGAGTACACTGGTCATGTTTGAAGCACATTGTTAACCAAGTTTTATTGGATCAACAATTCGGGCAATTGCATTTTAGGAGCAAAATGGTAACTTGATGCCTTGAGGAAAGGATAAACACAATAGGGGAAACTCTGGTGCTAATGAGAACAGTTTATAATTGAAATCCAGATGATGCAGATGTCAGTTTCCTAATTAGAAAGCTTAATGTTGCTTTGAGCTTGGCTGCTCTTCGTGGTTTTTAGTAAAAGGTGGCTGGTATCGTCAGATAACAATATCAGTATTAGCTGGTAGCTCACCAAATAGAATGTCCAAGATGAATTATTATGAATTATTTATAGTCTCTAAAAGGAATGAGACAGAATTCTCGTCATCCTTGATATCATCTTATTCTAAATTCATTACTATATTGACTATATTGTGATCTTAGAACACCAATCAGACAGCTTTATATGAGCTCCAGTCTACATGTAGCTCTTTTAACTTTTAATTTATTCAAGAAAACGCGTCATACAGCTCAAACATTTCAAGTCAGATGTGTTAAATTTTATTGGTTTGGGATTTCCTATGATTTCTAAGGTACAGAACCCTAGAAAGAACCCAAAAGTCTATGAAACAGCGTTTGACATTGTTAAAAGTTGGATCAGTGGTCTAAACAGGGCCATGCAGGGTGAAAATGGGTCTGGTTCTGTTCAGGTAATTGTGTACCTGATGCTGGACTCAATCCAGGCCCAGTGCCCATATTCATAGTTATTTTCCAATCTAAAGATCAGGAGATGACCCAATTGAGGCCTGGTCCGACACAGGCCAAATCACTCGAATGAATTAAGGTTGTGAATTTATGTTAGATAAACGATAATGCTTACGAAGTAAAATGATGCACTCAACAAAATTTCCATGGTGCCAATTCGGTACTCAGATGCTATAACTGTCGAGATATAAAGTTTCGGACCCAGATCCGACCAATATTTTATTCAGGCCAATGTCAGTAGACCCAGAAAATGGGTCCAAGCCCTGTGCCCACTCCTGATTTTTCCAGTTTAGGTCCTTAGGTTACTTGTCGGGTTACTTTTCATTCCCAGTTCGGGGATTGACAAGGCAACAGGGCCAGGATCTTCAATGAACAGAATATAGATTGAAGCTCCATACACAACCGGACCATGTCAATGGATGAGCTGGGGCTAGTCCCCAAAATTCTACAAGAGCCGGAAGATCCTAGTCATTCTCTGTGGCCTTATTATCATCTTATGCAAAATATTATCCTCTCGACTGAATATCTATTTAAAGTCTCTGATCATCAATTGAATGCTAGAGTTTCTTTGTTAGTGTACATAGGCAAAGTGGGCAGAGACCCAAGAAAGCCCACACAAATGGGGAAGAGGAAGCCCATAAAGTGGGAAGGACAGCCAAAACAAGCAGGAATAAAAACCCACTCTAAAGTATAGCCCACGCACAGTGGGAAGAGTGGCATACCCCGATCCCTAGATAGCTAAGTGATATGCGGGGTTGCTGACCAACTAAGCAATCTCCTTCCGTAGAGTCGTTAAAGGGCAAAATGGGACTCATCAAATCTACTATGTAAGGACCAAATTTCGTACATCAAAGATATATTTGGGTGAGTTTTGTACAACTTCCAATATTTTCTCTAAATATGGCTTGACTCCTCCATAATGTGAATGAGCACTTAATATAATCTAAGCTAATCTTTCATGTTTAATTAATAATATGCAACCGTTCTCTAGAATAGGACATTAAATAAATGATTAGACAACGGATATCTACAATTCCCTACAATAAGAAAAGATGGATGATGCAAGATACAATCTACTCGGCTTGGTTCAATGTAAACAATGCTCCCATCATTGCCTAAATTATGTAGTCTTCATTAACTAGGAGATCTGATGTCACGACCCGGGCCCGAGTTACGATAATCCAGGGCCGTGAATTATACTTACTCCCGTGAACTCTGAATTAACCTAAGCTAAAACAGAATCCACAAGGGATATATTCATTCATACATACCTATCAATTGTACAATTTGCGGAAATACACATTGACAATTAATTCCAAAATGTACATGTATACAAAATAAGGTTCTTTATACATTTATTGCTCATTTGCTTTCTCTCATCAACTTAAGCATATCTAAACCTTATGCAAATTCTCAAAATGTTACATTTCCAAAATGAATTTCAACTATTCAAAAGAATTCTCAAAAGAATCACCAAAACATTTCTAATCCATTCGCGCACTCGAATACCATCTTAATTGGCATTCCGGCCATCCCATTCTATCAATCCTCCCGGAGGAACCGCAACGGTCTCCTCTGCTGCTGCCGGGGCCGCTGCTGGGCCAGCACAGGCAATCGGGCCTGTAATGCCATCAATAACACCAGTGAACACGACGGTTCAACAAAGCATAAACAAGACTTGTGATAGCACATGTTAGTACATTTACTAAATTCATTCAATACATTTAGTAAACAGTTCCAATCCTAGACATGTTCAATATGATTCCTACAATGACAACGGATGAGCATAACAAGCCAATCAATAAACATGTACAAGATGGCAACTACCATAGCTTTCATTTCATTTCTGTTCATGTCATTTCATTTCATATACCATCTTCCCTCAAAGGAAGGATTCATCTTCCAAATGGAAGGCATTAATCAGTACCCGTAGATATGATCGGAATTTGTGGGACTTACCAGTGTTCGGGCCAGGGACACTAGCATCACCACGGAGCTCCGGAACGCCCTCAAATCATCTACTGCAGTAGGAATAGTCATTTGGCTCAGAGCGGAAGGGCGCACCATTCATGACCCTGGCCTCATGAACACAATCATTTATTATTTCATACAATAGCTAGGTAGTGCCAGATTCAAGGGTCAATTCATTTCATTATCAATCCATTATGGATTCAATTCTATACAGTGATTCCATTCTTAACAATGGAAAGGAATAATCAATGACATCAATCTTGTGAGATTGGAACAAAGTAATAAAAATATAATGGCATGAGATAATCACTGACTACCCGATTCTACTCATTTCTATTCCAGATCCTACCGACCATTTGGGTGTAACCATTGGTTATCCAATGTATGTGTTATTCTCGATGGACATCACATTTGTATTTATATGTACATTACAGTCCCCGTGATTAACACTCATAGAGATATAGTCTACAATCAATTATCATTTAACCCATTATTAATCCATGGGTTCAATTCTCATAGTGTCTATTTCAATGGTGAATATTCTCATAGTGTCTATTTCAATGGTGAATATTCTCCATCAATCTCTATTTTTACATTAATTAGCCACGAAGCTAATTTAGAGGACACATAAATGTCCAAAAAGTATCCATGTTTCCTACGAAATCCAAAACCAACCGGTCCGATCGATTGGCCAAATTTTCGGCCTCAATTAATGCCCTGTCCAGTATCAGGTTCGCTCGAGCAGACTCAAGTTCGCTCGAGCGGACCCAGACAGAGAGTTGGTCGCTTAAGCGAACCCAAAGTTCGCTCGAGCGAACTCAGACAAAAGAGTGGTCGCTCGAGCAGACCCTTGTCCGCTCGAGCGCCTTCATCCAGAGAGTGGTTCGCTCGAGCAAACGCTTCAGAACTTCACTCCGTCCATCCAGAAAGCGATTCGCTCGAGCGAATGCTTCAGAAAACAAGTTCGGATTTCTGCAACTCTCTCTCTCTCTCTTCTCCATTCATTTCTCCATTCATTACCACAACCACCTGCAATCAATTTTGGACCTCCTGTCCACTCCTCATTCATCATTCAATCCCCACATTAATGACATTTCTAATCATTCAATCAACCCACAACAATCCATTATAAGGAAATCAATGGGAACATGCATACAAACCCATTTACATTCACAATACTAACAATAATCACAAGTAGGGTTTATACTTGCCTCTCTTTGAAGTTCCTTGGACAAAACCCTTTTTCTCCTTGGCTTGGCTTGACACAACTTTTTCCCAAGAAGTCTCAAGCTTCCAACAATGGAGAATGACCCAATGGAGAAGATGAAGATGACCAAGCTCCCTCTATAATTACTTGCAAGCTCCAAATCCTCACTCTTAATGGAGAAGAAATGAAAGAGAAGGAAGAAGGAAGAAGGAGGGTGCCTAGGGTTTGCTAAAATGGGAAAGGAACCCATCTCTTAGCTTATATGATGCACTTTTTGCACTAAAGCCCTCTTCCATTTTTCTTATTCACACTTTGGGTCAAGTGAATGTCCATTTGATCAACTTTAGGTCAAATGAGATCAAGTGTATTATGAAAGTTGACGTACTCTTCGAGATACACACGTTGGTATCAAGAATTTCCGTATTTGACAAAATACGTGAAAACTCGTTTTTACAAAAAGGTCCTTAGTTTACCTTGTTTGAGTTTGAACTCTTTTTACTCAACTCAATCCCTTTCAAGTTCATTTCATTAAGCTTAATTTAATCATTTGAGACTAATCCAACTCATCTAGTTCGTTAATTATAATTAGCACAATTAATCATGCTTAAGCATCACTAATTGGGATTAATTAGCTTTAATTATGATTAATCCGGGTCGGGGCCTAACATCTGATGCTATCATGAAACGAAAAGGTGATATTGAAAACTCCCATGGGTTGGTGAAGCTGACAATTATAAGGGATACATAACTATATGTACCCATGGGTCGGGTTGTTTAAATTTGACAATGGCCTTAAACGGCCTCCAATATAAATATTTTGTGGAGATCTTCTCAATCAGGAAATAGAGAATGGAGAGGAGAAAAAACCAAATCTGGCAAATCTCCTTTTTTCATTTTTTAAAGGCCGGAAAGATTGCAATGGCTCAGTACTTGGAATCAATCACAATTTTCTCAAATTAGGTGCGCCTCAGAAAAACATGCAAAAGGTGGATCCAACTGTTCGTATGACCTTTCTCAAGAGTCTGGGAAGTCCATCTATCACTTTAGACAGAAGGATAGTCGCTGCATTATCATCCTGATAATAGATGAGATGGTATTGGGATTGGCCATTGATCATCAAAGACATGAATTGACACCCTCTCCAATTTGATCCTCTTCCGAATGTTACCGTGGAGATGAAATGTCCTTTGTTTCATACGTTTTTACCATGGATTTTTAAAACTCTATCCTAATTTTTGTGTAAATCTTCTTATCCATCTACCACTATGGCTATTAAATCAAAGGCTCGGATGACTTTACAGGGCTGGTTTTTTTGGCTTACCCTTATCCATAAGGAGCCATTTCCATCCACCCTCCCCATTGGTAGACATGCATCTAAGTGGTTCCGATGCTGCCTGCTCATGGGAGAAAAATTTCCCCCAATGTGGATACCATTGAGTACAATATCTCAAATATATTCTAATTATTATATTATATATTAAAGGGATAGGATTCGATTTTAAAACTGGAGTCCGGTTTCAAAATTGATTGAGAAATTGGCTTCCAATTTTGCAATTGATTTGATCCATTAAATTAGTATTTGAGTTTTGGATGATGACAAATTATCTTTAAAACGTGCAAGTTTATCCTAATTTCATAAAGCAATCTTATCCTAATCTTGAGTTTAAGAAAGAAGTATCTTTAAATCTCCTCTTCTTTTTAGAAAAAACTAGATGACCGAGAACTTGAGGATTTATTGTACAGTTGATATCTTAGTTTGAAATGTTTTTTTTTTCTTTTTTTTAATCTTCAGCAAAACTACAATGCAAAACAAAATTATTTTTAATGGCCCGCAAGTAAAAATTCACATGACTCCACATGGGTTAGGGCCTCTGGTTATGCAGCTCCTGAATATTTGGCTACAGGTAATATCAGTTCTTCTCTAGCAATCTTCATTGCTACAAGTTCCTATGATTTTCGTGTCCATAGTGGACATTCTTTATTTAAAACTAATCACAAACTGCTATTTAGTTTTTATGCATGGATGGATGTTGATAGTAGTTTATCTTTATCTAGAAGTTTTAGGTACTCTTAGATTCTTTTCTAATTAAATAATCCCATGATCTTGGGTTTATCTAAAGAGTTTGATAAAATGAGACATTAAGCAGATTTTGTATTTTTGACATATAAAGATATAAGATTATACATTTAACATTGTGAGAATTTTCTATAT
The DNA here is from genome assembly GCA_029852735.1 of Persea americana. Classification (NCBI taxonomy): domain Eukaryota; kingdom Viridiplantae; phylum Streptophyta; class Magnoliopsida; order Laurales; family Lauraceae; genus Persea; species Persea americana. The sequence continues at coordinate 93,696,482 of CM056811.1, read as the reverse complement.
CATATTCTATTAGTAAACATGTAAACACATTGTGAATGGAGTGAACTTGTTCAAGGCAACCAAAAATGAACTTGTCACAAACCTAACTCAGAGAGTTAAATTAAAAAAAATGGTTTTTACCACCGTCTTTACTAGGGGTGAAGTTGCAGCTTTAGTGCTGTATTTATTAGTGGTAAAGTAGCAAGTGTGAGTTTTCATCCACTCTTAGTAGAGGAAAAGCTGCAAATGGAGCTTTACCACCATATTCATGAGTGTAGAGTAACAAATTTGCAAACGGAGCTTTACCACTTTATCACCAAATCCATGAAGGATAAAATAGCAAATGCAGGTTTTCCTCCACTCTTAGCATAGGAAAACTTGCAAATGGAGCTTTTCCTTGGACAAAGTAGTAAATGTAGGTTTTCCTCCAATCGTGGTAGAGGAAAAGCTGCAAAAGAAGCTTTTCCTGTGTTATTGTTAGAGGCAAAGTTGCAAATGTGTTGGTATCGGAATCTGACCTCGCCCTATTATGGGAGGCCCAAGCCTTCTCGACAAAAGCTTGTGCCCGTGCTTAGCACTAGCAATATAATTTATAATTAAAAGTTATAAAGTTTAAGATAATGTTATTTTATATGAATCATATTGAGATGGTCAAAATTGCAATCAAAATTAATCTTTATAAATATATATATAATTTATTACTCTCAAGATTGTGATAACGTACCATACCATTGTACTAAATATGATCAAAATTGTGGATTTAAAAAGTATGAAATGGCAGTATTCAAAATCATAAGAAACTAAGTGAAGAAGAAAACCCTTGAAATAAAATGAGTATATATCACAAAGTTCAAAATGCCCCTTCCAAAAAGGGCTTGTAGCGCTCCCTATATAGTATATGGTAATATTATTTTATTATATATATATATATATATATGTTACCCACACAAAACATACAAATAAAATACAAATGGTAGAGTCCAATTGGCTTCTAACTTAGAATTGGATTTGGCCTGTTAAGGGTTCAGACCGTAAACTAGGGCCTGGGTCCAGCTCTTTCAACCAAAAGCATGTCCAAGCCCACTCAAACTGAACCCAGTTTTGTATTGGGGACAAGCCGGTAGACTGCCTCACTAGGGATTCTATTTTTTAGGAAGTCCCAAAAAGTTTTTAGTTGATGTTATATCCAGCCCCACCATTTTGTAATCTACATTGGAGAGGAGAAAAGCAAAAACAAATTATTTTTACAAATATCCAAAGCATTTAGTTGATGTTACATCCATTCTACCACATTGTAATCTATGTTAGAGAGAAGAAAATATTTTTACAAAGATCCAAAAGCTTTGAGTTGATGTTACATTCATTCCCCATCTTGTAATCTTGTCTCCTATTTTGGGAAGTTGATGTGGCAATGACCAGTATTTGAGCACATGATTAATTTGCTTTATTGAGTAGCATTCAACCAACTGGTTGCCATCTGTTAAATCAAGTTGCAGTATTGAGCTGTAAGTATTGTGTCTACTCATACACCATACTACACCTGGGGCATAAACAAAGTTGCAACTTGGGGGCAGGTCAATCCCGAGCCCACATGGCCCAGCTTACTCAAACAGTTATTGAAACCCAGGAAGATTTACGGTTGGGCTTGAGCTTAGTTGTCATGTACTTAAGTTGGGTCAGACTCAAGTTACTAAATTGTTTTCAATAGATTGAAATTTATATTTACCAGAAAAAAAAAAAAAGGATTGAAATCTATTCCAATTACAAATTGATGACAAAAAAAAAAAAAAAAAAAAAACACTAATAGGAATTTGTAGTCCATGCTTTTTATTTGACCGAACCAACCAGGGGCGATCAACTTAAGTAGTTTCACTATGAGTTGCTAAACCAACACCAACCTAACCTACCTGCTAAGGGTTTAAGTTGACACTTTTAACCCTTAGATTGAGCTCTAGTTGCATTTTCAAATTAATTTAAATGACTTAGGTTTTACATTAAGGCTATCGATTTGACCCAAAGTGGTTAGCCTTACTTAAAATCGAATGGATGAGAACAACCACAGTTCTCACCTGGCTCTGCACAGGATTTGAACCCTGGGTACGCCACTTCTTCCCACTTGCGTGGGCCTTTTTCCCGCTTGTGCGGGCTCTCTATTGGGTCTCATCCCCCTTGGATGGGTTACCAAAAAACTTAAAATCAGATGGACAAAATAGGGTAGGTGCCCAATTTGCGTGAACAATCCAAAGGCTTACAAAACTTTGACAAGTGTGATTATTGGGAAGCGAGTGCGAAAGAGTTAAAAAGATGATTTATAGCCCGAGTTAGATGGACCCCACATTGATAAATGGCATTTGGTAACATAATCGAAATCTCTAAACCCTTCTCAAATTATCAATTATGTTTTTACAAAAATTGAGTGTAATATCCTTTCTTCTTTTTTTTTTTTATTGGTAGATCAAGTCAAGTGTGAATGTTGTGATGTGGCCCATCTAACCCACAAATCACCAGTTCACTAGTCCTACACAACCAAATCGTAGGCCCCACATGTACAATCCCTGATTTTTAAAAATATGGGCCCCATAGTTTGATGATAACCATCATATGGGACCCCTCATAATTGTATAGTAGCAAATGCAAGTTTTCCTCCTCTCTTCGGGGAGGAAAAGTTGCAAATGGCGCTTTACTTAACCAAAGTTGTGAGCGGAGTGCTATTATAGCAAATGTAGGTTTTCGTCTACTCTTAGGAGAGGAAAAGTTGCAAATGACCACATAACCAAAGTTGTGAACGGAGTGGCGGTGTGGTATTATAGCAAATGCTGGCTTTCCTCATCTCTTAGGGGAGGAAAAGTTGCAAATGACCACATAACCAAAGTTGTGAACGGAGTGGTCCTGTAAATTGCAAATACAGGTTTTCCTCCACTCTTAGGGGAGGAAAACTTGCAAAATGAGTTTTCTTAGTTGCAAATGTGTGGGTATGCCTCGCTATCTTATAGGAGGCTTAAGCCTTCTCGACAAAGGCCTGTGCCCATGCTTAGCACGGGCAACATAATTTATAATTAAAAGTTATAAAGTTTAAAATAATATTATTATATATAAATTATATTGAGATGGTCAAAATTACAATCAAAATCAATCTTTATAAATATATATATAATTCATTAATTTTAAAATTATAATAACGTGATCATAACATTGTACTAAATATAAACAAAATTGTGGATTTAAAAGTATGAAACAAAGTGAAAAAGAAATCATAAGAAACAAAGTGAAATGAGAATATATCCCAAAGTAGAAAATGCCCATTCTAAAAAGGGCTTATAGCACTCCCTATATGTTAACACACACAAAAATAAAATACAAATGGTAGAGCCCAATTAGCTTCCAACCTAGAATTGGATTTGGCCTGTAATGGGTTCGGACTCTAAACAAGGATTCGGATCCAGCTCTTTCAACCGAAAAGCATGTCCAAGCCCACTTATTAAACTGAATCCAGTTTTCTATTGGATACAAGCCAGTAGACTAGCTCGCTAGGGATTCTATCTTTTAAGAAGGCCCAAAAGGTTTTAAGTTGATGTTCCATCCACCCCATCATCTTGTTCTACATATTGGAGAAGAGAAAATAAAAAATAATATATATATTATATGAATTTCTGAAATTATTTTTATTGTGATTTTAGCTATAGAAGCTTTGCAAAGGTCGCGTTCAAGGAGGTATGTATCTGTTTGCATCATTTATTTTGTTGCTATTGTAAACTTGAGGTCATTAATTGGTTTAAAAGAGTTTTTTCTTTTCTTTTCTTTCTCAATTTGTCATTGCGATTGCATTTAGATTCTTTATGTTCTAGTACAATTTTTTTATGTAGATCGTTGGTTTTAGGCACTTACACAATTTTCAATGATGGACTTGCCAAAGAAATCACTGTATATCACACTATGATTTAACCTGACTAGTGCATATTGATTATTCTTCCCCCAAAATGGCTTTACTTATTATTTTTGTTTTTATGTTGTTACTAAATGTTTTATCTTTTTCCTTTTTCTTTTGATATATATATATATATATATAAATCTAGCTTTTATAAATAACTTTTCTAGGGTAGGGCCAGGCCTTTGTTGCTAGTTCAAATATTATGGTTATATCCATCCAATTAACAGTCCAATGATGGAATGATTCAACGGATGAAATTAAAGGTTCTTAACATCAAATCGACTTAATTTTATGACTACTTCCAGATAATCGCAATTCTCAGGAAATTGTTGTAGGAATATGTTGGTTTATCTTCAAAATTGGGATTTGTGTTGGGATATTATTCTCACAATATACAAATAAAACGCTGGTAAATTTTCTTTCTTTTTTTATTTATAGATTTTTAAGAAAAGCCCTCTTTTTCCATTGGTAAACAGTTTTCTCATGTATTATTTTTAAACTTCGAAAATATCTTGAAAATATCACCATATTATTGCATGAAAATCAGGCCCAGGTCCACACCATTTCCAAAGTGATCTGCACCCTTGTGTGAAATATGCCGGTCTGGTCAGGCCTTTGAGCATTATATTTGCTCATGCCCCGACAGCTTAGCTATTGAGCCAGAAAATCAGGCCTGGGTCTAACCCCTGTGCTTAAAACATGGCCCATATCCGACCCAAGGCACGCCGAGTCATGTCACGCTTGAGGTGACCCGACCAATTAGAAACCTCGTGTGAGATATTTCATGGGCCTTGTGGATTGGATCATCCACAGAGAATATTTCGATCTCTTTCCCTTTGAATGAGAACTCAATTCCAGCTATAGTTTTATTAGATATATTTGACTACCAGAATCACTTCTTTCAATCTTTTTTTATCTGGTTCCTTCACCTCCATGAAGCCCCAGCTAGATTCAAGCATGACAAATGAACTGAGCACTTCTCTAACACCCATATAGAGACTGGGTACAGTTGTTGGTTTTTTTTGCCAATGAAGAAGCAAGCAATGCAATGATCGCAGTCCATGGATTCGGCTGTCTTTCAAACAGTAGTTAACAATCCCATACCCTTCTCCACGTCCATGGACGCGCTTTTTCCAGCCACCCACAAAATTCCCTCCACTTTTCATATCCAATCAAGACTCCCCACGTTCTCTCAGTTCCACCCAACTTGAACTAAATCTCATCTTCAAGGCCTAATCAATCAATCATAGATTTAGTCACTTTTCAATTATTGTTAGGTTCCATGTATTCAGTATTCTATTCTTACAATCTCAATCTGCTCTGTGCTTCTAGATGTTGATCCTGAAAAGTCAAATTTCTTTAAGATCCATGTATGGTTTATCCTTTCTTATTTTATATTATACAATCTATCATGGTCTGAATCTGAGCCATCTGTGCATTGTACTTCGAACTGGGACCCATCATCGACTCTCTTGGGATCTTGTTATTGGAATTGGGTCCCCCATGGAACAATCATTCAGAATTAAGAATGATGATGTTGATATGAAAATGAACCCTAATCTGAGCAACATTCTAAGTAGCTGTTAATATAAATTTCTCCCATCTTTATTTCCTCCCCACTGTTGGATAGTGAGAGGGAGCTCTCTCTCCAGTATTACAACAATTGATAAAAATGGAGTCTTTGGAAGCATTGTCTGTGATGAATTGGAGCTCTTTCAATGGGACAGTGTCAGACGATGAGGCGGAATTTATGTCTCGGTTGCTCAGCAGCTGTCCGTTCACAGATGAACAAAATCACGATGAGAGCATTGGATTTTGGTCTGGTCATGAGGCTACAAACATGGTGATGGGTGACAATGATTCACATTACCATTGTTCGGATGTCTTTAAACTCTAGTTTGCAGGGGAAGAGCAATAATAGCCTGAATGTTCCCTGTTCAGATTATGAAAAGTACTACACTGGCAGTGCAAATGAAGTGCCAACAATGATTAGTAACTTCTCAGCAATGGATCTTTGTTTGGTGGATGAGCAGGCTGTTCCTGATAGTCTATTTGAAGAAATTGTTCACTTGAATGAAGAGATGAATGTAGACGATTTCGGAGAACACAATCTTCCCAACCAGTTCGAAGTACCGGAAACTGATAAGATCGTGTTAAAAAAGACTAGCAATGGCCCATGTCCGAAGAAAAGGAGTCGGGTTACAGACGTAAGTATATGGTGTGTTCAACATGTTATCTAGGAATTTATAGAGATGGGCTTCTTGAAACACTGTCATAACTCAAATGCAGGTTAAAAGGAATGCAAAGACCACACTTTCGAAGAAGAAGCAGGCCACTTCGGCTACTAATGAAGAAGAGAGCAATGCTGCTTTATATGGGCGGAGCTCCGGCAGCTATTCTTCTGAGGATGACTCAAATACTTTCCAAGAGATTAATGGTAGAAAAAGCTCAAGCTCTAAAGGGTCTGCAGCTCTTAACACTAATGGGAAAGCAAGAGTCAGACGAGGATCGGCGACTGATCCACAAAGCCTCTATGCAAGGGTAATTACCACAATGCGATGATTACAAGTAGCAACATGATAAGTGCTCATTAATTGGATCATAGTTCCATTTCATCATGCTGACTTTGCAGGAAACTTATTTTGCAGAAAAGAAGGGAGAGAATAAATGAGAGATTGAGGATCTTGCAGAATCTTGTTCCTAATGGAAAAAAAGTATGTACACCTCATCGTTTCTCCATTTACTGATTCCTTTCACCATTAAAATCCTTTCAACCAGTCATCATTTGGAATCAAGGCAGACTGATTTTTTTCGATATTGGTTACCACAGGTAGACATCAGCACAATGCTTGAAGAAGCAGTTCAGTATGTGAAGTTTTTGCAGCTCCAAATCAAGGTAAGAAATCACATCGCTTCAAATTCCACATGGGCCTTACATTTCCAAAATGGCAGTTCAGTCATTAGTCAACAAAGGAAACAAATGCTCACCAACCTGTGCTAAACATGTAAGGTGATTGGCATAGGTAAACATGTTAGGTGATTAGCATAGTCCACTTATCCTTGATTTGGCAATGGACCATTGGCGTTACAGCCCACCAAATCAATGGTCCTGATCGTTATACACAGACCGCCACATGTGGGATAATATTTTGGAGTTGTCAGATAATAAGCATCCTCTACTAGAAATTTGAGGATGTCTTCTGGCCACTTCTCTGCAAGGACCAACTTAAGAGACTAGACTGTTCAAGTAGATCTTCAAGCGTTCTTGTGTGCTAAAGGGCTGTTAGTTTTCCGCTTAATAAGCTAATCATTCCATGCACTTTGCAGAATCATTCTATATACAATGGTTCCAAATAGTTCAACATCATGGTCAGATCTGTCACGATACATACCAGTACCTACTAGAGATGTACTCTGTTTTGAAGATCAAATCCACACAAGATTTTTACCACAGATTATGGCAAATATAATATGCTAGTCCATTTGTTTTATTTAATCCTTATGCAGCTCTTAAGCTCTGAGGATCTATGGATGTATGCTCCACTTGCATACAAGGGAATGGATATTGGACTTGATTTGAAGATCTCTGCACAGATATGACTGGAACTTAGAAGAAATGGTGCTGATAAATAATGCCCCTATTATTAAAACTATATCTATATCTTGCGATGGGTTTATCAGAATAAGTTATTAGATTGTCTATCTACTATCCATGAGGAGAATCCTAGTGATTATTTATTTAATAACCTCTGATCTGTTCATCTGTACTCTAGATTCAATGTAGTAGAGACAACCACTACATATAAAATTAACAGTGTCTTTCATAAGAACGGTTAATTCACATGCTCATGTGCTTGAAGAAAGGAAAGGGATCCACTGTCTATGCATGAACACAAATTTTGTATGTTGATCTGAGCTGTGTTTGGCTATTTTAATTTCCAGGGAATATACCTTTTTTTCAGGCAATACAAGTGTAATGGTGTTTAGGTGCACAGTTCCTTCTAAGTACATTCTGCATTCTACCTCATGTCTCCCCCTTGTTCGATGTAATTTTAATTGGAAGAAACAACTCTTTCAAGTACACATTTTTAGTATGCAAATGCATCTAGCTTAGAGGTAATAAAAAAATAAATATGCCATGAAAATCCAAGCATCCAAATGTTATGTATGTGTTTGGAAGTAAGATTTAACTTAACACTTTTTGGAGACCTAACATTGTTGGGACAAGGCTTTAATGTTGACGACGACCACTACTAAAATTCTTCGGAGAATCTCAAGCTACCCCTTCTTGAACAGTATTTTTGTCCAATTTAATATGGTGATGTAGGCAGTTACCATTCTTGGAACCCACCAAATCCCTCTACCAAATGTGTGCATTTGGATATTTGTAGTTCAATTGCCCTGCATTCAATTTACCTGCAAATCTGATTGCCCGTAAATCTGTTTTTATTGGTTCTGAGAAAGATTAAAACAATTGTGCCTGACGGGTAACTTTGGTCATGTATAAATCAAACTACCCAACTACCTGCACGATTTTGGGCTCAGCTAGCTTGTGAATTTGAACTGTCCTTGTGGATCAAGCCGGCCTACAGAAAGCTCTTTGTTTCAGCTTCATCTAGGATGATATTCAACAAATGCTATTCTCCGAGGGTCCATTGGGGCCCGTTTATTTCTAGGCAAAAATTGGCAATCCAGAAATGACGATAAAATAATCTCCCCTCTTGTGGAAAATGCTTACCTTGTCACCACTCTAGCAAATCAAATCCTAGAAAAGCAGGTCCCATCTACATCTCCGCCTAGTATCCTTCACCCCACATTTCTAATGATTCTCTGTTTGAACCCACATTTTAATGAATTGCTAGGAACTCAATTCCATGCAAACAAAAGGGGCCTTTGAAAATAAGAAACCAATTTGGGGAATTTATCTGACCAGACTCTAATTTGTAATACACAAAAAAATTGTAAAAAAAAAAAAAAAATACTCCGATTTGCTGATGCGTAGTCATGTAAACCTTTGGTCCAGCAGTCAAGACAACTGGCTCCATATCTCTACCCATGACTGGTAGGGATGTAAACAGGATGTTTTTGGGTCGGGTGCATGGAGCCAACTATTGTTCCGTGCATCTGGTCCATAACCAGAACCCAATTGGACCTGGACCCAAATCCAGCCCCAGCATATTATAATTACATATCATGTAATGATGTCAATCTAATATAGTATTGATATATTATGTATTATTACACATTTAAATATATTCAGATAATCACATCCGGACCATGGGCCCAGTCTCAGAACTACAATCAACCAGGTCCAAAGCAATGGCCCTGCACACCTGGATTCTTCAGGTTAGATCCTCCGTGTTACCAGGAAACGGAGGTCCCCAGGACATTCCCCATCTCCTGTAGGATCAATTAGATCCATACTATGGCACCAATCAGGAGACTGCAATTCCTACTGCATCCTTCATCTACTCAAACAAAACAATCTAACACTACATTATAACCAAAAGAAATATTGAGATTTTGCAGTGACATCCGAACAAGCTCTAAAAGGTTAAGGACTTAAAAAAAGAAGACGAAGACGAAGAAGAAGGAAGAAGGAACCATGACAAAAGTACTAAACCACAAAACAATTATACAAGCATTACACAGTTGTTGAATATAAAGACACCCCAAAAATACAATTGTCTAAAGAAGGGCCCCTTTATCCTAATTTTAGACCTCCAAATATTTGAACTACTAGTTCCAGAAACAAAAACTCTGTAACCAACATAAACCTATCCTTTATTGAACCACCATCTTTTTCTTTTTTTGAGACCAGCTTAAATATAATACCCTCGGATTATGTTCTTTAATAATAATGGCATAAAGAAGGCTTCTCCACGTCATTGGGAATCAAACAAATTGAATGGAATTGCAATTAGGCATGATCTTCTTGGCTGTGATTTGGGACCTCCCCTTGACTGTCCAGCGGCATGTACTGCGCCATTATGGCTCTGATTTCCGAGTCCATGTATGACTGAAACATCAAAACAAGATAAACATATCTGAGAATCTACCCAAAAAGAGGGGAAACTCAAAATCTAGAATTACTTATACATGGTCTCTAGGACAGAATGGTTGATCATAAATTTAACATTTTACAACAACCGCCTTGAACAAGATACTATTATAGCTTGTATGCTATGGAGAGGGCTAGCTTTGGCTAAATCATGATGCTTATAAAAGAAAGCCCATGGGCTGGGACCGTGGGCCCGTAGGGGATTTACCCGGCTCCCCCCGGGCCCGTAGGGATTAGTCCGGCCAAAGGGCTGGGACACCCTCCGCTATCAAAAATAAAATAAAATCAAAGAAAGCCCATGGGTGACATAGAAGCTTCAGTTTCTTCTTTTTCCTTCAGGAATGAGACCATTATATAATAACGAGCTCGCTCCCACAAGCAGCTTCTCCAGTGGGAAACTCCTAACCCAAGAATATTTATGGAAGTTTCAAGGTTCTATTTGCCGTTTGTTGTGCACACTCTAATTGTAATTTACATGGACCCTATTCAATACAGAAAGTGATCCTGGAACTCGGACTCACAGATGAACCAATCAAGGAATTATACCCCACCCCACACACACACACATGAAACAAAATCCCCACACCGACCCCACAATTTCATTAGTTTTCACTTCGCAATTTGAGAAAGAGCAACAATTTCAATTCCTCCAAAAATAATGAGAAAATAAAGTTAAAGCAGATGTAGAAGGGTAGTGGTTTTAGATTTCCAAAAAAGGCACAAAAAGCATGTAAGCGGGAATGGTGCTACACCTAAGCACACAATGAGAGCTATTTGTGCATATCCGAAAAACCAATTATAGCATGGGCTCAAGTCCTGCTGGCTGTACAGGTTGTGATATGCTTGAATTGCTGAGTGGTTCAATCCAATAATAGTTATAATATTCATGCCAAGGGGATACTAATGCACAGAACTTACTCTTAATCTATACTTGTAAACAACGTAAGCACCAGCAGCAGCAATTGCTAATCCAATCAAAATGACCCAAACAGCAACCCAAGCTGTCCTTACTTCAGTAGCACTTTTACCTGTGGATGGGACAATCAAATGATATGAAGCTTCAGGTTAAAGTGAGAGAGTAATACCAAACCTGCATGGGTTGGATGGTAGAACTTACTTATACAGGTGTCCTGGTCCTTGATGTACAAAAGGTCACCGCTACAAGTGCACTCATAGCTGCCCCAGGTATTCTTGCAGCTGCACTCAGGACATTGACAAGCTCTTTTTTCTTTGCATTCATTAATATCTGTCAGCAGTAAAAACAAGGCTACATGAGAATAAAATTTTGTTACATTTGGTACCTTCTGGAAATGCATTGTGGGAACCATTCCATCCTTATCACTAAAGAGTTATACCATCCTCAGCCTGAGAAAATGTACACTTGCACAGAATTGGGTCCTTACAAGTCAAGCTCACAGTTCAGTGATAAAGGCCATGGGCGAAATGGGCCCTATTGTGGATGGACTATTCACTTGAATCTTTCAGATTGACTATTGCAATATTCTATTCCCTCAAATCTTTCAGAGCAAGTTTTGCAATATTCCACTTTTATATCATTTTTACAACTGAACGTGAATTATATTGCATTACATTTTTTTTTTCCATCCATCTATCAGAGAACACCAATCCCAAGGATGGGACTGCCCTCTGCAGGATTTTTTTGGCATCGCCAATGGCCCAACTAGTAAACACCTAGGGATGGACAGTAAATATCCTCAAGTCAAGGATCATATACATTTAATGTATAGTAAAATTAGGTTCTTAGGCAAACTCATGTAAATTGATGGGCCTAATCTTCAGAGACATTGATGAAACATAAGACTGATGTGACCACAGTCAACAGACCAGACTGGCTCAGATCAAAGGAAGAGGGCTAGAAGACATCCTCCATGAATTTGGGCCAGGCCCACAGCACACAGACTAGTTATGGACCAGCCCGCTCACTTGCTTACCCATCACGCCCAGATGGACCGCGATCCAGCCAGTCTGTAGCCCAACAAGCTCACAAGACAGTCCGCCAACCATTGGGTTCCACCCATTCCACACCCTACAAATGGCATTCATCCCAAGAAGACAGACAGACCTCTCGATTTCCACCAGGTTCATCACCCACTTTTGAATAGCCAAGAGCAGTTTACAGGACAGTCCAGAAAAAGATGCAGAAACAAAAGATTTTACATATCAAATGGTTAAAACACATTGACATGGGTGCAATTCTCTACTATTTTCCAACCATCTGGTAGCCTGTAAGATATTGATATGGTTTGTTCTACACATTCATTAATCTAGGACTCGTAGGGCCCAATGGTTGATACCATTATGCTGCATGCTATTTCACATAGATATCCGGTCTCTTTGATTGTTTTTCACAGATACTGGAGTAATTTCTGAAAATAAACCTATACCAAAAATGATGCCCTACGAGGAACTTGCCTTGACAACTTTTGATCCCATCACCTCTGAATCCAGGAGGACACTGGCATTTACTGCCCTCACTATCCTGTAGATGTCAAGGATTGAGACTCTCCATCAAACTTTTCTCCAAGAAAAAGTGTAAAAAAAAAAAAGGGGCCTCAAGACAGAACCTACCAGGCAAGCAGAGAACGTATGTTCATCATGAGTTCCCTGCCAACAGCCCCCGTTGTTCAGTTTGCACCGCCCAGGACCATTTGCTGTACAGAAGAAAAAAAATACAAATTAACCCATGCACTAAAGTAAACAGATATTGGAATATGCATAGAAGAAGTCCAGACTGGTAAGCATGGAAGCAACTTTTCAGAAAAAGAACATGCACAAAAGGTTTAAATACAACAAAAAATTAATAATAACACATTGAGTTCACCTATAGCGATTTTCAGAAACCAGAAGTAGCATCTAAGAAAGGAAACAAGTTATTTCATGACCTAATACCCGAAATTATTTAGTGGAAGCCTAAGTAGAGGTACATGTAAGTTGTAACCATATCTTTTAAACCCATAGTGCACTGTAGAAATATCAACAGAACCCAAAAACAACCCAAATTCAGATTAATGCTCTGCATCATTTGTGTGGTTTGCTGTTTGCCTCACATGTGTGAACTGTGGATCTTCAGGGTATATCACTGAGGTCTTGAGGGCTTGTTTGGATAAAAGACGAGTGGAGTAAAATGAAGTGGATTTCACATGTGGAGTAACATGGAGGACAAGTAGGTTGAAGTTACAGTAGAGTACTTCACTTCACTCTATTTGGATGTTTATTTTGAAGTTAAGGTTTGCAGTAGAATCCACTTTTACTCAAGGAAATTGAAGTATTTAGAGTTGAAGTGAAGTGGAGTACATGTGGCTCACAACATTACTTCATCTATCGGGGCAAACTCATCATAGAGTTGAAATTTTAGACTATTAGGGCCCATTTAACTTCACTCTCCTCTATTTTTTGCCTATCCAAACAAGCCAAGGTTTAGAATCAGAGCACAGTGATTCTCACATGAACAAAAACAACCAGAGTGTGTGTTAATATAGTCATTAAAAATGTTATGCAATTCATAAAAAGAAAAAAGAAAAAGAAAAATCAAACTTGTAGTTTAAATTCAGCTGATTTCTTTGCTGAATAGTTGGGCAACATTTGGTTCGAAGATATCCTTGTCAACAAGAAGAGAGAATATGCTTTAGTAATGGCACCAAGCACTTATGCAAGTTATTCCTAATAATTTGGCCAAAAGAAAACTACAACGTCGAAAGTGGATTTTGTAAAGACTACAACTTAATAAAGAGAATTAATAAAAAGGGCTCTTAAGAAACCCAAATGGGTCCTGCAAAGCCTGTAACATATTTTACCAACCAGTCTCAACAATCACATAAGTCATCTCCATCCAAAGGTTCCAAAAGAAAGTTTGGTTTAAGAGTTCCCTCCAAGTACACCAACCAGGGTGCCAAGTATCGAATTGTCAATTATCAACTTGAGAGTTGAGACTTGATTCAATGAGTCAAACTTACTCATGAACAGAGTTCTCTTACTGCATCTATCCTGTCTAGGGTTTATCCTCAAAACATCGAGTTTCCAGTAATTTTTAAGTAACGCGCTAAAGAATGTAGTCTAGGGTACTGAAGCCAACATCAGGGCCTGTTTGATTCAATCAGAACCAGGATGCAGAATAGACAAGGGGAGAGAGAGAGAGAGAGAGAGAGAGAGATGCATTTAAGGAGATCTGGCTCTTGAGATTCCCCATACAGATTCCAGAAAAGAGAGGATGGTGACATTGGATAGAGCTCTAGACAACCTGCAGATCAGGCTCTCATGTCATGCTCTTTGAATAAAGCCTTCTCCCTTGAATGACAATGAAGATGAATGGTGTTGATCAATCAATAGATGGACAGATCTCAGTGAGATACTAGTGTGAAGAAGAGACTCTTTGCATAAGATGTATTTCCAATGAAAATCAAAGATAGTCTTTCTGCAGAAAAACCCATAAGAAGAACCGCATAAAATGCTTTTTCTAATCGTGATTCTAAAAAAACTGATGCAACCTAGGGTTAGGATGCAAGTGCCGGAGCACAATTAGGGTTCCCACAGGAACAATCACGATGAAGGAGACACTCTCCAACGAAACCCACAACAGGGAAATTTTATTAACTCAATTAACTGAGATCATTGATCTCTACAATGCCATATTTATAATAAAAGAAACTTAGGGGCTAAGAAATCAAACCTACTCAAACTAGGAAATAAGAATAAAATTCATATCCAAATTAGAAACCTAAATCTAATTACACTCTTGCTAAAAATTAAACTAATAACAATAAGAAATCAGAATCTCATGGGTCCCACATGTGGCCCACGATTCTGGTTGTAACGAGATGGTGTTGCTGCTGCATCAAAAACTCTCCACCATTTGAGGCTATATAGCATTATTTATGATTACAGTGTCACTTTCTAATTTAAACCAATCAGATAAAAGAAAGGCAATTCAAATGATATCACAACTTTTATTACATAAATAAAGAAGTAAAGAGAAATATCCACAACCAGATTAGTCTATAGCATAACACGCACAATAAGCAAAAAGAAATATCCACAACTGTCACTTAGATTGGCTCTAGATCTGGGCTTGGATTGGCTGGTCATGGTACCAAGTGGTCCCATGTTTAGGGGCAGCAACAGATGTCCGCCTCCGCACATAGTCTAACCATTGAGAGAGAGAGAGAGAGAGAGGGAGGGCGTAGGGGGGGTTGGGGGGGGGGGGGGTGCGAGGGAGGTTTACCTTCACAAGTAGTGTAACCATCTCCCTTGAATTGCACACCCTGAACAATGGGACACTCGCACACTCTTCCGCGGAATGTATCCTGAGAAAAATATACACATATCAACATGAAAAGAGATAGAAAGGCTCCTTTCAAGATGAACAGTTCCATTACTACCTTGCAAGCAGTAATGTTGGCAGTTTTATCTTGCCAACAACCACCATGATTGTTCAAGCATTCATTTGTTTCTATATCTGTAAGGAGAAAAAAAAAATTATAATAAATTGGATCAAACAACAAAATAACATGGACCAGACACCCATGCAGCAAACTAGAAGATCATACTGCAAAAGACAGCATTGTATTTCTCAATATCAGCTGCTACAATAGTATTAACACTTACCATTACTCAAGCAAACAGCTGGCTCAGTAGTTTCCTCAAAACCAGCACAAATAGCCTTCAAAACAGCACCTTTCTGTAACTTCCCTGCAATTTCATGCATTAGCGTTAGGCACAGCTTAGGTAGTAGAGTAAGCAGTGAGAGTTTCCCAGACTGACCTCTATATTGTCGATTATTAACGATGAGGGTCGGCAGTATAGTCACATCGCCTCTGGATCCTTTCCCAACCTATATGAAGGGTTTTGTCATCTATAGCTAAGCATAAATTGAAACTAAGATTTTTCATTTAGAAGGATTCCATATACTTAACTATCAAAAGCAGAAACAATTGTATATTGTTGAAAGCAACAGCCCGATCAAGACACTAACAGAGGTTTAGGAGAAGTTCCCAAATATCATAATTTTTTCTTTGTCAGCTCAAGAATAATATTATCAAAATCAAGAAAGTTACAAGCTGGACAATTACAGACAACTAAGAGATGTAAACAAGATGCCACACTTTTGCTAGGAGATCCACCTGCAATGAGGCAGAACAAATTACCCAAAAGCATTATGGTTTCAATGTTTTGAAAGCTACCATGCATCTGGAGCAGCACCGAAATCATGTCTCCTCCTCAAAACTAGGTGACTTCATAGAACAAGGAGGGCTTGTGGAGGAAATTACAAACAAAATCAATGCAGGTTGGTGGAGACCTGATGGTGGTAGTGTTGTGATCATCAAATGATACTCCGACTAAACGGACAGTTTAAAAGTGGCAGATATGCCTGAATTGCTATAGATAGTAGGTAACGAAGAAACAACGAGGAAAAAAGAAAAAAGAACAAGTGGTTGAAATGCACATGTTACGTGCAGAATAGCAAGAAATGAGAAAATTAGTAGAGACGGAAATGGATGAAATTAAAAGGGTGACTACTTACTCACCCCGACCTGCACCTATTAGAGGAGGGTTCAATAATGGTTTTGTCGGGTTTGCGAGCGGGTATCTGTTTTCAGACTTAGATCCAGGTTGGGTTGGGTGGATTCAGGTTTTGGCTGCCTCAAATACACTTTGTCCTGTTTCGGACCTATTCACATACACATTAACAACATCCCGCATAAAAACAAAAAAAAATTACAAATTATATTTCTTTCCAATAGAAAGGAATATAGGATCCATATCAAACCAAACACAACTCGTAATTATCATGGAGCAGGTTCGGTATCACATATCTCAAACCTGTCATGGGTCACATTGGGTACAGGGCAGGGTAGGGCAGCATGTGTTAGTCAGGGCAGGCACAGGTTTAACCTGATTGACCAAACCTAACCCATTGCCATCCCTACATTAGAGAATATCCATGGTGGATCCAGTTCGAACCAAAATTAAGAAATGCCACTGAACTGGTTAGGTATATACATAAAAGACCAGAAACAGCCCATGCAAGGAGAACTTACAGGTAGAAGGAACCTGGAGAAGGGAATACTGGTCCAGACTTGGGATGAAGTAGCGAAAAAGAAGTGTTTTAGATTTGAATACAAAGAAAAGTGAAACTCACAATTATAAAGCCAAACCCAAACAGATGGGAGAAGGTTATTTAAAGAAGATAAAGACAATGACAGAGACAAAAACGATGCTAATGCTGATGCAGATGATAATAATGATGAATTCTTTTCCCAGCCTTTCACGCAGCACCATCAGGGTCTGATCTTAATAAAAATATCAAGCTTAACACAAAGAAGACGGAAAAACAACATGAGAGTGGCCCAGGCATAGTTTTCAAAATTGGAATCGTATCGCAAATCGTTCATACCCATGAATCAAATCGAATCACGAATCGTATAATGAATCATAGGATTTTTTATTTTTTTAATAAAAATGAAAAATAATTAAAAATTGAAAGAAATGGACAAAAGTAATTATTCATAACCATCCATTTTCCATTTTCCATTTATAGTAGTATAAATATAATAACAAGTAAGTCTATCATACAATCATTTCAAGAACATCATCAAATATATTATTATATATATATATGAAATAAATTATGTGTAAATAGTTAAATAAGTTTAAAGTGTCAATATATATTTTTTATTATCTTTATATCAAAATATAAAAATAAAATAAAATCCAAACCATCAATCTTACACGGTAGGATATCTCTTAAAGTTAAGAAAGTGCTCATGAAGAAAAAAACCAAAACAAATTAAAAAAGAAGGAGAAAATATAAGCAAGCACCATACGTATAGTTGAATGCTTTAATTAAATTCATGTTCTTTATTCATCTTTAAAACCTTATCAAAGCTTAAAAAAATTCTTACGAGGTTCTGTTAACTACTAAATAACCTTTTGAAAATACAAGTGATAAAAGAAAGAGAGAATAAAGAAAGAAAAAAAGGTAAAAGATTATTAATATTAGCTTATTGGCTATAGCCATTCTTGCTTAGTCAAATCGCTTGAATCGTAAGATTCAATGAAACGAGTATCGAATCGTAGGATTCAGACCTAAATCCCAAGATTCATTTGTAAATGGGATTCATTATATAGATACGAATTGTTTTCCTTAGGATTCGGGATACGAATCGTAGGATTTTGATAACTATGCCCAGGCACTCAAGAATGAATGCTCTTTCCGTTCTTTCAAATTATTAAGTTAAGTTACTGCATCCAAATGCACTCTCGCAACTATGGAAAGGTAATCTGTAACAATAGCAACTTACTTGGGCATCTTGCTCTTCTTTTAGGACAGGATTCTCAGAATCAGCATTTGGGTCTCCCATACACTTTTCTATCTTACTACTGTCAAGCCCTGCCAAAATTCAAGAATTTATTTTCCCCGTAAATCAAAAAGTAAAAGAAGATTGTTTGTTGATGATAGCCAGATTCCACCAAAATAGTGAAGCAATATATCCATTCAATATATTTATTACCCAGAAAGACGTCAGACCCAAGATCCTAGAAATTAACCAACCTAGAGATTTGATAACAGTATCAGCACATTCTTTGTTGTATTTTTTCTGCTTCATGGGGCATCTTATTTGAAAATCTGTAACATAATCCCACCAAATCCAAGGTCTTTTGGATTCATTTGCAACTCTGAATACGCAGAGCTGTCTCAGGTTCTCGATGACAACATCTTTCCCTTCGTACCCTTGGCTGAAATCCTGTTCCGGATCAGGTGCACAATATCTACCACGATTGATGCATTGGGACTTGCACTGTCTGCTAACAGTAAATGCCTGGGGGCAGTACCACGTGATGTAATGGGGCGTAAACTGACTGTAACCGCCTTTCTCAAGTATCTGTGCTGCACCTTTGAAATCTTTTACGAATTCCATCAACATGTTACATTTGGTACCACACTCATCATTGCTATTTGTCCACAATTCATACTCCACACGTTCGTCAGGATGTGGGACAGCCTCTCTCCAATCAAGATTCACATTGACCATTTCTCCACTATTGAGGGCCTTCTTTAGTTTGTCACCAAAATTCTTATCAATCAATGCAGATGGTATCGTTATGTTCTGAATATACTTGGCTGCTGCTTCATCCTCCTGAGGTGAATCCATGGTTATTAATGGTTCTTCGGTTTCATCTGCAACAAGCACTGCTGAAGCCCCAGCTTTCTGCGCATTCCAAACCTTTAACGCAAAAAAGCAGTCTGTAGAGCAGAATATGACTTTCAATTACATTGAAACAGAAATAAGGAAAGGCCCAATTAAAAGAAATAAAGCTTAATGTATTTGGTCTTTAAGAAAAATAAAAAAGGGCACCTTTCAATCTACATGCTTGAAACCTAAAATGCAATTCAACGAAAAATAAGAAAATAAGTTTAACAATAGCTTGCATAAGGCATATTACTCAACCACAATCTCCCAATCAAGGGTCTTAGTTGTGACATGGTGCAGCACACTACCACAGCAATCCAGAAAAAACTGACAATGAGCATGCGTATAAGTTTTACTTGAGGCATGTCACATAAATTTGCATCACATGACATATACAACTAGATTGGCAGAGGACTTCCACGTTCCAACCATCATCGTTATCATCGAAGGTTACGAGTTATGAAATCTTCCTAGGGTTGGTCAATCTGACAACCAAATACAACATGGATCCAAGTCCAGGTAATTATTAATTGTGTCAGACACAGTTTGACCTTGATCCACCCATTCACAATCTAGCACCACTACATATGCACATTAAGTTGGGTAATCCATATTTGAGTTTTGGACCCACATTTGAGGTCCACCAGTCTGAGTTCAAACATGCTAGGAGCAAGATACAGCCTTGTCCTCCCAAACATTTAGCTTTGAAATTGGAAAGAGATATCAGACTTGTCAGGGGTGAAATAGTGATTATTTTCTGTAAATGGCATTCACAATTTGTCACTTTGTGAGGGGAAGGCACATTGAATTTGCAACAATCATAACTAATCAAAAGTATAAAAGGAAGGACGCCAATTCCTATGTGGGCCTCATCCACGCTATGTTACTCTGTTCATGCTCTTGCTGGCATCCGTCGTCGTTTGATGGCACAGATGTACAAAATAAAACTATTGCTTTCAACTTACAGCAAGTAGGAAATGGCGGTCACCTCATGTCCCCTGTCCACACTGGTGGACTTTAGTTTTATACTTTGTTCTATATGATTGAGTATGAATCATAGAACACTCCATTTGGAGCTATTTTTTCCAATTAAAAGAAACTTCTTTTTCAAAACCCTATACCTAGTAGACTTTCTAAATGATGCATATTTTGCTTTATTTTTTTATCACAATGGAAGTAATATTAGAATTTATTCTTTATTGGTAGATGATATTATGATTTATTATGTTGTAATTGCGCAAGCTGCAGTGAACTTCCACACTAAAGTTGTTTGTTGCAACTTGCAAGCAATGCAAAACATTAGCAGGCAACAAAGCCATTAGTAAAACCAAACAGAAACTGAGACAAAGTCACTAAAGCAACGATCAGTATATTACATTAGTCACAAATCAACCACAGGCAATTCTATATTCATAATCCATATAGATGTTCAGCTTTCAACTGAAGGAAAAATATAGATTATTGGTCTGAGATAGCCACAGTAGAAGTTTCTTAAAAGTTTCCAATGATGGTAATGTGGGCATTCACATGTGGGGGATGAGTGATGGTGTTTCAGTTTCCTCACTTCTCATGGTTTGTTCACTAGCTGTATCTGTAAAGTGCCAAGGGAATCTATGTTACTCATATCCAGATCCACATATTGGGGTCACTCACTCGACCAATAACTCCAAAGGTATGGAAACAGGGTTATGTATTTGTCATACTTTTACCATTGAAAATATTCTACTTTATTTAAATTTAAAATGCACTTTTAGAGTTCAATTATTTCTAATAGTGAAATGCCTGTGCACCACTAAGGCATATCCAACAGAAAGTTGATGTCAACAATATTTGTCATACTTTTACCATTGAAAATATTCTACTTTATTTAAATTTAAAATGAACTTTTAGAGTTCAATTATTTCTAATAGTCAAATGCCTGTGCACCACTAAGGCATATCCAACAGAATGTTGATGTCAACAACTGTGTTGTGTCTCCTCCAACATGAATCCTTCAAAGGAATCTCTAGGATCTACATATTGCAGTGAGAAATATTAACATGGTGTGCAAGTGTGCAACGCTGAAAGCTCCGAAGTACAAAGCAAAAGACTATCCTGGAAATTTTCTCCTGTATTCTGAAGTGCATCTAAGCTATATGCACTTTACTCTGTGGGACCCACTAGGCTGACTTTCCACCCATTGCCACCCACTCCCTCAGGACCAATTATGATCATCCCAACCGGCAAATCGTGATTATGCAAACCATCTTTGATCACAATTAAAGTTAAACTGACCACGGGATTGAAATACTCTATAAGTTTCATACGTCTTCCCTATTAATATTTAGGTCGTAACATCCACAGCAATGATGATGCAGATGAGATGCCGTGCAGTCAAACTTTGGTCCCCAACCTGCTATAAATCTGCCTAAGAATCATCACCAAGGGTCCATCAGAGAATCATCACCAAGGGTCCATCGGAGTCATCACCAATGGGGCTTGGGGCATTGCACCAAGACCAAAGAGAAGAAGGAAAGCTTTGCCATAACAATAACATGTATTCTATTGTTTTGTGATGGTCAAATGGAACACATGCCCTACAGTCTTTTGGTTTGAGGCATGTTTTAGAAATTAATATTCCTAATTACATTGATGACAAGCCAGCCTGCTATTTCCCAACTTTAAAAAATATTAAATACAATAGGCACTCATTTAACTGGCTCTATTTGCATAATAAGACAACTTACTAAAAGGACATGGACTATTTAAAGACACTTGAAAAGATTTTCCTCTATGTTTTAAAACTTTTCCAACTAATATTAATGATTTCTTAAAGTGGACCCTATAATTAAAAATTCTCTTACCCACATGCTCTCGGTATCCCTTCCCCATTTGGTGCAAATAGCTCATAGCAAAACACCCACCCACCCAACCCCAAAACTAGGGACGGCAAAAGGTGGGCTAAACTGAAGCCTGATCTGACCTGTGGAAGGTTTATGATTTTATGATACCAAAACCACCCTGTGACCGCTACAAGTAGGGTCGGATTTGATAATGGTCAGTTTTTATCTTAAAATATTAAAAAATAAATTCTGCACAGGAGGGGATTCAATCCCACAACCTATACAAGAACGTCCATTGTCCGCAACCACTTGCACTAGAGAGATTTTCTGTACAAAATCTTACCAAGTAGTTATTAACCACTGGTCAAATGGACCACCATGTGAAATACAAATCTCACATCATATGGACAACTAGTTAATAAAAAAAGGGTCATTACCCAGTGCAGGTCCCGCTGAAGCAAGGTCCTAAGAGGGTCCGGATTGGACACAGACCTAACCTTTGGCAATTTTTGCACTTGCCAAAGTGCTGCTCACAAGTCTCAAACCTATGTTATTACGCATGGAACCCGAGACTTTTACCATTGCACCAAAGCAATGACCCTCTATGACAACTACTTAATAGTGATATCTAAATTAGCGTCAAATAGAGCAGGGCAGGTTCAAGTCAAAATGTAGAAACTCGTGCCCAACCTAAACCCGAACCACACACTACCAAACATGCCCCTAATAGGAGCAGGTAAACAATCCCCACCCAAAACCCAGCAACAAAAAAAAGAAAAATGAAGCCCGGTGTGAATTGTTATCGACCAAATTTCACTTTAATCAAAGTCGGCCCCATTGTTGGATTGATAAGTCCCCACAGGGTTGACATCTGGATAGGTAAGCCCCCTAATGCCGGACAACAAGTTGTGAAGTTGCAGTCCAGTTCATACCAGAATAGTGTATATGTGTTTCCCAACGAAAAGGAAATACTAATTTCCAAATGTTAATATTTAAAAAAAAAATCAGATATCAGTATCTGGCACCAACCAGTCAGAAAGTTGCATGATTCATGGTGAAACAGCCACTGGTATGGTCATAACTGGCTGTACTACTCTGTATGCAATGGAAAGAAAAAATCACCTGAAACCTTATTTACTTTGAAATTTATATGTTTGACGTTTCCCTCTCTCCGATCCCTTTCATGCACTTGACGAAGAACCAACATAACGGCCGTGCAAGGTCCATTTCTGGAATTGAGTTATTCCAGGTCTACTCGACACGGTAACTGACTGAGTCTAGTTAGCATACTGGGTCAGACAGATACTGTGTTAAACAACTAACCAAAAAGGAGTTAACGATGGTTAAAGCACATTAATAAAATTCCAAATCAAGGTTCCAACAGTAATTGTCGGTGACAGTC
Organism: Persea americana; assembly: GCA_029852735.1. Lineage (NCBI taxonomy): Eukaryota > Viridiplantae > Streptophyta > Magnoliopsida > Laurales > Lauraceae > Persea > Persea americana. Next base: position 93,673,081 of record CM056811.1, on the reverse strand, counting down.
TGCAGATGTGACCTGCTCAGTTAAGGAAGCCGCTGCTCCATTGCTAAAAAGTTGCCCTCTACTTAAGTTGGAGGCGGTTAGGAAGCTCAAATGTCTTCCAAAGGTTCTACACCCATTCAATGTGTGCTTCCCAGTTACCATCTCATTCCAATCTTAATATGTTTACTTTCCTAAGTAATTGATTCTCAACCGCATTCTCAAATATTTAAAACCCTTTCTTACAATCCATCTATGACAATCTAGCTTAGCAATTCTAAAAGTCATGTAAAACAATGATAAAGTATTTCTATCCTCCATAAGTCATTATTCTTCAAATTACAAATACCTTTTTTCCCGTAAAGGTAAATTGTTCATTTGAAATGTAGAATAACAAAATATCACCATTAAGCTAATCCAAGTAGTTTAGAACAACAAAAAAATCACTGTTAAGAAATGTTAAGAAAGCAAGAGGGAGGATGAATTGAGAACTTCCTGATCATCAATTACTGAAAACCCAACAGCAGTAAATTGAAAATTCACTATCTGGTTGATTGATATCTCCTTTTTTCATCTTTTCTGTGAATAATTGATATCTTCAAACACATGACAGTGTAGAAAACCACATGCAAGAGGGATGTAACAACGTTACCTCCTCGGTCGACCAAAACAAATGTCGGGAGAGCTCCTGGCTTTGCCTTGAAAGGCAACCCAGAATCATCAAAGTCCTTGCAACCCTTCCTATTATCCTTTGGGTACACGACTGTCCCTGCCATGCTTCCTCCATACTGTGGAATACCAAAATTCCCAATAGCACTATCATGATTGCCCCGAATGCTTTCAGGAGATGTCACAGTTAAGCTATTCTTCTCCACGACAAATCTCCCAGAAACTGACACCATCAAAGCACCAAGCAACAACCCCAGAACCCAAACAGCTGACCCACTTGACCTCTCCATCTCCAAACTAAAATCCAAGCTAAACAAACCAAAAACAGTGACAATTTCCTTCACAACAACAGTTTTAGACAGAGACCCAGGTGCTAAAATTCATGGGACTGAATAAATACAAAGCCTATTTGAGAGAAAAAAAAAAAGATGGGGGGTTCTGATTACAACTTTGTGGATAGAAGGTTGCAGAGAGAGACAGCTTAATTCACTTCAGATGGAAAAAAAAGAGAGACCCAATAGCTGAAACACAGGGAATTCAATGAAAAAGAGAGTTGAAATGGAAAGGGTGTTTTGGGGAAGTGATATTCATGCTTACCTGGTGGGAAACAAGGGTTTCTGAAAGATGGAAGTGATTTTCTTTTATAAAACCTCAAACAGAAACCCAGCAGCTAAAACTGGATTGAATGAAGAAATGGGGAAATTGAAAAATGGTGTGTTAGAAAAAGGGCACGGGCACCCACAAAAGGTGTGTTAGAAATCACTGTAATGTTTCCAGATGAAGCTTCTCTCTCTCTCTCTCTCTCTCCCTCCTCCTTTTTTCTTTTTTTTTTTTCGCCTTTCCTGTCGTTTGGTTTTCTGGAACCTGAGTTTGGTTGGGACTTGGGTCTCGTGTCGTATTTGATTTGTTTGGGGTCTCGACCCTTCACTCTTGATGTTTTGAGTCCCGTTGCCAATGGAAGAGTCGGTGATCTAGGGGTGGGTAATCCGTGCAATAGTGTAAACGGGTAATAAAAACGCAGAGAGAACTGTCCTAATCACAATCCATATCTCTTGCAATTTATTATTAGGAGCTAGGGTTACTTTTCTATAAGAGAAATTTGTTTTTGGACGCACTTGTCCGTATCTAAATAGAAAATTTATGCTAATTATACCAAGATCAAGAGATGAGTTTTTACTGAAACTTCCTTGCTCCATTTGGTCTTTAAACTCCATATAATTGATCAAATGTCGTAAATGCATATGTATATACACACACTAGCAACAATGCCCCGGGCTAAAGTAAGATATTAAAATTTGAATTTATAAGATATCAAAATTAATTATAAACATATAAGAATATATTCATGCATATTCATATAAAACAATCAACACATCTTCAATCAGAAATACAAGTGGTCAACATCAAACCAACAAATTATTACAAAAATAAAGCTAAAAAATCCATTCAACAACAACATAAAAATAATAATAACATCAATAATTACTAAAGAAGATAAAGAAAAGCGAATTTTGTTAATATATATAATATTAGTAATAAGAAATGCTTTCAAGTTTTTGCTACCCATTGATAATTTCAAAGTCCAATAAAACAAAGCCGCCCCATTTAGACTTGTTTGTGCAATATTTTCTTATGAGAATAGAATTTTGTATTTTTGTAGAAAATCAAAGTCCTCTTTATTAAGGACAAATGATTCAATTTTTTCTTCTATACAAGGAAAATACATCACACCAAACAACATAATATTGTTAACAAAGAAAATCATAAAAATGTGCAATCCTCTCGTTGCACAAATGCACCTTTTTTTTTTTTCACAGAGGCCAAAGGTCATTTCAATTACTCTGTACAAATTTCTTTTCTACCCCTTTGAAGTAACACTAATACCATTTTAAAACTAATCAAACCGTTTTTTAGCTCTAAATTTTTTAAAAAATGTATAAACATCTTAACTTTAAAATTAAGCCATAAATTCTGAGATTTTAAAATCACATGCTAGTGTTATTTGATCCCAGTAATAATTGGCCCACCGTAGATTATGAGCCCATGAGGGCCCACGGAAGCGTAATTTATGGTGGCCCAAACATAGAGTCATATGTCTATAATTAGATCAGAAAATATTTTTATCACAAGTACATCCATGAGGTGGTCTACCAGAAGGTCAAGTCTAATTTTCGTTCGCATGTGACAATCTTTGAATATAGTAGAACTCTAATTTGAAACTAAAAGAAAATGATAGTTTTAATGAAAAATTTATCAGTGTGAATTGTTGAAATGTGGGCATAAAATATTAAAATAAAAAGATGATAATCTTGAGAATATGAAATATAGATGGTGTTGAGAGAAAATAATTGTTGCACAAATGCGCTATTGTTTTATTTTCACATATGCCAATGGTCATTTCAATCCCTCCGTACAAATTTCTTCTCTACCCCTTTGAAGTAGCACTAATACCATTTAAAAACTGATTAAACCATTTTTTGGCTCTAGATTTTTAAAAAAATGTATAAACATCTTAACTTTAAAATTAAACCATAAATTATGAGACTTAAAAAATCATAGGCTAGTGTTATTTGATCTCAATAATAACTGGCCCACCTTTGATCAATGTATATATCTCTTAATTATGAGTTCATGAGGGCCTACGGAAGTGTAATTATGGTGGGCCAAGCCTAGGGTCATATGTCTGTATAATTAGATTAGAAAAAGAATGCCTATAAGATTTAACTAAAAAAACTTCAACCTCAGAACATTTTTATCACAAGCCCATCCATGAGGTAGTCTGCCAGAAGGTCAGGTTTGATTTTCATTCACATGTGACAATCTTTGAATACAGTAGAACTCTATTTGGAAACTAAAAGAAAATGATATTTTAATGAAAAATTTATCAGTGTGAATTGTTGAAAGGTGGGCCCCAAACATTAAATATAAAAGGATGACAATTTTTAGAAGATGGAAGATAGATGGTGTTGAGAGAGATAATAATTGTAGCAAAGTAGAGAGATTTTATGGGATATTGATTGAGAGACTTTAGGAGATAGAGAATATGGATAAAGAGATTTTTTTTTTAGAAAAAAATTATAGCATGTGATGACATGGCACCTTAAAGCACTCTTTATTTTTTCTCCATATTTATTTAAAAGGAGAATCATTGGGTGCCACTATATTTTTCTCCATATTTATTTGAAAGGGGAATTATTGGGCTGCCGAGGTGGCACCCTCCACAACCCACCTCCTCCTTTGCTTTTAATATATATATATATATATATATATTTATATAATAATGATATAGACATATTTCAATTGCCAATTTCATTTAATCAAATCACATAAAATTCATTTGTCATAGATGGCGGACGTAAGCAGCCCACATGCTCACACATCCAATAATTATAAAGCCTCACTTTAAAAAGTCAATTAATTTTAGATGAGCTTTCTCCATGTTTTAGTTTGAATAAAACTGACTTGTATTCTTTTTTAGAAATTACAACCCATTAGAATCGTTGTTTATCTAAGCAATGAGAGAATTAAAGAAACTGATTATAATAAGATTTTTTTTTTAATGGAAGAAATCTCTCCCCGAAACATTATATTGCATGCTACTCATCACCTCGAAATAAGAGACAACCCTATATAATAATAAAGGTCATCGATTACATAGCAGGACAATCTAATGATCAGATCCGAATCGCTCATCATCAAGATCATGCTCTAATGTACACTTCTAATATATTTGATTATCTATTGTTTAATGTATAAGCGTGCATCCATAGATTTGATTAATTTTCCAAACCATATCAGATTAAACGACTTAGTTGACTACAGAGAAAGTCTAATACAATGTAATGTAATATTGTATATTGTTAGTTCATGCAACTAAGCGTCATATCTCATAAATAGTATTAGGTAGTCATTCCCGTATAGCACTTGCGTATTATACACGTTTGTATAATGTATTTGTATTTCATACGAAACTACACAGGCGATGGAGAAACCCCGATTTCTAGGGTTTCTCAAACGATCCATCTATAGTAAGATTCCTGGATCGGATTTATACTTCATCTGCACCAAATCCAACAAACGCAAAGAAGAAATCTGATACCTTCCCCATGTCGCAATTGAATCCCGTCGCCGATTCGGCGCCATCTAAGCTCATCGCAGATCGATACCTAAAGCGCGAGCTCCTTGGCGAGGGTACTTATGGCATCGTCTTCAAGGCGATCGATACAAAGGTCGATTCTAGGGTTTCTAGATATTTCAATTTCAACTGAATTTCTAGGGTTTATTTGATCCAATTTAAGAGCGTGTACGTTTGGATGTACTTTATCAGCATCTGTTGCGAGTGATAAAAGAAATTCTCTGTTTGGAATGAGTCAAATGCGTATGTCGCGGTTTGAAATTTTACAGTTCATGTTGGAATACAATATAATTCTGTAAAATAGATGGTGAACTTGAAATGCTAATTGCAATACAATGAAACCTATTTATTCTTTTACATCTGAACACTGTTTAAACCTTGAAAGTGGCTCACAAAACAAGTGGCAAAACTGCAAAAGAAATACTTCCAGAAATTAATTACATTGCATATGAGAAGATGGTGGTCCTGTACATGAATCTGAGACACAACAGGGGCGTGGTTTGGACATGCCATGGATACAGCAGTACATTGGTGTTTTTGTGCATAAAATTTGAAGTATTGGATGTGTAGTTTATTTTTATTTTTGCAATTGAACTATCCAGTTATTGTAGCCCATTTTTAACCATTGATTCAAGATTTGGATGAATGGTTTATACCACCCTCCCTTGGTTGGGAAGAAGCTGTTTGTGAGTCTGAATGCTTTGACTTGTCCGAAAGCAAATAATTTATTTTCAGTCTACTCATTCTGATGATGTTCAATTCTTCAATATTAGCTTAGCTGGTTAGGGACATGGTCGTTAGTGCATGTGTGAGTTAGGTTGTAGCAAAAAGAGAGAAAAAAGATATTGGCGGCTTGTGCCATAAATTTCACCTAAATATTTATGTGCTAAGTCACTCAAAAACTTTTCTGGCATAAACACATATCTTCAGTTCAATCCAAATATTTCGGATTTGGGACACATTTGAGTGGATGGATTACTATTTAAGGTAATGTAATTATTGTCTTTAGCCATTCAATTTGCTCACAGAATTTGAGCCTATGACAACGCACATTCTTAACCATCCGTTTTATTAGAACATTAACTAGTATTTTTCAGGGTAGTAGGCTGTTTTGGTAAAAAAAGAAAAAAAAAATTGTTTTAAACTGTCTATGACAGTGTTCTAGGCCATCACTTCTCTGACCTTATCAATCTGGTAGCTAAAAGAAATGTCGAAGTAAAATGTTAATGGATTTATGTGTAATTAGATTTTATAACTCATCGTACTTCGGAAATCTTTAGTTTTCTCCCTTCTTGATTATCAACATAGAAGACTGTGTGGTTTGTTTTAATTTACATTTTAACATGTGCAGACCAGACAAATGGTTGCAATCAAGAAAATTCGACGTGGAGAGTACATGGAAGGTGTAAACTTTACTGCACTTAGGGAAATAAAGTTGCTCAGAGAGCTTAAGGATCCGAATATAATTGAGTTGATAGATGCTTTCCCTCATAAGGGAAGCTTGCATCTTGTGTTTGAGTTCATGGAGAGTGATTTGGAAGCTCTTATTCGGGATAGAAATATTGTTCTTTCTCCTGCAGACATAAAGTCATACATGCAAATGACATTTAAAGGTCTTGCATACTGCCATAAAAAATGGGTTCTACACAGGTTTGCTTTTTTAAGACAAATGTCTATAAATCTACTTTCTAGTTCTTGTTGCTAATATGTACCCATAGATTTGCCATTTTGATAATTGTAAACTAACTTGAGTCTGCAGAGACATGAAACCAAATAACTTACTGATTGGAGCTGATGGGCAACTTAAGTTAGCAGATTTTGGTTTGGCACGCATATTTGGAAGCCCAGATCGCAAATTGACTCCCAAGGTATGGTCTTTTTGTTAAATGCAAGGAAGGACAGTTGTATTTTATTTTTTTGTGCATGTGGATGGGTGGTGGTGCTGGTGGCGAGAGAGACAAAAAAGGTGTGGGGCGGTTTGGATTGGGTGGTGTTGTGAATGAGTAAAATTCATCAGGGAACCAATAGGACATCATCGACAATGCAATACCACATGATGGCTTTTTTCTGAAATTTGCTTGTCTCCAATTTCTCTGATTCAGGTGTTCGCTCATTGGTATAGGGCACCTGAGTTGTTGTTTGGCTCCGCACAATATGGATCTGGGGTGGATGTTTGGGCTGTAGCTTGTATATTTGCAGAGCTTCTCCTTCGTCGGCCTTTTCTGCAGGTTAAAAATGGTTTTGTATGATTTAGTTTTTACAAGTATGTGTTAGAGAAAAACCATTAAAAAAATAGGTGTTAGAGAAAAGTATTTTTCTTTCAGATGTCAAATATATAAAAACACATGTTGCAATTCACAGCATCGATTATATCCCTCTCTCAGAACTGCCTTCTCCATTTATTGTTCCTTAAGTTTGGCATAGACAGATTTTTGCCCACTCGTTCTATTTTGCTCATGATATTTGTGTCATGTTTGAATTATACTTGTTAGTTCTTTTATGTTAATTTACGTTTTTTTTTTTTGGGTTTCATAAGAACAGGGTTCAGGTGAAATTGATCAGCTAGGAAAGATTTTTGCAGCTTTTGGGACTCCAAGGCTACAGCAATGGCCTGACATGGTTTATCTTCCAGCTTACTCTGAATATGCATTTGCTCCACCGCAGTCACTGCGCTCGCTGTTTCCTATGGCCAGTGATGATGCTTTAGATCTGTTATCGAAGATGTTCAAATTTGACCCAAAAGCGAGAATATCTGCAGAACAGGCTTTAAAGCACAGGTGTGACCACTCTTCAGATAATTTAAACTGTACCCGTTATTATTTCCTCTTCTCATTGAGAGATTCATATCCATTTTTCTTGTCATATAGATACTTTTCATCTGTTCCTACACCAACAAAGCCAGTGTTCCTTCCAAGGCCTCCTCCGAAGGGGGGATCACTGAACTCCAGACCTTTAGATTTTGACTCACAGTGGGCTCCAGTTGTATTATCTCCACCAAGAAAGTCGAAAAGAGTGACACTTAACCGTGAGGAATTGGAAGGAAATCACAAAGTTGAGGAGTCAGATGAGCATATTGGTGGCGTCCAACAAATGGGTGAGACTACATCATATCAGTCATGTGCCAATGCCAGTAGAATTGGCTGATTTGTTTGGAACAAGATCTTCACGCATACCAACACTCAACAGGTGATTTATGCCAGTTTAATTGAATGCAGGTATGTACATGCAAGCACCGCTGCATGTTTGGAGTGGGGAAATGGTCTGGTGTTTTAATTTTTTGATAAATAACATGACTTGAACCTGCAACCTCATGGTTGCAACTAAGAACGTCTTACCTAGGGATGGCAATGGGTTGGGTTTAAACGGTGACCCGGCCCAACCCTGTCCTATTAAGAGTGGGTTTGGGGCGAGTGTGGAATTTTGTATTTTGAATCTTTGACCCAATTCAGGTTTAGGATGGGCTTGACCTGCCCTGTCCCATTTATAGGATATAAGGTATTTTTTAGTGAAACTACATGTGCAAAAGCTTTGGTTAGGACAAATAACAGTGGATGAAGTGTACAACTTATGAGGTTGCAGTGTTTTTTTTTTTTTTGTTGTGAAGGGTAAGTACTCGCGCACCCAGCCCACACACACTCACCCAAGTCTCTCATCATCCTCGCTACAGCCAAGGATCAACCCTAGTTGCTGCTATGGAAGAAAGTTCCCTCACCAACTGAGCTACCAGCTGGTGTGCAGGTTTGACTATGACCTCCTACTTCTTTACATCTTTTGCCTTTTTTAAATATAGTATATAAATATATATATATATATATATATTTATATATATATATAAAACAGTGCTGGATGCTACCTGCACCCAATATGGGGCAGGTTTGATATCATAGACTATAAAACCTGTCATGGGTCGGGTCTGGTATGGGGCACCGCATATTTAAGTGGGGTGGGTTTGGCCTGAACCCCACCTGACCCATTGCTATCCCGACTTTTAGCTATTCTATGGGCTCTTGTCACTTCAGTCTGGTGCAACTTATGTATGCCTAGATGTCTAGCAAATCTCCTCTATTATTAATGGATGACCAATAATGTATTTGCGCTGATCATTCAGCTTAGCTTTATCATCATCTGTCAACATGCAAAAATTATAGGTTAGATGCCCCCTAACCATCCGAACAATGTCCTATGAGACAGATGTTGCAGATGGTCCAGATCACTTGCACCACCTCAGATTGACTTGGATATGGGGCTCCTAACCATCTGATTCTGTCTTACGGCCAATAAAATGCATGATTGTAACAAAATAAGGCCAGCAGTCAGGTGATTATAACAAAAGAGACTATAGTCAGTTGCTTGGACTTGGGACTGTCCAATTGCGCTGACAAAGCCTGGGCTAAACTGGTTGGAAGGTTCAGAATTCAAAGAGTTGTACTAGGCCATTAAGCATATAGGTATATGTATGTAGTCATTTATAATCAGATTGTCCCCTTAGAATCAATTTAAATTTGCCTTCACTGAAGCCATGCATTTGCACATTTGTATATTCAATCAAGCAACTGTTTCCATGCTACGGTCAAACACTCAAAGGGCCAACCATGATAATGGCCCATTGTCTTTTTTGCCAAAATCTTGAATTGTCACTTATGCTCACATGCATACATTTCTTTTTAGAGTAACTTCAGAATTTGATGGTAGTTAATCTTTTGTATTTTTAAAATTTCTATGAGAACTTGAAAAGCTGTTCTTTCTGGCTTACGCATTGTCAATGATGAAAATACATTTCATGATCTCTTTGTTATGTGAATTTGTCTAGGGTTTATAGATTATTTGAGTACAGTCTCATTTAAAATATTCTTTCAAATCTGCTGCATAAGGAAAAATTTCAAAAACACCCTAAAGGTTTTGCCAGTTTTCAAAAAAGGTTCTTATGTTTCAGTTATTTGATATAGGGTCTCATCCAAACTTCTTTCAAACAGGTCCTCTACAACAAAATGACCCCACCACTGCCACTATTTAAAAATTTTTTAGAATGATGAAAATGCCCTTCTCAGCGTCTTTTAGAAAGTAGGGTTTTGCCCTTTTCCTTTTTACCTATTTCTTCCTCCTCAGCCCACCTCTCTTCTTCCCCTTCAGAAACACCAGTGAGCAGCAACCAGCTGGCCAAGTTAGAGAGAACTAGGACTGTGTTTCCTCTCCCTCTCTCCATCTTTCTAAGTTCTTCATTACACCCATCTCTTCAATGTGGCTGGTTGCACACTGCCTGCTGGTCATTTGTGAAGAAAAAGGAGGGAAAGGTGGGTTGGGGAGGACGAAGAAATGGATAAAAGGAAAAAGGGACAAAACCTACTTTCTAAAAGGATGCCAAGGAGGGTGTTTTCTTCATTCTTAAAAAAAAAGGTTAAAAGGAAAGTGGCTGGCAGTGGGGTCATTTCACTGGGAGGACCTGTTTGAAAGAAGTTTGAAATTTTTTTGATTTTTATTCGAAATAATCACAACATTAGACCAGGCAACTGAAAAAAGCTTTAGTCTGTTTTTGAATTTTTTATTTGAATGATGTTTTTGTAAACTCCCCAATTGTTAACTATGAAAATGTTGTTTGAAAAGTTTCCCCTGTTTGTTAGGAAGTCAATGTGACAATGAAACTATTTTGACAATCTCTCTATATATATCTCTCTCTATCTCAACTGTTTGATTTAAATGATGCATATAATTTTTTTTAGAAAAAGCTGTTCAAATTATATCATCATTGAATCCTTATCATCAATCTGGTATTGGTTGAAAAGACAAACTGTTAAAAATCTTCTTCACTAACCTCATCAACAAAACCTTACTCCATCCATCTCCAATCGACAGGAAAAAACTGTTATTTTTTTTAAAGAAAATCTGTACAAATTATAGAAGGAAGATTATAGAAACACTATATCGTCGCACATAAATAGCAAAGAGGGCAGTTCCCTCTTTCTCCAATCTATTTGTGTCAAAATTTCCTTGTGTGATGTGAACCAAAACTTACAATCTGTGCCAGGCTAGAGCATGAACTTCTTCTATCCCATATTCCTTTTGCCTGGGAGAAATGCAAGATCTTGAAGTAGAAATCAAAGTAGGGGGGAGGAGAAGGGCAAGAAGAAAGAGAAAAAGGAGAGAAAGCAAGGAGAAGAGGAAGAAAAGGGTTTCACATGCTAAATTCACTAGCAGGATCCCTTTACTTCTCTTCTTTATTGAAGTCTGAAGATTTAATGACAATCACAAAGGGACCCCTCAAGACTATTTTAATTACACAAAACCTCAAGACAATTTTAATTACATTTAAAAAAACAACAATGACAGGAATATATATATATGGGAAATTCTCAAAAATGCCCCACTTTAAAAACGCTCCTTTTTCCGCCCCTATTTTTCTGGTCATGGACCATGTTAGGTCGATCTAGTCTTTTCACACATGCTACCGCCACATGAATACTTACTAGTCCAAGTTTGATGCTCATCCAACTTTTCCTCACTGTTGGATTGAAATCATGATAAAATGATGCTTCTAAACCATTAACTTTTAGGTTCATGGATCGAAAGGTTAGGATGATCTTATGGCCTCAAGATTTTGCATATAGGTAGGCCTCGTATGGATCATTCCATCCAATAGACTTCCAAGATCATCATACATTCCAGTGGGCCCAACTAAGAGGGGCGTTTTCTCCTAAAAAATGCCTGGGCGCTGTGTAACGCTGCCCTATATATATGTATATATATTTCTACATTCCCTCTCAAGGGAGCATGGAATCTACACTCAACTTGCTGCATATCCACTGAAGATGACCTGAAATCTGCAAATTAATCCTCTAATTCTTTTTGACGTGGTAACCTCATTGGAAGCAACTCTTTCTCAAACAATGGTGATCTACCTCAATATGCTTTGTGGGCTCATGGGAGACCTTTTTTTAAGGTGGGGGGGTGGGGGCGGGCGGCGGGTAGCCATCCTATTGTGACATCATCAGCATATTCTTTAGCCACAAGGTCACAAATTCTATGAGCCATCGCCCTTCGGGCTCAACACTTGATTGAGCCACCACTCGTTGTCTTTTTCTCTTCCATGTGACAGAGCAAGTCCAAAACATTCTTCTGTTGGGATATACCAATTCCCCTTTGACCAAGCATCTTCAAGACCCAAGAAATATTTTAGTGGATCCAAATCTTAGCATCAAAAAACATTCTTAGCATCACCCCCCCACCCCCCTCTTTTTCTGAATCATCACTAGTAAATGTGATATAGTCCACATATACAATAATGGTGATGATGCTTATAAAGTAGAGTATGATCTTCTTGACTTCTAGAATATCTGAACTTTTAACATTGCCTAAGTGCATCTGTGAAACCTCGTATGCAGATATTGTTTAAGGCCATAAATTGCCTTTCCATTGAAAACTGTTCTTGGTTGCAATGAATCTTGTGGAAGGGCCATATGTTCCTCTTCTTGTAAGTCTCTATGCAGAAAACCATTTTAACATTTAAGGGCTTGTTTGTTTGCATTAGAATACAAAGGAATTCATGGTCAAATGTGCTCCAACAAAGGATTATTAAAGAGGTGAAGTGTGACTGATATGAGGTAAGGGGTGAAGGATATAAGGTAGCAATGTAGATAGGTCATTGACTTTCCTTGGATCTGAATTACTAGGGTTTTGTTTTGACTGCATCATTTCCCACCTTCCCTTGATTCACTTTCCACTAAAGGGGAGGTTATTTGTTGATCATTTTTGTATATTCACCTTGGACCTTCATTTTTAACTACTTATGTCGTTAATTCCTATTTCTCTGTATTCTACGCAAACAAATAGATAGGCCTTAGGTGATAGAGCGGCCAAAGCTTATTTGCAACCAAAGATAATAACGCTCAATTTGAGTTCCCTTTTGCAACTGATGCTAATATTATCACGATAATCAGCTTCATAAGCCTTGTATCATAAGCCTTGTATCTTTCAATATCCCCATTCTGCTTGAACTGAAAGGTGAATATCCACCTACATCCTTCAACATTCTTTTCTTGAGGTAACTCAACAATCTCTCCTATGTCTTATTTATTTATTTGTTTCTCAAGTGCTTTCATCTTATTAATCATAGCCTTATTCCACTTTGGATGTAAGAGAGCTTCATTAGTTTCAAGAACGAACAGGGGAAATTGGTATGCTATCTTTTATATCGATGTTCTGAGTAAATGCAAATCATGACAATTTAGTTATAATGGGTATGCTATTGCTACCAACAATCCCTGAGAAACTAAAATGACTTTCGCCAACAGCACGTCCACTTTGGTCAGGCACCTCCCTTAGGAGAGCTTTGTCCTGGGATTGAGTGCATGAGGACTATATACAGGTTTTGTTCTTACCTGGACTAATGTAATGTTAAAGTTAAAAAAAACTAAAGTGAATAAAAACGATTCCAAGAAAAGATTAAATGACCCATGCTGATTTTTAGTTTTTTCCTCTGTTTCCTGTCATTTCTCTGTATGGAAATATGTTGATTTCTTCCCATGGCCAGCATGGTAGCTTCCTGGAATATCTCTTTAATAAAAGATAAATGTTTCATGTTTATATTCTTTTTGCAGAGCTGACAGATCCCATCTGAAAAGAATACCTTAACCGGATCTTTAATTTGACATCCAAAGAAAAATAACCTGCCTGATACACATAGACAACTTTAGTGGTTTTGTTAAGGAATGCACACAAGTTTTGTATTCGTTCCTGCTGGATTTGGCACAGCTCTTTTTACTATCATTTACAGTTGTGGATGGTTCTTTATTTGATTTCTTGTGCTGTGAAATCTCAATGAAGAGACAGGGAATCAGCAGGCAATGGCGAGATTTATGCATGTACTTGAAATGGCCTCGAAGTTTCATACATTATTTAGTACGAGCTGAGAGAGTTGGGACTGTTGGAGGGAATTTTGAAGGTGCCCTATTTTTTCACAGAGGAAAATTGCACACTGAGCCTTAAATCTATTCAGATAGACTTTTATGTCATTGTTTAAGATCCTATTGAATATCTATGAGATATGAAATTTTGTTCATGTAATTTCTTTTCTGCAATTGATTTTTTCTTAGCTTATGATATATGTACTTGGAGGGATCAAATTCATGCGTGTGCGCCATTGGCACCTTGCCTCTTTATCAGTCATTTACTAACTCCATCAGAGTCTCCATACTAACGCCATTGTGCTCTACACACCCATCTTTGTTCCAGACCATCCATTCGATGATTGCTCTATATTAAGCTACTTTAGAAAAACATGTGAAGCCTTTTGTAAAGTTAATTACTCATAACCTGTAATTTGTCATGACAGAATGAAATGGACATTATGTGAAAACAAAATCACGTAGTTCTCCGAACACCTTTAAATAGACAGGCGAAATCGCCTGCATGAAAACGAAAGGCTTCAAATGTTTTGAATTAGGACATTTTCTTAAACCCAGTGATGTCAGTGTTCTAGAATTATTATTTTGCTAACTACTGGTGAGGTGTGACACCTTTGACATGAAGGGGGTCGATTCTTGGACATGTGTGTGAAACAAAGTGCAAACACTACTCAACCATTACAAGAAAAACAAACTACATCTTTCAAGGGGGCCTGCGAAAATTGCCATCCGATGGCAAGGCAGCTTTCTTACTGGTTAGCTTGAAGAATATGTTTTTCTTTATCTTGCTTTATTAACTTTTTATGTTTTTGGTGTAAGATTAGCCCAATGGACTGTGGCATCCTGGGCCCTGGCCCTAGTGGCAGGATGGGCAACTCCGCACACTCCCGCATCCACATGGTTGAGGTTGGGGTCTGGTTGTGCGGGTGTGATTTTGATGCCCCTAAAACTTCAGCTAATCACAATGTAAACAGTGAAAATTACCCATAAAAATTGTGTGAAAATTCTCAACAGTTCTTTAGAAGGCTTCCTTTGATAGCCATATAAGTGCACTGGCTTGACCACCCGTGCTCAAGCATGGGCACGTATATATGCATAATAAGTTGATAAATAAAATTCAAAGATGATGTTTTGAAATTTTAAATTGGAGGGAAATGAATTAAAATCAAATTACAAAGATGATGGTGTTGACAACTTGCACAGTCGCTCTCACACAGATTTGCCTTTCTGATACTAGATAATATAGATTGATTTTGATGAGGGACCAATTGTTACAATTTGAACAACTCAAAATATAAGAGGTGGCCGCCCATAGTCAGATTGATCAGGTCTAATGTAAGTGATCATTTTAAATCTGGGCCTATCTACTATTTGAACTCCTCTCTCTCTCTCTCTCTACAAATGGCACTTGATTCGTTCATTTAAATTTAATAATGTTTGGAATCCAGAATCATAACCAACCCACCCCTCCCAATACTTACAAGCTACTTCACTCAGTCAACGCTTACATTATGTCATTCCAACCTTGGATGTAAACCGGAACTGGATCCCCTGTTTCGTCCAAACAGGGCTCCAGGGCCGACACGTGCAGGGGCGGAGGGGGGCGGAAGAAAGTAAAAGTGCTTTTTCCCTTTCATCCGCCCCCTCGCCCCCGCACGTGTCCGCCCCTGATTCATCCAAACAGGGCTCCCCTGTTTGGACGAAACAGGGGATCCGGACTCATGTAAACCATAGAGAGTCTCCAAGCTTAAAAAAGTAAAAAAACCATAGAAAAATCACAACCAGCCCTTGTCATTTTTGGATACGATCATCCTTAACCCCTATTAAGATGCTCTCTGATGGCATTGCCAAGGAGACATTGCTTGTATTTTAGGACTCACTAGCCCCACAAAAACAGGGTCAAGCACAACCATGGCCACAGATCGAACATCCAATACTCAATGGAGTTGATTTTTTAAGCAGACAATTATTCCAAAAGCTATCAAGTTTGGAACATAGCCTGACTTGCAACTCATGCTCAAGTTCCATTTCCATGAAATAGAATTCAGCAGGAACATGCCAGCTACCAAGAGAGAACAACTTTCTATTTAACAAACCAAGTAACTCCCCCAAGTGCTCCCAACCCATACGTAGTAGAAGTGAAAGCTAGGCTAGTTAGGCACTTTATTAGCATAGTAAAAGTCAAGTAAAGCTTTATTTTTCAGACAAGATGTCACATCAAAAGCATTTTAATTCAAAACTCCCTCTATCTTTTTCAAAAATAATAAAAAAGCAACCACCTTTATCCATTAAAATACAAAAAAAAACTCCACTTTCCTATACAAAAAGTAAAAAAATTCCATAACAAACAATTAAAAACAAAATAACATCGCAACCCACTTATATTTTATTATTTCTTCAAAATCAACTTTAGTTCACTTGCCTCTATTAGTAAAGTTGCCAAACTGGCCCTCACTAAACCAACCAGGAAAAAGGAAAACTGCACAGAACTTCCACTGCTTTTACTTGGCCATATCACAGTGTTGCTCTTTCTCTCTCTCTCACACTATAACCCCTAGAGAAAACAACAAATCGACCACTGTAGCACTTTCATTTAGCTATACCACTGCTCTACTCTCTCTTGCCTAACCCAATTAAGGAAACTACACAAATCTAGCATTAACTTTCATTGACAGTACATACATGGGCTAGAAAGATAAATTTGTGTCTCTTATCAAGAGAAATCCATAGCAAAATTAATAGATAGAAGCTCATAGTTCCTAGCTTAAGGTCTATGACCTGACTACATATTAGAAAAATCTACCTGCAAAAGATCAGAAATAGTTCCAAAAATAATCATAGATCTCTCTTATCACCCATCTTTAGAGGAGGACAAACTTGCACTGGAGAAAACCTGCAAGAACCCAAATGCATTTAGTTTTCTAGGAAAAAGAGAGGCCAAAGAAGTCAACAAGAACAAATGGAAGAAAAAGTACAACCATTGATCAGCAGTGTATGAAAACTGCTGTTTTCTTATGTGCGTGCTCAAAATAATGGTACCGGGGACTGGCATACCAGGTTATATTAGCAAATCCATAATTTCATTTTTTTGTCCGTCGTGACAGATTTATCAGTCAAACTGTCCACATCACAGCCTATATCAGTCGATATAAATACCAGTTTCTTTCAGCTAAGAGGTATCTCTCACAGTTTGTGAGAGATATATTAGTCGATATAACACTTTAAGCACAGAGACCAACAATCATCGATCTGACCCCCTCAAACTCACTAGTCACTAACACCCCGAGAACGTTGCTAGTCTGAATTATACTCACTGTTGGCTTGAGTTTAGTAAACAATGCAACTTAAGAAACACTAAGAGTGGAGTGAGTGGGCATCAGTTCCAAGTAAGAATTTAAGAGAGAGAGAGAGAGAGAGAGAGAGAGAGATTTCAACTGGCTGAAAACGCATGGATCAGTTGCACTTCACATTCAGTATATATTTTCTATTTACACAAGAATATGTACATCAATAGAATCCAATTCAGAACCATACTTGCATGGGCAGAGAGTATGGACATGTACAACAACAGGACTCAAATCAGAAACCCAAAACCAAACTTGCATAGGTAGAGAGTAAGGCCGTGTACAAGTGTACAACGGCAGAACCCAAAAACCCCAAAACCACAATCTCATGGGCGGAGTAAGGTCTCAACCCTCACAAAGGAGACAAAAGACAAGGAAAAAGACAACATTTGAAGATTATTGTTGAAAGAATGTTCTTAGGTTCCATGTTCATCTTCAAAAAGAAAAGCAATTGCCACGTTCTGTTGTTTAAAGATATATTTTAATAATATCATGCTAGAAAAATGAGGGCATGTGACAACCTTTCCATTCAATTCTTCTAAAAATGAGTTTGCACTCTCTGCAATTTGGAACATTTGGAACAATCACAATATTAAAAGAGAAAAGGAGAAAATTTATATATTGCAAACCACCTCCACCCCAACCCCCTTGAGCAACTTGAGTGGTGCACTTTCTTGAACATTAATCACTCAGGATCACTTCTCTCAATGTGTTGGCACTTGGCACAGGACAAACTTTTGGTTTTTTGGTTTTTGTTATTGTGTTTTACATTTGTTTTATCCAATAGCAGTTCCAACTCAGGTTACAACAAGACTTGACTCAGTGGCCATCCATCAAAAGAATGCACTTTCGAGTATCAAGTAGTTTGGACCGGAGGCGGGCCTCTCCCCCCAGTCCCACTGCTTTAGATGAGTGTAATTTAGAGATTCTCTATATTCTAAAATACAGAGGATTACTCTGTATTCAAATTCTTACTGCTATAGTTCACCTGCGGAAAAAAAAAAAAAAACAGAAAACAGATAACCAACCTGTGGTCCCACACCCACCCACCCACAAAAAACACAGATAACTGGGAAGAGGGGATCCTCTTCCAGATAACTGCAGTGTACAGAGAGAGAGAGAGAGATTAGAAATACATAATTAATATATGCATTTGCAACATATATAAGAATTCCCAAGACAAAAAAAAACAAATGAAGTTACACCCAAAACTAACCTAGGAACAGAAATCACAAGGATTGACCACTGTAAATAAAAAACCATCTGAAACCGAAATCATAAAAATACCCAAAGCTTAAGGTAGGAACAATAATCAAAAGTATAACCACTCCTTTTTCACCAATAAAACAGAGAGAGAGAGAGAGAGAGAGAGAGAGAGAGAGAGAGAGAGAGAGAGAGAGAGAGAGAGAGAGAGAAGATGACTTAAGTTTTCTGAACCTTGTTCTAAAACAATGCAAAAAATTGTTCTATTGAAAAAATAATTCAAACATCTATGAACTCCTAGTCCATGCACATATTCAAATTCCTTCTACCAACATTATAAACGAAAGCCATGCAAAACTTAAAACTCTACTCACAGAAACATAAACATGATACAAAAACCATCTAAACAAGAGATTATAGTGAGAAGAAGCATTACTTGGGTCCGAATTAATGATCATGGCAGTCCCTCCGAAGCTGCAACTTCCCCCACTATTCTTGTATTTCTGCCAGTAACTATTGAAAGCAAATGAAGCATGGGCCACAACTGTATCAGGAAAATAGCAGCTCCCATTAGGCCTAATCTCCTCACAATCAGCAGCACCCTCTCCACAAGCATAATCCATGGCTTCCTGCAGTGTATCTGATGGAACACTAGGTTTAGCCACACACCAGAGCCCCTTCTGCTCCCCTGTTTCTGGCGCTGGTGCGGGTGCTGCTAAACATGGAGGCAATGTGGAATCACCTGGTGGGTTTGCCGGAATAACGACTGGAGGCACATCCGGTGAGAAAGAGAAGGAATCTTCTGGTGGGGGCACTGTTTGGGGAGCTGGGGAGAATGGGTTTTTCTGTGCAATTGCAGGAACAGAGAATCCAATGGAGGAATGAATGGGAGATGGTGAAAGTATGTCTGGTAATGGTGTTGGCCTTCCTGGGTACGACTCTACCAACTTTCTCACTATGGGCTTTTCTCTGAGAATGGAGATGAAACGGGAAAACCCAAGTTTTTTCATGTTAGCTTCAAGGGTAGATTCCAAGTTGATAGTTTCACCCAAGGAAGATGAGAAATGGGACGGGTTTGGTTCTTCTGGCTTGTAACAACTCAAAGAAGACATCATTCTCTCCATGGGTTTTCCCGTAAGGTGGGAAACAATCACATTCATCCTCAATGCATTTGAGAAACCAAGCTTTTTTATGCTGGTTTCATGGACAGACACCAAGGTGATGATTTCTCCCAAGGAAGAAGAGAAATGGTGCGGTGGGTTGATAGCGTAGGTGGAGTTGGAGGTCTGGAGGAAGCCCAGCAGAGGTTTAAGTATTAAATCATCTTTATATGAAGAGGAATAGAGAAAGCAGTCATTGGAGAATGCAGCGGAAACCTTGATGACTTTCTCCAGACCCAACCTCTGCAGAACATGGTATAAGTTTATCAGAGTGGGCAAAACCAAACTCCACTTCCTCAGGTAGTCTGAGTTGCATAAAGCTCCTTTGCCTACTACAATGCTGGTGGCTTTTGTTGCAGTGACATGGGTTTTGAGCCATCTTTCTGCCTTTGAAAGAGATGAAGACAGAGCAGGAAGGTCTTCAGCAGTGACTGAGATAGATATAGGGAAATGACTGGTAAGGGAGAGAGAATGAATGAAAAGAGGATAAGAGTCATAGAGATTTATGAGTTCTACAGCTTCTTGACCTGCATCTGCAATAAATACCCATATATGCATATCAAGTTACAGTGACTCCCAAGTTTGGGTTGGAAAAAAAAGAAGAAAAGGAACAAAGCAGGATGAAATGAAGAACAAAAAATGCATAGAAGAGATGGGTTGGGTTCTGCTTCAGCAAATGTGCTTACCAGTAAGACCCAGAAGGGATAGAGAGAGGAGGAGGAGAAAGCTCACCACCTTCACCATGTTTTTTGGGAGAGAGGAAAAAGCCATAAACCTCATGGGAAGAAGAGAGTGGTGTTTTATTTCTTCCTTCTCTTTTTACTCATGGAGTGGACTCTGAGTTGCAATTTGCAAGGCACTGGCAGGGTTAAAATGGGAGATTGAAAAGCATTGGGTAAGGGCTTATTGGGCCTTCAGAAAGAACAGAAGGCGAGATAAAGACAAATGGAAAAGCCAAATAGGTGGTGTCTGGTGAGGGAAGTGTGCTGCTGCTCTGTACTATATGGAATACCAAACGCCAACGACAGGTCAACAGAAAAAACAGAGAAAAGAATGAGATGGAGGGAATTGTATTTGTGATTTGGAATGGAGCACTTCCCTCTTCTATGCCAACAACAATGCAGTCTTTGCTCTTTGGTCTCTTTCAAACGGAAGGCAGGGCAGAGAAATTTGTGACCCACACCTTCCATATATGACCAGACTCACGGGAACTCAGATATTTGATATCAAATTGGGCCCTTGGTAGACAGGAGATGGGGTCAGGTTTGATTTAACAGGTCATCACGCTTAGATACCAACAAAGGCCCCTGCTAAGCTTTATTTAAAATTAATATTTTTTTAAATATTATTAATAAAATATAAATGAATAACAAAGGCCCTGCTAAGCTTATCCTATAAAAACTAATATATTCATATTTATTATTTTATATAATTAGAAAAGTATTTAATATCTAATCGTTCGTACATCTGAGTGTCAACGCTCACCTTATGGTGAGCGGTAGTCCTTGTATGGCCAATCTCAGGCCCCAACTGGGGATGGGCACACCCCTATGTACAGTGATGGAGGCTTAAATTGTCATCTTAACCATTTAATCTATAACCCACAAATTTTCACTTTCTAAAATAAGTGTACCGTGGGTCCAAAGCTCTAGTGCATTCACGTAGGTGACAAACCCTGGGACCATGCCCATCAAGGGACCCCTTCTTGATGGTCCGCTCGGATAGACTATAGAGTGGCCCCCACTAGGGTGTCTTGGTGAGCACTAGCGCCCAGCAGAGGAATTCCCTTCATATAATCCTAGCCTTTAAGTTTAGCCCATCAGAATTAAGGGATAAAATTTTCTTTTAAATAATTTGAGCTTTTCTTAAGAGTTAATGAGTCAAGAAATTAAAAATTGGAGTATATAATTACTTTTTGTTTAGTTTAATTGCGAGTTAAGGGAGATCTTAGTAAAAATACAAATACCAAGCCTGCTCGTGTGAAAATACAGGGGCACCGAAAAACTCCTTGTTACAACAAAATTGCTCAGTAATAGCAGAGTCAGTGTGTCCCACTTTCTAAATGTCACATCAATGTCCAAAATATCCACGCTTCTTGGTATTCAACGTAGGACCAAAATGTTTGAATCCGAGAATGACTGAAACATGAAATTCAAACAAGCATGGCGAGAAAATGGATTTAAGTATTGAACAAGATACCTTGTTCTATAAGGGCATGTTTGTGTAAAGGCAACTTCTATGGAAAGATGAAATTGCCACATCAGCAAATTCTATGGCTTTTAAAAACCTCAGAAAAGGTTTTCTGAGGAAGTTAGAAATTCATGTTTGGTGCAAAAAGTTTTTCCTCAATGAATTGGTGCTAATGTCGTTTGGTGCAGCTGTGGATTTCTTTAGGGAAAACTATTGTTTAGTGAAAACTACTAGGTGAGTGGGTCAGTATGTGCGTTGGGTGGGTGAGTGGGTGGGTGGGGTTGGGAGGGAAGGGAGAAGAAAGAGGGTTGCTTGATAGAGTGGGGGTGGAAGTGAGGAAATGAGAGGCCAGTTTTCCGTGGAAATGGACTTCCCATACCCCCCCCCCCCCCATAAGAAGTCCATTTCCATGCTTAGAAAGGAAAAAGCTTATCTGGCAAAAAAGTGATTCCGTGGAAAACTACCACACCAAACGCATGAAAAGTAGGTTTTCCACGGAAAACCGTCCACTTTTCCGCGGAAATAGGCTACACAAACATGCCCTAAATGTAGAGTGGATTCCCCAGAGGATTAAAATTTAAAACGTGGTTCAAACTTCAAAGTAGATGATGCCTAAACATGAAGTAGACTCTATATTTCGGCCAAATATGAATCCAAAAAATGGGCCCAAGTTCGAATCCCAATGGATTTGGATCTTCCAAAACTCCCAATGGTGGGTATTTTTCTGAAGTTGGTGGCCAAGGCATTCAAGAAAGGCAAAGACAATAGAGCTTCTATGATGGAGATGAATGGCATGGTTATCAAGCAGAGACATCTGTCAATTGAGAGGGATAATATGGTATCTTTGGCATTTGAAGTGATAGGGAAATATAAATGAAACGTTTCCACCATAAGGGTTGGGAAGCAAGAATGGGTGCTTCTTTAAGAGATGTTTTTCTCACAAGAAGAAGAACTGATTAAAAATATGCAACAACTGCTAATTTGGATGAAGGTATGACATGTCTCAAGGAGGAGACATAGTCAAATTATGTTTCTCAACCGTAAGGATTGGGGAGCAAGAATGGGTGCTTCTTTAAGAGATGCTTTTCTGACAAGAAGAAGAACCGATTGACAATATGCAACGACTACTAATTTGGATGAAGGTATGACGCGTCTCAAGGAGGAGATATAATCAAATTATTTTTCTCAACCGCTTTTCAGCTTTAAGGAGTAAGAATTTAACTCGACGATAGGACCCATTTATTGAACTGAACTTATGCTCCTTTTCTTTTCTTTTTTCTTTTTTTTAGAAAAAAATCCGAGCTCATTAAAATAGATGTCCTCCCTTTTTTAGAGTGATCCCAAACTTTCTTTAATAGAAATTTGTCCCCTATAAGATTGACTGCTCCTATCAAAGTAAAACATGGGATTCATTTGGTTATTAGGCCTAAGTTTATGACCACACTTAGTCATGGCCCAAAAATTAATGCAAAGGCCGATCTCAATTGAAAATCATATGTACTTTTACTCCTATGTACCACATATGCACTTTTGCTCCTATATATCACATATGCTGGCCAAGCTAAAAATTAAGTTAGGCTTTGGTTTTGCCCATGTGCCTGAGAGCAAAGGCCAATTCCAATAAGATGTTGGTAAAGTTCTGGTTGAGCTTATGCGGGCTTGACCTACTTTGGTGTAAAATGCTATACAATTTGAGAAGATGAATATAAATATGTCCCCCAAAGACAAAAAGGATGTAAAAACAGTGTGGATCCAAACTGCATCTTTACCGCTGCTATAAACAATACAAATGTTGCATGTGCTACTTTACCACTACTTTAATAGCGGAAGGTCTGCGGGTTTTCTAATTTTTTCAACCCTCCAGGTCTAGGTTGGGTCTGCAGTATGATCCATATGAAAATGCACAATTATCAATACATGATTCCTATCTAAATGCACAATGGGTCCCATCTATTGGACCGATGTCATTTCTTATTTTGTAGAGAAAAATTCGAATTCATTAAATCGAACGTCCTACAATTTTACGGACTGTCCCCAAATTCACTCTAATAGAAATTATTCCCGTTAATTTTTCATAAAATATGGAATCAGCCTGATTCAACGGCGTCCACTATGTGTAGTCCAGTTGGATGAGCCATTAGCTGGGTCCAATTATGAGGATGCATGCATGGTGTGGAAAAAGAAAATGCCAAGGGTTTCGTGCCCCACGTTCCCATAAGTGAAAAAAAAAAAAAAAAAAACTAGAATATAGCACTGGAACGAAGTGGGGGATCAAATTGCAATGTTTTTGCCGCTTTAAGAAGCGATAAATGTGCACTTGCCAGTTTTCCTCCCCTCCGAGCGGAGGAAAACCTGCACTTGCAACTTTCTCGCCGTTTCAAGCGGCGGTAAAGATACATTTGTAACTTTTTCTCCACTCTGAGCGGAGGAAAACCTGCATCTTTTCATTTTCTTTGGCCTCTAGGTTTGGATTGAATCCGCCCTAGGGTCCATAAGAAAAATGAATTATTTCTACTGGCATTAAATTCCGTCCAATGCATGGATTAATTTATTGAGAATAATTAGTTAGTTTAAGTCTTTATTTAAATTAATAATTAATTAAAAATTACTAAAATTATTCATTGAATTGTCAGTATTTAACATCATTGTATGAGGGGATAAAGATAATAAAACAGATTTTACTTCTATTCAATTCAATCGTTCCAAAATTGGATATAAATAGAATCACAGAACGAAATTAACTTTTAAAGATTGAATAGAAAATTCTATTAAATATAAGTTTATATGTAATTCTAATATTTTGAATTACAATTTTCTTATGTCATTTGAATCTCACCAGCATTTTGAAAATATGGTGAGAACATTTTCTAATAATAATTTTCATAATATTGTTGTTTTTTGTGGAACTAAAAGCCAATGCATAAAATCTACATCTCCATCCTCCCATATATGCATAAATGGAGGATGAGGATTTTCTGGGAAAACAAACAACTAAACTAAAGACCAAAATCTAAGAATAAGTTTTATGTGTTTTTGAAGGGAAAAAAAAGGATTGAGTGAATGAAATATTAGAGTTGTAGCTTCTTTCTTTATTCTCGTCATTGTCGTTGGGGAACTTTCACTGTTATTTGTCATTATCAATTCCTAGATCCCATTGATTATCTTGCCTACTCATGAATGTTATATAGGGTCGCTTCGTTCTCATTTTTGGATTAAGTTTTATTTAAAGAAAAAGGTATTTATATGGATTGAGAGAATGAAATCTTAAACCTGTAAGGCATTATTCATCACCTTTCACAGTTCTTTGTTGTTATATAATAGTTTATTTATTATTGACTGGTAATTTCTATAGATTAATTATAAATGTGCTTGAGTAAATGTTGTGTGTTTATTGCCTTTGAATAGTTGATGTTTTTTCTTAAAAATATAGATTTATTTTGAACCGTGTTCGTGATTATTCACTTTATGGTGTCCGCGCTTTGTCTTCAAGAAAAATCTAACCTATCTATAATTTGGTCTTAGCCCTTTACACAGTGGTTTCATTATAGGTAAATAATATATAACAATAATTATAAATAATAGATTAGAATGTGGAGATTATATCTATTCTTATGAATAATCAATCATAACATATTAGAATGCTCTGTAACAGCAATTCTTATCAATTACTTGAAATCCCTAAAACAGTGGCCTCTTTCTTGACCGAATTGCAATGCCTACTTGATTCTAAATTTCTGTACTCAACCACCCGTTAAGTATGTAGGATCTGTTGAGTCCCATACAATTGGATGTATGAATGGATGAGTAAAATTATTCATATAATGAGGCCACTATTGATCAGTGAAAGGTTTGGGTCTTCCCAAATAACCATGGAGAGAGAGTCTTTTATAGTTCATTTATTGAGTCCCACATAAAATGATTAAAATGATTCATCAAATGAGTCTCACATAGTACATAATATCACTGATTATGAAAGTCTTGAAACGATTCTGAATGTCCATTTTCTGTCTCCTTTGGGGTCCACTTTTGACAAATTCAAGAACACATGCCCCTAGAGTTTTCTCATAATGTAACCTTATTGCCATGTGCCGAACAATGATAGGTCCATTGATCATTGTGGGACCTTTACAAACCCCTTTCGTCCAATAGAAGAGAACTTGGATCCTTAATGTACACAGCATTCTATTATAACAGAACTACATAGTTTCCTTTCACAAGTTTTCAAAGCAACTAATCTATTCTCTACACAATCTTCCTTTCTTAAAAAGTCTTCTCAATCCACCAAAATTTGAAAACAACTATTTATAATCCGAGACTCCACTCTAATATTCATTAAAGTGAGGTTTTTTTAATAGGAATAGTTGTTTTCAAAATTTGAGAGATTGATGAGACCTTTTGAGAAAGGAATATTGTGTAGAGATTAGATTAGTTGTTTTGAGATTATTTTGAATATTCCTCTTCTACATATGAAGATATATAGCTTTCCCTTTTTTGTACATGAATATTTTCAATTATTTAAGCATTCCTCAACCCATTATTCCTCTGTGATGGGTGGTCAAGCTAGTAAAAAAGTACATAAGACGGCCATTGCTCTTAATCAAGGCAAAGTAATTGAGCCATTACTCTTAATTATGCTTTCACGCTTAGTGCTTCTAAAGCGTGCCCATGTCGCAAACCTTGCAAATTGCAATCCCTTTAAAGGCACTCACACCCCATGAGTGCCTTATCAATATAGAAGTGTACCTTTCCTTTCAAATATCCTTTCCGATATTTTATTACTCCCCAATTTTCGCATATCTTGAAATGGACAATTTCAAATCATAGTAAAGTCTTGAGCCTTTTAAAAGACATGATCATGATCTCACTATCACAGATATGAAATAACCTATGAAATAAGAAAGGATTAAGGAAAAGTAAAAGTAATGATCAATGATCATCTAATGTAGTTGAAGTATAATTAATATAAATGATTATCTAATGGTGTTGAGGTATAATTGATGATGAAATATTCTAATGCTTTGAAAGAGTAACGGTTTTTCATATTTGAGATTGTTTCATTTGATAAATATTATAACATTCCCATCATATTATTCCAGTGGTCTCTCACCCATCTCGTGGAATGAGATGACGTTGAAGTCACTCTTTTGGAGGAAGGAGTGAGAATGTTCAAGTACTCTGCTAGTTTTACTAACTCAGTGAGTTGATCAAGCTGATTCACTGAGTTTTCAGATTTTTCTCCTTGTGCATGGCTATCATGGAGCACCCTCAATCTTTAATAGGCCAGACCCAAAATCGAAAAGATACGTAGCTAAAAATACATGCCGGATGAGTTCCTTTTGAAGGGTCCATTTATAGATGTAGATGAACCTTGGCTTTTTCTAAGATCTGATTTTATTAGTAGGGTGATGGGTGGGGTATTAAGTTTCTATCTCTCCTTAATTTGTTTTCTATTGAAGAAGAGCCTATTTGATGTCTATAAATTTGTTTCTTCAATTTTTAGCAACTTTTAGGTATATATATTTTTAGAATCCTAAGAACTTAATTACATGCGAAGAAAATTGGACAAATGCAAATTTGAAATTCCCAACAGCTCAAATTTCCATTCGAGATTCTTAAAATCAAAGAAGCCCCTCGTTTTAATTGTAACAATTAACTTGAAACACAGGCAACTAAACAGAGTCATGACTGAGTCAATAGTTTGGTCAGAAATTTAAAGGGACAAAGTGAAGTGAGCGCCACTCAAGTCTTTGGGCTATGAAATGGTCCCTTACTAGATATCATTGAGTCTTTCATTTGATCAAGATAAGTAATTCGTGGAAGAAGTTACTTGATAACTCAACCAAGTAATGCTGTTATTCCAGGTATAAAATCTCTGCTGCTCATATTACCACATTCCACCCATATAGCTATGGAGAAACATTACTGTTTCATTGACTTAATAACAATATGCTTCTCAATGCTTATCATGTGCCCCTTTCACACATGCCAATTCGCGTGCGACAATCGCGTAGTGGACACGAGCACATTGGCCTTCTGTAACACCTCCCTATCCTTCATTGACCGGGCCACGGACCTTGTGTCGCGCCTTAGCCTACAAGAGAAGGTCCAGCAGCTTGTGAATAAGGCCACGGGTGTGCCCCGGCTCGGTGTGCCCGAATACGAATGGTGGTCCGAGGCACTTCATGGCGTGTCGAACATAGGTCCTGCGGTGAGGTTCAATGCAACCGTGCCTGGTGCAACGAGTTTTCCGGCGGTCATCTCATCGGCGGCAACGTTCAATTCATCTCTGTGGTATGAGATGGGCCGTGTGGTGTCGAGAGAGGCAAGGGCCATGCATAATGTTGGGCTGGCTGGTCTCACGTACTGGAGCCCAAATGTGAACGTGTTCCGTGACCCAAGATGGGGGAGGGGCCAAGAGACCCCTGGCGAGGACCCTTTGGTTGTGTCCATTTATGCTGTGAACTATGTTCGAGGGCTCCAGGAAATGGACCCAACCACACGCAGGCTTAAGGTTTCTAGTTGTTGCAAGCATTACACAGCTTATGATGTTGATAACTGGAAGGGGGTCGACCGGTTTCACTTTGACGCCAAGGTAATGAAGGATATTACACTTGAACAAAGGGATTGAGGGATGTTGGGTGGGTGGCATCCACACTATCAAGGACTCGATTTTCTCAATTTTAACAATTGGATTGAACTCACCCCCACAATGCATGGGAGCGTGCTCAAATATTACAATCAAGAGTAGTATATATTCACCGTTCGATTGAAACAGTGCAGCTGACGCGGTTAATTCACATAACAATCTTTTACCAAACACACACACACAGAGCACACTTTAATCGTTGTCTTTTGTACTGATTCGAATGGTGAATGTCATTTTGATCAAAGAGATAATTCGCCTTGTAACCGAAACTGATTACTATGACCCAGATTATTTCTCTTACATAGATCCTACTTTGTAAGTATTATATGAAGCTTTACTCAAATGGATGAATCTTTTGAGTAGATCCTTTTTTTTTAGTTGGCCACGCCTTTTATGTTGAATATGCTAACCTTCCATTTTGTACTTCGGTATCCTGTTAAAAAGAACAAAGTAAGAAAGGAAACTTACAGGCTTCCTTTATGCAATTACAATGGTAATCGTGGGGTGCAGGTGACAAAGCAGGACTTGGAGGATACATATCAGCCACCATTTAAAAGCTGTGTTTTAGAGGGAAGTGTTAGCAGTGTAATGTGCTCTTATAACAGAGTTAATGGTGTTCCAACATGCGCTGATGCTGACCTTCTCAAGGGGATAGTGAGGGGGGAATGGGGCCTTGATGGGTTTGTTTTCTCCTATCAATTTTCACCCTTTCATTTCTACCATTATCCATTGTTTAGTGTTGTTTGTGCCGGAAATTGTAATTCACGAACTAGTCTAACATAATTGTTTTTTCTTTTGCTTATTTTGATAATTGATATATTCTTTTTCTTTTGCTTATTTTGATAATTGATATATTCCTATCTCAGTATGTATTTTCTTTAACATTTGCAGATACATTGTTTCTGATTGTGACTCCATAGAGGTTTTCTACAACTCCATTAATTACACGGCAACACCGGAGGATGCTGTAGCTGTAGCTTTGAAAGCAGGTTTTAGTTCTAGTTATACTCTTAGCAATGTGATTAGCTAGGCTCTTTAGGCTAAGCCTATGTGTACGTTTTAGAAATATTCAAATGAGTTCTTCTAACAGACATCTTTGCTAACATCATTTTCAATTTCTTTTCCTGTAGTTACATTTAGGCTCCCTTTTATGTACTTGTATTCTATCATTTTGAAGTACCACATAAATCCATCTACACATCTTAGCCACATTTTGTTTTGTCATTTCTTCATTCCCAACAATCAGTACAATATGGCAATGCTAGTCTAGCTACTGTCTACAAATAAGCATCTTTAACCATCAGGTTGGCACTTGACAATCACAAAACACTCCTGCCTAACTCTAATCATGTTTATAATATCCTCTCTAAGCTATGTAAATACCTTGTTCCATGGTTCCTCTCAAAATAAGAAATTATCCCAGTTCCAAAGTTCCTCTCAAAATCAGAATTTATTCCACTGTGCCGCTGTGGATCTATTAGGTTTTCTATCTCTTCACTTACCGGTTTCAATGTACTTTTTCCGAAGTCATTTGATTCAAAATTCTTCTTTTTCTAAGGGCGCTACCGATTACATGTGATTTTGTACTATTAAGTGATCACATTAGATTGAAATACTGACAACTTCGACCATCAACATTTCATTGAGGATTTGTCATATAAATCCATGCAGGTCTAGACATGAACTGTGGGAGTTATCTAGGAAAATACACCGAAAATGCTGTCAAGTCCGGCAAAGTGGAAGAGTCAGTAGTCGACCAGGCTTTGCTAAATAATTACGTTGTTCTTATGAGGCTAGGCTTCTTTGATGGGGACCCAACACAACTGCCATTTGGGAACCTAGGTCCCACTGATGTATGTGCTGAGGATCATCAACAGCTGGCACTCGAAGCTGCATTGCAAGGTGTTGTCTTGTTGGAAAATGATGGCACCCTACCATTGTCCACCAAAAACCTGAAAACCTTAGCAGTCATAGGACCCAACGCTAATGCCACAACAGTGATGACAAGCAACTATGCTGGTGTGCCTTGCAAGTACATTAGCCCCTTACAGGGGCTACAAAAATACTCATCAGGGGTGTCTTACCAGCCAGGTTGTGCTAATGTTGGCTGCAGTGATGAGAGTCTCATTGAATCAGCAGCTAAGGCCACGGCTAGTGCTGATGCTGTGGTACTCGTCGTGGGGCTTGATCAATCTATAGAGGCTGAGGGGTTGGACAGAATTAACTTGACCTTGCCTGGCCTGCAAGAGAAGCTTGTGACTGAGGTGGCAAAGGCAGCAAAAGGTCCAGTGGTACTAGTGATCATGTCGGCCGGGCCTATCGATGTATCCTTTGCCATGAATGAGAGCAAGATTGGGGGTATCCTGTGGGTGGGGTATCCTGGTCAGTCAGGAGGGGAAGCAATAGCTCAAGTCATATTTGGAGACTACAATCCAGGTTTAGTCTCTTGTACACTGTTTCATCTGAGTAAATGCATATTATGTATCCATCAACGAGAAGGTGGTCAAGGTGCACATTGAGGGCCTGTATCATTGAAAGAATCAGAAAACTCATGTTGGGACTTGAGAGAACTCCAAAATCCAAATCCCCTTATTTCCTCTGGCTTAACAGAGTCAGTGGAAGAAATCCTAATCCCAAGATGAGTTTTGAAGTGCTTGTTTAATTGTTAGAATTTGAGGAATTCATGCTGGAAGAATTTCATACTCTCCAAATGGTGTCAGCCCAAATTCCGGAAATCCTTCCGTACCAAGTAGCATTTGTAACTCCAAAAGAAGAATTTGCATTGCTAAAACTTCAAATTGTAAGCATTTGGAATTCTCTGCATCGAATTTGTGGCAACATGGGACCAGCACCTCTTTTGGAATTTCTAGTTGGAGAAATTCTAGTCATAAAAATCAACTAGGAGAGATGTGTAGCATCCTACTCTTGCTTTCGGGAAGTTTCCCCTATCAAACAAAGTTTTCAACTTGAAGCTTTTGACAAGAATGTGGAAATATCAACAGCCCAAATTACTGTGAGAAATGCAAGTTAAACAGTGTGAGTTCTCCAATATAATGTGTACACTATGATGCACGGATACTTAAAAATGGGTAGCGTATCATGTCGTATCGTATCCGATATTTCACTTTTTATGTGTAAAACCCGTGTCCCTACTATGTCTATGACGTGTCCTTTCTGTATCCATGCCGTATCCGTTCATCATAGCGTGTACATGCTGCTTTTGTAGCTATCAATATTACTTTTTATCTTTATCTCTTGTAATTGCTTTCCTAAATCATTACAAGCATACACCATTTACCAGCCCCATACTAAGTAATCAATCACATCTACAGGTGGAAGGTCCCCAGTCACTTGGCATTTGCAAGCATTTGCTGACTTGGTACCCCTAACAGACATGAACATGAGAGCCAACATTTCCAGAAATTTCCCTGGAAGAACCTATCGATTCTACAATGGCAAAAGCATCTACGAATTTGGCCATGGACTCAGTTACACTACATTTTCCAAGTTCATTAGATCTGCTCCTACCATCATTCGCATCCATCTCAAGTCATCAGCTAAAATCATCCTATCCAGCCTTTTTTTATCTTCCAACTCCACAGCTGGTCAATCCATCCACGTTTCAGATGTTGACTGTCAGGGTCTAGAGTTTGACGTGGCAGTCGGCGTGAAGAACGATGGAAACAGGAATGGGACCCATGTGGTTTTGCTCTTTTGGAAACCTCCAAATTCAAGTGATGCGCATGGTTTGCCAAAGCAACAGTTGATTGGTTTTGATAGGGTGCAAGTGAACACAGGCCAGGTTGAGCATCTGAGCTTGAAAGTGAATGTGTGCAGGGATTTGAATGTGGTGGATGGAGAAGGGAAGAGGAAACTGATTTTAGGTGCTCACACACTGGCGCTGGGTTCCTCTAGTGAACGGCAAGTGAGGCATCACATCTATGTCAGGGTGTTTTAAGGGAATGATGCAAGCTGTCTATTTAATGTGCAGTAAGTAGTAAGTGTGGGAGGAGGTCTGTTTAGATACAAGCGTATAACAACCTTGCAGAGAAGCAACCCCCTGCCCCACTCTTTCAGTTGCTGTACTTGTCTATTCATAGACGTCTAATTTATATATTACATTATCACATTCATGTCTATACATAGACAAAAGGAATTCACCCAAAACCAGTCTAATTAGATGTGAAAAGATGTATTAATGCTTAAAAAATAATAGTACAAACATATAAACAATGGGGTGTTTCAATCTATTGTAGCTAATGGAAGGAAAAACCACATGGGACTAACATGGTCATCCACATTCCTCACCATTACCGTGGCACTCTCCAACTATATAATATAATAGCAGTAAAGATCTTTTTTTTTTTTTTTTTTTGGAAAAAGGGAGATTTCATTAGAAAAGAAGAAGGAGAAGAAAGCCAACAAACAAGCTACATTACACAAAAAGACTCAGACACCAAAAGGAAAACAAATAGAGGCTTATTTACAATGAGGCCATATAAAGTTTATCCCAGATTGTCCACATTTAGCAAGATAGTGGGCAACCCTATTTAAACCTCTTGGAATAAAAAATATCTCAAAAGACCCAAAATACTTCAAACACTTCAAAATATCTCCTATGAGAGGCTGGATAGTCCAATCTTTGCTGCTCTTAACACTTCTTATAACTTCTAGAGCATCCATATGAACTCGAACTCTCGGAAATCTGCAATCCTTGATAGCATTTAGCGCAAAGAGTAATGCCCTCGTTTCGGCCTCTTTAGCGGAAATGACTCTTGGTCCTTTAGACGCCCCTGCAGCTACAAGCAATCCATTAAAAAATAAGGCAAAACCAAAAGCTGATTGGCCTGTATGACCATCAAAAGCTGCATCGATAAAGAGAAGGGCGGCTTGCTCAAGATCCCCTTTTTTAATTATGAGGGAGTAAGAAATGAGATCTGAGATGCATGGGGGGGATTCAGGTTTATTAACCAGGTTCATACGGTTAGCAATAGTTAAAACCTGTTTCAGTATTAAGATATGCCCTTTGGCACTCAATTCATTTCTCGCTCTCCAAATTCCCCACCACAAGGTAAGCAACTTGGCATGAAATACAGGATCTGAAAGTTGTGGATGGATTGGGTTCCTTTGATTTGTCACAGAATTCCACCAATCTAATACATTATTGCATCTAAAATTATGAGTCAATACACCCGTAGTAAAGATCTTTAATTTAGTTATTTTGTGCTCTTAATGGATACAGACAGCCTGTGGTACTAAGATGGTTCCACAGATGAAAATTACAATAATCAAGCAATCCTAACCATCTTATCTTATCCTAGTGACCGATAGCACCATCCAATCCAAGTAATGGGACTTTAAACTATAGCAGACATTTCTGTAGTAAATTGGCCCATTATCAACAACGTGTGACACATTAACAGTTTTGAATGGAGCAGATGTGGAAACAAGCAGGTTGAAATCTCATCAGTACTGAAAAAAAAAAAAAAAACATGGAGCAGACATTTTCCACAGAAATCTAATCTACCTAAAAGATAAAGTGTCACGATTCAATTTTGCATCTCAAAATACTGATATAGAAATATAACCAATGTGGTATTATTGTTGATATAGCTATAGAATAGTGTGTTAAAAGAGCAGAGAGTGAGTGGATGAAAGGCATGTAATAACAGTTGTCTCAAGAGATGAAAGTTAAAATTCTCATGTTCAGTTGTGGATGAAATTATTAAAAAAAGAAGTAAAAAACCAAATAGTTTTAGCGATATGTTCTTGTTTTCACCAGTCTCTAGTTCCTAGGAAGTAGTCTTGGGAGATCGGGTAGAATTGTGAAACTGCCAGAACAGAAGAGGGCTGTTGTCAAAATTCAGATGCTATAGGTCTGGCAATCAATTCACTGGAAAAGGAAGCGGGTATTCTAAAATATTCTTAAAACGTAAATAATGTCTGGTTCCATTAATGAATACTAGGATTGGGTCCCTGACATTTGGTGATGTCAGCAACACTGAGCATTGTCTCCTTATCCCCACCAATTTCCAGGAACTTTCCCAGTGTAAAAGAATTACAGAAGACTCATGGGACGTGAACTCTAAAATACCTGCGAGATTCAGTACATGTTTGGTATTTCTATTTTTTATCTTTATTTGTCTATTTGTCTAAATTGGACAGAGGTTAGAAAAATTAGAGTATTTGGTAGATGACTTTATCCTCTTCCTATTTTAGAGAAGTAGAGGCAAATCCTCTAAAATTGAAATGCCCACTTTCTGAGCATGTGAAAAATAGAGGTATAGGCTCTAAAAAACGTAGAGGCAATTCTCTAAAAATTGAAATGCCCTTTTTTTTAAAGCTCTTTTTTAAATGATCTGTCAGAAAAAATTAGAGATGCCAAATATGACCTTACACACGTCCACTGGCTCAGTGTGTTAAGGAAAAGGGCCAAGTGGCCCACCTCCCTTCCATTCAATATCTCCAACCGACTCAATCATGAGGTGACTACCTCATATGGTGTACACGGAACCGGATCCCCTGTTTCGTCCAAACAGGGGAGCCCTGTTTGGACGAATCAGGAGGCGACACATGCGGGGGCGAAGGGGGGCGGAGGAGAGAGGAAAAGCACTTTTTCTTTCCTCCGCCCCCCTTCGCCCCCACATGTGTCGCCCCTAATTCGTCCAAACAGGGCTCCCCTGTTTGGACGAAACAGGGGATCCGGACTCGGTGTACACATATAGAGATGTGTTGATTGCAATGAGTGAAAAGATTGCAGCGAGTGAAAAGCTAGTGAGGTATACAAGAAGAGAGTGCTAGTAAGTGCCTTGGGGAGTGTGTGTGCCAGTGAGTAGTACAATCACAAAGTGCTAGTGCAAGCAAGGTGTGTGTACGGTGAAGTGAGTGAATGCATATAAATGTGTAGTGTCCTAGTGTTGTGCAGTGTGTTGTCCATTGTGTAGTGACTCAAGGTGCAAATGTGTATGTTATGTGCCTGTATATAAATTATGTTCATAGAATTCAATTTCTCCAAACTGGTGAGACTAAATCATGTAACGAGGTTCCCAAGGACTCTTTCTTGGCTTTATTGGCTTTTGGTGATCACATCTAGCTCAATCATCAACCTCAGTATCTAAGCAGAGGGTATATAATGATCCCAAAAAACTAACAGCGTACCTCCTAAGGGTATATAGCGATCCCAAAAAGTTAACAGCATATCTCAAGTAATGGCAGCATTATGACATGATATCTGACTTTTAGCTTGATCGGCTTGTTCTCTTAACTTGGGGGGATTGGCACTTTCAATCCCAAACAATGACCAAAGAGATAGCCCCACAAGATGCAAATAGAAACTAGGAGATGGAGGACTAAAAAAAGTTCTAAATCTTTATCGGACTCCCATTCCAGTTCCATCAAGGTTACCTATCCAAAAGTGTCCTAGATATCCTCTTCAATTCTCTGATTTGTCTTTCACAGGCCATCAAAATATAAAATTAACCTTGTTTGTTTGACCAAGATACCTATATCAGTATACTGAAGGAAAAGAACGCAAAAGGCCCTGCTATCAAGAATAGTAGCTCTAAGATAAGAGTTACCGATGATTTCGACAGACGGCCCTACGTAGGAGAACGACAACTTGTATACAGAGTAAAATCAATATAAGCCCCATGTCATCACTTAAAAGATGAACACATAAAAAATAAAATCAAACGACTAGAATCCGAAACCAAGTTAAGCATGTATGGATACATTTATGTGATCATATGAATGAACTTTCAATAAACACTCAATAGGAATGAAATATATAAAGCGAATAGGAAAAACAAATGAAAGAATCCGCTCGGGCATGAGTTGATCACTTTCACCCATCTCTCAATACATCCTCTATAGCAATCACCTGAAGAGGGCAGCTGGGTCACTGTAGCTTTCGGCGGTAAAGCTTGGATAGAAGATCTCAACGCGGAAGCAGCAATACTCATGGCCTGAGCTACCTCCTCTTCATTGTGATGGATTTGGATGCGGAGACTTCGACACGCCGTCAGATATCTATGTGCGTTTCGGCTATTGAGAAGCTCCGCGGCTCTCTTCGCCCTAGGGCTCCCTTATAGACAAGTCTCAAAGAGTTATACTTACTTACTAGAGACATCTTCGCCAATAAACTTACATCCATTAATCCAATTGGGAGTTTTATTAGTAAGACCAGATAAGTTTTACATTAAGTGGGATTGTATTCTCTTTTGGCATCAGCCCTACTTGATCTGACGTAGGACACGTGGCATACGGGCCACAGGATTTCCTACAATCTCTCACTTGGCACGAATGCCACATACATCAACCATATCTCTCAGTCTCATACGCATCACATGCCTTGCAAAAATCTTTGTAGGCAAAGCCTTGGTGAGCGCATCAGCCATCAATTCCTTTGAAGGCATATAAAAAAAATTTCTATATCATTCTTTTCAGCCTTCTCTCTGATAAAGTTGGTGAGAGCATCAGCCATCAATTCCTCTGAAGGCATATAAAAAATTCCCATATCATTCTTTTCAGCCTTCTCTTTGATGAAGTGATACTTTATCTTAGCATGTTTTGATCGCCTGTTAAACTTTTGCTCATTCACGATGGATAAAGCAGATGTGCTATTTACGTTCATCGGGATAAGCTCTTTTTCTCTAATTATCTCTAAATCAATTCGGAAATATTTTAACCAAAGAGCCTCTTGGATTGCTGTACTACAGATTATATACTCTGCTTCGCCTGTTGACATAGTCGTAGAGGTCTATTTTTTGCTATCACAAGAAACTGTACCTCCTCAAAGGGAAAACATGTTAGGTTGTATGGCTCAATTGAAGTAATAAATCTGGTAAACCGGGCCCCTGTATTGCCCATGTTCTACTGTGATTAGAAGTAGGTTTATTATCATAGGTCTACTGTGATTAGAAGTAGTGTTTGGGTGTAACAGGGTTTTGGGCTGATATTATAAATAGAGACTTAGGGTCTCTATGATGTTGAACCTCTTCTAATTGCATAGTGAATTCTCCCGTCTTCCCCGTGGACGTAGGCCAAAAGCCGAACCACGTAAATCTTCGTGTTCTTGTGTGTGCTTAATCTCTTCTCATAGGCCATAGATCACAACAAACTGGTATCAGAGCTTTCTGCGTGATCGGAAGAGATTCGACGGATCGGATCTCAAAGGGCTGGAGTTGTGGCTGCGTGATCGACGGATTAGATCTCAAGATTGAGATAGTGTTTCCTGGATCGTGCGAGGGAGATCGTTTGATCTCTGTGGGCCACAAGAATCGCAGAAAGAAGAGATCGGAGAAGAGGATCTGTTTGCAAGGTTCTGCGTTTGAGGAGACAGAGGATCCGTTTGTGTTTGAGTTTGTGCCGAGAGGGGGAAGGTCTGGTTTCCTTGGGTTCACCGTGCCCAGGGAAGGAGAGAGACGAAGGGCATTGATCGCCGCCCAATTCTTGGTTCCAAAGGACCCGGACTGTTTTGTCTTGCAGTCACCCTCACCTAAGACGAAGAAGATCTGGGGTTCTCGGTCTCGCTGTTTGCTGATCTTCGTCGTGTGCTAATCATCGCTGGCATCCAGACACTGACGCAGAAGAGAGGAGACCGCTGCAATTTTCTTGCCGAAAAAAAGGACTGCAGTGGCCGGACTGCCGCCTCGCCGGAGCTCCGCGCTCCTCTCTGCAGTCAGTGCCATCTGTCGCCGGACTTGAGGAAGAGGGAAGGCAGTCAGAGCAAAGAAGAAGGTTCTACCTCTCTGTTCTTGTTGCATAAAACAGGACGAAGAAGGGGGGGAAGAAGACGACCCATCTGTTGGGTCGGTTTTTTGGACGGGTTTGAGTTCAGGTCAGGTCCAGCCTGACCCACTTCAAAAGCCCATCCGCCAGTCCAGGTCGGGTCAAGTCCAGGTTGACCTGACCCGTGCAGAAGAAGCCCAGAAACAAAGCAGCAGTGACGTCAGCAGATTCGTACTGTCAAAGACAGTTTGACCAAATCGAAGGCTGAAACTGTTTTCGCGATATCTTGACGATCCGAAGTCTGATCTGAGATCCGTTTGAACCTACGGACTCGTTGCGAGCAGATCTACGCTATTGTGGAAGAAGATTGGCTGTTCAATGGTCAACAAAGAAGATTGACTGATTGGAGCGCAGAAACTTATTTCTGTGATATTTTAGCCGTCCAGAGTCGGATTTCAGATCCGTTTCTTCCAGTGTGCTCGTGGTGACCAGATCTACACAAGTATAGTGAAAGATTCGTAGAATGGCTATGAAGTTTGACATTGAGAAATTTGATGGAAATAATGACTTCGGTCTTTGGCGTCTGAAGATGTATGCTTTGTTGGTCCAGAATGGGTTGCATAAAGCTTTGAGGGGAAAGAATGCTCTATCTGAAAAATTGTCAGATGAAGAGAATGATGAGTTGCTGGAAAAGGCGTATGGTCAGATTTTGCTGTTCTTGAGTGATGGTGTACTGCGAAAGGTTGTTCAGGAAAAAACTGCTGCTGGCATATGGTAAAAGTTGGAGAACTTGTACATCACGAAATCTCTCACGAATCGCTTGTATCTTAAGAAGCGGTTGTTCACGTTACAAATGCATGAAGGTACGTCTGTTTCAACTCACCTTGATTCTTTCACAAAAGCTATTATGGATTTGGAAAATATCAATGTTGAAATTGATGATGAGGACCAAGCTATTATGTTGTTGTGCTCGTTACCACCCTCATATAAGCATTTTGTTGATACCATGATGTATGATGGAGATACTCTATCCAAAGAGGATGTAGAGGCAGCCTTGAATTCGAAAGAGTTGAAGAAAAAGGTTGCAGCTGACATTGATAGTTCGGGTGAGGGTTTGGTAGTACGAGGAAGAACAAAAGACTCCAGTGATAAGGGCAAACATAGATCCAACAAGAAAAACATTCAATGTTATTATTGCCATAAGAAAGGGCACATCAGAAAAAACTGTCCCGAAAGGCAGAGGAAAGGGAAAGAAATTGAAGATTCGTCATCTAATGATGATTCAGTTAGTGTTGCAGATAGAAGATCAAATTATGTTTCCGATAATGCACTTTCTGTGATTGAAAATGGTATTCATCCTAAGGATGAATTGATTCTTGATTTGGGTTGTTCTTATCATATGTGTCCCAATAGGGACTGGTTTACCACTTATAGAGAAATCAACGGTGGTAGTGTCTTGATGGGCAACAATGTTGCATGTAAGACGGTTGGAATTGGAACAGTTAAAATCAAGATGTATGATGGAATCGTCAGAACGTTGGCAGAAGTTCGGCATGTTCCTGATCTGAAAAAGAATCTCATTTCTCTTGGTGCCTTGGACTCCGATGGTTGTAAGTTCTCAGCTGAAGGTGGAGTATGAAGGTTGTGAAGGGTGCTCTGGTTCTTATGAGAGGTAATAGAGTTGGAAACTTATATGTCTTGTCTGGAAATACAGTTATAGGTGGAGCTGCAGTGTCTTCCTTAGATGACCATAAATCTATCTCAACACGCTTATGGCACTTGCGCCTGGGTCACATGAGTGAGAAGGGATCGACAATACTGAGCAATCGGAATTTGCTATGTGGCATGAAGACAGGCAAGTTGGATTTCTGTGAGAGATGCGTCTTCGGGAAGCATCGAAAGGTCAGTTTCAAGACAGGTATTCATCGCACGAAAGGTATCCTTGATTATGTTCATTCAGATGTATGGGGGCCTTCTAAGGTTTACTCCAAGGGCGGGTCCCGGTTTATGTTGACTTTTATTGATGATTATTCAAGGAAAGTCTGGGTTTATACTCTGAAGACGAAGGATCAGACCTTTGTTACATTCAAGCGATGGAAAGAAATGGTTGAGAAACAGACTGGCAGAAAGGTGAAGAAGTTGAAGACATGTAATGGCAATGAGTACAGATCGACAGAGTTTGAGAACTATTGCACGGATCATAGCATAGTTCGGCATTACACTACTACAGAAACTCCGCAGCAGAATGGAGTTGCAAAGAGGATGAACAGAACGATCTTGGAAAGAGCTCGTTGTATGTTGTTTACTGCAGGATTGTCCAAGGACTTTTGGGCTGAGGCAGTAAATGCTGCAGGCTACTTGATAAATAGGTCCCACACACAAAGATTGGTTGCAAAACACCGAAAGAAATGTGGTCAGGTAATCCAGCTGATTATTCTAACTTGAGGATCTTCGGTTGTCTGGCTTATGCTCGCGTGAAAGCCGATAAGTTAGAACCAAGGGCTGTTAAGTGCATCTTGGTGGGATATGCTTCTGGGGTGAAAGGATATAGGTTGTGGTGTACTGATCAAGATTCACCCAGATTTATCATCAGCAGGGATGTTACATTTCATGATGATGCTTTACTCGAATCGAGAAAGCAGGTGGAGAGGATAGAAGTAGGTAGCAGCAGTGACACCGTTCAGGTGGAGTCCGACATCCTAGTGAGGAAGGAGAGTGCATCCGACTCCTCCCGAGATACAGGGGATCGTCAGACTGTGCAGCAGATGCAGCAGACAGAGTCGCAGATGCCGCAGACGGGTAGACCGCAGAGAGAAAGGAAACCGTCGGTTAGATACGGTTTCGAGGATATGACGACGTACGCGTCGACATTAGACAGTGGCGGTGATGATATGGTTGCATATGCATTGACGACTGAGTCTCTTGGATTAATGGAAGGGCTAGAAAGTAGTCAACAGGCAGCAACTATGACTGAAGAGATGGAGTCTCTTGATGAGGAAAATCAGGCCATCGGATGCAAGCGGTTCTACGAGGAAGATGAAGGAGCTTCCAGTGCAGGTAGAGTGCAGTTTAAAGTTCCTGATTATGTATGCAGTTTGAAGAAATCATTGTACGGGTCGAAGCAAGCTTTTGGACAATGGTATAAGCGATTTGGTGCACTCATGAAGGAATGGTTTAAATTCAAGTTCAAGCATTGCTTGAACTTGATTGGTGTGCTCAGTACCTAAGTGCCCTAAGGGGCAGGTGGAGACGGTGAGACGTGTTTAGTGCATCAGGATCAGCTTCAATGTTCGCCAAGGTGGAGATTTGTTAGGTTGTATGGCTCAATTGATGTAATAAATCTGGTAAACCGGGCCCCTGTATTGCCCATGTTCTACTCTGATTAGAAGTAGGTCTATTATCATAGGTCTACTGTGATTAGAAGTAGTGTTTGGGTGTAACAGGGTTTTGGGCTGATATTATAAATAGAGACTTAGGGTCTCTATGATGTTGAACCTCTTCTAATTGCATAGTGAATTCTCCCGTCTTCCCCGTGGACGTAGGCCAAAAGCCGAACCACGTAAATCTTCGTGTTCTTGTGTGTGCTTGATCTCTTCTCATAGGCCCTAGATCACAACAAAACACATAGCCTGCTGTTGACTCGGCTCAATCTGCATCTAAGTAATTGCGCAATTCCATGACTTCATCTTGATAATATAGGCGATGATTCATTGTTCCTTTGATGTACTGTAGAACTCTCTTAATCGCATACTGATACTGTAATTCTGGATTACTTAGGAATCTTCTTAGGAGACCCATAGCGAATACAATGTCCGGTTCCGTACATAACATTTCATACACGATGCTGTCAATAATTTGAACATAAAGTTTTATTCTCATCACTTTTTTATCTTGCTCGTCTGTAAGTCTTTCATCGCTTGATAATTTTATGTTCTTACGTATTAATTAATTTATACATAGCCATGTCAGACCGTTGGTCGATCGAAGGCTAGATGCTAAACATAACGCAGTGCAAAG
Source organism: Persea americana (assembly GCA_029852735.1). Lineage (NCBI taxonomy): Eukaryota > Viridiplantae > Streptophyta > Magnoliopsida > Laurales > Lauraceae > Persea > Persea americana. The sequence continues at coordinate 93,631,115 of CM056811.1, read as the reverse complement.
TTTTGACGGTTGAAAATCATCTCGCCTGCATCGTTGCTAATGCCACAGTTGCCACCCTTTTTCTACACGCGTATCGAGGAGAAGATGTTACAGCACGTGCTGCCCCTAGTATGGAGGCAGAATACGTGTGTCTCCTTGTTGCACGATTCCCGAAGCCTTGAGATGTAAAGAAAAAAGTCTACTCCAAAGCACGCAACCCGAGGCTGCAAAAATCTTCTTTCAGAGCAACGAGCCTTTCTGTTGCTTTTCCGTAATGGTCGTATCCAATAACGCACGCAATCCGAGGCACGCAAAACAAGTGCTTCTGCACGGCTTGGTCTCGATTTCTGTGCCCAACAAGGAAATGCAAGTCGTTCTTCCTTCCCACTAGTTGGGGAAAACGAAGAACAAACTAGGGCTCGAAAATAAACCCCAGATCCTCACGACCTTAAATTCGAGCGCAAGATCTAAACGATCAAAATACAAGGCACGGAGCTTTAATATTAATTAATGGATTTGGATGCAGAGACTCCGACACGCAATTAAAAATTTATGTGCATACCGGCGATTGGTAAGCTCTGCGAATATTTTCGCCTTTTATCTCTCATATGGGATTGAATAATATTCAACCCCAGGGCTCCAATATAGATTAGTTCCAAAGAGTTATACTTACTAGAGACTTCTTCGCCAAGAGATTTCTTATCTTAAGTGAGATCGTATTATCTGTTAGCATCAGCCCTACTTGATCAAATATAGGACCCATGGCATGCGGGCTATACGATTTACGATTTCCTATACATCATATGTATCAATAGTTGCAACCTCTTAAACCACAACAACATCAAATACGTTGTACCCTTCAACGTTTGAATTCAACAGCGCAATTCAAATCTTAACCCAACATTTTTCGGGTAGGGTTGTAACGGTCCAGTTAACCGGTCTTTTTGGGGAAACCGTTAACCGAACTGTAACCGCGGTTTTCTGTCTTTAAAAACCGTAACTATAATCGTATCCACAAAAATCGTAGGAAACCAAACTGCGGTTAATCTTATTAAACGGTTTGGTTACGGTTAATAACCGTGGAAAAATTGCCCAAAAACATTAAAGGAAAAAAAAAGAAGAGATAATGATAAAGCTCACTCGATTAAGAGCATATTATTGCCTTAGTCCGGTAAATAAAATTAAAGTATAAAATCTACTACTAATCTAAAACAACACTTTATGATGATGATGATCATCATCATTCTACTGCAAGCTGAATTGCAGAAGCAAAAAAAAACTACAACCTTCCAACAAGCAAAGTCTATCCTATAAATACTCGGTCACTAACCCGAAACACCCACCAACCATAGTACAAGAAAACACACATTACAAAATCAGTTGAAGCATTGAAAGACAACTGCAATATATGCTAAATAGTAATCAAAATCAAAGAAACCTGAAATAGATAGAATCCAGTAATCAAATGATTGAAAAGACACTACCTTTACATCAATAACCCAAAAAAACACCCCACCAAGAATCAAAGAACAACCAAATCTAGCCACTAATCTCAAATACTCCACCCAAAACTACCAATTAGAATTCAAATAATTTCAACTTATTTGAAGAGGGGAAAAAAATGCAATTTATAGCACAACCCCAGAAAATATTATAAAGATCTCAGCTTTATCAATCAAACTATTGTAGGGGGAGAGCGACGACGATGCTGCGCGTGGGCCGGGGCGGCTGCATGCCTCTGGCGGAGGTGGGAGCGGCGAACATGCGCGTGGACGAGAGGGGAGATGGAGGAGGGGAGGCGTGAGAGAGATCTAGAGAGGAGAGATGGAGGGAGATGGGGGAGGAGAGATGGAGAGGAGAGATAGAAGGAGAGGAGTCTGCGTGAGGTCAAAGATGGGTTCTGCGCTAGGATGGTTCTTGTTGAGAGGGGGGTGATGAGAGACAGAGGCACAAACTGTGAAAGGGGCTAGGGTTTTACATCTTATGTATAAGGTATGAAATATTACCTTTAGCATCCTTTTATTTATTTATTTATTTGTAAACGGTACGGTTAACCAAACCGTATTTTATAGTTCAGTTCAGTTAATAACCTTGAATTATTACGGAAAATTGTAACCGAATTAAACCGTGTGGTTTTTTTATTTCATTAACTGTAACCGTGACCGAACTGTAAAACACGGTTAATAACTGCAGTTTAGTTCGGTTAGACGGTTTTTTCTTACACTCCAGTTTTCAGGGAATACTCCACGGAGGCAGGGAAGAGGGAGTATTCCTTCTGCTGTAGTAACATCTCCTTCAGCAAAGCGCAATAAACATTGACGCTAGTTTGTGAGATCAACAGTGATTGTTATCTTTGTTCCAGTACTGCTCTCGACTTTGTGGGTCATATTAACAGTGTGTTGATTCCGTGTGTAAGGTATGTCTCTGTTGAAAAGAAAGAGAAAACAAAAAAGGGTTCTAATCAAAGTTATAAAAAAACAAAAAAGAAGAAAGAAAGATGGGTTCATCAAAGATAGCATGCAGTGTTCAAAGAAGCTAAAAAGTCACATGTCTATGAGATCAGATGTTGCACATGGGTCTTCCATGAGATAAAGTAGAAGCTGATACAGGGTCGAGAGAGATGCTGTGCAACGAGAAAGTAGAAGAAGAGAGCTTAAATATGATGATGGCACAGAGAAGCGAGACGGTAGACTTCGAGTAGGAGAGCCAGTAGAATTCGAGTAGGAGAGAGCTTAAAAAGATAGGAACTTCCTGTTCGAGTAGGGGAGAGAGTAGAATTCGAGTAGGAGAGAGCTTAAAAAGATAGGAACTTCCTGTTCGAGTAGGAGAGACAGTAGACTTCGAGTAGGAGAGAGTAAGTGTAAGATCCCGGTCCCACATATTTATTATTTTATTATATTTTAATTAGATATTATTATTATTTTAATTGAATGTATTTTAGTTAATTAAGTGGGTAGGATTAAGTGGGGCACACGTTAGATTGGATGCATAGATTGATTAGTTGGGTTAATGGGTAGATGGCCTGACCCGTAGTTTGACCCAATGACTTAAGCCCAGTAGTATTCTTTTTAACCTAATCCCCTTTTTTTAACGAAGCCCTTCTTATCTCTCCCCACTAATCTCTGCAACTCCTCCCGGTTATCTTCATCTTCTTCCTCTTTCAACTTCCCAAGCCATACCAGCTTTAGAATCCAGCCATCAGAATCAAGATCAGAGGATACCAGCATTCTTCGTTTAATCTTCTTATCTCAGGTAACCCTCTCCTCAAATCATTAGGAGTAGATCTATATTTTTAGGTTATCTTCCTATTCTTTCCAATGTTAGATTTTGGGTAGGAATACCATAGATCTGTTCATCTGAGCATTCCTTTCCCATATTCCTTGTCAGATCGGTGGTAGGATTATTCTCAAGCGTTGTGGGAATCGCGGTTTGGGTATTGGTTAGGATCTGTGTATTTTTCTTCAACCCCGGTAAAAGGCAAGTACCTAATCATGATTTGTAAATTTAATGCTTGTTTTCTCCTTGATTGGCATGTCAATGCATGTAGAAACCTTTGATGCCTTCTTTTTATGATGTTAATTGTTTTAGCGATGAGATCGGAGATTGTGTATGATTTCATCGATTTTGTTTTTCTATGTAATATTACCGTCGTAGTGTTTCAACTTCTGCCATTACCCATCCTTGTTTGATGCCAAAACCCCCCTTTTTCATCTTCTGTAAATTGGTGTTTAGAGATGTGAGACCACACTTTCAAGTGACCTTGATGGGCAGCGGAACCACAGGATTCAGGGGATGAATCTGTAACAGGGTTTACACAATTTAGGATTGTCCGTTGTTTCAACCATGGAATCCAGGTGGGGCCACTTGATGCATGATCAGGTCCGTGGATCTGATAGGGGACCCACGGGCGACCCTAAAGAGGCTGGACCCGTTGACAGCAGACCCCATTTGGGCCATCATCTTGTAGCTTGATCAGCAGGGGGCGGGTTTTAAGGGAGAAAATCAGTTTGGGCATCAGGCGTGGTGGGGCCCGCCGGATGATTTGATTGCAGATCAGATCCCTGCATCTTGTAGAGGGGGCCCGGGCGACCATATTAATGGGTCTGATCTTGGGTCTTCAATTAGGGGGCCCCACTATCCGAGTGTCCCAGAGGCTGGCGTCGGCAAAAAAAATGGGTTCTGCGTCGTTGGGTGTTTTCACAGAACATGGGTTGGAAAGAAAGAGATGAAAGAGAGAAAGACTGGGTACGTTGACTTGGGTTGGATGGGTTTTGGAAAAAATGTAAGGGAAGGGAGATGTTTGATGATGTCACCCCATGTGACAATAGGACTTGACCTGATGGGAATATGGAGGAAAGAGTGAGAGATGTATGACCTGGGATAAAATATTCATGTGACTAAATGGTTAAAGTACTGTTGGGTAGTACTTTACCCATTAACTTTTAGTAATTTACTAAAAGGCCTACTGTTTTATAAATTTTAATGAGATCCTTTGACTCAATTTGAATATGGACAATATTTATGGATGGGTCCTTAGGTTTTCTAAAATTATAAATTAAGGATTATTACTTCTTAGTTTTATTTGCAAATTAATTTTTAATGGTATCTTGGATTTTTAATGTGCTAAAATTATATGTTTGTACTTTATTAATTAGATCATTGAACTGCGTAAATACCGTATGGGCATACGGTATCTTACTAGCATGGGGTTTAGTGCTTAATATGACCTCGGGGAAATCCTAATGGATTCGAGCTCAACCCATCCCTATTGGAAAACCCTTAATTGGGTCTATGCACCATTGATGGAAAAGTGATGCGTTGATCTTTTATCCATTAGAGATTCCTGTGGTTATTGGGTATGATACCTCATGTTTGACTTAGGATTTGTTTGTGATTATCCTTTGACATTCGGATTTGCATATATATAAATGACTATTCGAATATGATATGAAATGTGGAATGGCAAATACTTTATTTTGACTTATGATTTTTGTGTCGGAGCATTATCAATCAGGTCTATTATGAATATATGTTTATGTGTATATGTGGGTCATTTTATGGACGACTGCAGATCGATATATGGACGGTTGATCACCGATGTGACCGGATCACTTATAATCCGCTTTGATTATGGACAGGTTATCCTGATTTTGTTTTGATCGGTTTATGACCACCGACGTTATGGACGGGCTTTCCCGATTTATTTAGGGTTGACCACCCACAACGGGGACACTTGTCACCGTGTGATTTTATATTGCTCCTTTGTGCCATTTGGTTTTATGTCATACATTCGTTATCATTATTATCTCTGTCATTGTTTCATTATAATCACACTTGTCTATATCCTTCTCGTTCTCGTATTAAATTTCGAATTATGATTATGTTCTTGCTATTTACTTTGTAATATTTGGTGCATAGGTACTGAGCCCTACTTTACCCAGGAGACGGAGGAGGATCAAGCGTTTCAAACGTTTGAGCCAACTGTTGAACCCGAGTGGGATGCCGGAGATGGCTTTGGAGCCGTCTGAACCAGCACAAGAGAGAACGTCATCTTAGAATTTTATTAATGAACTTTCTTTTAGTGTTGAGACCTCTTTTAGAAATTTTATAATTATGCAATTTTAACTATTAATGTTTATTTGATTTTTGTGTTGGGTTTCATTTATAAACATTGATTACCAATTGAATAAAGCTTCCGTTGCATTTAATGAAATTTATTTTGACTCACCACATATTGAAATTTTTTGTGGGTCCACTTTTGGAAGCTTGTGTTGTATTAAACACAGGAATTTGAATCTTTTTTTTTATTATTTTTCACGTTTTTCCCTAATTCTCATTTTGGGGGACGTGACAGTAAGAGTGAGTTTATAAAGGTAGGACTTCCAAAAAGATCTCTCTCTGATTTTTAAACACCAAAATGTCTAATCCCGGTTATCCAAATCTCTACAGTTATGAACAGAGGTTAAATAGGTTGATGACACGGTTAACTTCGAGTGGGAGAGAGTAGGAGAGACCTTAGAAAAATAGGAACTTAAAAAATAAAAATAAAAAATCTGTCTCAACTTTTTAAAGCACCAATTTATAATCCTTGATCTCCTAGTCTCTACAGTTCTTCTTTTAGGTCTCAGATTCTCTCTTTTTTTTTTTTTTTTTTCTCACCTCCAATTCTCCCCCATCACCAACATCTTCAAAAATGCAAATTTAAGGAGAATTGGACCTATTGAAAATTGGGGTTGGTCAAAATAAAAATAAAAACCTGAATGGTGCATGGGGTATTCTCAAATTTTACGCTTACTGGAGTTGATACTATTGTAAGATCAAACATTTGATAAAAGCGTGATTAATATCAATGTTTTGTTTTATTCATTATCGTGCTTTTTTATCGAATAATCAATTTTATGGTGAGACCAATATATATTGGGGTGAAACTAAAAATACCTTATATACAGGCCTTTTATCTATGGTGGCTTAGATTTTCAGTAATTGAGTCCCACTATAGATTTCCGCTGACCGCTTTGACGCTAAGCCTTAGAGGAAAAATATGGGCAGATGGTCACAGCTTTATATGGAGCATTTCAGCCTTTTTAACTTGTGTATAGGGCAAAATCAACAAAAGCACTAGGGGTGTTCATGGCCGGGCTGGGCTGAGGCATATCCAGGCCCGGCCTGACTTTAGAAACACATGCACAGGCCCGACCCAAGCCTGAAATGGGTCATAAAAGTCAGGCCCTGGCCAGCCATTTAGTCAACCAGACTGGGATGAACCGGGCTTTTGATCAATTTTGTGGGCTTTCTAGCAAATCTTTGGTCTAATTAAATTAAATTACAAGCATTCCCTATACGGGCCAGGCCAGGCTGGATCTTGGGTTTCTTTCACTTAATTCAAGCCCAGCCCAATAAAAATTTGGGCCCAAATTAGACATCCAAGCCTGGTCTAAAGTGGGTTGGCCCCGCCCATATGAACACCCCCAAAAAAACCAAACACATATAGAGCCATTATTTTCTTTCCCAAAAACTAAATATTTTATTTATTTATTTTTTTGGGTAAAGAAAAGCTAAATAGTTTTATACATGTCCGATGGGTCCCTTTTGATGGGTCTACTTGAGATAATTTCGGCAAATTCATGTTGGGAATTCCAAACCTATTATTTTATTACCCACCCTCTTTCTTTTAGCATAACTTCTAACTAAACTTTGTGGTGTTCGGAATTCATAAACATGATGTGTGGCTTGTCCCCTTGACATTTGCCAATGCCACATTTCTTTGTTAGAGTTATAGATTTTGGCCACTTAAACTGCCTCAAATTGCCTTTGGAATTCTCTGAATTTCAACCTCTTTCACATTTACAAATTCTCCACTTAATAGGAAGATTTAAGAATTCCAACTAGGGGCCTAATTCTTTATTGGAATTCAAATAATTTTTGTCTGGAGAATTTTGAAACATAAAGAGACAGTGGAATTCCTAAATCCTCATTTTGAGCTTCTAAAAATTCCACAAAAAAAAAAAAAAGGGGTGGGGTGGGAGGGTGGGCGCTGAAATTCTAAAGATCATTTGAAACCTTTTAGACGGCTGGAAGTTAGGAATTCTAATGGATAGACATGCATATTACAAGACAAGCCTTACATCATACCATTGAATTCCTTGCATCACAAATTTCTATCAGGATAAGCCATCACATCATGTCTATGAATTCTCAATGTTACAAATTCCTGTTAGAAATCTTGGTAAAAGAAAAGAACATGCATAGAGAGCTTTCTCATGTTACTTTTAAAAGAGCATTCAACATTTAGAGAATTTCATAGTTAGAAGAAGACCAAAGAAACACAAATTTCAATTTCCTTTATGGATTATCTCCGTGGCCCATATGGATTCTAACAAAAAAATTATTAAAGAGGTAAGGGTGAAGGAAATAAGGTGAAGAAGTACATGGACCTTGGTTTCCTAAGATATATAATTTGATTTGATTTACCAGGGTGATGGCCTGATGGGTGGGTATTCATATTTTGTCTCTCCTTAATTCATTTTCCATCAAAAGGAGATTCTTTAATGGGCATTACTAAAATTCACTTTTGTTTCTTCAGTTTTTAGCCACTCCCAGGAACATATTTCTTAGGAATTGCTTTTCATGTAAATGGATGGACCATAAAGATAATTTTTCACCTGACTACCAAAGGGAATTTGAAATTCCCAACAGCTCAAGTTTCCATTCGAAACTCTTAAAACAAAGAAGCCCCTCGTTTTGATTGTAACAATTTGAAACACAGGTGAGAATGGGTCCAACCCCAAAGCGGTGGTGGGCTCAAACTCTACATACACCATTTTTTTCTGCGTGTGCGGGCTTCATTTTCCACTTGAGTGGGCTGTGTGCAGTGGAACGTTTTCCTGTGATGTGGCAGTAAGTAGTAGTAAACAGGGTGGTTTTCCTGTAATGTGGCAGTAAGTAGTAGTAAATAGGGTGGTTATTCATAGCTTTCTAGTATTGAATACAGACCATGTCTACATGATAGTTCAGTTCTATCTAACATAGTAAATGATTGCAATGTGTAGGTAAACTTGGTCCTTGTCCTCATGAATGTAGATTAAAGACTATAACAACCTTGCCAAGAAAGCACACCCCTCAGTTGCTATACTTGTCTATTCATATGTCTGATTTATATATTATATATTATTACATGCATGTCTATGCATTACACAAAAGAATCCACCCAAAATCAGTATAATCAGCTGTGAAAACATGTAGATTCTAAGGCTTAAAAAATACCAGCGCAAACATATAAAAAATGGGGTGTTTCAATCTAACGGAAGTAACGGAAGGTAAACCACATGGGACTAACATGGTCATCCTCATTCCTGGCCATTACCATTGCACTCTCCAAGTATATAATACAATAGCAGTAAAGATCCTTTTGTCATTTTGTGTCCATTACATAATCTACTATTAGTGTACAATATAAAAACCTGTTTCCCTAGCTCTTCTGTTTTTTTTTTCTCTTGACAATTAGCATGCCATTGCAGTCTTATTTCCCTTAAAAGAAATTGTTACTTTACTTATAATTTATTTATCACAAGGGAGCTATACCACTCACCCATCTAGCAAAAAGAAAAAAAAAGTATGATCTTGCTTGGGAAACTTACAAATACAATTCCCTGCCTTATATGGTGTTCACCTAATGATTAAATTCAAAATACAAAAAGGTCCACTGAATCGTGGATTATCATGTCATTTTAGGGTCGGATTGCCAAGTTGGAACTGGATTTGATCAAATGAACCATTTTCCATGCAACAGTTTGGATCCTTTCGGGTCTTGGTTTTCAGAAAATCCGCATAGCTCCTCAGTGGAACCAATTAATTAGAAATCTAAACGGTGCAACATAAATACCCCTCTATTAGATGGGGCTGAGACCAAACTTTAATAGAGCTACGTCTAAGTTTCACTTTGATTGAAGTTGGATCCATTATCAAATTGTGAGAAAAAAAATGTGGACTTGAGCCCAATTTTCATCAAAGTGAGATTTGGCCATATTTGCCCATTTAAGAGGTAACATTTATGTTAATCGGACTATGAGCCCAACTCCTATCAAATTGAAATTTCAGATAGGACCCATCCAAGAGGGGATGAAACTTCTTCAGATTCCCAGCTAGTTGATTGAGACTTCAGAGTCAACCAATTTCTAGAGGACAAACAACTTGAGCCCAACCAATCAGGGTTGGGGCTCCCCATTCCCGAGGGCACCGACTTCCAGCCTATTAGAGAGAAAAAAAAGAAAAAAAAAAACAGAGAAAAGGCCACGTGTCATTCCAAAAAGATCCCACTAATGCCACGATCCTCCCACTAGAAATACAAGTCTTCCATGCACGTCTTGCTAAAAATATTACTAGTTACCGAACTCTATTTTCTCCTCCACATGGACGATATGCAAGTTCATCCATGCCGTCCAAATTGGAGATACAAACCAGCCTGAAAACTGAGTGATACAACTTTCCTAACCCCTGGATGGCTACATTTAATTTTCCAAACTATCCACTCTGATTCTCCTTGATAGCTACATTAAATTTTGAGTAAAATCTGTCAAAAAGAGCAGAACCCCTTAATTTAAAGGCCCTGACTGTTGTCCATATCTGATCAAAATGATGAAATTAATTATACTGAACAATTAGAGATGGATTTTCAATTGTAGCGCGGACTTAGATAGTATATGGGTACATGAGTATTTATTGAAAAATAAATTATACCACTGACTCCCAACAAAGCCAGGATCTCTACTGTCATTTTTCCCAGTGAGAGACGCACACAAGAGTGAGCAGTCCAGATCCTTTTCCTAGAAATAAATTCTGCTTCTGCTGGTGTCATGCAGGCATCTTTTTAGATCTTGCTGCCAAAAGAAGCTTCTTCCTGCCCCAAACCAGCATTTAACATTTACAACAAAAAAAATATATATATACAGAGAAATCAACATCCAAACAGAATCAAGGAAAGTAGGAAGGAGGAGAGGAGAGGAATTCTTTCTACTCCACCCAAAACAGCCATGGAAAAAGCTCTTCACTGTCTTATCCTTCTATCATTGACCATCCCCTCCAGATCAAAGTCCACCACCAGCATTACCAGATTTCAAAGTTCTGTCTCCATTGCCAAGATCACTAACAGGAGAATTCTACACCAACCATTGTTTCCAATGAGCTTCACCCCACCGCCGCCGCCACTGCCTGATAACCCATTCTTCCCTCAAATAATACCATCTTCTCAACCAGACCCAGATCAGCAAAACATCATCACCCTCTCACCAACCAACTCCATCAACCCAGTTCTACCCACTAGCCCAAAGTCCAATCCAATGAAGAAAATCGCTATAGCGGGCTCTGTTTCGATTGCCACATTGTTCTTTGTATTGGCATTGGCATTACTAGTGTATAGATTTCGAGAAAGATGTGTACTGGAATCTGTTAAGCTTGGTGGTAGTGATTCAGAAAGGCTTCCATCTGCCACATCTTACATTCTCCACCTTGGAACTACCCGGCCTTCTAACAGGGCCGGTGGCGATTTGAACAGATCTCCTTATCATAGAGTAAACAGAGTACATGGGGAGGAAGCTCTTCACCCGAGCCCTGAGCTTCAGCCATTGCCGCCGCTTATGGGTGGAAATCAACAGATTGTGCCTTCTGTTTTGTCATCCAATGAGGAGACTCCGTTCTACTCTCCCCGGGAATCAATTGTGCAGAATACTGAAAGTTCTTATTATGCTGTTACCCAACAAAGCTTACCAAAAACCACCAGCACAACTGCCACAAGAAGTGTCATTTCTTGCTTTAATGGTAGTACTTCTTGTAAACCATCTTTAGAAACAAATAATTCAAGTAGCTCTACTGCGTTGCCTTCATCTCTGCCTTCGCTGCCGCTATCACAACTTCCATGTCTTCTTCAACGGCCCCATCTTAAGTTTGCACCGACTAGAATGATGTCTCCTTTGACAAAGAATTCGAAAGTTCCATCACCAGCTTCATCAGATAGAAATTCAGCGCTTTCATGTTCGATAAATAATTCATCTCCATTAGAAGAAAAGAGTTCCAGTATGCCACCAGTGCCACCACCTCCGCCACCATTGCCAGCATTGTTAGGGAGAATCAGACCTCCCACAACAAATGCGTTTCCAATGACAATTCAACCATTATCTAGGCTTCAATCACAGGTTCCTGCTCCTGCAAATGCTTCTCGAGATGAAGCACTAGTGCCTGTAGTGGAGGCTAATCATGGTGGAAGTTCTTTGGAGCCATTGAAAAGGGAAGAGGACAGTGACAGCACAAAGCCCAGATTGAAGCCGCTGCATTGGGATAAAGTGCGAGCGAGTTCTGATTGCACAATGGTGTGGGATCAATTGAAGATGAGCAGTTTTCAGTAAGGACATAAACTATACAAATTCTCATTTATTTTAGACTCTGCTTAGGCTCAAAGCATGTTATATTGTCTTCTGCCCCGAACGGGTAAATTTTGTTAAAAATCCCTCATTCTAGAATTTGAAGTGCCTTCTCACTCATTTCACAGATTGAATGAGGACATGATTCAAACTCTGTTTGTCTCCTCCACTTCCACAAATCCTTACCAGAAAGAAGCAAAGAGAAATTCAGCTCTCCCTCGTGTCGGTAAGGAGAGCAGGGTCTTAGATGTGAAAAGGTCACAGAACATAGCTATAATTTTGAGGGCATTGAATGTAACACTAGAAGAGGTGTCTGAAGCCCTGTTGGATGGTGAGTACTTTGATAATTTTTTCCATCTTCTTTGTAATTTGATTGATATCTATGTCATTGTAGAAGATCGGGTCCTGTTAATTATCCATTCTGATACTAGTAGTAGATAAGTGGCTCCTTTTCATTCGTGAATCCATTCAACAATCAAATATAAGCCTTCTATTAGGAAGCATTCTTTCCATTTTCTTTAACAGCTGGTGAAGTCATATAAAATATTATGATTGAAGATTAGCACAATATAATTTTAGAAACCTATTTCAAAGACTAATTTTCCTCTTCCCAAGCTTTCGCAATTCAAACCATGATCTTGTGCACCCCACCAGGGTTGGAGATTCATAGGCTCTTAGGATGGATGTATTTAATTCCATGAACTCATAAATGGGTTCAGAAATATGACAACTTATGTTGGAGTCTTGCAATTTAGGGGAGAGAACTTTTAGGTATGCTTCATTCTTAGAGTGACCTGCAGACTAACAATCAGGATCAATGAACCACTCAACTCACAGGAACTGAAAAGAGTATCACAGAAGAGAACACTTTTTATGGAATTCTTTGTAATTGTCAATGATAGAAAACTAAGGTCGCATTGGAAACCACAAGTAGAAAGTTCTCTCTGATGACAACAAACACCACCACATTGGAGTCACTTATGGGGGGACACAATGAGGGGAAAATGTTTCCAGGAACAAAATGAAGTTGACAATTTAACTTCCAAAAGGAATTTGTTACGTTATTTTCCTTGGTGTTGAATCTCCCTCCTGAAAAAAGGATGAGCCTTCATATATCTCTTTGATAACTTGAGATTTTATGCATGACAGTTTCAGCCATTTAGGGTTAGTCACTTGGAAAGCTTTCTTTTTTTTATTTTTTATTTTTTCTTTTGCTCTGGGTGGTGGCATCATTACAGTTTTCAAAAAATCTTATGTCCTGGCTTGATAGCTTCAAGCACCTTTTCATCAAGCTTCTTCCAAGGACCAAAGCTTATCCAACAGATTTTGATATGGATATCAGAAACTGTCCTTGTTAGTTCCTTTACAAGAGTATGTGCACATGTACTTATGTGGCGATGGATCATTGTGAAAATTTCTAGGTATGTGATGCAGTGTGGAAGCAAGGAGCGGAGTAGTTGGGATACGGTTTTTGCCTTTAGCTCCAACTTAAAACGTTGTCATTGTAGATTTAAGTGGAAAAATGTCCTGACACCACCACTTCAAGAAGGGCAACAAAACTGTAACCTTAGCTGCTAACCTCTTTTCCATTCTAGTTGGCCTCTTAAAACACTTCAAAGAGATTTGGTATCAGTATATATAGATTGAACAATGATGAAGAAAACTTCTAATGTACATGGTGTGACTGCTAAAGTTGTTTAGGGCTACTAGATACAGAACGCAATGTTGCAAATGAACAATTTCAAAAGAAGGATAATGAAATTTCAATCAGCTTGAAATGTTTACAATTGGAATTTAACAACTATAGACATCCAAATTCAAAATGCGACACCAATACATCTAACATGGCATTAAGAAAAGGATTAAGAAAAGAAAGAAGTCTTCATTTTTCTTGTTTAATGTGCAACCATTGCTCGACAAACAAATCATTTCAGCTACATTTTTCATCTATTACAATAGGTAATCCCGAAGGTTTAGGCACTGAAATTCTGGAAGCTTTGGTAAAGATGGCTCCCACCAAGGAGGAAGAGCTGAAGTTGAAAGACTACAATGGTGAAATATCAAAGCTGGGATCTGCAGAACGCTTTCTTATGGCAGTGTTGGACATACCATTTGCCTTTGAAAGAATTGATGCAATGCTATATAGAGCCAATTTTGATACAGACGTGAAATATCTCAGTAACTCCTTTGAAATTCTAGAGGTATCACAGACTACAACCTTCTAATTCCTTTATATATTTATTTATTTTTATTTTTACCAAGAGCAACTGTGATACCTGAACCTTAGCACTACTCCTATTGGAGTGAATTTGATTATAGTCAGCATCCACGTAGCGGCCGCATTATCGGCCGCAGCGGTTGAGGCCTCTATGCTATTTTGAAAATAGCGGCGTTACAGTCTAAAACCTAATAGAGCCAAGCAATTTTAATTTATAATACTGGGGATTGCGAAAAGCATCAAGCCAAATCACCTGAAGTGGTTTCTGATTCCTCATCAGCATAAATGCATACCCACCAGGTCTTTCAAATTATTCAAAACACTTGCAATATAAGTACATCCAGATGCATTTTTGCAACTCTTCTTAAGCACAAATTCCTTCTGTTTTTTGTTGACCACCACCTTGGTTAGCAGGACCATGTTAGGTTATCATGGGACTTCCTCTATGACAAGGAAATGCCTAACCAATGCTTCTAAGACATTGTTGGTGCAGCACAATATTCTTTAGATCCTATTGAAGACCAAAATCTTAATTCTAATGCCATTTCATTATTATTTTAGTATATTCCTTTGGCCTTTGGTGAAAGACCTGCAAGAAATAGGCTAAGTGCCATAAATCTAGAACACTATTAATTGAAGCATAGACATAAACAGAATAGAGACATTTTACTTTGTATTTGCGTGAAAAATGAACCGCAAGTAGTTCCAGATATTTTCATCTTGCCTTATCTATTCTGCTTAATATTTGGGCAGGTGGATGAATTCTTTAATTCTTTTGTCTTTTCCACCCCTAAACCTTTTTCAGCACTGATTAGCAACGGCTGGACATGCATTCCAATATGCAACTTGGGTGGTGTCTGAATAGGTAATTGCAACAGATTTGTGGCTTATTTTTTTCCTTGAATAAATTTCGGCTGTCTTATCAATTCTGCTTAATATCCGGGCAGGTGGGTGAATTCTTTAATTCTTCTGTCTTTTCCATTTGTCAGCATTGATTACTCTATTATGCTTAATATTTGGGCAGGTGGATGAATTCTTTTGTCTTTTCCACCCCTAAACCTTTGTCAACATTGATTGCTGAAATTTATTCAAGGCAGAAAAATAAGTCACAAATCTGTTGCAATTACCTTTTCTGACACCACCCAAGTTGCATATTGGAATGCATGTCCAGCCCTTGCTAAATATTCAAACCAATTGAAATTTGGAATTACATCTGAATACGACCTTTCCCATTTAGAAGTAACTGTCCGTGATAAAACTCATCACAGGCATTCTTATTCATTCAATGATCTTTGCAATGTTTTGAGGATAAAAAAACCCCTAATAAAGTATTCATATGACCCTTTCAGCTGATTTTCATTTCAAGGCCACAGTCCTTTTGCCATGGCCAATATTGAACCTGCGTGAAAGAGATCTTCAATGAGAACATTTTGATCAACTCATCAACTGTAAAGACCCGAAATTTCAAGAACCATATAGCAGACCTTATTGTTTTTGACATTTTGCAGGCTGCATGCAAAGAGTTGAAGAACAGCCGATTATTCCTTAAGCTCCTCGAAGCTGTTCTACGCACAGGGAACCGAATGAATGTGGGCACTAACCATGGGGAGGCAAAAGCTTTTAGACTGGACAGTCTCTTAAAACTGGTTGACATAAAAGGAACAGATGGGAAGACTACACTGCTGCATTTTGTTGTCCAAGAAATTATTAGATCTGAAGCTTTGGATTCAGCTATTCCCAATCAAATGCAATACAAAGATAAGAATCAAGGATTGCAGGTTGTTGCTGCACTCAGCACAGAGTTGGGAAATGCCAAAAAGGCAGCTGCAATGGACCCCAGTGTCTTAAGCAGTTATTTATCAAAACTTATAACAGGACTTGAAAAAATCAAGCTGACACTGGAAGAGAAGTCCAGCATGCAACAAGATAAATTCTTTGAGTCAATGCATTTGTTTATTAAGGAATCTGAAGATGAGATTGTTCAAATTAAGGCCAAGGAGAAAACAGCACTTTCACATGTCAGAGAGATCGGCGAGTATTTTCATGGTGACAGAGCAAAGGAGGAGGCTCATCCTTTTAGAATTTTCATGATTGTGAGGGATTTTCTATTGGTCTTGGATCAGGTATGCAAGGATGTGCATGAAAGAACAATTGTGGGATCAGTTAGAACATTTCGGATACCAGTAGGTGCTTCTTCATTACCAGTTTTCAATAGATTCAATACAAGGCAAGACAGGACAAGTTCTGATGAGGATAGTTCTTCATCATTTTGATATCACATGTGAAGGAAATAGCTTTACTATATCGATAGAATGGGAAAGAAGATGCATGTTTTTTCAGTTTTTGATAATTGTTAGGTATCTCCATATACACAGTGGAAATGGGAACCTTTGGTTCAACCCTTTGGTTCACTTAACCACAAGCCAATGTGCTTTTACTGAAATTCTTAGTATAAAGAAAATTTTCTTATGAGCAATGCAGGAACGATGATAAATGCTGGGTTGAACTGGAACAAAAAAATAGTAATATGTACTCAAACAATCTCTACCTAAGATTAATTTAGAGGGAAATAATAATTGCATACAAGACTTAATGCACATAAATATTACAATATCTATATTATATGACCCACTAAATGGACCCTGTTCAGCTGAAATGGTTTATGGTAATTTATAATTCATTCAGCATACAAGGGCCATAGTCATGGCTTCCTATGTTGCGGTACACTAAAAGGTGATCTGAATGATGTAAGCAACTGCCATGTGCTGTAATGTGTAATTAGAATGTCTATTATTTTTTATTTTTGTTATTTTTTGGGTAAATATGTCTCTTAAATTTGAAATTAGTCAAAAAGACCACTTTCAAATTGCCATTGAGTGGGGACTATCTGCCTCATCTCACATGATGTCATCTCTCTTTCTGTATGGACTATAACTGCCCACGAGATGACCATGTACCCCACTCCCATGCCCAACAGCTCATCCGGCCGGTCTGATTCATAGTGAACATGCCATCCCTTAAGCATAATGACACATGTACTGTTATAGACAGCTTGATGGTTTAGGCATCTGTAATAGCACCAGCTCAATGTTATGTATGTATTTTCAGATGTAAATAATTGAGCTGCCAGTTTTAACAGGTTTCCCATATCTGGAGTCACCAATTTGGTGCATTATAACACTAGCATACCAAGTGAACACATTGAGCTCTAACCAGTTTGGTATTTGTTTTTCCCCATTATTTTAAAAGACATTGAATCCACAACTGCACAAGGTGTAAAACTCTCTTTGCCAGACCAATAAATCATTTACATCCATAAACAAGACACATTTATCATATTGTTTTCTATGAGAAAGTGTATACTGTTGACAGATGTATGAATCAGGTTTGAAGCCTTAAGCAGAAATGGCGATCAAGTGCGGGAAGGTAGATGTTTGAGCAATGTTCTTTGCTGCTGCTACTTTGTTCGCCAGTAGCTTCCATTTCTCCTCATCCTTCTTGTACTGTTGCTGCATTTTCTCCTTAAAATGGCTGCATTAAGAGGACATGTTCTGTCAATATACGGATATAATAGTGACTGCGCCTGCTGTATGGAGCTATTTCAAGTGTCTGTCTTTTGAGTCCTTATGTGCTTCACAATGTGAGTTAGATGTAACAGGGTAACAGCCTGTTACACTAATAGGGGTGTCGGTCCAAAAGCCGATGCCAGGATAGAAGTGTATATATGTGTGTAGATCATATAGAAAGATAGAAAGGATCATCAACCATCAATTAATTTGTCTTAAGTGCAGAAGGGGTTAGTTTCTAAAAGGATAATAGATAGAAGTAAACAGAGGCAGCATCAAAAGCTGGTGACATGGCTACTTATCACTCGACAAAATACAACAAAATGAAAGAACATAAAGGCTAATGGGTTATACCTGCACAGGGGAACCTTACACAAGTTTGACTCAGCACAAATGCGTGAGTGAAGCTCTAGGATTTGCCACATTCTCCTGCAATGGGTGCAACCTCCAGAAACTCTGTTCTTGCAACCTGCAAAGTGACGAATGAGCGACTCAAGCCCCTTACATGCAGGGAAATTGCAAGGTGCTCCATTTCCCTGGAGAACCTTGTCGTGTGGTCCAATTGTCCGGCAACCATCTCTACATATATGAACAATGGCTTCCATTGCCTCATATAGTCTTTGGTATACCATCCTCTCCTCCAGTTTTTTCGTCCTTTCTTCTTTTCTCTAATACAAAGTTAAATAATAACTCACTGATCAGAAAATGATAGTAAAGAGCAGGGATATGACTATTGACAAAATAAGACTCAAGTGAGACTCACCGAATTAGCTTCTACCAATGATTCTATAAGCTCTTTTTCTAGATTGGGGTTGCTTTGCCTCATGATTTTCCATCCTTCAGAGGCACTGACGACCTTGAAGTTATTTATGATCAAGTGCTGACATATAAGGCTGAGACGTGGAGCATCACATAGTTTAGCCAGTTGGAAGATATCAACCACATTGTCAGTGGTGAGCATACCCTTCTCTAATTTCCGCATGCACTCTAGCTTTAGTGAAGGGATCATAAACACATGCGACAACACCATTAAATGCAAAACGAATCTGTTCATTTCCTCCTGCTCATATCTGCATAAAATAAAAATAATTATAATGCCACAATAATGATGATAAAAAAATAACATGGGTTTAGAAATATAATGAAATAGACTCACTTTTAGACTTCCTGTGAAATGAGGCATGGACTAGAGCACTGAGAAGAAGTTCAAATGCTGAAGCTTCAGGCTCAAATTGGTCATGGTTTTTTTTTTTTTGAACGGTAACAGAAACAATATATTAAAAAGAAGGCATACAGGTCATGGGTTGAGAATTATCTAATCTCCCATTGTTCCACAGTGGCTCAGCAGTTAAGAGGGGTAGGCTGTTAACTCTCAGTTCAAATTGTACTTGGGGGATATGAATCAGTTTGTTTGTAGGGATGCATTAAGATTCTAAATGGGCCATCTTTTTTCTCTAAAATTCGACAGATAAATGGGCTACTGATGGCTAGGATTATCGAACAGATTGAGCCTTTGTAGTATAGCAGGCCGCTATGGAAGGGATCATAAGTTGGATGGCCAAGATCACTGTATGATAAGTCAAGTGTATGTAGTGTGGAGTCGCAATGGGCAGTGACTCGTTCATCTTGGAAGTGTAAATTTATTTTCAATAAAGAGGTAACAAACTGCAAAAAACAATTGAACAGAATGATTTTTACTTTGAAGAATATATGAAGCGAATAAAAGCCTGGACCGCCTGATGTGGGACGCCTCGAATAGCGATGGATCGCTTTCGACCTTTTGATTGGTTCAACATGTTCTTCAACACTGGCGAAGCCATGCCCTGTCATACATACATTCCACCAATGACAGACAATTCATTGGAATTCATTCCTTTCTTATACTTTAGTATGAATGCCACAATGAAAAGAGTTTCACTAATTATACTTGAGAGCTCAATTATTTGTTTGGCATAGAATTCCTAGGAATTCTAAGAAACATCCTATGGAAGGGGCTAAAATTGAAGAAGCAAAGGTGAAGATCCATACACGAGTCCTTCATTAGAACCCTCAGTAATATCAAATCCCAGGAATTCAATACATAGTAGGAAAACGTCCCACCATTTGGTTGAAGAATTTTGGGAGGAAAGTATTGAACTGTTACATTCCTGTCCCTCTCAATTCTGCATTTGGTGGGGTAAGATGAAACTAATGCAATTCCAGTAGATTTTTTTTTTTTTTTTTTTTGGAGAATTCTCAAGCTACCCTTTTTGAACTGTGTACTTTTGCACCACTAGAATTCATCCAATGATTATGATAGTTCCTCTACCATTAAGGCCCATTTAAGTAGGTTTAGTAAATCTGAATAGACATGTATGTGTATATATATATATATATATAATGGAAGAAAGAAAGAACTAACAAGAATGATAGAGTGTGCATGGATGACACCACCATTAATGGTGTTAATGAGAACATCAGCCTGATATCCTTGGTCGAATAGACGATCCCACAAGTCTCTAGTGTCTGTAGCAACGCAACTGTACCCTCTTGATCCCTCCATTGATGGCCTGTGATTACTTGTTCTATTGACAAGAGGAGGGGGTGCCATGGGTGCTTCCATTTTGTTGATGGAAGGAGAAGAATCCGTGTCTCCTCTTACCATCACCTATCTTCTTACCTGCCCACCAATTTCACCAACAATTTCACCCAATGGGTATCCAAGGGAGGTGGCATAGATTTAAAGGATAAAGAAAGACTGCAGACATTCGAAGGAAATAAACCGATACTGTTGCAGTTCCGAAGCCTACGCTTACGGGCTGTCATTGGATAATTTTATTAGGAGTAATGTGACTTGGCGCTGATGTGGCATCGCTCCTGATGTGGTGCTAATCCGCATTTTCTATAATGTGTTCATAAATTATGATGTGAGTTTGGTCCGAGTATGACATGTTCATTTTAATAATGAAAATGTATTTATAAAATCTTTGAAAAGATAAGATTTTGTTTTAAAATGTACGAGTACCTATACACTAGGGCCTTGTTTGTTTGCATCACAATACATAGAAATTGAATGCGTACGTAGAATTTTTAGCGTAAGTGGTTAAAAATGAAAATTAAAGGTAAATTTTAAAAAATGAGCATCAAATAATTTTTTTTTTTTTTTTTATGAAAATAGAACCAAACAAAGATGGGAAATGAATAACTAAGGTGATGGCTGGTTATTCATTTTTTTTTATTTTTCTTTGATTTTAGTTTCGGAGATGCCTTTTTATGCTCATTTTTTATAATCGGCCTATGGTCTTCATTTTTAACTACCTATAGCATTCATTTAATTTTTATGTATTTTAAAATAGGCTCTTGCTTTACTCTAGGAGTACCGAATTCTGTAGGTTTGTTCCAAAACACAAATATATTGTTTCACATGGACACTCAGCTCCAACCTAAGTGAAATATGGCCCAGCATCAAAACATGAAGTGACCATGACTTGAGCAATTTGGACCTAAGTGCCCAGCGTGGCGATGGGGCGAGGGCACTGAAAAGCTCAATTTTAAAATAATTATATATCCAGAGCGCCTATACAACATAGTGCTTGTTGGTTTATAGACAATTAACTAATGAGCACAAATATATCTTTTCCATATATTCAAGCATAAAAAATGGAGAAGAAATTAAACTTTACAATTTGATCACATAAAATAGACAATAATTAATAAGTCAGAATAAGTTTTTTCATTCAAAAGATAAATGTCAAACTTACAGAAAAAGAAAATATATATATAAAAAAAAACAAGAATTCTACACAATTCACTCCATATTCGGTCAAACTGCACTCAAAGGGCGGCTACGGAGCAAGATCGAGAAGGCTGAGAGAAGATTTCAGATTTTGGATTTATGGAATGGGTTCCACCTAAGTGCTCATAGCTCCACCCAATCATGCCATTCTTACCTTTCAAAATGAAAATTTTTTTAAAAAAGGCAAAAAAGAAAAAAGAAAAAAAAGATGGCCAGTATCATCTAATCATCATGTGCAATTTGAAGCATATATGATGATGACCTATTGAAAAATGACGGACATCCAAGTTCATGGCCAAAACATAATGATTAGAAAAAGTGTTTAATGGTCCAAATTCAATGCATCGTGATATTTCCTAATTCCATCAATCTAGGACTAAACGAGACAAATGATAAAAGGAAAAATCTTAATCTCTACTATACTTTTCCCGGAAATACCAAATCACAACAGTGCTGACAGTAACTTACCCCTCTTTCGCAGGAGAGATGCTACAAAGAAGCTGATGCTAAATTATTCTTGAAATAACGCAGAGCTAAAGACTAGGACTCGAAAGGCCGAGCTCAATTGCATTACACTTTGATGATGACTTTTTTTATTATCAAATATTAGCAAAAAAAAAAAAAAAAAAAAAACCTGCACTATTGGTTTGAAGAGTTGCTCGGAATCTTAAATTTCTGTTTTTATGGAGGAAGAAAAATGATATCAAGTTGGGCTCTAAACTCTTGAGAAGGTTAAAAAAAAAAATTAAAAGGGGGTAAGATTTTGGCAACTATCTAATGACATATACGTGCTCGGAAACTGGACCAAAAAAAAAAAAGAAAAGAAAAAGAAAAAGATCTTGGGGGCTTGCTTGTTTAAATTAGAGTATATAGAAATTAAATACATAGGGTTAAAAATATGAATTTTTAAAAATGATCAAATAATTTTTTTTTTTTAAATAGACAGCTTGATTTCAGAAATTTACCTTTAATGTTGATATCTAACCACCCTATCTATTCAGTTCTTATGTATTCTAATTTAAACAAACAGGGCCACATAACCAGTGATCCTAAATCTCGGGCAGGAACTTAAGAAACTTTCATGATATAGATATATATAAATATATATATATATATATATATCCACACACACACACCTTTAATGTTGATATCTAACCACCCTATCTATTCAGTTCTTATGTATTCTAATTTAAACAAACAGAGCCACATAACCAGTGGTCCGAACTTAAGAAACTTTCATGATATATATATATATTTATATGGGAGATGCTTCTATGAGAGGCACTCTCACCAAGTTGGTGAGAGATGGGTGGAGGCCCTCACTTTCATATCTACTCTCACCAACTTAAAATGAGAGGACCCCAACTTAAATGTGAGAGCCCCCACCCATCTCTCACCAACTTGGTGAGAGTGCCTCTGATAGGAGCATCTCCCAATATATATATATATATATATATATATTATCCGTGAGCCCATCTTATTTCACATTGGCCTTGAAATACGCTAGCAGGAGCCGAGAGAGCTCTCTTCATTTTTGAAAATTTTAAACTAGTTTCCCGTACATCACAACTTTTTATGGGTCCCGAGGATCAAAATTGTACTGGTGCACTCAATACAGTATCTCAGAATTCCATGGGTGCCAACAGCCAAGTAACAAACGATAGAGGAGCTGTAATATAGGAACATTTCATGGCCCTTGCACAAGCATAACCCAGCCATCCACTTCTGAGGCCCTAGAATGGATGGTTAGAATCATCTAACCAAGTTCAAAGAGCAGCCAGGATGGCCACTTCTGACTGTCCACCAAATTCAAAGAAAAGATGGTTCACAGCAAAGCCACCACCAAACGTCCAGCATAGATAGAAAGTTGAGAAATCATTAACTGGAAGACCACATTCAAAATGAAACCGAACACCCACAACCAATAAAATTCAAGGGTGCATAAAATGAGTGGATATCCATACCGAAAAGGTCTCGGGGGTATAAAGGTGGCCAACAGACAGATTCAACATATTTATCATAATAAAAAATTATTTGTATAAAAACTCTACTGTTGCAGAGTCATTGTACAGAATCTATAAATGTATGCCTCACTTTTAAATAAAATTTATTAAGAGCAGGGCAATAGAAATTGAGAAAAAAAAAATGTGCATCAACTGCAGTCATCCAGCCAATCCACCGAGTCAGTCCCTAAAAATAGAGACGTCTTCTA
Organism: Persea americana; assembly: GCA_029852735.1. Taxonomy (NCBI): domain Eukaryota; kingdom Viridiplantae; phylum Streptophyta; class Magnoliopsida; order Laurales; family Lauraceae; genus Persea; species Persea americana. The sequence continues at coordinate 93,607,453 of CM056811.1, read as the reverse complement.
AAACTCTTCATCAGCAACAGCAGCACCGAAGTGCCCAGTGTTTCGATCCTGCATGCAAGCATTTAATAACAAGATTCAGTAAAAAATGGATTGTGAAAGTTGTGGGGACATAGCATCCACAACCAGACCAATCTCGTCAATTTCAATGAAGAAGTTTTTGCTTGCCCAATGTTGAGACTCCGGATCGCAGGAAAAAAGAAAAAAAAAAGAAAAAAAAAACAACCAAACCTCTTTTGCCCACTTTGAACCGATTGTGACAACACTTACCCAGTGGACCACGGGTCTGATCGCCCAAAATACACGAGTTATTTTAGAGAACTGATCACATTCAGCTGACAACTTGAATAGAGTTGGAAAATGGTAAAAAGTCAGTCAGCTCATCAGAGCGGGCAAAGAGTAGTATCAATTTCCCTTTCAAGATTACTACCAAAAGATTGGGATCCATCATGCATTTCAGTCCAATAAACTTTTCTATAGGTAAAGTGAAAGTTCAATTATTAACTTATTAAAAAAAGCATAAATGAGGATACAAGGGGCTATTGAGTGAAGTGTCAATCTGTACATGTCCAACAAACACACTTTACCCACTTCAAAAATCCATGCAGCACACAAAGATTTGGACAAATGGACCTAAGAGCAAAGAAATAGAGAAGTGCAGAGGCTTGTTTGGAAGTACAGCTAAAATAATCACCTGGGCCATCATACGGTGCTTGTTCAGCAATTGAGTCCTGGCCTTGCAAGCTGCCGAGTTCTGCAGCTTGAACAGCCTCTGCAAACGAATATAAGATGCAAATCAAGACCACTAATTTGGAATTTTGAGACAGACCAACACTTCAAGATACTATCAGAAAATATCACTATGCATGCAGAGACACCCAATATATCATTCAACATCAAGTACATGACACATCTCACATCCCTGGACACTTATTAATGACAAACAGACAAGTCACAATTAAGCAAAGATAGAGATGGAACCAGTAATCTTCCGCATCAATTACAGTACTCAATATCACTCATATATAAATGATTGTTCAAAAGGCAAAAGAATCACCAAGATCACTTGGTTGACAACACCAGTACAAGAAAGCTCTTCATGCTCACTGGGATTGAACAGGCTGAGCAGGCGAGAAGGCAACCCTATTACTTGAAACTACAATCAACTTGCAATCCATTTTTGTTTGTAACTTATAACCATGATGAACAAGGTTATAAATTTCTTACTTTAGAAAATAACACCTAAGCAAACCTGACCACAGATTCACTTGCATCACCAACACTACCAGAGGAACTTGGGAGGACACAGGCACACAGCATTTTCTCAGAAGTATTGAGATTTATAAGGGCAGATCCTTCTCTAATTACCGACCCAGGATAGAGGTTATCATATCTTTCTAGATGTGTCACCAAGGGTTGCAAGCAATTTGACATCGAGAATGCCTGCACCTATGATGCCCAGATACGAACACAGACACGGGGAATGGGGATTCGACACACCAGCTTCAGAAATTTAGGACATGGATACGGTACGGTATCACCTAAGATACGACGTGGACACAAGGGTACAACACGGATACAAACAAGTATATTTAAAAAATATAGAATATTTTTTTTAATATTAAAAATATAGAATTCTACTACTAAGCATCCAAACCACTTAACTTTACATAGAATAGCACTCAATTGAATTTAGTACTTTACTCAAATTAAATGTGCCACTCCAGATTGATAATTTTTTTAAAGATGATTCATATTGATAATTTTTAAAATAGTTTCACAAAATGCCTGATAAATTAAGAGTATCGTATAAATAATCTGTAGGTGGGCCTAGAACTGTAGTAACAATGCCCACCCAATTTCTTAATTTCTCAATACTGAGATAATTTGTCATAAGGGCATGGAATTCATCAACAATCTAAAAGGAAAGTGGGCCTCACAATTCGTCGGCTCTCATAAAGACGCAAATAAGTGGGCCCATTCATATCTGTCTCCTCTCGTCAAAAAGAATGTACCAAATGATAAAAGGGCTTTGAGGATCCAAAGTCCATACTCACCAAACAATAAAAGGGGAAAGTGCCCTTTCTCGAAGCGTCATTGCCCTATACTCTAGAGACAATTTCGGGTGTGAGAGAGAATGAGTGAAAGAAGAAAGAAAAGAGAGAGAGAGGGAGAGAAGAAAAAAGGCGCAATAGCGATGGTTGTTGTGAGATGGGGGAGAAGAAAAAAGGCGCAATAGCGATGGTTGTTGTGAGCGACAACAGCATCACCTCTCGAGGGGCAGCAGCGAATGACGGGTGATCGATGGCTACAAAGTACAAAGTCAGGTTGCATGCTGCCAAAGAAGAGGAAAGGAGGGGTCTCTGCACAAAACCACTCCTCGATGAAGAAAGGTGTGAATCTTTTCTGGTTTAGAAATTTTTCTATTCAAAATCCCAAGATCTGCAATAATTTCATTCTTTTTTTCCTTTTTTTCCCTTCTTCTAATGACCCAATCTCCAATCAATCCGAATCTAGTGTTTTGGCTGTTCATCCAAAATTAGGTTAAATCACACAAAACCCTAAATTTCAGGAGGAAACCCTTACTGAATAGCCTCAAGTGTAAAAATTCGTAATGAAAGCCGTATCCTAAAATTAGGCGCTGTGTCCAAAGCCTCATCTTGTTGTATCCCGTACCCGTATCAGACTCTGTTGGCATGGGTACGATGGGTGAAATGCCGATCTGGGTATCATAGGCCTGCACTAATGCAAGGTGTTTGGTCAACACTGCCACAACTAAAAACTTGGTTAAAATGAATAAGAAATTATTCATTCAATCAAGGCACCAATAAATCAACCAGATGAAAAGGTCATTATGATTGGACAATCCTAGCTTCTAAATCTATGAAGAAAAAAATAACTATTAAAATACAAAGAAAGAAAGGGCTTGCGAAGCGTAATTCTAGAAGATTTGGATCATGAAACAAAAACAAGTTCTGGATAGTTGCCGATCAGAAGTGGATTCTTGAGGATGATGGACTGAGGGGTAGGGTCATCATACAAATATGCCATGTGGACAGTACAGACATTGGCACTGATGAAAATGAAGGGCACCCAAAGCATCAGAATTGGACAACTTGAAGAAATGAGAGAAATTCATAATAGATCTGCTCAATAATATTCTTCCCTATTTACCACATAGCTAAGAATGAGATCAGACTCCTTGTAAAATAAAGGAGGAAGTCCATTAGGCTAATGTCTTCTTTGAATTCTCTTCTAGTTTTCCATGTGCATCATGCAAGCCTTTCATGTATCAATAGAATTTACCAGAAATAAGAATACTAAAAAGAAAGAAGAAACTAGTTACTAGTGAATATCAGAAAAGTTATTCAGAAGCCAGTTTCCAACTTGAAAATCTTATATTTCAAAGTATGAACCATGAAACCAAAGAAAGCACAACTTCACCATGCAAGCAGACTAGTGATGCATCAAGAGAACTGCATGTACACACCTTTTCTTTGCCTGATGAAAATTCTGAATTTCCTGACGGAATCTTTTTCTTTGGGGTGAACTCAAAAATTTCATGCAGCAATTCGTTTTCCTGAATCGACAAAGATGGAATTCATAAATAAAGTATTAGCCATAAAAATGTAAGCACCCAATCCCAAGAAATGATGAGATCCAATTATGAGCCAGTAATATCACCTCCATGTGTTTGAGAAAACCAGATCCTAGAAAGCGCTTCAGAAAGTTCAACTGTTATAAACAGAAAGTGCAAGTTAGGCAATCCTGAGTCATGACACAGGATAATATCGAAGATTTTGTAAGACTAAACATCCATGAATGTTAAAAGTAGGGTGGTATCCTTAAATTTGGCTGGTTTAATTTCCGTCTGGTCTGTTCTTATGTAGTGATTTTTGGTAATCTCTTTTTCTTAGTAATTAAAGTATTTTGAAACCAATATAAAAAAACCCCAGAAACGCACATTTCATTCCAAAAAAAAATGGCCAAAATTACATGGCCACAAAAACTACCTGTATCAATTGCGCCCACGTAGATGTCACAAGTACACCGGCACCCTGTTGAAGTTTTACAGACGTCTCTGGGCATTCAGCATTCTGGAAACTCACAACAGTCATAAACATCAACACTGAGTTCATTGAATAATCGGTGTGTGACATGTACTGTTGTAGAAAATAAAGGAATACCTCGATAAATGCTAAAACATCCCGAAACAGGTTTCTTTGGCTGTTGAGATCTTTCTTGCCTGACCCCTTGCCTCCTGCCTCCACAGATAGGTTCCTCACTTGATTGAGGATTTTAACTTTCAACCCTTCCACAGATGAAAACCCTCGAACGTTACTCCCTTCAGTTTCGAAATTATCAGTAGAGTTCTTGGCTTCTTTGGAGATTTTATCTATAGTTCCTATCTCAAATATAAGAGCTATTGCTTCACCAGCTGCAATTCTGATAGAACGATCATCTTTATCAAGTAGATTTGACAGAAGAGAAGTTGCCCTGCATCAGATGAAAAATTCATATTAATATTCCACTTGTACAGCAGAGTTTTTTCATTTTTGGGTGAAAATGTACAGCAGAGTTAGAACTAAACTCACTCCTGCCAAATATTAGAATTAACTTTCCATTCACCAGTGCTCGACAGAAGAAACGACCATGCTGATATGGCTGCTGCTGATACAGCAGGTGAAGACTTCTTTGGAGCTGCAACCTACAAAGAAAATAGGACGGAATAAATTTTCAAAGGATGGAACTCAGCCCAAAATTTATAAATGCCACGGACTTTAATTTAAAGCTAATGGCACATAACATGATTGCAGAGACAAGCATACTCAGTTGCATAAAGTACAAAGCACACATACGTACATTAGAACCAGATTTTGGATGAATCAACTGCCACATTAATTCCATTGATTTCAATGTCTCCTCATATTCTTTTCCGCCAACGAATGTGACAATAGCCAAACAGTCAAGCACCTGAATTTAGATTCCCCAAAGTTGCAGTGTGATTACATATTAATGCATAAGAATAATTCACCAGGTAACATAAACTAATTGTATATCATCTCGACATTGTCACACATACAGATGATCTCTTAAGTGAGTCAGTGCCCGATTTAAGGGCCTGAGAAAGGTGGGGAGTCGATTCTTCCAATATTTCATGTGCATTATCTCCAGAACCAACAGTAATAGCTAGCAATCCTAAAAATACAAACATCGCAAACATAAGTACTCCAATGTTGGACAAAAGGAATAACAGATTTCGCAATAAGAAACAGTAGAAGCTACCAAGGGCACGAGATGCAAGAGAAGCCTCCTTTAAAGATCCACGTTTGATTGAGTTGATAAGCTGATGTTGCAAAGTAATATAACTGCACAAATAATTGACAAGTGAGAAACAGCATCCAAATTGGAAGGAAAGAACATGCCTGACATACGACATGTTAATATAAAATAAATACAATTAGAAATGCTTCACACAAGTACCTGAGCTACAACAGAAGTACAACCAAACATAAAACTACGAAAAGGGTAAAATATGAATCTTTGGTTGATCTTTGTTTAAAAAGTCAATGACTGTATCAAGTATGTGACCCAAAAAATTGTATTGAAAGGAAGAGCAAGTGACAAACAGACAATTTTCCAAGAACTGACACCAGTTATAACCACTCCACGGAGTGTTGGAAAAAATAAAAGAAATGACTAAAACTACTCACTTATTCTCAGCAAATCGAATCTGTAAATAGCTGGCAAAAGCATCGACAAGTCCCAATAAGGCCTTCTCTCGAGTAGATCCCCTACATTAGAACCAAAATAACATCAGATCAGGCTAAAATCATCAAATGTTAAAAGATAGTTTTATAAATATAAATGGGTAAAATTTTAAAGGACAAGATGAAACAATGCATACAGATTCAAATCATTGAAGACCGAAGACAGTAAAAATTAACTAAAACTTCAACTACCTGCCTATAATTCCAGCCATCATTATGCATAAACAAGACTAAGAACAATATCTGAAGCTCAACTAAGAGCAGGAATGTATACTTTGATTTTTCACCTTTAGAAATCCGGCGCCCAACCATGAAAGGAGGGTTTGGACTCAAACAATGAACCCACTTATTCCGTCAAATAAGCATCATAGCCAACATGATTTGTATCATTCCATTTGAGATAGGCCTTGAAACTGGGTTAGATACAAACGTTAATATGGACACGTGGAGTTGGAATTTATTTTTTTATTATTATTATCAGTAACAACGAAATTCATTAAAGGGAGAGAAAACAAGGAATACACTAATTAGAGAGAAGGCCTCAAAGGTATAAAAGACTTCTACCAGAAAAATTGATGGCGTAGCCCGAAGGCCACGATGAAGATCTACACCTTCGACTGTGAGACCGAGTCTTCCGACTCAAGCCCAAAGATCACTTAGGAGCAGTAGGAAAAGATAAGTCACGATTCTGAATTGTATTAAAATTATAGCATGACTATTACAATCAGAGACTACTCTATATATAGAGCAATAATATTGTTTCTTAACAACCAAGACATCCTAAAATAAAAAACTACCTAATCTTAAACAAAATAGAATTTAGGAAGCAAATATATTAATCAACTCTACTAATTTAGATGCTATCTAAACTAATGATAGGGATCTCAAAATTAGAGATCATGTGGACCACATCAAGCGGGTCCATCAGGGCCTGCGGGTCCTAAGCTTTGATCAGCCTGCATCAACTCTCCCTAGCTTGGAAAAACTCGACTCCGGCGAGTTAATAGCCTGATATCTCTCGTAAAGATCGGGATTAAGACACTAGAAATTGGTAGTTGTAATCCACGTGGCATTGGAGATTGGACGATTCTTCTAGCGAATAAGAAACTTCAGAAACCCCCCTTGTCTAGTGGAGACAATCTGATTATCAAGCACATCAACAATTTTATATGCAGTGGCTGGTAAGGGTAGTAGCTGAATCTCCTGTTCTTCCGACAGACTGTCTTGGTCATGGCCCTTATAGAGTGTGAGATCTTCAACATTGAAAGTAGCATTTAATCCAAGATCTGGTGGCAAATCCAACACATGCATTAGGACCAATTTTCTTGATAAACTTGAATGGTCTGGAATTGCGGGGGTGCAGTTTTTTATTGGCTCCCGGTGGAAGGCACTCTAGACGATTACGAAGCATAACCATATCGCCGTCCTCAAACAGGACGAAACGGCAGCACTTATCTGTATGGTCTTTATATGAATCACTGCTTGCCAAAATATGGCGCCTAACTTCATGAATTTGCTGCATATGGCGAATAAAGTTGTCCGCATCAGCACTTGGTCTTACTTCTACAAGAAGGGGAACAAGATCAACCGGTAGACGTAGTCTAGTGCCGATAATTGCTTCAAAAGGAGAAATCCCTGTGAACCGGTTAATTGAATTATTATATGCGAACTCAGCCATAGGTAGAACCTGATCCCATGTGGTAAGATGGTCTCGCACTAAACAACGTAGCAGATTCCCAAGGCTACAGTTGACGACTTCTGTCTGACCATCAGTTTGTGGATGATGGGCAGTAGAAAATTTTAGCTTTGTTTTGGACATGCCCCACAATGTCTTCCAGAAGTAACTAACGAACTTTGTATCCCGATCAGACACAATGGTCTTTGAAAGTCCATGCAGATGAACAACTTCCTTAAAGAGTTGAGCAATTTTGTACGCATTTGCTGTGTTGGTACAAGGAATAAAATGAGCCATTTTCGAGAACCGATCCACAACCACAAAATACAAAATCCACTTTTCTACGAGGCGTAGGTAGCCCAAGTACAAAATCCATGCTGACATCCTCCTAGGGGCCCTGGAGAACTGGCAACGGTTGATATAACCCTGCATTCTTCTTGCTTCCTTTGGCCAACTGGCAAGTACAACACCGCTCACAGATACGAAAAACATTGGGTGTCATGTGTGGCCAATAGTATCTATCTCCAACAAGAGCGAAGGTCTTATCAAGACCTAAATGTCCGCTGCATCCTCCGGAATGGAGTTCCCTAATAACATGCTCTCGGATAGATGTATTTGGCAAACAGAGGCAACTACCATAGGATAAATATCCATCATGAATGCTATAGTATGGATGCTTGAGTTGCTCACCCTGACGGATTTCTTGACAGATGATGCTGAAGTCTTTGTCTGTCTCATATTCCTCTTTGATTTACTCGAAGCCCGGTACAGAAATAGCCATGGTGGTCAGGAAATTGGATCTGGTTGGGTTGGAGATTGGATCTAGTTGGGGTCAGCAGGGGTTTTGGTTTTTTTTTATTTTTTATCTCTGGGTATGGGCAATTGGGATAGTGGGCTTGATTTGGCCGAATATGGAGTGATGGCGTTATTAGGTTAGGGATTTGGGGTTTTCATGGGTTGGGGATGAATAGGGGTTCTGGCAAGGGTGGATAGAGTTATGTGCTGGGGTTTGGATGCCGTGAGGTCGGCTGTGATGAGGATGATGATGATGATGATGATGACTGAAGATGATGATCGGTGGGGATAATAATGGATGGACAGAAAATAGGGAGATGGGATACGGATTTACTTCGGATCAACGATCTCAACCGGTGATCTAAGAATGATCGTCGGCTCTGATACCAATTGATGGCGTAGCCCGGAGGCCGCAGCGAAGATCTACACCTTTGATGGTGAGATCGAGTCTTCCAACTCAAACCCTAAGATCACTTAGGAGCAGTAGGCAAAGATAACTCACGGTTCAAAATTGTATTAAAATTATCGCATGACTATTACAATCGGAGACTACTCTACATAGAGTAATAATATTGTTTCTTAACAATCAAGACATCATAAAATAAGAAACTACCTAATCTTAAACAAAATAGAATTTAGGAAGCAAATATATTAATCAACTATACTAATTTAGATACCATTTAAACTAATGATAGGGATCTCAAAATTAGAGATCATGTGGACCCCATCGGCGGGTCCATCAGGGCCTATGGGTCCTGAGCTTTGATCGGCCCGCATAAAAAACAAAGGGAACAAAAATTACAAAAGGAAAAACAACGAAATGCGAAGATCTGTCCACCCCCTGTTTGGCCAACGAATCCACTATAACATTAGCCAATCTCCCAACATGCCTAAACACCACATGACCCGTCAAGGCCAAGGCCTTGATCTCATTGAAGAAGAAATGAGACCTCCAAGGGGCTAAAGAAGAAGAAGATAACCAAGATATGGCATTCAACAAATAGGTAACCAGTCCACCACAAGATCCCCATGAAAGTGAGACCTAAAAAGGCCGAGTATCTAAAATGGCCAAAACTTCTGCCTCATTGGACTCTATATTACCAGTATTCTTGGAAAAATAGCCAGAACAATGGTTTCGTTATTGCGAAGAACCGGAATTTGACAGTATGCATTAAGTCCTCAACCAACATATGGACTTAAAATGTAGGAAACGGGAATATGAAAAAACCCATTTTTCAAATTTCCGGGCATAAATATGATATGGGGATGAAGTACCCCATTTAAACACCCCCATTTCTCAAATTTCTGGACAAAAATATGGCACATTCATTTCATTTACACAATACCTTTCTTAATATACTTTTATGAATTGTTATTTGAAAATGTTTTGATACAATTATATACAGCTAGCTTTATTAGATGGAGTAGTCTCCATGCATTCTTATGAAAGGACTACCGTGAGGCTTATTCAGGAACTCTGGCCATTCCTTAAAGGAACGATCCAGCCTGTGGGGACCACTGGAATCATGAAAACCATGGAGGGGTAGGGGTTTATACGGTCTCCCTATGACCCACCCTTGTCAAAAAAGGGGAACAATCCAATCACAAGGGGTTCTAAAAAAATTGTCCAATGGTTAGCTGTTAGATGAAGCTGGATGAACATCAAAATTCACACGATCAATTGTGAGGTGGTTGTTGTGGGAGGGTGGGTGGTGTTGGTTCTAAAAATTTTGGGTATGTCAAATATGGGTGGGTGGCAATTCACAATTGTCAAGTATCTGAAGGGCTTAGGTTGATCATCGAGGGGCCAGCTCAACCCCACATGCTGGACCATTCCTTGCAAAAGACAGCCAGACCATCCCTGAATACCTGCAACAATGTAATTGAGTTCTTCATAGTTAGATCTTTTAAACATTCTATTTGCACATTTCTTACAATGAAAGTATGGTGGAACCAATTACAACTTCAAATCTAAGGGATCTAAATCTAATTTCAACAAAACTAAGCTTCAGTAAAGTATGCTATTAATGCTGATGATTTATCGTGCCCCACATGTCATGCTACAAGTATCCAATATCCAGGCTAGAAACAGAGGCTAAGTTTTCTTTAAATGATGCATGTGCTAAGATTAAGGTTGAGATCTTCTAATCTAAGCAAGAAGGGATTCACAGAAAACAAACTGGAACGGGTCAGTTCTTGTAAAAAAAAATGGCTACGCGAAATGTTTGGTCAAATTATTAAAAATATAGAGAGAACAAGAAATTAAAGAAATGGGGGCGGGGAGAGAGAGAGAGAGAGAGAGAGAGAGAGAGAGAGAGAGAGAGAGAGAGAGAGAGAGAGAGAGAGAGAGAATTTGATGCACTACTGATGGATAAACAAACCGAAGAAATTGAGTTATCCCCTAGAAAAAATATGAACAAATTGGCACCATAGTTTCATCACTGCAACTTTGACACTGTTGGGTAGACTCAAGTAACCTTTTCAAAGAACCCGACATCATATGTCTAACCAGAGCAGTCAATTAGTTGGACATTCATAAGAGCTTCTAGGCCTTGCTCATTGCAGGGCAGTTTAATCACTAACTTTATTTTTCAAATACAAGTTTATAAATGCATGTACTGAAATGAATGGAACACAATTTTGCAACTTATTGCAACCATACCTCTTTTCATACAAGGCATCCAGATACAATTCCAAGGAATGCCCACCAGGATCCACATCTTCATTGTCCTTAGGCAAAGGTGCATCTGACGCACATGTTGATGAAGTACTTAAGGAATCATCGTCACTGTCAAACAAAGCTGCACTTTTACGTTGGCTGCTGCCTGCATGGAAGAATGAAAAAATTATTCAATTTCATTGTACACAAGGTAAACGTGAATCAACGGTATACTAGATCAAACCAATAAGTAGATGAAGCAATAAGGTAATTAGATGCCTTTTAACAGAAATGCTTAAAAGGCCTGTGGCCAGAGAGGGAGCCTAAAACGAAGAAGTTTACAATGACCCTGATACTGAAATATCCTAACATTGTCAAAGTTGTAAATCTGAGATTCGGGGAAAAAATCTATCATTCAAGAAATTAAAAACTCTTAACTATTTATCTTTTATTACTTTCTCAACCTCTATTCAATTGCAGTTATCACAATGTTGATCACAGGAATAAAACAAATGAAAAAGACCAAAAAAAAAAAACACCTGACAAGTTGTTCAAACAGTCGAATTGTATTGTAAAATGTCTCCCATATCAGAAGACTTGAACATCTACAACTGAAAACACCAAGTTTTTAGGCGCCGCTTCGCTGTTTGAAATTTAGGGCACAGAAAAGGGATGCTCCTATTCTTGAAACCTTTAGGGCACGTCAGCTTCATTCTTCAACATTGAAAAAAAAAAAAAGATTCTTTTCTTTTGAAGAAAGAGATAACGATAACAATCTTTTTCCTCGAGTATTTTCTCCAATCACACTTCATCTTAGAGTTACAAACGATTCACAGCTTTTCACCCCAAAAAAGGTGAGATTTTTATAACCATCACCGGTCACATATTTTGGTCTAAAGAGCAAAACTTTTGTACCCTGTAACATATTTTGGTCTAAAGAACAAAACTTTTGTACCCTGTACAAAATCTCTGGCTTCTGTAGGGAAAGAAAACAGCTTTACCATTTAACATTATGTCATATTGCAGGTTTCCTCATAAAAAACAGAAACATGTTTGAAAACGAAATAAACTTTCAAAATCCACAAACAAGAGAATTCCCCCAACCAAACAAGAACAATAAGCAAGAAGCCCTCCAATTCAAATCAGAAGTTAACATACACAAACCACATATAAAAAAATATTAAAAAAAAATGTTAAAACGCGATCCGAACGAGAAGAAGCATCGAAACGAAAAAGAAGAAGAAAAAAAAAGGGTTCTTGGAGATGAAAGAGAAATCTCTGCAATACTTACGTTTTCCCATGGCGATCGATCTTCAATCCGTTACAAGCAAAAACAAGCTCTTTGATTCCGAAAAGAGAATTGGGAGTAAACGGGATTACAAAGCAGAGATGAGATGCTGAACCAGGAATTCGCAATGGCTGAGCTGCGAATCGAACGAACTGTATATTGATTAGAGGAATACAGATCCATGTGACGGAGGAGATCGAGAGGAGGAATTGAATTGAGAAAGTGAGAGGAACTGTTCGGTTGGGAGAGGAGCGGTGCAGAAATGACCAAACCCTAGAATCCGATAAGAAATGGGACAGAACTAGTCCTGTAGGGTTTCATTACCGGGGCGCTATTCTTTGGACACGTGGATGTGACGACGCGCTGGAAGTAGAGGCTTAAAACAAGCACACGCCTCCTTTGTGTTTACGTGGAACACGTGATCCGCCATATTTGAGTGTCCGATTCGTCTAGAGAAACAAAATTACCATACGACGAGCCGATATTGGCTCAGCTCGAGCTTAAGCTGAGCCGCTTAAACCATGGCTCGGGATCGCTGGGCCTAAATACATACATGTATTTTTACATATATGGTGGGCGTGGTGGACCTAGAAAATTTTATTTGGGTGACTAGGTTTAAAAGAGAATTATTCTTATATGTATGCGGTTTTCAAGAATTTTAAGGGTTTTTTTCCAAGATATTGAGTTCCATATATAGTGAGGTTGAAGCAAGTGATCTATAGATCAAGCCAGTATCTTAATTAAAGTGCCAGTATCTTAATTAAAGTGAGCTCAAGCCAATTTGAGCTATTGAATAAACGTTTTTTCATTTTTCTTTTTAACAGACAGTATCTCAGGCCTTTAGGCCGGACAATCCCTATGAGCCCAGATTGAGTTGGATAAATCCCCTATGGTCCAATGTGGTAGTGCAGTTTTGAACCATCAACCTCCATGAGTAAACCGTAGTTCTAAACCAACTGAACTATCCATTGAGATTGAGCTGATGAATAGGTCGAAATAATAAGCTGAGTTTATTTTAAATGATATATTGTGTATTAATCCCAATATCATGTGGGTTTGCTAGTGATGTACGTTATCTGAAAATTTAACTGTTCATTCATTTGGTTGTTGAGAAGTGATAAATGCTAGTAGTTTTTTTCACCCTAAGAAGAGGTCTCATTCCAATAAAATAAAAAACCAAGAAGAGGTATCATGTTTCATTATTATCATGCTAATGGTGGCAACTAGATAACTTAACATTTATTTATCCAGTAAGAGAGTAAGCCTAATTGATTGAAGTGAAATTTGAGTCAATGTCAACACATAAGAACACATGAAATAAGAAGCGAAGTTGATTAAATAAAGGACACACTCTAAATCAAGTGTAAGCTATCATCAACACCTTATTGATGGCGTCATCTCTCTTTCTAGTTAGCATTTAAATCAACAAATACTGTGAACTAGAATTAAGAATGAATAAAAACATTTTTGTTTACATATTGACAGTATTAAAACTCCTTATCACGTATAGACTAGGATACGACGTACATATAAGAGCATAGTTTGATATTAACTATAGAAGTTGGAGCTAAACAACAACCAGAAGACTAATGACATTATCAAGCCATAGAGATCCAGATAAAAAAACATGGGGTATTGATTTTTATAACTAATATTAAGATGTATATTATAGTGATTGTCTACCTGTCAATTAACGGGGTCCTTGTCGCATGTGCCATTTTCTGTCAACTTGGTGTCGGTAACGATAGTAGCTACACTTCCTTTTAAGAAATTATTACTCTATCGCACAATCACTTGTTGGATGCCATACTTACAATGTTGGGAAGCCATCTGCTTTTTTAATTTTGAAATTTGAAGGAGTTTTATGACCCATGCACGTACGTCACCTTGTTGAAAAAATGTTTTGAGGGAAATTAGATATGATCAAGTGGTAAAAGCTCTCACTCTCATTTTATGCACCATGAAGAATCAATCTTTGGTGGGTGACTTTTTTCATATCCAACTTGGCCACCAAGCCAAGCAAACAAAAAATAAAAATAAATGCTTAAAAGTATTAGTGTCCAATATACATTTCAATATCTATCTTCTTTTTTTTTTTTCACCAGAGAATGCCTCTACCTCCTCTTGCCAAATTTCTTTTGGTGACTGATGTGGGAATTTGATCTTTGAAATTTGACATCTCTACCCTACATGACAGATGTAATACTTTATTATTTTTTAGGATTTTACATTAAACTCAATCCATCTCGAATGACCAATCTTTAAATAAAATAAATGCATCTCCCTTTTCCATATAACAAATTTGGTATTTCATTTCCATGTATTATAGTGAAAATCCAACATGACATGTCTACATTGGATTTGACATATCTATTAGAGATGCTTTAAAATAGGCATTAGTTATTTCCTCACCTGAAGCCCCATTTTATAGGATGGAGGGGTCTCTTATCTCACCCTAGGACTCCTTCCCTCAAGCAAGGTCTCTCCACTAACACGAGTTCAATCAGTTATTTAAAAAAAAAAAAAAACTTTTCCTTTCACCAATCACATCTTTAATTTTCCTCGTTAGATTTGAATTCATGCAAATGCAATACAAATTAGGAAAATTGAAGTTGACAGTCGATTTCCTATTTTTTTGAATCCTTATTTAAAGTTCACTATATTATTTTAATATCTAGTCATCTCCTCTGATTTTTTGTCTTTCCTTTGGTGGATCCGCTTTCTAATTTTTCTTATGATGTCAATTGAAACCGGCTGCCGTTGGTACGAGTTGCCTTCTATCAATCAAATCGCTAAAATCCCATTCCAATCTGAGAAGAGGATATTCCATGAATATCTTTCTGACAAGTATGTAGTGTCTTCTGGAAAGTGGAATTAGAGATTCACGTGTAGAAAGTTTACATGAGGCCTCCGACCCGGTTAAAACCAGGAAAATGGGCCAGGGAGAAAACCTGAATCACTGCTAGGAAATTGGAATGTCCCGACGGACACCTTTCTCTTTCTCACCATAAATTAAACTCTCTTTCCTCTGGAATCCTTCTTTCTCGGAAGGAGCATATTTCCAGAATATTCTCTCCCAAGTTCCAGCTTTGACCTTAGAATCCCTGGTGAAGAAACGTAATAACGTAGAGATGTGTAGTATTTTGCTCAGGAGTCTCTGATCATGGTTCAAAATTATTGTATTGGTTGTGGTATCCCCCAGGCCAAGAGATCGATACGGTATAAGTTGGTTATCAGTCTGTCCTTGTGTGAATTTTTTTTTATTAAAATTTTTTTTCCAACAATATCTAAAAAATCTAGAATATTAGAAATTACTAAAAAACATATTTTTTTTCCATTAGTAACATCAATAAATCAAAATATCAGTCACTTTATGTCATGAGTCATGTTTGTGTCGCTAACTCACTGTCTTCTCAAGTGTTTCATATAATTCAACCATTATTTTGGCTCGTAATCAATTTATTAATGTAAAATATAAAAAAATAAAGATAACATATCAATTATCATTTGTTAGTCACTCAATCATCAAATAAGTTGTGATATTCAAGACCATGAAGATAACATTTTACAATTTGAAACATGATAGATAAAGCACTTGGACATCAAAAGATTTATGGTTTACCTGAAATTAAGGTGGATTAGAGAGAGAGAGAGATTGATGAGTTTGATAGTCTAATTTCAAGTGGAGTGTCGCTTAGGCTCGATATCATCATAATTTCTTCGGTATGGGTTCAAAAGATATGCTCGATAAAATGATTTCCTGAAGGATTAAGAGTTAAGAGTGGTAGAAACATGGAAGACAAAGAGCCGATGATAAGGGGCTGCTAAGGAGATGAGGGCAAAGGAAGAGGATGAGGGAATGAGCAGAAAAGCAAAAAAAAATAAAAATGTAGGGTTTATGCCGATGTATTGATATTTTAAAAATATCGGCCGATATGTCAGCTAAACCGATATTTTCAAAAGATAAGCCAATATTTTAAGGATATATTAGTGACTGATGCCGGTATTACACCAGTATATCGGACCAGTTCTAGTCGATACCGGTTCATATCAACCGATATTTAAAACCATGGCTTTAATTGAGAAGAATCCAGAGAGAAAGAAGTGGAAATGTATAGGGGGCCCACATATTGAGAAATCCAATCATTCAAAAATGCCATCCTCCCTGTAAATCCGTTGTCACCAAATTCTTCCAATAGAAAATAGTCCCTCCCTAGGACTGATCATAACTTGTTTAATTAATGTGATTACTAATGTGTTAACTCTTTTTTTTTTTTTTATAGGACTAATGTGTTAACTTTTAAAATGTATTAATCATCTTTTAATCAAATGGTATTTGTCAGTTTGATAGTTAACTATAAAATGTTGCTATTCTTTAATAAGATCTTACCTAAAGAAGATGGGCACAACATGATGATCCATAAGATTTCCTTAACAACCTTCAATTTTGTTAGTTAGAAGTAAGGTGAATGAGGCAAAAATGAATGAAGTATGCTTTGAAATCTCAAGCAAAGTCCACTACAACGACCAATTCAATATTTGAATGTTTCATTGTATTAAACCTAAGATAAAATGCCTGTTTTCAAAGTATTAGGTTCAAACTCTTTGAAAATCAATTTTTAGTATGTTATTACACCATAGAGCGTGCATCATATTCCCCTAATACTCTTCCCCGTGGGGATGCTTTATCCCATACTCTTTCCATCTCCTTCTACATGGATGTGTTTGTGCAGTCCAGATTTTCATTTCTTTAGTGGAGAGAAATTTTACATTCCAACCTTTTACATAGAAAATCAAAATTCTCTTTATCCACTAACATCATTTTTTCTTATTTTCCGTGCAAAAAACACATGGCACCACAACAAAATAGTTGGGTGTAGTGAAAATTAGGTCAGTTTTTCTGTCTATCATGAGAAATTCTCTCATCAGATAAACATACCCTAAATATAGCCAAAATCAACTTCTATCTAATGGATGCTGACCGTTGGATTATTGGGTACACGTTACACTTTAGGGTGTTCAAGACGCCTTCCCTAATGATATCATAAGCTGCGATGTTTAATAGTTGGCTTTCAGATGTGGTCATAACCAAATGGACTCAATTGATTGATGATATAAACAAATTGTTGAATGTATTAAATTGCACTTCTGGTTGTTGTTTAGCTACTCCAACTTGTAGAGTTGTAGTTAATATCAAACAATCCTCCTTTGCGTGCCCTTTCCTCATCTTCAATGAGAAACCACTAGTTTTGGCTTTGACCAGCGGATGGACCTGTTCTTCTATGAAATAAATAATAAAAAGCAAAACAATGTCTTTTCCTTTACAATCATGCCATTTTCTAGGATTAGGGTCCTTCCTTTACAATCATGCCATTTTCTAGGATTAGGGTCCCTTTTTTTTCCTTGATGCTGGTGTCCGGCCTTTTGAAAATCGACTATTTTCTCCTTGTATGAAGCCCCTCCCTCTTCATCCACTGGGTAAGTCAGGTTTTTGCCTTGTTAAGTGGCCCGTAGCCTGTGGATGAATTTGAAACCACCGCCTCTTATTCTTGAGCCTTGGTTCGAGGCAACCGACACTACCCATCAGGGTTGGATTTGGGTCCTCCACAACTACGACAATAAGATATTTTCTATGGGCCTTCCAAAACAAGACATATGGTAGTTCATGAGGTCCACCAACTCTAGTTTTGGCTTTGACCAATGGGTGAGCCCATTTTTCTATCAAATAAAAAAGAAGCAAAAATCATATTAGATACAAAAGGATGATCATAATTGGATGCCGAAAATCATCTACTCTAAGGTCACAAATGAGGGTCTGGTCTAGTATAAACGGGGACCCATCCTACCCTGCTCCTATTAGGAGCAAACTTGGTAGTGTTTTTTTTTTTTTCTTTTTGTTATGTGGGCCGGGTTTGGGTTTTGTTTCCCTAACCGGCCCCGCCAAAATATATAGTATATGTATACTTATAGCTAAAGTGACAGACAAAACTCATGTGACGAAGGCGTTGTGTTAAATCTCTAACACACTCATTCTCATTTATTCTTATACATTTTAAAAGTTTTAACTTTGAATTCGACCTGACCTAACTAAAAGGGCGGGTTTGGTATCACATCCAAGTGACATGTCATGGGGTGGTTCGGGTTTGGATGAGATAAATTTGAGATAGAACGGGTTTGGGTTTTCCCCAATCCATACCAAACCCACTTGTTGCCATCCCTAGTTGGGTCCAGGTCGGTTTTGACTAATTGGGTGCCCAATGCGACTCCAATGGCACAAATGAGCAGAAAAAAGGATCTATTGGTCAAACTTGTTGACTGATATATATATATATATATATATAGGGCAAGGCTCTCCTAAGCTCAAGCTTAGGAGAGAATTCCTTAAGCTTACACTTGTGGGGCCCACCCTTAGTCCATCCAAATTGATCAAACACATAACCCCCTTGAAGTATACATGTCCACTAATTTTCGGTCAGATCCGAATTTATTGGACCGTTGGATCGACTATGTACCAATTCGAATGGACTTTTGACCATTAAAACTTTTGGGGTTTAGATATATATTGTATAAATAGGTAGTTGTATTAAAATCAAAATTAGAGGTGGTTCTTTGTAATTATTGGACCGGTCGGGTAGCTATATGTAAATTTCTCAAAAACTAAATAGAGACAACAACCTTCTCACTCATATAACCCCAAGGGGTAGCTCAGTTCGCCAAGGACCAAGGTTTGCTCTTAAAGGTTGAGGGTTCAAAACTGTGCTAATACACTAGGGCCATAAAGGATGTACCAACTCCCCCTGGGCGGGTCGAGATTAGTCCAGCCCAAAGGGCTGGGACACCCGGTCATCCAAAAAAAAAAAAAAATTGCCTTCTCACTTGGACATGCTTCATTCCATTGACTATGAATGGTTGATCACTCAAATGCAGGAGTGCAACTTGGGCCGGGCCAAAACCTAACCTTAATGGCCGTGCTCGGATAAGAAAATGCTGCTTGGACTGTGCTTCTTCATGTTTCTGCTCAGGCCAGGATTTCCAAGTGGAATTTGGGTGGGCACCGGTTTGGGCCCGCGTACACAAATTGGGCCTGAGTACAGGCTCGGAGTTGGTAATTTGGTTTCATCCAAGCCCAGATTCAAGTTTACAGACACTTGATCCAGGGTCAGGCTTGGGTTGGCCCAGTACCAGACCACTGTCATCTTCTAAACCTTAGTGATTAATTAGCTAGCCAAAATGTACTTTGTTCCACACACTTGACCTATCAGTGATTTGTTCATAATACACACATCAACCGATCTGGATTGATCATGATATGGGAGTTGCTATTGATGGACACAAGGCCAAAGCTAAGGTCCTGATTAACCCAGCCATCCGAGGGGGCAGTGGGGCCAACTCAGTCTGGCCAACAAACCAAAAAAGCTTAATTAAAATAAAAAAAGAGTTTTATCCTAGTGGATCAGGGGTGACATAGGCAACCTCTAGGACAAAGTAGGTTGGGGTTGACGAGTTGGCCCAATGGGTTGACCCATTGTTCAGATCCTCAGCTGGTTGAGTTGGCATTTATAAAATGCAGGCTTTATCATGGCCAAGCCCAGCCCATCGATGGTTTCTGTGTAGTAACTGACAAGTTGGCCCAAAAGACCCAGAAGACTGGGATCACCTGGCCTTGTTTGTTCACTTGTAGTTGGAACCATATTTCCTGGATGAATCCAGCTTAGTTCATCTGTCAATCCCATGAGCTCAAATAAGGCCTGGAAGGCCTAGACAGCCATGATCCAGCCTGTTTCAATGAAGTTGCAGCAGCCAGCACAAGAGTACGGAGTAGTGCATGTCTATGCTAATCTTGGGTGTTGATGGAACAGGTCTGGGACAGTGTAATGCCAACATCACCTCATTTTGGCTCTGCTAAAAAATTGTGGGCCAAATACAGGAGCCCAGGCTCAGAACCTGACAGCCAGAAATGGGCCCTAGTATTGGAGACCAGGCTCAGAATCTGACAACTAAAATTTTTAAATAAGGCCTCAAAATCTTGTATTTTATTGTTTGACTTCTTAACTTAACCATTGCTTGCATTAAAATCTTGGGCCCACCATTGCACAAACCCCCATCTGTTTATCCATTATTGATTCAATTTCAAACTCATTTTCATGTAACTCTGTTTATCCATTGTTGATCGTGATGAAGAACAAAACAATTCTCAGTAACATACAACTACGAAGACACATGAACCATGATTTCTCTGTCATTTTGTGGTTGAAGTTTCTATAAAAAAAATTGAGGAGAAGCCCCACTTGAGTAACAAAGCCCCGGTTGGGCAGTGGGCCATTCTCTAATCATAACCAGGTGTGACCACTATCAGCATCCATTTCCACCATCCATCAGCTACTCACAGATCACTCATCACACTGAAAAGTGTGGCCCACATGATGAACAATGACAACCAGGGGCCATTCATGTTAAAAGAATACAGGAGGAGACCAACCAATCAGACAAGGGTATGTCGTCTGTAGTGTACAGATTTTCAGAAATGTAAGGTGTTCCCTTTGGCGCTCCCTTGCCCATGTGAGCTCTCTGCCCATCTATGTTGGAAAGGCAGCACGGGCAGTCAAACATTGGGAACCCATCCCAGAAGAGTCTTCTTCTTTCTGCATCAGCAGAAGCTCTGAAGTGTGTTGCAGGCCTTTTTGTATAAAAAGGATGGCATCTTAGTGTGTGTATGTGTATGTTTGTGTTGGGGGGCAGAAATTTAGGTCACCAACCATACAATCATACACTCTACCTTGCTCCCACAACTCCCTTCATTGCTTTACTCAACTTGTGAACCAACATTTAATAACTTGAAGAGGCCCTTTGGCAGGACCATCTCAACCCCTCCTGCCCTTTTTGAATTGCTTTCCATGCATGTTTGGCCATTATTTGTTATATAGATTATTGATGTTTCATCTATTTGCAAACTGCCAAGTAGATGGGGTGCATACATTCAGCTCAATCTGAATCGTCCAAATCATTGGTCCATTTTTTTTTATGTGGGCAAAACCTATCTTTTGCTAAGATTGATTCCATAAACTATTTCACTCTCAGGTCACATTTGTTACCAAGTGAGGAATCTATACAAATTTAAGGATCCCTCAACGCTCTTGTAAGAAGGTTTTCTCACTTGAAATTTATATCATTAGAATTCCTTTTAGGTTACTTTTGACCACAATGAGGAATTCATAGATTTGAGAATTTTATATTCCTCCTTTTCAAATGAGAATTTCTACGTCCTAGACAAAATTTGGACCCGAGAGTTCTCAAAATAACGGTCTCTGATGGCCCAAATCCTTGAAGATTTACAATTGTTAAATGTGGGTTTTCCACAACTATAAAGTGAAAATCTTTTTTAAAGAGATTTTTCCCTATAACTTACCTTTTAGAGATGACTTTTCCATCCACCTTACCAAAGTTTGAATATTTCCCCCTAGCTACAATTAAACCATTTTAGGACTAAAATGCCCATAGTGTGGGCTATAACATAATAAAAATGTATTCTTGTAAATAGGTTGGGATTTGGTCAATAAAAGCATTCAAACTTATATTATTTTATTTGTTGGTTGAAAATGCAATGGTGTAAATGGGTTTGGATGAAAATATATAGCATTATTCTATAATTAAGAAGTGGTGATCTAATATGCATTTTTTTATATTCTTTTAGATTTTAGGGAATGTTTAGATGGATATGTACAGAATAAAATATTTCTAGATTTAAATACTAGAAAAATTATTTCAATATTGTTGTTGTTTAGGAATTTCCAAAACATTCAATAGACTTTGAACTAAGCAGTTTGACAATTTTTCCATATTATAATATACACTAAATTCAAGACTGACCTTAATTTTCAAATATAGGAAATGGTCAATGACTTTATAATTTTTTTCCAATATTTTCTTAAATGACAAGATGACGGTGCCGTTTTCTAGGAATTCAATTAAATGAAAAAAAAAATTCTAATTATATTTTTAAGATAAGGAATCCATGATAAAATGGGTTTATTTGATTTTCTCGGAATTATATTCATGCAAACAAACATGTCATAAATTCTCAAGAGAACGGATTTTATGGTAAAATAAGTTCCTTTGAATTTGTAGGAGTTCAATTTCATGTGAACAAATAGATCATATATTCATGATAGAATGAGTTCTTTTGAATTCTTAGAAATTCAAATCCATACTAATAGATTATATTTTAACAATAAAAAAATTTATTTCTTTAAAATACTTGATAATTCAGTTTCATGCAAATAAGTAGGCCATGTTAAATGTTTGGGCTAAGATATTAGTGGTACAGTGATTCCTTATAATTCCTAAGAATTATTTTCATACAATAAAATCGGCTCTAAGCAAGATAATTAACTAAAGTTTCATAAGCCTTCCATTGTTACCATCAATCAATCAATGTAATTTTTGGTTTTAGGATCCATAAAATGTACTAATCATGGAAAAAAGATCAATTTGTATAAAAAGAAGAAATAGAGATATAATTAATTTATCCTATTTGAGCCACACCTTTCATTGTTTTAAGTTTTGATCATATGAACAACCAATCCAAATATATTCATTGTATCGTATTTCACTTTAATAGGTAAAGTATGATTGTACACATAGAGGTGGGCCATATAGGGTGCAATGACCACATGTTTGATAAAGAAAGAGGAATAATAGAAATCATACCAAGAGAGAAAAAAAAAGTAAAAATCAAGGAACGACGATGCCTCAATAAAAGGTTTGGGCAGTTTTGATATTTCCCCTGTCATTAAGAAGGTGTAGGGAGAATTAGAATTTTTGAGAAGGTAGAGAGAAAACTATCTCTAAAGGTAAGTTACAGGGAAAAATCTCTTTTCTTTAAACAACTTAGTTCTCTTCAAGCACTCAATTCCACAATTTTATGTGGTGCTGTGGTGGAGAGGCTGCGCATGAGTCCCTTATAAAGGATTTACTCCATTTCCTATTTGAGAGCAATTGTGCCATTAGTAATTTACTTGATTAATCTTTCACTTGCCATTATGACAAATGAAGATGATTCAAGTCGGAGGCCCACCCACCTCACATGGTACTTGGGCCGTGCTTCAGTTGCTTACAAGGACAAAGGTGATCCAAGTTCAAACAGGCAGATGTGCATTAGTTGGAATTGGGAGAAATCCAATCAATATGCTTTTGGGTGATTTGACATGTGAGCCCACCATTTGGTAGAAAGTTTGTAGGAATGTACCCATTTATCTATCAGGTGTTCACCTCTCTCTCAACTAGTTTTGTTTAAATGAGTGAACTTACCCTACATTGAAGAGAGTTGATGGAGTTTGGGGAACGAACAACTTAAGGCTGCCTCTGACACAAGGCATATGGGTGTGGCATGCCACACGTATAGCCTTATATCCAAGTGTTCTGGGATGAGTCCAAAGGCAAATGTGGCCCTGGTGGGTTGGGATCCTGCTAGAGAGAATATTTTTCTGCCCATAAGAAGCGACAAGGCAGTTGAGTGGTTTTTGAAGGGCCAAACTATGCCATTTACATCAAACAAGGGATATGCTAATCCTTGGGCCCGTTTGGCAATTTACTAAATTAATAAAAGAAATGTAAAGTCTTTGTTTTTTAAAGAGGGGTCACATAAAAAATACACATCTTCGAAATTTCCTTATTCTTTATAATAAAAAAAAAAGAGTAAAAAATCAACATCCTTTCTTCACTAAATATGATATTAAAAAAAAAAAACTCTCTTTTTACACAAAAAAGTAAAAAAAATTCCCTACCAATCAACTAAAGACAAAATACCATCATAACCCTCTTATATTTTATTCTCTCTTAATTTGATGCTTTACATTAATTTTACTTTAATTGTAAATTGCCAAACTGGCCAAGGAATGTAGCCATCTGATTGGAAATTAGACCATAGTCACCTAGTTTTTTTCGAATTACAAATCATAGTTACCAAGTGTTACACATGATATAGATCTGATGGTGGGCCAACTCTACTTTAATTAAAAACTGGCCTAGTGTAAATGTAAAGAAGAACAGTGATTTGAGTGATTAGGATTTAGATGTGACCTTGAGTGATGGACTTAGGTTCAGTTTGGCATCTCTTAAATTTACCTCTTATTGTCTTAAACCGGTTCAAAACAGACATTAGAGCGTTTGGGAATGCATTTTACTGTGTCCATTTGAAATGGGAATAAGACATTGAATGTCTTTTTCATGTAGTCAAGAAAGTGGTACTTTTTCAAATAGAGCCATTTGTCTTAAGCGGGTAGACTTTTGCCAGAACAGTGAAATGGACGTTCAAATGGGCAGTCTTGTTTTTTCAATTTTGGCTTACCTTATGGGACTCACAACCATGATCCACACCGTTAGAAATGTGAAGAAGGTTTAACACGGCCACGTATCCAAATTTCAGCCGTTGATCTTTCTTCGATCTTGAGATATTTGTAAAAAAACGTGAACCATTGATGTAATATTCCGGACATTCTGGGCCCAATGATCAGAATCCAAGCCGTTCATATTGTTTGGAAGACTAAAAACGGCTATGAGTCCAAATTCTAGCCTCTGATGTGGTCCATAACTCAAGAAAATGTGAAAATTCGGAGAACCGTTGGATTGCACAGGTGAAAATCATTATAGAAGAAACTATAAAATGGGCAGTCTGTGTTTTTTATTTTTTCTTGAATTATGGACCAATAAATCACAATCCAAACCATAGGATATCTGGGGTAGTGAAAGAATGAATATGAGATCAAATTTCAACCGTTGATCTATTACAAATCTCAAGCAATTTGCAAAAATGTGTGAACTATTTGGTCAATTTTTCTAAAATTTGTGGGCCACTATTTCAAGATCCGAACCGTTCGTTCTCTAGATAATACTCAGGCCATCCATGGGGTTAAAAACTAGCATCAGATTCCTTGTGGATATGGAGAAATTAAAGAAAAATCATTTATGGTTGTATTTTAAAAAATATATTTCAATCAGTTATGTTGTGTTGCCAAACGCACTATTTCAAGAACATCTATTTCAAATGGGGCCCATTTGAAATAGATCTTTTTCATTAAGATTCTCTAAAAACCAATAAGAGTCGCCAAACAAGCCCTTAGATATAGATGAATTAGTTTATGGAACTTGTTGAAATAGAACTCCAAATTAGACGAATTGAAATGTGAATCAAATGAACCTCCTCCATTGAATTTTCTATTTTGTCTCAAATTACGAATTGCAAACTTAAATGTGAATTAATTGGACTGCAAACCAGGTCAGTATGAATTAGACTTCCACTTTCGAGCTTCTTTAAACACTTTCAATAGAAGTGGAGAAAGGTGGGGTGTTTAAGTTGTTAATTTATACCCATATTATTCATTTAAAACTTCAGGCTTAGGGGAGAGAGAAGGTTTGCATCATATGGATAGCTGTTTCCGAAAATAACTTGGCACTCTACAATATAAGTACACTTAAACTGAGTAAAAGTTGGTAGACCTTGTCAATCAACTTCAGGTGATGAGATAATTAGGTTTTAATGATGATACAACAAAATAAAATGATAAAAGAACAAGATAATGTCATATCATGAATTGTCCGTTTCGAAAATGGCTGATGAATCTGGGCCAACATCTGACGATCCAGCCATGGTTGATCTTCGGCTAATCATAGAACTTTTGTCCTTCATATGTACATGCATGTCCACAAGCCTTCCATGAAAAATTGACTGCATAGGGGGTGTATTTTTTTTTTTTTTGGCTAAAACCTAAGATCATATTTAGTTTGAGGTATCTCTTACAGTTGGTGAAGCCAATAATAGGGGCTGTCCTTCAAAGTTCCGAATTTGCTTTTTGAATGGAGAAGTTTTGTAAAATTATCCGTGCGAAATGTTGATGCTTTTGGCCCGTGAAATTATTTTCAAAATGCTTCATTGTATTTGAACATTTGTGGACTCGATAAGGAAACATTTAGGCCCCTAAGTCGACATCAGACAAAGATGGGTTTTTCCCCTTTTGGTAGCATGGCTCAAACCCCAACTTCAAAGTTGCAATAGCAATCACCTTCTACTGTGATGTAAGCACTTGTCACAAACAACAGTGAGCTTTTCCAAAATTTCAGTCTTTCCATCTTCATCTGCAAAGGGACGTGACATCTCTCATTTGGCCTCTTTTTTTTTTCATGGACCAGCGCATTAGCACTAGCATGATCACACCCTTGTTGGCTGGTCTGTTTTCATTTAAACCTTTGTTTGTAGTTGTTTTTTATTATTTTTACTATTGTTTCATTTTTCCTATGGTTGATCCTGACTGACACTTTACTGTTCTAAACTTCTGTCCACCATCCAAAAGAGTAACTGATTATATTGGTTATGATAATGATGATCAAGTGGTTATGAATTTATTTCAATAATCTTTCTGTACTTGGGTTTAGTTAGACAGACAGCTTTTGTGCTGTTCACATCATTTTCTACATGGTTGTTAACTAGCACCAATCAAGGTTTTGGAAGATTCTAAAATCATAAGCGACTATTAATGGTCTTTTCAGCACCTCAAGACTTTTTGGCCTAACAAACATGTTCTTGAAAGGAAAAGTTCTTTTCAGCTTTGACAAAACCTACAGTCACCCTTTTCTTTTCCAAACGAGAGTTTCAGGGATAGAATATTTGTTAGAGAAAAAAAAACTGAAGTCAGTGACAGTGGTTGAAGCCTTTGACAAACGGCAGGCATATTCAATTCAGTTCTTGTTGTGTTGATTCATCTCCAGTGCTATTGACGAAAGGAGGAATTTCTTTGTCCTTGACTTCAAGAACTGCATAGCATCTAGTCCTTAGGACAATGATTTAATGGAACACATCGTAATTGGACCATCCCCAGTTTTTTTAAGAAGATCGACCACACCTGCTTAACCGCCATGATAGATACCAGCTTTTACTAATAAATAAGATGGAATCTAACTATGTCCGCTTGTAGAGCCCACTAGGATGCATAGAAATCAGGGGAGGCAGAGCAATAGAAACGTTTGGATGAGGATTAGGAGTATGCAAGATAGGCCTATTCAGGCACTCCTAGCTCTTTATTTTAAACGTTTGGATGAGGATTAGGAGTATGCAAGATAGGCCTATTCAGGCACTCCTAGCTCTTTATTTTATGTCCTCAAAATTTAATGACTTTACAATGTGTGGATGAGGATTGAATTAATCATAGTGGGCCATCTATATAAAAACTAAAAAAGGTGCACCAAAAATGGGGGCACTGTGAAGAATTTGCAGATAAATAAATAAAAATAAGCATTAGCAATTTTAGTTATTAATTATATGTGTACTCTTATTTCAAAATAGTTGCTAGATTTTCATTTATTAAACATTTCATGGCTTCCCTCATAGAAGTGATTATCACTTGCTTCCTGTAGATCGTTTGTGGGACCCCAATCTCACTATGGAGTTGCATTTTGTACTCTTTTGTTTATGGACCTTCTCCCGTTCCCTCCTTGCTTGGATGAGCCCACTTTTAGCACTGTTTTATCCTATTTGTGTAGTACCGAATCCTTCATGACTCTAGAAGTTCTTGTAAGGGCCATGGGGAACAAAGGTTGGGTCCATTTGCACCATTTGGTGGAAGGACAGACTGTGTATAAGGCATCTTCCCAAAACCATACTGATTGATTGTCCTAACTGACTGATCTTATGAACATCAAACTGATGGCAAACATTTAATCTAAAGCAAGTTATTTTGATCATCCATTATTTTTTCTTTGATCAATGGTCACAAATGACCAAAAAGACTGTTGGTTTTGTTCTCTCTAAAAGGGTGAAAATAAAAAAAAAAAACAAGAAAGAAGAATATTCTGAAGTGCACTGTGGAATCGCTTTTTACAAAGCCAATTTTGGCCACTCACCTACTCGAATTAAGACACCAGACAGTGAGTGGCCTTCATGATATAATGAAGCCCGAGTCCCTACAGATGCTGCGTGTTGGTTTGTGGTATGTTGTCTCTAAATTCTAAAACCATGTTAAAACTGCAACCATGTAGTTGCTACTGTTGCTTGGTTTTTTTTTTGTTTTTTGTACCCAGCTTTAGTGGTTGGGATTTAAAAAAAAAAAAAAATTTATATAGAGCCCGGTACATCGGGGAAGGAAGTTCACCGAAGTAGGAAGAAAGCCCGGCACATCCAGGAAGAAAGCCCACTGAAATGGGAAGAAAGCCCGGCACACCCGGGATGGAAGCCCACCGAGGTGGGAAGAAAGCCCGCATATAAACATGCAGGAATATATAAGGAGGTGTGGGTTGAACCCCCGACCTCCCCAATAAGAACCCAACTCCTTACCAGTGGGGTAAGGAGCGGTTTTTACTGTTGCTTGGTTGGTTGGCTGGCAAATGGCAACCATGTTTCGCACCTGGTTTGTCAAGTTTGAATCATGGGTACGTTGTCTTTTTCTGTTTGTGCGGACTCCTTTTTCATACATTAGTGTGAGAATTTCAAGACACACAATATGATATAGGTAATCTCTAAAAAGTATAAATTCTAGAATATCTAGTGTTTTAGATATTTAGATTTTTTTTCTATATCCATTTCCTATTTTAGATTCGCACTGATACAATGTTGATTCTTTAAAAAATTGATACGAGTATTCGATATTGATATTTAAACTATATATTTCAGTCCATTAAATGGGAAGCAAAGTGTACATTCCACTAATGGCCTGCTTCTTATTACAGAAGCTACAAGAAGAAGACAGTATTGAGGAATGGATTCGATGATCAACATGATAGCATCGACTTGTCTTATATATTTTGCTATGTACATTTACTGTTAGTATATCCCTTGATTAGGGTGATATTCAGATATTAAGGAAACTAACTTAAAGATTACAATGAAGCTAGCTGTACATAAACTGTCCAATGACTAAGTCATTTGGGCCTATTGTTTTGGGTTTGGATTGACCCAATAGGCTGTTGACCCATGTGGGTTACTTCTGTCTTTACACCCCCCCTCAAGCGTTGGATGAGAGAATGTGAGTATCGAGAGCTTGTGAACCAAATTGTGGAACCGTGATGATGTCTGAGTTTTGGTGAAGAAATCTGCAATTTGATCAGTAGAAGGGATGAAAGAGAGCTGGATGGTGCCGTCTCGAACATGTTGGCGAATAAAGTAACAATCAACTTCAACATGTTTTGTTCATTCATGAAACACCTCATTGAAGGCTAATTTCCCAGCACTTTCACTATCAGTATAAAGAGGTGTGGATTTGGGAATAGGAACTCCTAAATCTGCAAGTAACCACCGAAGTCAAATGATCTCAGTAATGGTATGTCCAATAGCTCGATATTCAGATTCTGATGACGATCGAGAAACCACTTCTTATTTCTTGCTTTTCCAGGAAATCAACGAAGAACCAAGGAAGATAGCAAAGCCAGTTGTCAAGTGCCTATCATTCACATCTCCAGCCCAATCAGAATCAGTAAAACCATGCAAGTGAAGACTGGAATGGGAGGACATAAGGAGGGCTTTGTTCGTCCCTTGTAAATAGCGTAGAATCCGAAGAACAACAGCCCAATCAACAGATGTAGGATGAGCAACGAACTGACTAACAATATGAACTGAGTGAGCAATGTCAGGCTTGGTTGTGGTCAGGTATACCAAACTGCCAACTATCTCACGATAGCAAGTAGCATCCACAAGAGGAACACCTTCGGTAGTTAGAAGTTTACAATTGTGCTCCATTGGAGTGGAAACAGATTTAATATCAGTTAGACCTGCGCGTTGAATAACATCATTGCAGTACTTGGTTTGAGAGAGAAGATATCTAGCTAGAGAATAGGCTACTTCAATCCCTAAAAAATACCGGAGAGGACCCAGATCCTTCATTTCAAACTGCTGATGTAAAAATTCAATACCCATACTATTATCACCGGAAATTATCATATCATCCACATAGAGTAAAAGGAAAACACAACCTTTTTCTGAATAGCTTGTGAATAAGGCAGAATCATGAGCACTTTGACGGTAACCAATACTAATAAGAGCAGTGCTGAAACGATCAAACCAAGCACGAGGAGCTTGTTTAAGGCCGTAAAGTGCTCGTTTAAGTCGGCAGACATGATGTGGTGGACGAGTAAGACCAGGCAGAGCAATCATATAAATTTCTTCATGAAGAAATCCATTTAAGAATGCATTTTTGACATCCAGTTGATACAGAGGCCAGTGTCAAACAACTGCTACTGAAATGAATGATCTAACAGTAGTTATCTTGGCTACTGGAGCAAATGTTTCTTCATAATCGATGCCATATTCCTGGTTATATCCCTTTGCAGCTAGGCGAGCTTTATACCGATCGATGGAGCCATCGGACTTGGTCTTAATCTTAAAGACCCATTTACACCCAATGATATTTTTGTCAGGAGGTGAAGGAACAAGTTCCCATATCTTTATTTTCTGAAGTGCAGCGAGTTCTTCCTCTATGGCAGATCTCCATTCTTGGGGTGGTAATGGCTTCTTTGTATGATTGTGGTTCAGAAAGGGAATGTATGGTTGCAAGAAAAGACTTATAGGAAGAAGATAGGTGATCAGTGCAAACAAAGCCAAAACGAGAGGTGGGTTTTCTGGTGCGAACCGGATACCTTCTATCAGGAGGAACACTTGCATTGGGAACAGATGATCCAGGCACAGGTACATGAGAGTCTCCTTTTGGGCGACAATGATAGACTTTGACGATTGGTGGCAGTGGGGGCGGGGGCGGCGGAGATGACTGCTCAGACGGAAACAGATCAGGGAAGGGATTAAGTGGACGAAATGCATTTGTGGCCGGAGCAGAAATGGGTAAGGTATAAAAAGGAATCTGTTCAAGAAATGTGACATTGCGAGAAATGCGCAATCGATTGGATTGAGGATCATAGCAACTGTGTGGGCAAAACACCGTAATGACGAGATTAAGGGAGGATCGCGGTAGGAGTGCTAGCTGTCCACCTCAGCCTCGTAATCACAGCACAGCAGTTCGGCGGCTCGGTAAGGTGCGCCGACTCAGCCCTCCACCACGCAGCTCGGCAGCTCGGTTAGGAGTGTCAGCACGACGGGTCAGCTCGGTAGCTTGGCGTGAGTGCCAGCTCAGCATGGTGCCCAGCGCGGCCAAGCCATTCTTGGTCTCGGTACAAAACGCTGAAGGCAAAGTGGGCTGTCACCTTCCTCTGAGAAGTACGGGCACGCCCTGACAGATAGGAGCACTCATTTATGACGATAGGATTGCTCATTTATGGTGATAAGAAGTCGGCTTTATCATCCCTTAACATCAACTGACCAAAAACATGGAAGGTCCTGATGGGATGTTCCCTTTTTACCTACCGCTGAATCTCAGGATGAGGGTCGATGGGACCTCACCCCACCTACCCCCACTCACAGAGAAAATGAACAAGGAATGTCCACATATATACACGTGGGGTCAGCCCCATAGAGGTACGCAACACACAATACACAAGAGACTCTCTCTCATTCTCCTCCTCCTCTCCTGCTTAGTTTTCTCAGAACTAACTCAGGCATCG
This sequence comes from Persea americana, assembly GCA_029852735.1. Taxonomy (NCBI): domain Eukaryota; kingdom Viridiplantae; phylum Streptophyta; class Magnoliopsida; order Laurales; family Lauraceae; genus Persea; species Persea americana. Next base: position 93,575,738 of record CM056811.1, on the reverse strand, counting down.
AAGCGCCTTCGGCTCACGGCAGCCAGGGGCTCTCACCCAAGTCATTTTCCTTCCCTTTTCAGGTTCTTGGCGTTCGGTATTCCCTGATCTACAAAGTTCATCTCAATTTAAGTGAGTGTCGTGTTTTCGCCGCTTATAGCAACGATATCCTTTTTGTTCAATTCCATAGCCTAGGAAAACACATACAACGGACTTGGGTGAATGTTTTGTCCGTTCATTGTTATGGAAAAGGACAAAGCAAGTTGAACCAAATATTTTCAGATGAGACAAATCTGGTTTTGCAGAAAATAATTTTTCATAGGGTGGAAGACCACCTAAAACAGTGGAGGGGAATCTATTTATTAAATAAACAAAAGTTAAAACGGATTCCCCCCAAAACATCATCGGAACATGAGAGGAGTAGATCAAGGAGCGAGCTGTATCAAGGATATGACGATGTTTCCTTTCTGTAATGCCATTCTGCTGTGGAGTGGCAGAACAGGACAACTGAGCTTGAGTTCCTTGAGTGGCTAAAAAATTTCGGAATCTACTACTGATGTATTCCCCCCCGGAATCGGACCTAAAGATTTTTACTCGTTTACCAAATTGTGTAAAAATCATATTAGAAAAAGTAGTGTAAATAGAATAGAATTCAGACCTATGTTTCATTAGATAGAGCCATGTAAAATGAGTAAAATCATCAATAAACAAGGCATAGTAGAGCGAACCACCTTTTGTTGGTTCGGAAGCAGGTCCCCAAACATCAGAATGAATTAAATCAAATGGAGCATGGGTAAAAGAAGAACTTTTATTATAAGGTAAAGCATGTTGTTTACCAAGTCGACAACCAAAACAATATGAAATGTCTGTTACAGAAAAGTTACCAAGATAGCCAGCAGAATGTAAAATTTTCATTTTATTCAAAGATAAATGTCCTAATCTAGAATGCCATAAAAAGAAAGGTGCTACTGTAGAAGTAAGAGCGACGAAAGAAGTAGCTTGTGCCGGCAGGTGTAACAAGTGAAGATGATAGAGACCTTCGGACCTATGGCCTGTCCCAATCTGCTTCCCGGTGCGAGTATCCTGTACAAAACAACCATTCGATGTAAAGGAGACAAGATAACTAGATGAGGTCAATTGACTAATAGAGATCAAATTTACAGAGAGGTCTGGAACACATAGTACAGTACTAAGAGACAGATTCCTAGTGGAAACTGAACCAATTGTAATGACTGGAAGTGGTGTGTCATCTACTGTATGCATTTTCAGATTTCTAGAAGGAGGATGACAACTATGTAATAAGGAAGAATCACAAGTCATATGATAAGAGGCACCAGAATAAAAAAGCCATACAGAATTTGTTTTACCTGATGCACCAGACATAGTCATTGCCGAACCTAGATCAGAAGGAGATGCAGCCATAGGAGAAGTAGAATTGGATGTTAGAAACAGTTGTTGCATACGCTCATCAATCATGGACTGAATTTGAGAAGTGGAAAGAACCTCTGCAGCATTTGTTGTATGAGCAGCATATTGCTTGGACTGATGGGACTGATTCTGGGTTGATGGGCGCATGTGCTAAGGAGGTGCATATGCTGAGCCCCGAAAGTTGTGCTTTTGAGAAGTCCGACTGTACTTATTATTTTGCTGAGTTGGACAAATGGGACAGTTGTATTTCCAATGGCCATTTTTTTTTGCAGTAGTTGCAGATGTCTGAAACACCAAGAGGAACAGAATGCTCAGCTTTCTGTGGGAGTGCATGTGCTGATAAAACATGTTCATGATCTATATGTTTCTTTCTGGTAAGGGAACTTTGTGTTTGTTCTTCTGCTAATAACTCAGATAATGCTAGATCAACTGCTGGAAGTGGAGATCGATGCAACAATAAGCCACATACATGGTCAAAATCAGATCGCAAAGCCATGAGAAACTGAACTAGCCGAGTTTCTTCCCTATATGTATGGAAGGCGGCAATATCATCAGCATATTTGAACTGAGGCTCCATTAAAGCAAGTTGATCCCATAAAGAAGTCATTTTAACATAGAAATCATGAATAGAATCATTTCCTTGCTCAGCAGTTTTGATTTCCCATTCAATTTGATAGGGACGAGCAGTATTAGTCTGAGTGTAGAGTCTTGCTAAATAATCCCAAGCTTCTTTAGGATAATCAAATTTAGGTAATTGATTGCCAATAGAGGGAATGACAGAATTAGCAATCCAGGAATTGATTTTTCCAACGGCAGATTCCCATTCTTCATACTTGCTGTCTTTAGAATCTGGTTGGGCTATGGTACTGACAACGTATTTCCAAAGCTTTTGTCCTATCAGAAAATTTTGCATAAGGTGAGACCAATATGCATAATTGGTCCCATCAAGAATGATAGCAATTCCAGTAGCACGGTCAGAAGGCATTTGAAACAAGACAGAAGGTCCCAAATAACTCTTAGAATGTGTAGATCTGATTTTAGATGGTGCAGATTTGAATACAGAGGTTCAGATCTGAACAAAAGATAAAAAATAGCCAAAAACAAGAATGTCGACCTTCTCTGGAAGGGAAAAAGCAGATCACATGGGGCCCAGATGATGATCAAACAGGGATCAGCTCTTAGAGCAATCTCACCAAACAAAATTCGATCCTTCCTAAGTGGATTATACTCCTGACAAACAAGAAAGAAAGAGGTGCAACGGGTTTGATGAAAACCAGAACCCAAAAGTCGACAACCACAAATCAGGGCTAATGGCTTACCTCTGATGGATCGAAAATCTTGAAAAAATATTCAGAAATCCCAAAATATTCAGACGACCCAGAGAATGCTGTTGAGGTTGAAATGATCCCAGGTGGGCCACGCCTGATCACAGCCAGTTATCTGATAGTATCAAGCCTTTTCTGGAGCATGCAGACACAGAAGTTTGCACTGATCTTTTTAAACAGTAAGATGATGGATAGATGATGATGGAAAGAAGATCATGTAGAGGTCGAGAGCTTGATCTAGCTCTGATACCATATTACAGAAGCTACAAGAAGAAGACAGTATTGAGGAATGGATTCGATGATCAACATGATAGCATCAATTTGTCTTATATATTTTGCTGTGTATATTTACAGTTAGTATATTCCTTGATGAGGGTGATATTCAGATATTAAGGAAACTAACCTAAAGATTACAATGAAGCTAGCTGTACATAAACTGTCCAATGACTAAGTCATTTGGGCCTATTATTTTGGGTTTGAACTGACCTAATAGGCTGTGTTGACCCATGTGGGTTACTCCTGTCTTTACACTTCTAACTGACATTGGTGATAAACTATACACCATGAAATCTTGAAATGGGCCTTATCTATTGGATTGCAGTTGGAAATGATGAATGGCGATGATATCAAATCAAGGTCTTCTCTTGGAACTTTAATAGGAAGTCAAGAGACCTAAAGTACAGAGGTAATTTGTTTAAGTTGACAATTAGTCATAAATTGAATGTAAACTTCCTTAAAACAATGTATTACTTTCTTAATGGTACAAAAGATGTATCTTTTATCTTTCTCTCTCTCTCTCTTCAAAAGTTCAGGGCCCTGGAATCAATCAATAAAGACTTAACTACATAAAGATAGAGACTGAAGAAATAACTAAACTATATTGTTGTCAAGGAAGATGGTTAAACTCCCAAGTTTTTTCACATTTTTTTGAACTAGTAGATTTTGGATCTTGTGCTCTTCTTTCTTTTTCCCTTTATCATTGACTCTTAAATTGCTGTGTAGGGTAAGTATAACCAACAGATAGTCAGGTACCAAGTCAATAGAACTGTAGGCCGTAAAGAATAAGAGGGGTCAATTAATAAGTTTAATTTTCAAACTATGATGATTTAATATTCACTGGTGGGTTGTCGGTGTAGTAATGAAAATTGTGGAGATGTAGACTTGGGTCTTTCCAATCAATTTAGTTAATTGTAAAACATGTGAGTGAGATCCGACTATACATGAAGGGAGGCCCATCATGAAGGGACCCTGACACAAAGTTCAGTTTTTGCCCCTCATTTGGTAATAGTAAACTGCAAATTTATGTGTTGTTACAGAGGAATCAAAGAAAACTATGGACTTTTTTTTTCTGGGTTCTTTCTTCGACATAGGTGTTTGCTAATGACGAGAGATTTTAGTCAAGGATTGATGAAAGCGAGTGAGAGACAGATTGACAGTAGTGATTGAAGCATAATTTCACATTGCTTTAATCATATTGCATAATTCGTCTTGCATTTTAGGTAGCATTTGTGCTCATGCAGAAATGTTTAACATCGTAACCCATTTTAGATATCTCAAATTATATTCTCATTTTTATTAAATAACACTCTAGGCTTGTTTGTTTCATGTAATTGAATTTCTAGAAACTTTAAGATTTTATATTTTTATAAGTAGTTAAAAATAAATGGTAAAGTGTGAATATCTACAAAGTACACAATCAAATAACCTCATCTTTAATGAAAATTGAATCACGGGAAGATGGGAAATGAATACACAGACTTCACCCTCGTAATTCAAGTTCTAATGAAGTCAAGGTCCCATCCACAATGTTGTCCCCCCCACCCCCCCTACCCTAACAATCCTATAATAAAGCTCATTTGACCGTCAATTCCTACTGATAAATTAATTTTTTTTACTTTTTCAAAACTTATTCAAATAATTTATTTATCGCTCAACTCATTTGGATACTAGGCACTAACTTCTCTAAATTTTTTTTCTCAAACGACAACCCCTAGGCTTTTGGCTAGGGGTATAACTTTTGTTCTCATTCTCTTCTCCTTCTTTGTTCATCGTCCTTATTTGAATCTCTTATTTGTCCTCCTTTCTTCTTTTTGATTTTTTTTTAATGTTTTTACTGCAATTCATCAAAATTTTAATTTAGAATAAAAACGAAATGAGGCAAAGTCACTCATAAAAGGGTTTGAATGCTCATGCCGGTGATATAACGTGGCCTCATCCACTAAGTCTGACTTACGAAAACAATCTAAGCAAATGAAATGATTTGTGGAACCACCTTATTTTTCAAATTTTCATTGGTGATGAATCATAGATGGGGTTGATGCTAATCTATCGTTAGCTCAATGGTAAGGCACCTCCTTCTCCACTAAAACTATGATGATTAATATAGCAGTAATGGTCTAATGGTTAAAGACTTGGGTAGAGACAGAGGCCATGAGTGGGTGTGGGAGTGTAATGTAAGAAAGAAAAACCAAATAAAAAGTTCGGATCATCTAGGGCTTTCACTCATAGAAATCCTTAGTTAAAAGAGTTGAGTTTCATAGTGAGGCCCACCTATTTTAAAACTTGAGCCACTCAAAACAAAGGGTCTCCGGGACCCAAGAAATCTTTTTTTTTTTTTTTGGGGGGGGGTGGGGAGAATTTTTCTAGGAGGGGTACATATAAAAAATAAATAAAGTTCTCAAATTATACATGGGCATTTTTGAAAATTTTGGAAGGGCTGGGCCATATGTAAAAAAACTATTGAAATTATGAAAAGTTAAAAGGGCTCTTTTGGAATCTTGGGGGGGCCATGGCCCTTGCCAGCCACCCTCTGGTTCCACAACTGGGTCTCCCACTATGGTGTATTCCAAAAGTTTACTCCAGTGGGAGTCGAATGCACCATAAGATTTATCAACTTATTAAAAGCGTGATTGAATCATTCTTATAAATAATAATTAATCAAAATTTCTCTCAGACAATCAATCTTATTGTAGGACCAAATCTTATTTAGATATAATTTATGGATACATCATATGTTGTGGACCATTTATTTTGAACAGATTGGATTTTCAATAGATGGACTGTACTATGGAGTTATGCTCTTTTAAGTAAGGATTCCTGAAGTCACAACGTTTTGAAGTAACCCCCTGCAAATTGTGGAAATTTGTTTGTTTTTTCTATTTTTGCCCATTTTTATAGTAATTCTTTTAGATAGAGCCCCCTTTCCAATTTTTTGGGTCCGCCCCTTACAGTGGTACAACCTTTCATCGTAACAATCTTCATAATCGATGGCTAAATGGAAAGGTCTCATAATAAATAATATTAAAAGAACAAAAAAAGAGGAAAAAGGCCTTTGTAAAATACATCACTACCTATAGATTTGAGCTCCAATGGCTAATGTTGTAGGTGTGATTCAACCCACAAGCAAAAGCCACTTTGAATATGCTTAACCATACGCTCCGAATAGGGGTGGCAAATGAGTCACGTCAAATAAAAAATGCATAGGATTGACCGGGGTGCCTATAAGTTGAAACCAACTCGGATCCAAAAGGTTCTTAAAATGGATCATAAAACCTCAAGTCACACCCAAATTTATAAACAAGTGTTAAATGAAGGCTATTGCGGGGGATTGGTTTGACCAACAAGTGGGTTCACACCAAGCTCATACGGACCAACCACTCTTGCTATCATCATCATCAATCCTTTCTTAACTACGTTGGAGTCTGCTATATAAATTTTGTTTCTCTATTTAGATTTAAGTGAAAACCACATTTGCCATATTATTGGCAAATTATGCAAAATCTCTTGATCAACCCGTTGGGGTTTCTTGATCTAAGGAGCCCAATTGCATGCTAGGGTTGGTTATAAAATCTTGCAATAAAGATCATCGGTCTTGATATGTGGCCTATATATGAATATGAGAAGGGAAAAAAATATAATTTTTTACTCCTTTTTCTTACTGTGGCAGTTGGAGTCGCGTGCTGATTAATGCTTAATCAGTGTATACTACGTTTCTTTGACAATTATTAAAATTGACTTGGTCTTGAATTCACTGCGTGCTTTTGAAATTGAACCTTTTTATTTTGGTAGGTAGAGGTGAGTGGTACACTAGTAACACTATACAACTGTGAGACCTGCTTGCCGGGGATTGATCCTCGGCGGCAACTATACGAGATAAGACGCCCACGCTACTGGGTTGTTCCATTTTTCTCGAATTTAAAGTTTTAATAAAGAAAAACTTCATGTGAGCAGGTATCCCTAAATACTTTAGTAGGACCTATTTAGAGATAGTGGACTATAAAACAAAGACCCCCCTTCTTGGAAGATGATCACCATTCTGAATTTGGCACGCATCCAAATCAAACGAGCATCGAATTGATTGTATACTCTTTTGAATGGTAAAAACTTGGGAATGGCCTATCAAGTAGGTAGAATGATATGGGAGCCTCCGTCAGCATACATGGGTAGGTTGGCGAAGGGGGAAGACCTTTTGCCATCCCTCCCCCAGGTGGGGCCCACAAAAAAGCTGCCTCCCTCCCAGGGTCATGGTCAAGGGTCACTAGATTAGCCCGTTACCGACTTGGATCACCACCACAAATAATCTCCTAAATTAAATAAAAGGAGTCCACATCCCGATTTGGCTTTCACCTAGAGAAATCCTAAGTTAAAGGTGCGAAATTCCACAGAGAGTCCAACTTTTTCAAAATCCAAACTATTCGTAATAAGACACCCTTAAGATATCTTCAAGTACTATATCAATCAGAGTTTTCCCCACCGTTAATTGACATTTTGATGAAAGATATAATAATGAATGTGAATAAAATTGAACTATTCATAGTTTATATCAAATAGTTAGTCTAACGGTGGAAAAAAATTTAAATTTAAATAAAATATAATAAAATCCCACATACCTAGAGGTCATTTATTTTAAATGGTTCTGATTTTAAAATGTGGGGCTCAATGTGGAGTTTAACTCTTTTAATTAAGGATTTCTCTAGGTTTAGGCCTCAGGGGATCCGGATTCAAATAAAAACCTTATATGATTTCAGAGCTAAGTAATTCTAGCCTCTCTCAGTCATAGGTACACCATTCAACAGTTGTAGGTCTCACTAAATTACCAGTAAAGACTCTCTAGGCTGGATAACAAAATTTCGTATACGACAGTCAAATGGTCAATATCTCACCTCATTTTCCTTCTCTCTCTCCACGTGACTCTTTTGACATGCCAGCTAATTTCTCCCTAGGTTTTACTTTTCTTTTCAATTTCATCCTCGTCCTGCCTAGCACGTTACAAGGGTCATCCAGATGATGGTCATCCAGATGATGGGCCACATCATAAAAAATTGAATGGACAGGATGAATGGTGTTTTATACAGCCCCTGATCAATTGACAGGCATTAACAACCAACGACAGATGAAGCCAAGATGGGCATGCATTCATGGCCCCACATGGATAATTAGGCACACCCATGTAGAACTTGGACGGTCCAAAGTGCGTTCCATTTTTTTTTTAAATGGACGGATGAGATATCCAGGTGTGTGTCTGACAGACGCATTTACCCGCTAAATTTGGCGGCACAACCTGAGAGCTTGATAAGAAGAAAGACTAATCACATCTATAAACAGGAGAGATCAATATAAGACCATCTATATATCTAAATGGTAGATTCTGTTGTTGGGCTCTATCTTTCTATGAGCAGTGGAAACATGGAGGGTTCTGTTTCTCTCTCTAGTCTACTCTGCTCAGAAAATGAATCTTGCTTAGATGAAACTCAGGAAGAAGAAGAAGAAGAAGAAGAACAAAGATTGTGCTGTATAGATGATATGGGTCTTTCACCAACTGAAGATGAATATATAGAGATGTTAATATCTAGTGAAAGAAACTACTGCAGCAGCGAAAATATTGGATCCTTCGACGATTGCTCCACTGAAAACTGGTTGAGAAGTGCTTATATGGATGCTGTTCAATGGATTCTTAAAGTGGGTCTCATTGATTCTTGTCATGCTATCAAATCTTGAATATTTTTGGTTATTGGGTTTCATCTGATATTTAGATTTCTGTTTTGTTTTAATCAGATGAGGGCTATTTTCGGCTTCAGTTTTCAAACTGCTTATCTTTCTGTGACGTATCTATATCGATTCCTATTGCGCCGTGAAGTAGATGTAAGTGATGATACAGAATCGAAGCACCTTCTCTTTTATATGTATTTTGTTCTTCCTCCTTGTGTGAATATAAAAATATGATCTTTTATGTTTTAGCAGAATGGAAAGTGTTGGGCGATTCAATTGTTATCAGTGGCGTGTTTGTCTTTGGCTGTGAAGATGGAAGAATGCAAAATCCCTCCACTATCAAAGTTTCGTGCGGACGGTTACACCTTTGATTGGCAGGTTATTCAAAGAATGGAACTTTTGGTTCTGAATACATTGGAATGGAGAATGAGTTCTGTTACCCCATTTGCCTATCTACACTATTTTAGCATTAAATTCAGCAATGAATCTAGGCCAAACACAGTGCTTTCTAAGGCTGCAGGACTCGTATTGGAGACGACCAAAGGTAAATTACGCGGAATTTAGTGACAATTGCTTAATTTCTACCTCATTTGTTGATTAAACAGCTTGTAAATCTGTTGTTTGTGCAGTGTTGAATTTAATGAAATATCGCCAGTCTGCAATAGCTGCAGCAGCTGTTTTGGTGTCATCTGATCAGACGCTAACGAAGAGATCGGTCGACTTTCAGTTGCGTGGAATTTCATCTTGTGGATGCTTAGAAAATGTGAGTTCTATTTCAATAAGATGTTTGGTATTTGGTTCTTGAAAGATAACAGATTTTGATCTCTGTTAATTTCTTTTTATCAGGAGCATGTCTTTGCATGCTACAATCAGATTCTGGAGTTAGAGAAGAGGAATATGAAAGTACCCCATGTCATTAAATCCCCTGATCTATCTGCAATCTATGCAAGCTCAGTGGATGTTGTTGATGGTGGTGCCTCGGCCACTTCTATAAGTAGCAAGAGAAGAAGGCTAGCTTTGAATGAACACGACCGGGATGGCCATACATCCGACCGATAACAGATTTGTTGAAGGAAACTAATTGCAGGTCGCAAATGGCTTTGCCAGAGATGATTTGATTGATTTGTTGGTTTATTGGTCTAATGAGTGTTTTATCTATCACTCAATAGATATGATTTGTTACTGATTGAGAATTCCATTTACCAATATGCCTAGAAAGCGTTTTGGTTTGAAGGTTTGATGGCAATCCCTGCCAGGTTTAGTGTAATCAAGAGACAGAAACAAGATTAAAAAGAAACAACAAAAAAACAGCTTTAGCCAACAGTGAAAGCTTACTCAAGTTCAAAAGCTTGAAAGAGGTGAGCCCAAGGAAGGCTGTTAGGCAACAGTCACTCAAGGAGTCCTTTTCATTCATCAAAACATACCCACATATTCATTTCATTGTATTTTTTAATTTTTATTTGGAGGGTGGGGGGATGTTTGCAGAGCATGGAAGAGGAAAAAAACCATCAGTGGGGTTGAGTCTTTTATGCTTTATTTATATTTTACCCTTGCAATCCTTCCATTTGATGGGGTTGCTTGGGATGCTTCTCATGTCTTTCAAAAGGCTGAAAGCAATGTGGGGGGATGGAAGTTTGATTTGATACACTCGTGTTGCATTCTGGCCATCATAAAAGCATGTAAAAGGGGAATTTGATTGGATTTGTTTGAATGTTGGGGGTGTCTTTTGGGGTTGCTTTAGCTGATGCTCTGTGTTGGGGCCTCTGAAATCCACATTGTTGTGGAATCAAAGGCATTGTTCGAGGATATGTTAATCTTAAATCTGTGCCAAAGTTGTGTTGTGCGCTCTCAAATATTTGTAGAAACATCATTTGGAATGGAGAATTCAACAAAATGAAGAGAAAAGTCCATGTGGGTTCCTCCCTATCTTTTCATGGAGCTCAAAAATCAAAGATGTGATGGCTTTATTCCTTCTTTTTCATCTCCTCTCCTTTATTAAGCTTCCTTTTATGCAAGACAATACTCAAAACTAATCTTCCCTTTCACAAATGGATGTGGAAGTAATTCATAACCCTGATATTAGAACAACTTAATCTGAGAAAATTGATAGGATTTTAGACCATCATATGGTTCTGATTCTGTATTGGACCACCAAACCGTATCCATTGGAATATATGTTCTGTCAATCATTCATCGAAGATGGCATCAAGAATTGTTGCGATTCAATGGTAAACCTACAGGCACATCAAGCAAATTCCTGTAGAATTGCATGGAATTCAAGGAATTGTTCTATTTAGCATTAAGGGGTGAAGAGTTAGAGGGTGTTCGTAGGATTCATTTTCTTGGGTTGATTCAACAGTAGTGAATTTAGTGCAAGTTTCTTGTACTTGATAACTCAACTGAGCTTTCCTTGCAAATGTATGGGTATAGTTTCATGCTCTCATTTAATTAAGTGGTTCCATTTCCCATCACAGTCCAATATTCCAATCTAGATCTAACACTATTGAATTCCCCTGCCAGGTACTTTTCCCATATGAGTATTTCATTGATTAAGTCCTTCCTGTAAAAATTCAAAGTTGAAGCCAGTGCAGACCCAAGCTAGTACTTGGCTCTGTCCATCTCCTGCTGTATTTGTTGTACGAGCAGAGAAGGCTAGCTTCCACTTCAATTATATCCACCAGCTACTGTAGCAGTTGAAATCTGTGGTCCAAAGGTGGTTGACCTAGTCAAAACAAAAACCAAATTAGAGAGACAAAAAGTTTGCCATTTCCCAAATTTGATATCAATTTGATCTAATCATGTTTTTAAGGACGTTCTTATGAGACTTTGTTGGCATCACATCATCCACCCAATTGGCAAAAAAGATTTCTGGTCCATGGTGAACTCGGAAAATTTTCTAAAATGTGTTAGAAAGGCAAACAATTTTCTCCGCCTCTATTTTCTCCGCCTTTGTTCCTTATTGAAAATGACCAAAGGACATGTTTGTACAATGCTGGAATTCTATGTCATGCCCTCTTTTGGTGTCGTAGTGGAGTACCTAAGCTGGGGACCATTTTTAAGTTCTGTTAATGGCATGCCACGTGGACTAATGACCACATTAACAAAGGAGGGAGTCTCAGTCAATCCTTAGATCAAGACGATAATTAAATCCATCTTCCATATCAACGACAAGGAAGATGGGTCTTTTAATGGGAAAGAGCTCTTTATAGGTGCGCATGAGGATTGTCAGATGCACGTGCCATTCCTTATTTGGACTTTGACCGTAGAGTAGAAGACTAAAATTACGATGATGAAGCTTTGATTTTGTACGTGAGGCCCAGAGTTTGATCATCAAAACGATCCATTGATGGGGCCCACTGTAGATGTACACTAGCTGGAGTCACATGAATCCAGCTTTCCTGATCTTAAACAGTTTTAGTGGGCCCCGATCAGGGGCGGGCTTAAGAAATTCTAACTTAGCGGTTTTACGTAAGAGAAATACTGTGGGAAGGGACAAATTAAAAAAAAAAATAGTAATTTTGATATTTTCTCAGATATGGGTGTAGACCTCAGCCCCCAGGACCTTCTACCTGGGTCTGCCCTGGGCCCCATCCATTGGCACACGATGACTTGTAGGGTCCTGATTGATCCCATAAGATGCGTGCACACTTTTAAGCGAATGATCCAAACATTCCTATGTTGCCCTAATTTTCATTTTCAATATTTGTGAAAGGAGAGGATTCTATGATTAATGATTAAAAAAAAAAAAAAAAAACCTACTGTGATAATCTGTGTAGACTACTCTTCCATTGTTTGATACCGACACCTTTCTTTCTTGAAAAAGATGAAATGAGTTTTTCCAGTGGAGAGATTCTATTTTTTTTGATGGGGGGATAAGGATGCAGCATTCTGTTCTCTCTCATTGGACATATACACCTTGAAATTGAGGATTAAGCAAAATGGCAATGGAGGCCAGATGTTTGATGGTTAATCCAAACTGGTGGAACAGATCTGGCTCTGCTCCCCAGGATGCATTAGTTATCAATATCTAATCTATACTGGTTGGGCCTAATCTAATGGCCAGGTCAGATTAATTAACAGGTCTGGCTCAGGTTAGTCATAAACCCACTAAAAGCTGAGCAAATAACAACCCTAAAGTTTTACAAAACCCATGTGGGGTCCACACACAATTATGTGACATATGGGACTGCGAGTGCCACATCCAAGTCATTCAAAAGGTCGGTGCACTTTGTTCATGTTCTGGCCCAAATAAGTAGGTCGGTTCATCAAATGGGCGACGTATGCATGAGTATGACATCCATGATCCATGATGCTGGTCTTTAAGCTATGCCTGGCAGGTGTCAACCCAAACCAACCTCTCATTAACCCATTAAAGATGGCTCCTTTCTTCCCCTTTCACCAGCCTCCAGGCAATGAGACTTTCTGTAGGAAGGATAGGAAGCATCAGAACCACTTAGTCCAGATCTGCACCATTGTCTTCAGGATAGAAGTCGTCTGTTATCATCAAAGTATTGTACCAACTATACTTAATCAGCTACATAAAGTTCAGAAAAGAGAAAAGACAAATGTTGGAGAGAGGTTGGTTTCATGAATTCAACAACCTTTCATGTCTTTCTTTATAACTTAATTTAAGAATTTACTAGTCTCGGTAAGGTTGTTGAAAGGCTTGAATCTAGCCTCAATCGGTCAATCCACTTAAATTTAGGGGGCCTTTCACAGGCATTTGGGTCCAACACACAGAACCAAGTCATTGCGTATGGTTGGAAACTCTTATCTGGCTAGGTCCAAGCCTGATGCACTCTTATTTAAATGCATTTGTATTTTATATGTATATTTATTATGTGTTATGTGGTACGTTTTCTAAACAATATATAAATATATATATATATATATTTGCTATCAGAGGGTTTCCAACTTTTTGGGTTAGACTAATTTCTCCGGGTTTAGAGAGAAGTCGGATAAACTCCCTTGGAGCCCCATTGTGGTAGTGCAGTTTCGAACCTACAACCGCAGGGTGCAAACAGTTAGCCTAGGCCAACTGATCTACCCCTTGGGGTTGAATATATGAATACAAAAGATGTATTTTTAAGATGTTCCTATTATAATATATTAAAGCCAAAGATTTTGGCTTTAATTTTGATTAATAGTTCTAATTTTGATTAACAGTTATGCCTTTTTACTCAGATATTCCACATTCACTCTCTACTATTTATTTTATACACGCTTGTATCTTTTTGTCATCAAACCACTCACGTCTACTCTCTACTTTTGTAAAAATACTCGTTAACCCTCTTCTATTCCCTTTGTGCCCCGGTTGTCGTGTTTTCATTTTATGCAATTTCCTCTATGATTATTTATTTTGCAATGTATGGAGATAACGTGCTGTGAGCGGATTATTGTGCTAGTATAATTTTTTTTATCAACTCATGCTCAATCCCAACACCTGAATCAAGGTCAGAATGTGCTAAGAGGTAATTGTATGGTTGACATTGGGACTACTCATTCCGCAAATGACTAGACTTTGATCCTGACCAGTATGGTCCAATGAAGCTAGATTTGGACTCCTTAATTGTAAATGGCTCAAGCCTGAATGTAGAAGCTGATCAACAAATAGGGATAAAAAAGGGACAATTTTACAAAATATTTATAAAGTAGAGCCAAAGCATGGTTCACAAACGCACACATATATAGAACCCTTTTTTGTATTTAGCAGAAAAGTTAGGGAGCGCCAACAAATACCCTTCATATTAAACCCTGTGGTTCCAATTTCAAACCGCAGAAATGGCGGGATCTTCATCTCTCTCATTGTCTTCTTCCTCATGACATCCACCCTCTCTCTCCCTCCAAAACCTAGAATCAAACACACCAAGAATCATGGAAAAGACCCTCCGCTCTGCTCTCCATTCCTCTCCTGAAGAATTCCTCATCTGCGCTTCCAAACTCCCTCTAAAATCCTCAAAACCCCTACTCAAAACCCTAATCCACAAAATTCCCCCCTCCTCCCCACTCATCTCCTCTCTCCCCTCCTCCCTCCATCTCTCCATCTCCCAATCCATCAATTCATTCTCCCAATCTGATGGCCCGTCTTCGCCGCCTTCTCCCCCGTCCAAACGCCCCCGCCGCAGGCTGTCCCCCGACACCTCTCCACCAGATCCCCACCGTCAGACCCTCCTCAATTCCCTCCGAAGCTACACCTACATCCTCCGCCTCTGCCTCTCCCACCCCAAGAAGCCCTTCCCGCCGTCCGATCTCCTCCCGTCCGCCTGCGCCCTCCACGACAGCCTCATACTCTTCGAATGGGACCCAGTCCTCATGCTTGATATCGCGGGGCTGTGCGAGGAGTGGTGGAAGGAGCACCTCCCCTGGCGTGAAACCCTAATTTCTCAGTCGCTCCCTTTCCTGCTCTCGCGGTCGCTGACGGAAGGGAAGAAGGTCGATGTCCGGAGGGTTTGCGCTCTACGTGATGCACTCTTGCTGCTTGATTTTGACGATGAGAGTATTGAGGATCTGAAGCTTCTGCTCGTCCGGTGTATTATTACCCCTTTGTATCTGAAGACAGAGGAAGGAAGGCGCTTCGTGGCATCGCTGTTTGGACTGAATTTGCAGCTCACCAAGGAGGCTTTGGCCATGATTCGGGCGCAGATTCCATTCGGGAGGAAGTCGATTCTGGAGGCATATGGGGAGGTTCTGTTTCGGGGGTGGAAGGCTGCTGATGGTGAATTGAGGGGTGAAATTGAGGATGGGTTCTTGCAGGGTTTGGTTGAAGGGGCGATCCATGCGAGATCGAGATCGCTGGCAGGTTCGGTGAGGAGGGTTTTGGGAGGGTTTATTAATCAGAGGACTACTGATGGGGTTGAGAAGCTACTTTTCCGGCTTGTTGAGCCGGTTCTCTTCCGGTCACTCCAGGTATTATTGGTTGCTGTTTGTTTTAATGGTTTTTTTTTTTTTTTCATTTTTTTATGTTGGAATTGTTAAATGGTGTGCATTGGATGTTCATGCTATTTAGGGGTGAAATCAATGCTCATTCAATGAGATCATTTAGGAATTGTACTTGTAGTTTTGATCGGTTAGGAGTGGAAAATAACCCAAATGAAATTTGATGCTAGTTCTTGACAAAAGAATTTTTTTTCTAATTCAATAAAAGAATGACGAACAAACTAATAATTCTTTTATCCTACCCCCCTAAAAAATCGATAATTGTGCATCCTGGTTCCACTCCAGAAACATATTTACATCAAGGATGAACAGTGAAACAAACACAATCTTAGTAGCTACTGAGTACACCAAAGTAATATTGCAAATGGTTCTGAAGATTCTAGATGGTTTAAATAAATAGACAAATGAGGCTGAGCCTGAGTTCTTTTCAGAAATACCAATTGGACCAAAGACAATTATTTCAATATGAAAACTAATGCAGAAATGATATCTCCACCTCCAATGGAAAATGGTGATGAACCAAAACAGGGTGTGACCCACTTTTTTTTGGGTCATGAAAGAATATTTTGGAGATTGATGATGGAGGTCTGCAAAGAAGCAAAATAGGGTTTGCTTCACCTGTGAATTGTCTTTTATTTTGGAGTTGATAAAAAGGCAGCGTCCTTGTTTTTTCCTGTTTCTTGGAGAAGACGGTACAAATACAATGCTTTGTTCCACTGCCCTTTTTATCTTGGGAAAGGGAAACACGTTTGCAGGATGGGGGCTGCTAATGAACAATAAAAGATGAGAAAAGAGAAGATGGGGATGGCTTAGTTTATAACTATGACAATTGAAACGGTGGGGTTCAGATCGATATTGGTAGATGATGAAATAAGTGAGAGAGAGGTCATTTATTCATTTTGGGAGTTTCAAGGTGGATCGTGATTCCTAAATTTTCGTTTGGTCGAACCTTGTGGAACGGTCTTTAGAGGCAGATTATAAAATTCAACAAATAATTGGGTTTGTCAGCTTGAACACACCTTCTGGGACATGTTGTTATGTCAACACGCTGATTGATGAAATTTTAAACTTAGCCCTTTTGTCTGATAAAGCCTTATTAGTTGGTCTTACTTGCTAGATATGACTGTTATCGTTCTCTTAGTGGATAGTCTTAGCAGTCAAACAGCTATAATTTTCTTGATGGATAGCATTCCTCATTTCCTCCTCTCTAGCTGCTAATTGTCTTCTTAATGTGTAGCACCAGAATAGCCTTAAGTTTTAGTTAATGACTAGAAATATTAATGACTAGAAATTTCGGTAAATATCTACATTGTGTACTAAACATACTTGTTTCAATTGGCATGCAAATACAATCTATAATGAATCACTCAGACCTTGACACGGTCCCTTTATTATTTATTTGTCATTGGCAGGCTGCAAACTCAAATGTTCGTCAAAATGCATTACATTTACTCTTAGATATGTTCCCTCTTGAAGATCCAGATGCGACAAAAGATGTGAAAGACACTGTGCTTCACAAACAATTCTTTTTATTGGAGAGATTGCTTGTAGATGACTGTCCTGATGTGAGAGTTGTTGCAGTGGAAGGTTGCTTCCGTATTCTTCGTCTATTTTGGGAAGTAATTCCTCCTTCAACAATCTCAAAAATGTTAGCAAAACTTGTAGATGACATGCAATATGATTCATGCACTGAGGTCAGACTTTCAACACTGAATGGAGTTATATATTTACTTGGCAATCCACAAACTCATGAACTTCTAAAAGTGCTTCTTCCAAGATTTGGGAAGATGTTTGTGGATCCTGTTCTCTCTATTCGAGTGGCTGTTGCCGATCTTCTTCTAGCCGTGAGAGACATTCGGACTTTTCAATTCAATAAGGTATGCAGTTGTTTCAATTTGGCACTTCTTAGTATTTGGTGCTTTTTTATGTGCTGGATGGACTTATAGTTTGATGTCAATTATTGCAGTCCTGAAAAACATGAATTTGCCTGGTAAATCTTATTTGTTCGAACGATTTATTTATTTATTTTTCCTTCCAGGTGGTTGGTTTAGATACCTTGTTGTCATCTCTTGCAAAGGATCATTCCCTTGTCGCTAAAAAACTAACAAGGCTGCTAATGCCATCTTATTTTCCTCTGAAAGTAAGTTCAAAAGAGGCATGCAACCGGTTTATTGCACTTATAAGGAGGTCTCCTACTGCTGCTGCGCGGTTTTGTGAATTTGCTTTATCAGAAGGAGCATCTCTAAAATCACTCATGGAACTTGTTAGAGTCTGTGTTGATTTTATCTTGTCTCCTGACAGTCTGAAATTCAATCACGTTGATGGCCTTTTTGCTGGTGCTGCCAACATATGTCGCAATCTATCGACCGAATCATCTAGTCAGATTGCTCTGAATGAGTTATTTTCAGGTGAAAAGCTGAAGTCCTTATTTATGGCAGCAAAGACGCCCCATTCACGAACTTCTGTCTTAAGCATTGCTTCAATGGTTCATTTAGATAACGTGTCTGAGCCTCTTAAGCATTGCATGCGCTTAATCATGAATTGTGATGGTTTGTCAGAAAATGTTGATAGGCAAGCAGAAGTTCGTGCGGCCCATAAGTTAATGTTGTCTTGTGATAGATTCAATGCGTTGTTTGAAGCATTAGCAAACAATTTGCAAGAAATTGCTTCCAGGTTTCATGAAAAATTTGGCTTGGAAATGGCCAAACAATATGTGCCATCTGTAAAGAGGAAAAAGGTAAGACTGTCCAGGAAATCCTCCATGAAATCAAGTCATTCAAATGGAAAAGGATCAATGAATTCTAGCATGTCCAGTGTGGAGTATGAGCTTGTTGTTGCCTCAATGATTGCATGGCAGATCAAAGACCTGCTTGTGTCTGTAGAGACACGGAATTCTGTGTTGAACTCGCCAATGTTGAACCTGGTTTTCTCGGCTTTGAAGGTAATTGCTCAGGTAAATATTGAGCATTGCATGCATTGTGAATCCCTGGACACATCACCAGTTTTGGCATATGCTGCGGTTGCTATGCACATATCTCTTCAAAGTGTTGAGTTAACCGATACAAATGATATTGGGAATGAAGGGACTAATGGTTTGCAATCAACGAGACCATCACTTGAGGTAAGCAACATCTTTTATTTGTGTATTCTCTTTGAAAGCTTCCTGGGAAAAAAACAATCTCTCTTTGAAAGCTTTGATTTTCTATAGTTTGATTGCTTGAAAGGGTGGGATTTTCCCAATGCTTGTTCAATAAATAAAAGGTATGAACAATGAGAAAATAGAATTCTATTTAGAAAGAGGGATTTGACATGGTTTCAAAACTTGCAGCTCTTATATAAGAAAATATCATTTTAAGATGTACAATTTTATAGGATACCAATTGAAATAAAAATAGAAAATGCTCATCTAAAACTATTGATCATTGGTCAATACTTTAAAGGGAATACTTAGTGTGTATGTTTTACCATTAAGCTTAACATGAACGGGTGGATTGTTTCATTTTTCAGTTATGTAATGATTTTTATATCAACTAGGTTGAGGAAATACAATTGAAGGATTTTTATATCAACTATTGTATTTAGTTGCTGATCGTTTCAGATTTGTGCTTGACCCATACTCATATTCGATGTGTTAATCTGGTGGGCGGGTATGTCCATCATGGTAATTCACGTGACCACCATTATTTGTTATGATCGGTAATTTTATGTGCTTTCTTTCTTTATTTTGATGTTAAAACTTGTACACCATTGTTGCCATTATTGGGAGAGGATGGATCTTGAACATGTAAGTCATTGATATTTCTCCTTAAGACCATAAAATTTTGACTCAGTGAGTTGACCAGAGTCAGCTAGTTGATGGGTCGTAGACTAGGAAACCTGGTTGGTTGACCAGGCAAGTCAATAGTTTTTTTAAATGTCCTTGTTATAGGTATATACAATGTTCCAAAAACTGATTGATAAAGGCAAACTGGCCAGTTACCAGTACAATACATATCTGTATTTTTTTTTTTTTTTGGGTAGAAAATACATATCTGTTAAAATCTGTTGGGCAGGATTTTTAAAAGTTGTTGATGTCATGCTATTTATCCTTTCTCTGTTCTTTGAGTGGCAGTATGCAGAACAGCTTTACTCTTCTTGTTTACTGGACTGTTGTTCTTGCAGCAAACAACGTTGGACCTTATGCTGAACCATCTAATCAACTGCACAGAGAAGCTTTTCCATGTAAGCATCTCTGCAAAGTCTAGCAACCTTTGTCAAGGAGAGGAGAAAATAGTCAATCGTCGAAGATCCAAGCGAAGAGAAGCTCTCGCTGATGTCTCAAACACAGCTGAAGATGGTAAGAACAATATACTAAATCCTTAATAAACAAGAACAGCTACAACCTGCTTATGGGCTGGTAAAAACTATATTTATGCTTCCAAAAATGCAATTGAGGTTTTCCAAGGGAAATGTGTCCTACCTCTTTCTTCTGCCAAGACCAGTTTCTTATGTGCTGGTGTCTCCAAGACTCCATGTAGGTACCATTTGGGTGAACCCCAAATTGCAAGTAGTTTTTGGTGATTTAAAAGGTTAAAGATGTTTAGCCAATTGCATTCAGGGTGGAATTAAACACAAGAACTGCATATTATTCAGGCTGCTAGTAGTCTGCGCAAATTGAGTTTTTAATAACTAGTAATGCTGAAAATGATGAATCATGTTTTCAGAATGTGAACTTATGGGTGCAACTTGGTTGCCCTCAAGTTAAGTTGATTTGATCGAATTGCTTGGGAACGGCCAAGTTGGACTAAAGATGCATCCCATAAAAATACTTAAAATCTGAAAATTTTCTGAAAAATTAAAAAAAAATGAAAAACAATTTCCTATAACTTTCAAACTTAATGCTCAGGGTCTTAATTGTTGGTATTGAATCTAAGTACTTTTTGGTGGCCCTGTTTGAATTTTAGGTCGAATGTTTACATTTGGATGAACAGTAACTTGATATCTTTGCATCTCTAGATATTGCTTAAAAAGGGTTTTGATCTTCAAAGCTAACTTGAAGACATTGTTAAAAACCTTCTGTACTTCTCCTAACAAAAAAATGGGGAAAGAAATCCCAAACATATAGGTCCTGGCCATATAAGTATTAGGAGGTTTCTCGACTTGCCAGTGGGTGAATCTGAGGCGATTCATACTTGGCTAATTTTGAAAGCATGGGATGAAGACTCAATGAGAATAGAAAAGAATATCAACATCCTGTGTCAATAATGGCATTCAAACTCAGCTGGAACTTGGAATATTACATTTTGATTCTGTCACTATTAATGTTTTTTGTAGACATAATTGTAGATCAGTGCCTTGTGCCTATTATATTCGGTACGAGTTACTTGTATTTAAGAGGACGGATTATTAATGTTTGGTTGAATCTATTACAAACACAAAACTATACTTTATGTCCCCTTTAAAATGTCCATACTGACGTAATGTTGACATGATGATACATCGATTGGCCACACTGGACATCCAATTTGTCTGCATTTTGCTCTCATTGAAAGTTTACCACAGGCTGTAGCTGTGGTTTTCCATTTCCATGCCACCATTTGGATTGTTTTATGGTCTTCTGATGAGAAGATATTGTTGATGGTATGTCCTATGTTGTGTTCCACCTGACAAATGGCTTAAAACTGTTCTCTGTTGAGCACCTTATGATAAATTAAAGGATTGAAAAACTACGACTGTAACTGAGTATCCATTCTTGATTATTCATTCAGGTGCTGGAGATAAAACTGATCCACCTGTAGCAAAGAGGATTTCAAACACTGTGAAAATGGCCACCACAGTTCTCAAGTTCATTGTCGATGCTGCTTCTATGCAAGTTGTTTTGAACAGTCATCCGAAGGCCTTAAGGTTTGCATCAGCGTTTGCGCAGTATATCATCTCATCCATTGAAAATCTCCCAGACCATGATTCATTGTTCGAGGAGGATTTGAGAGAAACTTTTAATTGCATCAAGAGTTCCTTCACTTATGCATCCAAGCTACTTCATCTAGTGCTAAAGAATGCTAACGAATCTTCACCGCCATCCCTAGAAACCAGCCACCTCACTAGCAACCTTCTTGATCTAATCACTTCAGTTGAATTTCATCTGGGCTCGAAGCATGCAGCATACCTCATTGCTGTGGCCAAGCCTTGGCTTCCTGACCTAGTCCTGGCGTTGTCCTCTTGGCATATTCTGATCAAGGCAACGAAGGATGGGGACTTATCAGTTTTGCCTCACTATAGGATGCTCCATTGCTCACAATGGCTTACAGCTTTGTGCAAGATCGAGTTCTGTGAGCTAAGTGAAGTAAACAATGATGTGCGGATAGACAAGGTTTATGACATGAAGGATTTTTCTATGTTCAGGAAGCTTATAGAAATGGTGGTTTTGTTATTGAAGAAAGGGAACCCAAAGGTACTGGATGCAGTTGGCGCCATCTTTCTTAGAACTGTAATGGTTGGGCTGGAAAGACAGGACTTTGGGCTGGTTTTAGGTTTGTTGCATTTTGTGTGTATGAAGATGGTGGGACGTGAGCATGAAAGCTGGGAAAAGCTTGAACTGATGTCAGCTTCTCTGCAAGAGACATACTCTCAAGTAGAGAGGGAGATTCAGAATCCATCAATCAGCGAACGAGAGAAGCATGAGTTAGAGAGTGCTTGGTCATTGCTTGAATCTGTTGGGGTGGGTCATCCGTGAAGGACAGGCAATCGTGTTGATAATAAAAATGTACAGCAGCCCAGTCTCTGGCCTGCCTATGATCAATCTGACAACCTCCGACTCACTATTCCCTGTGAATTGATGGTACTAACTCCATTCTGAAACATCTGTGGGATTTATCATGCATTTTTTTTTTTAAATGTACTTTCTTTTTCCATGAGTTGAAAATTTTGAAGCTTTGAGGCCCTCAATTCAAGAGTTGGGATGATTGGGTGGCCCCTACATAGACCTCCCTCAATGTCCATGAATTGCATGCATGTCCTGGATATGACATTGAGAAGCCGCAGTTCACGAATTTGTTGAAGGGAACCAGCTGGAAGGAGTTGAAGCTGGAAAAACTGGGAAACAGAGATGAACTTATTTGCCATATTTGAAGAATGATGTTTTTTTTGCTGGTTAAGAAGAAAGGAAGACAGGGAAGCATTTTCTCTGTATGGATCTCAGTAACTCTGGTTTAACGCAATGAAACTAGCCCCAAGTGGTGTTTGTTTCCTGTTAAATTGCAATTGAGACACAAGGCCCAAATGAGGGGTCTCTAATGCCATTTGTTTAACTTGTAACATGCATTGTATTAAGGAGTAAAATCTGTTATATTCCCTTGGGTTCATTTTCAATTTGATACAACGAATGGTTTTCTATCTTTTTATCCCATCTCTGCATTTTTTGAAGTGTATGCCGATCTGGACCATCCACATGTTCTGTGGGTTGTCTTTGTTTAGCAATTTGCCTTTGCCACTTTGATATTTTGGCTGTATCATCCAATTGATCTCATTTCTGGCATGCGGACCGCTCATTTAGTGACCCAATGCATGAGCCGCTATGGATTGCAATGTGAAAGCATAGTGTAGAAGTTCGGATACTACATTGGCTCATCTTTTGTCTAGCCATTCGTGTTAATTTTGTATTTTTGAAAGAAAAAAAAAACTATAAAACTTTGTCCAACTTTAATGGTTCGTCTTTCACTATGTTGTGAATTATAATATATTAAAAGTCAAGGTTTTTGGCTTTTATTTTGATAGTCAATTATGATTTTGACTAGAAGTTACACAACTTTATTTAAAAATTTTCATGTGAATTTCACTCCCCCACTTCTCCTTTCTCATCTAACTCCACTCACTTCACACAACAGCTCACTTTTGTATAACTGCTCTTTCATCTTATCCTTTACCGCTAATGTGACTACTTTGCATTTGAAAGACTTTTGTGTTTGTCATCTTCTGCAAAGTTGAAAAGGTTTGAATTCTTGGATTTCTCATTTCTCAATGAGAAGTTGAAAAAATGGCGATGAAAATCAATGGTAGATTTTTTTCCCCATGTAATTTGATTCCGTAGGCTTCACCTCCTGCAATTAAATTTGAAAATCTGTTATTTACAAGATTTCCCAGCAAAAACATTCATGTCATATCTTTGTAGTATTTTAAATTTCCAACTTTTGTCAAAAATTTATATTAATTAATTATTTCTATCATAACCTTTTCATTTATATTGGCACGGGCATGTTTCGCTAGTTAGATATTATTTAAGGAGAGGAGGGGTACAACTGACCTTTTAGATGAAAATCTATAAGCTCTCTCCCTCATTTCCCTATTATGGCAATAAATATATATGTTGACGTTGGCCCTTTTTTTTTTTTTTTTTATAAAAGCCCTTTTAATTTTTTTTTAAATATTTTGTTTTTATTTGTTTAAAAGATTCCCTTCATAGAAAATCCTGAAATGATTCGTTATATTCACTGTTAAATCACGTCTTCAACCTCATTAAAGTTTGAAAACCTCAAAATATCTTTGCCTCACTAGAGATTCTCCGCCTAACTTGCATTATTGGTGGAAAGGACATTAGACGAAAATTTTATTTATTTATATCTTAGAAGCCAAAGATGCTAGATTAGTTAAAGTTAGGGGTATTCATGGGCCGCGTCAAACTGGACTAAACTATCCCACTTGGCTTGTATAGTTGTCAGCAGTAATGGCTAGGCCGATCCATCACACGGGCAATGGATGTTTTCATTAGGCTTTTCAAAGAGTCAGGCTGAGGTAAGCCCTTCTCCCACCTATCCCATGCTCATATATGTGGGCTAAGCCTAAGTCGAGTGAAAGCCCTCAAAGCCCTCGGCAAACTCACAATACGCAAGCCCTTACCCTACCTACACTCAATGACTAGGGCTTGATAAAGGCCAAAAGAAATGATTTTCTATGTATGTGTTACGTATAATATTTTTCAATGCCACCACCGACTTAAAACATAAAGCAGACCCACCTTTATCAGAGCTAAAATGCGGAACAATGCAAAATCCAATCCTATGCTTAGATATAAGATCCTTTCGAAATAAATTCTTTAGAATATATGGTTCAAACATATATAAGACCCTTTTTTCTAAGTTTCTCTCTCTTCTCTCGCTTTTTAATGTGTTTTCTAGGGACATCATGAAGTGACCACCCATCGTTTTTGGCACATGGGACTGCATGATCAAATCTAATCCGGTCACTTTCGCCCCATATTTGATATTTACTCAACTGTTATTGTAAGGATTCGATCATGAATGCCCATATGATATTGATTTGTGACAGTAGCACGCATTACGAGTGCACCCCACTCTTGTGGTCACTTTTCACTCGCTAATTATATATATATTAATTGTTACTTGTTTATTGTATTTATGTTGTTGTATTTATTCGTCAATCAGGTAAGCTAGTTCATTATTGTGGACTTGACCCTCAACCCATGGGCCCTATCCGTGGCTGGGCCAAGGCAAAAAGAATGGAAAAAAGGAAATAAAGGAAGGCAACCTTGAACACAGAGGGTTTTCCGCCGTTCATTCAGCAGGAAAGCCTAATTTGCTGCTTTTCTACCGATTTCATCAGCGGAAACCCCAAATTGTCTGTGTTTTCCGCAATTCATATCCGCAGAAAACCTGAATATTCTTGGTTTTTCCCATTGCAAGCCGCGGAAAACTGTTTTTTTCCCTTTCTTTTTTCATGGATGAGGCCACGAACTGAGGGTAGTTTCTACATCATAATACATGAGAATGTGATTAATAAATAAATATATTAATATCAAAACAGTAAACAATTATTAATTAATTTAAACAATTTGTGAATGAAATGCAATTACAACAGTGGGGTCAGCTCATGATAGGTCCTGCATCGGGTGGCCCTTTCCATGATTAGTAAGTTTTATTATGGAATAAGCATGGGCGAAATGGGCTTTCCTAGACCAAGCACCAGAACCAAACTGACTCAACACGAAAAAATTAGCCCAATGCGTGCCTCCGTACGTACCTCAACTTAGGCTAATTATAGGTTAACCTCATGGATTCGGTCCCTGCTCAACCACATTCCATCTCTAGGATTGGCATATCTCAGGTAGTGAAAGGGTTTCTCATGGTCCGGTTCAGCTCGAGCTTGCATCGGACTACATCGGGCTCTATTTTAGGCTTATGGCATGTGCCGAGGTCCTTGGCTCCATCATATCAATAAATAATAAAAATCCTCTTCACCAGTGGAACCTTTTTAGCCAATGGTTAAAAAGAAAACGAATGAATATGAAATTAAAAGTGCATACTTTTTAACATTTTATGTGTTTTGTTTTTGTTCATGCTCAATCTTGCTGCACATGAAATGGTTAAAAAGAAAACGAATGAATATGATATTAAAAGTGCATACTTTTTAACATTTTATGTGTTTGTTTTTGTTCATGCTCAATCTTATGCTGTCATCTATACCTAGAGGAGTCAAATTTTGGCAGCATCTCATATAAGATGCGGAGTCCATTTTGAGTATTTTAGGTTTTCAACAGGGGAGCCCTACCTTATGTTTGACTGTCCCCAGTGACAGGAAGCATGGGAGAGACATTTTAATCCTAGATCACACTTGGTTGGATGTGGGTGCATGTGGTTGCCCACTTGGAAATTCTATTTTAAGTTTGTCCTGGCCCGTGGTCAAGCTTGCTCAGTGCTCACCCCAACCTCTCTAATCTACTGCCCTAGTTTATCCCTGGGAGCAGCATGGCCCATGGACACAAAATCGCGCTTTTTTATTTCATTTTTTGGTCAAAAAAAAAAATCTCACGCTTAATGTAGCCCATAGTACTAAAACGCGGTGGGTGTTGAATAGACAAAGGCCAAGTTGCTTGGAAAATTTGACGACTCCAGGAACTCTGTCCAAGAAGAGGTTTGTCCATGAAGATGACCAGGCGTGATGTGGCTGAGCTTCTAGAGAAGCGGTGGAACTGTGACCAGTGTTGCCAACATCATTACCAAAAAGGAAGGATTATCACAACCATACATTTGCTGACCAGTGTGGCCAACATCATTACCATCATTACCAAAAGGGAAAGATTTAACACAACCATACATTTGCTGACCATTGTTATTCTAATACTAGTTTTTCCTAATCAAGAAGACTCAGTCACACATCCGACCATGTAATATCATATTCTCCTATCTGTTCTTCTGGGATTGCCAATTCGTCCCACACAGCACGAGATGCATCCACTATGTTGTTCCTGCACGGCCGCTGGAAAGCGTGTTCTTTGTCGCACCCATTCATCGAATCGCACTCGTCGACGACCATGGCCTGCACCGATCTCCCGTTGGCATTGATGTTGATGTTCTTCTTGCACCGGCTTCCCCCACTGTACCAGCCCGTCGACAAGGGGACGACAAGTTCACTATCACTGTGGAATTTCTCGTCGCACTTAGAAGCACCACCGCCATCACCACCTTCAGCAAAGCTGTTGATAGTCATGATCGCACCTGTGTCACCTGTCACGAGTGGAGAACAGTCGTATTGCGTGTACATCTGGCCGTCGACGCAACACTCGGAATTGTTCTCTGTGTTGCAGTTGCCGGACTTGCCCCGGAGTTGGCCACTTCGGGTGCACTTTCCATGGCAAGGTCGTATATTGGGGCCTGCTACAATAGCCAGTAACACTAGTGCCAATACTAACACAGACTTGGGACCCATGTTAAGTTTGTATGTATAGGTTGCTACCTAATAACTGGGTTCTGTGTTTTAGCTGTGGAGAAATTTGCGTTTGTAAGGTGTGTATTGGTTAAATAAGGGGGTGCACCCCACCATTGTTTTGAATAAGTAGATGGCGTAGATTTGGAGCTAAGCTCATCCCATACGGCAGGATCGGGATCACATGAGGATTTCCCATACGGGACGGCGACGACCGGTTGACCATCAAGGTCTTGAAGGAGCCCGGCCAGGTTGGTCTTTCAGTTAAAACTAGCTAGTCATAGTTTTCTCGTGGAATTTGTTCAAAAAAATGCCAGACTTTATGGGCATGTGTAAGGAAGTCAGGTCATACTGGTGGGACAAGAGTTTATGTATTTAATTTATCTTTTGCACACCACTTGCAGATTGATACTCTAACCAGTTTGGTCTAGGCGGTATTACAAATCTAGGTCTTGAAAATTATTTATCTCAAGAAAATATCATATTTTCAAATTTAGGGCCTGTTTGAGTCATGTAATTGGGTTTTCAAGAGTTCTAGGCTTGTGGTTCTAGAAGTGGTTAAAAATGAGGATGTGAAGGTGAATTTCCAAAATAAATTGCTGAATAACGTCTCCTTTAATAGGAAATGATTGATAATGGAAGAAAGGAAATGAACACCGAGCCATCATCTTAGCTAGTGATTCAAATCTTAGGATAGTCAATGTCTCATTTACATCTTTACCTTACGTCATTTACTCCTAACCTATCCTTACCTCTTTGCGAAACTGTGTTGGGTTTGGAGCCCTGCGTATTCAATCCCCATGCAGACAAATTGGCCCTCACCCTCCTTGTTCCGGAAAATCAAATCCCTCCCTCTTCTCAGTACCAGATTAAGCAGTGGTTGTGAATAGCATTGGTCGAAATCATTCAGGCAGAGCCTAGCTCTTTGGGAAAATCATACCGAGCTCATTTCATTTTTTAGCAGCTATTGTCCAGCTTGGGAATGTCTTCAGGGAAGATATCACGAGGCACGTTAACCAATAAAAACCCAAAAAATCTAATGTTCAACTTTACAACTAAGCTGTTAATAACCAAATAACGATATTTATAACAATCAGCGGCGGACTCAAAGTTTTCATTTAAAGGGTGCCGACCCTAATAGATAGTTTGGTTTTGAGGGGCAAACAGAGGATTCTTCATATGAATTTTGAAGATGGACCCAAGATTTTCATATAAATTTTGGAAGTGAACCATTAATTGACGGGTGTGATTGCACCCACATGGCTCTACTTGGGTCCGCCCTTGATAACAATGGCAATGAGTCCAAGCCACAACTATTTAACCAATAACATCAAAAGCTCGAACGGTTAGTAAACGACATAACAATATATATCCACACAACTCAGATCATGTGTGCGATCCTAGTTATAATTTCCAGCCGCCATCCTCCACCCAATACATGGTGGGTGCATCTCCTGCAGTGTGGAAGACATTGGGGATCCCGACTCACAGATTGGCTATTACCTACGATATTTGTTAGGCCCTGCCCCGGACTAATCGTAATTAAGACTAATTAATCACAATTAGTGGTACTTAAGCATGATTAATTGTGCTAATTGTGATTAATGAATTAAATGAGTTGGGTTAGTCTCAAATGATTGAATTCAGCTTAATGAAGTGAACTTGAAAGGGATTGAGTTGATTAAAAATAGTTTAAACTCAAACAAGGCAAACTAAGGACCTTTTTGTAAATACGAGTTTTCACGTATTTCGTCAAATATGGAAATTCTTGATACCAACGTGTGTATCTCGAAGAGTACGTTAACTTTCATAATACACTTGATTTCATTTGACCTAAGGTTGATCAAATAGGTCTTCATTTGACCCAAGATGTAAATAAAGGAAGTGGAAGAGGGCTTAAGTGGAAAAGTCAGCTTATATAAGCTAAGAGATGGCTCATTTTCCATTTTTGCAAACCCTAGGCACCCTTCTTCCTTTCTCTTCCATTTTCTACCTCAAGAGTGGATAGTGTAAAGGATTTCAAGTGGTTTTGGGTGGAGGTATCATCCACTTCATCTTCCCCATCAAGCTTCCTCCATTGTTGAAGAGCTTGGGATTTCCTTGGAAGAGATTAGTGCCAAGCCAAGCTATAGAATGAGGAGTTTTTGTCAAAGAAGCTCAAAAGGAGGCAAGTATAAGCACTACTTGTGAATGTTGTTAGTATAGTAGTTGTCAATGAAGATTTCATAGAGTGGGTTTATGCATTTTCCATTGAATGTTGAATGGATTTGTTGTTTATGGATTGATGGAATGGATTAGAAATATCATTAATGTGTGTATTAAATGGTGAATGAGGAGTGGACAGGAGGTCCAAAAGTTATTGCAGGTGGTTGCGGTAATGAATTGAGAAAGAAGTAAAGAAGAGAGAGAGTTGCAGAATCTCGGAGTGAAATTCTGAAGCATTCGCTCTAGTGAACTTGGGTTCGCTCGAGCGACCCGCTCTTTGGATGAAGGCGCTCGAGCGGGCATGAATCTGCTCGAGCGACCATTTCTCTGTTTGAGTTCGCTCGAGCGAACTTTGGGTTAGCTCGAGCGACCACTTCTCTGTCTGGGTTCGCTCGAGCGAACTTGAGTCCGCTCGAGCGAACCTGATATTGGACAGGGCATTGATTGAAGCCGAAAATTTGGATTTTATAGGAAACATGAGTACTTTTGGACATTTGTATGTCCTTAAAAATTAGCTTTGTGGCTAATTAATGCAAATAGAGATTTGGTGAGGATGGTGAATAATGAAATATAATTTTAAGAATTGAACCCTTGAATTAATAATGGGTTAAGTGTTAATTGATTAGGGACTATACCTCTATAGGTGTTAAATTATGGGGACTCCAATGTACATATAAATACAAATGTGATGTCTGTCGCGACCCCGAACCAGGACCCGGGACCGCGACGGTGGTGTGGATGGGGTAATGAACTATCCTTAATAATGATTATACATTTCCTTAATTTCCCACAGGTTTCCGCGGTGAGGATTCAACACACACTCATAGAACATTTACATTGGTGCGGAAGCGTGTAGCAAATCAAACTCTTAATCCATTCTCATTATATGAGACTGGTAATACACAAGTATGACATGATGTCAGAGTGAACAATGATCTCATTAGCATTCCCAAAATTTGAATTTAGAGTTTAAACAAAAGATCAAGTTAAATTAACATTCCCAAAAAATAATGGCCAACAAAGGCCAGTACAACCAAAAGTATAAATTATGTATCTTTCTATAATCTCCCCAAAATGTTCGCAGCTCAAAGCTAAACCAAATGTCTATATGACATTGTCAGCTTGCCACTCGACTAATCGTTGCGGTTCATCGACCGCCTCCTCTGGCTCCTCCTCAAAGGCAATAACGTGAGCTGGACCTGAGTACCACAAAAATGGGTCAGACACGACGGTCTGGCAGGTGGATGAATAGATAATACCAAGAAAGAAATCAAAGCACATCTTAGACATAACGAAAACTTATTAAAACGATAACTGTCATAAAACAGGATGCATGGTTCATTTAAAGTACAGATGCAATATAAATCATGTGAGGTATTTAAGGTACAGGGACTGACTAGATGGCAACCACACTAAAGCTAAATCCTCTCTATCACTAAGGTGATGAGAGCACATTCAGTGCGTTGGGTTCGAGCACACGAAGTGACGAGAACCAACATTATACACATATACATATACATATAGCTAGGCAAGACCACGGCCGCGGAACCGGGTAACGGGACAGGACAGGATCCAAGTTGCAACTGGCGGGAGCACAAGGGGAGGCCCAAGTCAGTTGATCAGACTGACAAGGACGTCCAAGCTTAGTGGTGCCGACTCATAGGTGACATGAGAAATCAAAACATGTACAAAACTATATCAGTATAAAACACTCGGGCAGGCGGGACATGGTGCTCGTAAGCACACATTTCGTATCATTATCTGTTCATGCATAAACGGGGCTGGCAGGACATATCAGGTGTATAAATCAAAATTTGAGATAAAACCAGTAGGATCATGTAATTATACATATAATCTGAGTAAAACAATGCAATGAATCCTTATACCATTAGGGACTATATATTGGGGCATCCATATTCAAACAACAAGTATAAGGATCTTGTATGTCTATTATTACCCTTAGTATGGTACTCGAATGATAGAGGACATACCAAGTTTCCTTATGCAAGTTGATGAATCCGAAAGTCCCAATACCTTTCCGAAATGGTGTTTCTTTCTAAGTCAATCTCCTTATGTCATCCCCTGGGTCTTTCCAAGGTGGTAGGACATCAGAACAACCCATCCAAACCTTTAAATACTATATCTGAAAACAATAGAAAAGACTCAGGAATTCTGGGTGAAATACGGTCACCAATCGGTTAGCTGGCGGTTAGCCGCCGAGGTGATCGGCGGTTAGCCGCTGGCTGACCGCGGGGCTGACCGCGGTTCACTCTGCTAAAATATAGCATTCTGTGTTTTTAACCGCGCATCTCGGCTACCTGGCGGTCACAGGGCTTTAGGGTAGCGGTTAGCCGCGAGCTGACCGCGGGGCTGACCGCGGTTCGCCTGTCGAAACACAGCATTCTGTGTTTCTAACCGAATCTGGGTCGGCTAGCCGCCGGTCACCTGTTGGCTAGCCGCCAAGGTGACCGCCCAGCTGCGGGAACTCTACATCAGGTACAGATTTCAGTTCTTTCTTTCCCAAACCCTTTCATCTCAACTCCAACCATTTCCTAACATGAAATGGGTCTATTCCCTTCCATTTAACATTTAATCCTGTCCACCAACCACCATTCCATCAATGCATTTAATTCTCTTTCCAACACAAATCTCATTCAATGCAAGTACAAATATCATTTAAAAAGTCCATAATGACCAAAATAAGCTTTAATGAATGAATGCATACATTCTCATAAACTAACTAGGAGGAAAATCATATCAATAAGTACATTTCTAAAAGCATTATGAAACATAATAACTAAGGGAATAAGAATAGTAAAAATCCACATTTTCAATAAAACAAGAACTTATTCAAATCAAATCCATTCATTCACTTGCCTTGATCTCCAAATATGCTAGTCAAGCTCTAATCACACTCTCAAACTCAAAATCTACAATCTACACAAAAATCCCCAAAATACATTCATTACAACCCTAGAATGTCAAAATCAAGAAATAGATGGAGATAGCTTCCAATAATCAAGGTGAAGCACCTCCATGGCTAGAAGAACACACAACCAAGAGATAAGAAGAAGAGCTTACATGGAAAGTCCTCTAATGGCAAGAGCTTGTTCAAAATGTAGCTTGGAATGGAAGGCTCTCTCTAAAAATGATATCAAGATGAAGCTCTCATGGAGGGGAAGAAGATTACCACCTCCATTTTACCTTTAGCAATAGATTTGAGAGAGATTGAGAGATGAAGAAACAAGAAGTAAGGTAAGTTGAAGAGAACCCTAGGGCTGGGCTGAGATTCCTTTTTCTCAAGAAAGTTGCAAGAAGAGGAAGAGGAAAAAGGACTCCTCCTTATATATACAATGGCAATGGGTCCCACAACTTAAAAATCCAATTGAGCTAAAACATCACTCTACGGGCTTCGGATGGATTCGACGAAGAAGGAAGAATCGATCATCGAAATTTCTACTTTCCAAAAAGTATATATTTTATGAGTTTCAGAGACATTGAAAATAGTGTCCAGATTTTGTATAAAAAGACTGTTTTACCCTTATCAATGGCAAAGTAGGGTTTAGAGGTCTCGAATGGAAACGGAACAAATACGAAAGTTGTCGGGAATCATAAAATACATTAGACGGAGCAAATTACAGATTTCCAGAATTATTACATAAATCCCAAAACTAACCAACACACAATAAAAGGAACCCCCAAATGGCCCCACTAGATCGAAAGAGTTCCCAAAGTAATTCAAAGCTATAAAAAGCTATTCTAATCCAGATTTAACCCATTTCCACTAATCTCACTTATAGCTAAAACGCGTCTTAATTAACACTAAAAGGAAACTCTCGGGGCGGGGTCTTATAATGTCCATCGAGAATAACACGTACATTGGATAACCAACGGTTACACGTAAATGGTGGGTCAGAATTGGGAAAAAAATGAGTAGAATCGTGTAGTCAGTGATTTTCTCATGTCATTGTATTCTGTATCACTTCATTCCAATTTCACAATATTGATGTCATTGTTTGTTTCCTTTCCATTGTTAAGAATGGAGTCACTGTATAGAATTGGATTCAGAAATGGATTGATAATGAAATGTATTGACCTTTGAGTCTGGCACTACTTAGCTATTGTATGAAATTTTAAATGAATTAATAAATAATTATGTTCATAAGGCCGGGGTCATGAATGGTGCGTCCTTCCGCCCTAAGCCAAATGACTATTCCTACTGGAGTAGATGGATTTGGGGCGTTCTAGAGCTCCGTGGTGATGCTAGTGTCCCTGGCCCGGACACTGGTAAGTCCCACAAATTCCGATCTTATATGGGTACTGATTGATGCCTTCCATTGGAAGATGAATCCTTCCTTTGAGGGAAGATGGTAAATGAAATGAAATAAAATGAAAGCTATGGTAGTTGCCATCTTGTACATATCTATTATATTACTTGTTATGCTCATCCATTGTCATTGTAGGAATTATCTAGATTTGTCTAGAATTGGAAGTGTTTACTAAATATATTGAATGAATTTAGTAAAGGTACTAACATGTGCTATCACAAGTTTTGTTTATGCATTGTTGAACTGTTGTGTTCATTAGTGTTATTGATGGCATTACATGCCTGATTGCCCGCCCCGGCCCCGGCGGCAGCGGAGGATACCGTTGCGGTTCCTCCGGGAGGATTAATCGAATGGGACGGTCGGAATACCATTTGACATGGTTGTTCGAGTGCGCAAGTGGACTATGGATATTTTACGAAATTCTTTTGAGAATTCTTTTGTAATAGTTGAAATACATTTTGGAAATGTAGTATTTTGAGAACTTGAACAGTTGTCAACTTGCATAGTGTTTAGATATGCTTGAGTTGATGAAAGAAAGCCAAGGAACGATACATGTATAAAGAACTCTATTTTGTATACATGTAAAGTTTGGATTATTTTGTCAATGTGTATTTCCGCAAATTTGTACAATTGACAGTTATGAATGAATGAATGTATCCCTTGTAGATTCTGTTTTAGCTTAGGTTAATTCAGAGTTCACAGGAGTAAGTATGGTCGCAGACGCGGATTATCATAACTCGGGCCCTGGTCGTGACAATATTACATAGTGGGATGCCTGAACATAAAATATGCTTATGTTCTTGTATTTAAGCCAAAATAAGTACAACGGGCTGTAAGTGTAATCTCATGGCTATGATGTTACCTATCCCTTCCTAGCAATTAAATTGTCATGTTTGAGATTGTGCGTCATGTTTCTCAAGGGCATCGTGTATACCACGCTTGGATTTTTTATTTTTTTTTAATAGGAAGACTTATATTGAATTTTATTGAAAATCAAGCCTCGCATCAACACTTACATATTGCTTTATCAGTGTGGAATGCCACCAAACCATCATCCACATACTGGGTATGTGGGCAGCTACAATGTGGGCAGCTACATTTCCTTCTCTTTCCACATAATGCAGTTCAAACTTGATAAAATAATTTAGCAACCCTTTGATTTCCTCAAATAGGGACCTTGTCTTGACATATTAGTATCGTAAGACTTTAATGCTTCTACCCCCAGCATTGAATCCCCTTCTGATATAATACTTCTCACCCGAATGTGGTAAAACCACCCTTGGATTCTAGTGTTCAATTTATCTTGGTCTTTTGTGTAATTTTTCTGGGAAGATTTTCTCATAGTTTTTGGCTTTTACTCTCCTTGTAAATTCTTAGAAGAAAATTTTCTTTGATTTCAAAAGGGTAGGAGGCAAACACAATACACATCCTCAAGTAACCAAAGAACTCTGACAATTACAGCTGTAGAAGTAGAATATGCTGTAACTAAAGAGCACCTCTCCTTGTGGACCTGTAATATAATGGTAGTATATGTTATACAATCATTTTTAAAGAAATAAATAAAAAACTATCATGTAATTGGTAACACAGCAACATTTTCTGTACAATATTTATCACATTGATGAACATTGATTAGGTGTACAGGAAGCAAAATAGCAAAATAATCTACTATCCAAATTGCGATAGCCACAGTATCTCGAAATTTAGTTCATTTTAGCCGAAATGTCCAAATAATTTCAGTTTGTTCGCTCTACTGAAATCGTTCGCTCTACTGAAACGAGCAAGGCCCTGTAATTATTCTCTCATAATTCATTCCAATTCGTCCGATTATTCATCCCAACATGTAAGTTGTCTTTAAAATAGAAAAAAATGAAAATTGAGGAGGCGAAATATATTTTCTTAACTTAGAAGTAAAAAGTAAAAATACATGTTCAGCCTTTTGGCTTAGAGAAATTTGCATGCTCCATTGTGGAGGCTATCAATTAAAAATCTAAATAACTATATGGGCCCTAATCAAGTCTTATTCCAATAAAAAAACCATTTAAATATGAATAAACTTGCCCAGTTCGATTCTAACGTGAAATAGCCCATCAAGGGTGAATAATTGACATATTGCATTCATTTATTACACAGGCATAAATCATTTTACATTTATCATATATTACCATTACATTTTAATATATAGTAGTATTTTCCAAAATATTACACAGACGTTTCTGGATCAGCAGAAACATTTGAAATGACATCCAAACCGAAATTCACAACTGCGTTGCCAGTAAATCATGAAACTGGCAAGGCAAGACCATTATCACCATTCAAATGATGGCTCAGTTTATCTTATGAATCAAATGGTTAGAATCGCTCAAATCATTTTGTGTTCCAGGGTTAACCTTCGTCTGAAATGGGGCCCACAATTTGCACGGTAGTAGGCCCTTGTACAGCAGATCAATAGCCATCAGCGTCTGGCCCTATGCCCTCAGCGTCTTCCACACGGTCCAATACTCGGTGCATGAAAAATATGAGACACAAAATGAATAATACACACTACTACAAACTTTGTGGAGTTCCGGTATAAGGAAATTAGGAGTCTACTGTTCTTCCCATACTTACAATCCTAACTCAAAAACGGACGAGACAAATTGAACAGCTTACGATCTGCCAGAAAGCTATGCAGGCTTGCGACGTTTATCAAATGTGGCCATTTCAATTTTTTTTACATGATTGACCTTTCGATGGGTTGCAAGCAGAGGCATCCGGAGAGTGCACCCTGCAATCTCTATTAGATGCCACTGGGATCAACTTGACGATGGCAGCGATTGGCATGCTCAGGAATCCGATGAAGATGCTGAGAAACCACTCTGCAGAAGTGAGAGGAGTTGTGTTTGCGAAATCACCAAGAAATTCAATTATTATAACCTGGAAGGCGACAGTGCAGGCGAGGACACCCACAAACACATAATTCCTCAGCATGCCTTTGAAGACATTAATCTTCTCCATCTCTCTGGAGCTTATCTCATTGAAAACCTGAAGAAAGAATTGCAAGGTTAAGTGCCTCTTTAAAAAAGAAAAAAAAGAAAGAAAGAAATGCTGCAATTTCTTAAAATGAACAGATTTTTTTAATCAGGTTCTGAATTGAACAAATCATTAAGATATCTGATTAAAAAGAATAAAATAGAGTCTTCTACAGCATTGATATTGTGGATATTCTTGTCTAGATCTGGAATTCCAGATAAGCAATCTTTAGCTAGCGAAACTACGAAAATACAGCAACAGAAGATTCTGAACCAACCCCCACAAAAGTGGGGACCATTATATCAATGGTCCAAATTGCTTGCATGTCCTATGCATCAAGGTTCAAGACCCTAAAAAAGAACATATTCTCAGTAGGTGCTCCCCATCCCTGGCCCTATGCAAAAATCCACCATGTCTAAAATCCAGAGAATGGATTCCTTTGCACCATCAAAGTGAATTACCTGACAGAAGACGAATGTATTAAAAATTAGTGTGTTCAGTATCAGATCAGCCTCAGGACCAGCAAGTTGAAATAACCATTTTCCTCTTGTTTGAAGATACCATATTACAACAAACTGGTATAATGACTGCCCCATAATATTTCTCCACATCACATTGCTTATAAAACTCCCACCCCTTCCAACTGGTTCTCTTTTCATTAAGTCATCCTGTGGAGGTTCGGTTGCCAATGCAAGTGCTCCTAGCGTATCCATAATCATATTGACCCAAAGAAGTTGAACAGCTGTAAGTGGAGCATTTCCTGAAGCATGTATGGAGCAGGAATATAAGCATACGATACAAAGACTTTGAAGTAAATAAAAATGTGATACGTAGTGTAGTACTACATTTCAAAATATGCAAGGATATAAACCTGTCAGGCATGCTGAAGAGAAATTAACAATTAGGGCAACGACATTGACAGTCAGCTGAAACTGTACAAATTTTTGGATGTTAATGTATACAGAACGCCCCCATTTGGCCACTGTCACAATTGTTGAGAAATTATCATCAAGAATAATAACATCAGCACTCTCTTTGGCCACCTGAAAACACAGATCATCATACAATTGTTTCAATAGGGAAAATCTTAGCCAAATGAAAGTAAGATTAATCAATCAACTAGATGCTTTACAACAGAGTAATATCAGAGTGCAGACGTAGCCATCGTTTAATCTATGGAACTGTAAGAGAGGTCAAAATCAGTGACATATCATCTATCACTGAAGTAAAGGGGTAATGAACAGAGAAGATTTTTATTTTTATTTTTTTGAATGTTAACTTGTATTAATAAAAAGCTTAGCAGTACAACAGGGATATACCGGAAAGCAAAGAAAAAAACCACAAAAAACAAAGACCCAATAAAAGGCAGGTATAGAAACCAAGCCTAACAAAATGGTAGTTGAGGTCCACGTCCACCCTCGCTCCTGAGCAGTCATAATTGTGGTCGAGTCCTCACCCTTACCATAAAACTATTGTTGTGCCGTTTCCTATCACCAATTGATTTTGGGATAAGTGGTAGCTCAATGGGGTGTAAGATCCTACAAGTGGTATCAGAGCCTGGTTGGTTGGGTGTCGAGTGTGGGACATGTGCTTTGCAAGTTGGGCAGCAAAAGTCGTAGTTGGTGTGCTGTTGAGGGAGGAATTGTTGAGGTCAACGTCCACCCTCGCTCCTGAGCGGTCATAATTGTAGTTAAGCCCTCGCTAGGGGTGTAAATCTGGGCAGGCGGCCCAAGCCCAGCACGGAAAAACCGTGCCCGAGCCCGTTGACTTGGTCAACGGGCCGGCCCGGCCAAGTAGTCCCCAGCGGGCCAGGGCTGCCAGGCCCGGCCCGACACGAGTAAAACTCGTGCTGTGCTGGGCTAGGCCCCCCAAGCTCGCGGGGGGCCCAGCCCGGTAAGAGGAGGGCCCAACATCTCATTTTTTGAAACCCACCCCCCCCCCCCCCCCCCCCCCTCCTCTCTCAAAATTCAACTTATTTTATAGGTTTTATGGGTTTTGTATTATATGTTTTCTTATAGAGGGGATTTGTGTTCCCATGTAATTATTAAAAAAATTAAAAAAAGGGGAGTGGGATCTGTGGGCTGCCCATGGGCTGCACGGCCCAGCACGGCACGACCAGGGCCGTGCTAGGCTGACCCCTAAGGGGTTGGGCCCAGCCCGGCATGGCCCGCACCTCAAACACGGGCCGTGCCGGCCCGGCCCGGGCACGAGTGGGCCCGGTCTTGGGCGGGCCATGCCGAGGATTTAACCCCTAGCCCTCGCTCTTACTATAAAACTATTGTTGTACCGTTTCCTATCACCAATTGGTTTTGGAATAAGTGGTAGTTCAATGGGGTGTAAACAAAAAGCGAATCAAAACCGCCCAAAAAATTAAGATATCACCTCCCTCTATCTGAGAAGGACAATGTCTATCGGCAAGCCCCAAAACTTCTGAAGAATGGACACCCAAGAAGCAGCCATAAATCTGGATCTGGAGATAGCAACAGATGATGGGGAAGATTTTCCTTGGAACACCTTGAGTTTCTTTCCTTCTAAATAGCCCACATGGTTGCAAATAAAGAAGCGAGCCATTGCAGTCTCCTTTTGTGGGAGCCAAACACAAACTTCCAGGCTCTGAAGAGATCTTGAATGGATGAAGGAAGAACCCAGGATAGATCAAAAGATCGGAGGAGCGAATTCTAGATATTAGATGCCATTGGACAACGCAGGAGAATGTGGTCGACTGTTTCTTCAGCCGAAAGGCAAAGGGGCAGCACGCATTGACCACTAAGAGAGGTCTTGTTTGTGATTTTCAGGGAGCTCTAACCATTTATTTTGACATCAAAACACTTTTTAATAAATCCATTTGGTTAATCAACATGATACGGATGGGTATGATGGTAGGATAAGACAAATGTCGATCCTTAGTTTGAGTTAAGAATTATTTGCTCTCCCATATAGATCAAACACGATTTCTCCAAATTTTTCGCGAACCCAAATAGATTCTATGTCAGAATAGTTGTCACATTTTGTTAAGAGATACCTCTGTTCCAGCAATTCCCATTGCAAGCCCTATGTCTGCCTCGTGAAGTGCTGGGGCGTCGTTTGTGCCATCACCTGTGACAGCAACAACTTCATTGGACATGGCGCGCAGGTGTTTTACCAAAGTATGTTTATCTAATGGTGAAGATCTAGCCATCACCTGCATACCAGAAGAGCACAAGTAAAAATAAATTCACAATTTCATGACAGTTTCTTTCATAGGGAAATCCAGGAGCAATAGCCAGTAAACAAAATGAATAGAAGCCACATGATTGAATACTGATGATGAAGCATACTTGAATTTTTGGAATCAACTCAATCATTTCCTCTACACTCTTCTCTCTAAATTCTGGACCCTCAATAGCCAGACCCCCATCAGTCAGGATTCCACATTCTCTAGCAATAGCCTTTGCAGTATTTATGTTGTCACCAGTAACCATCCTTACAGTGATCCCAGCTGACCTACATATTGCAACTGACTCCCTAACACCAGGGCGAACAGGGTCTTTAATACCGACAATTCCTATGCAAGTATATCCTCTAACTGGAATTGCATTCTTGGGAGAAAAATCAGTTCCAATCTCCATATAAGCAAGGCACAGCGTCCTTAGAGATTCACTAGCAAAGCATTCAATAGTATCTTTAAGATGGTTCCTAGCCGCTTCATCAAGCGGAATGACCTGACCCGTGGAAACAATTACATTGTCACATGCAGCCAAGACTATTTCTGATGCGCCCTTACAGTGTGCACGAAATCCTCCTCCTGGAAGCTGCAGCACCACCCCCATTCTCTTCTTTTCTGAATTGAAAGGCTCAACTTTCAAAATTTTGGATTCTTGGCGTTCAGCCTGGAAATCACCACCTAGAAACAAGCCAAACTCCAAGAGAGCAGCCTCTGTTGGTGTTCCTAGAATCTCACGCTTCCCATCTTTGTTTATCACAATTTCACCACCTGTGTTGTTGAATATTGACTGCAAAAGGGTTTTCACAACAACATCAGAAATTCCAGAGCAAAAAGAATCCTTCGATTTGCTTATTTCCTGGACATTACCACAAATGACTGCTTTCACTACAGTCATGTGGTTGGTAGTCAGCGTTCCTGTCTTGTCACTACAAATGCTTGTAGCAGAGCCCATAGTCTCACAGGCTGCAAGATGGCGGACGAGTGCTTTATCATTCATCATCTTCTTCATTGCAAAAGCAAGGCTTAAGGTCACAGCTAAAGGCAGTCCTTCAGGAACAGCAACCACGACAATAGTCACTGCAACAGCAAAATATTCCAACATCTCCAAGGCATCATCTCCGGACCAGTACCAATGTGTTCCTTCTTCAAGCTTACGTCTGAACAGACCTTGCACTAACACTGCAAATGTCACAACAGCAAAGAATAGTCCAATCTTCCCAATTATAGTTGCCACTCCATTCAGCTTAACTTGCAACGGTGTTTCATCATCCCCTCCTTCACTAAGAGTAGCCATCAACTTACCCCATTGGGTTCTCATGCCAACTGTTGTCACCAGCATCTTGCAGGACCCATCTTGGACCTTAGTACCAGACAAAAGAAAAGGATTCTGTTCATTTACAGTGACCGGCTCACTTTCACCTGTCAAACTTGATTCATTTATCAACACAGAAAATCCAGAGATGAACAACCCATCTGTGGGGACTTGGTCTCCAATCGCTAGATGAACAATATCACCAGGAAGTAATTCATATATTGAGATCTTTTGTCTGTAACCATTTCGTGTAACTTGAACTGTTATCTTCTTTTTCTCCTTATCTAAATCCTTAAATTGCAGTGACTGTCTGTAATCACTCGTTGCAGTGACAAATACAACCAACAGGATGCTTGCAACAATTCCAAGACCATCATGAGCACCTTTTGGCCATCCTTCCGTGGCAATTCCAACAATCAGAGATATGAAGGAACATGCTGCGAGGATGATAAGAGTCATGTCATGAAGTGCTTCCCATACAAACACCCAGAAACTCCGCACCGGAGTTTCGGTGAACCTGTTGATTCCATGTATCTCTTGTCGGCGTTTCAGTTCATCATTAGTTGTAGTGATCCCATTGGTAATTGATGTGGCGAGCTTGTTCGCAACACCCTCTACACCACCATGCACTTTCAACTTCTTTACATCATGACCTTCGACAATGGAACCCAACTCATCAGCACAGATCTGAAAACCTGCTGCTTCAACTTCATCAGGTACAGTGTACTCGCTTGAAAGGGTGAGACCTGGAAATGTTTGATGAAGCCAGGATCAGGAAGTAGCACCAAAAGAATGTTGTGCTGAAAAAAACATCTACCAACAGAGCCTTCAATGGTGACACTTCCATCGGACTGAAATCAGAAGAAGCATACCTTGGATAAACTGAAGTGCAGCTTTTGAAACCAAAACAGCAACCCTCAGCTTCTCCTGCAAAACACAAGTACAGCTTTTCAAAAATCATTGCTCTTTTCATACACAAGTAAAATTCTTCAAATATTGAGGATAACATAAACAGTGTAATTATGACATGGAAGGACCACACCATTAGAAAATACCATACATTAAGACAGATGGAAAATAACTTTCGTTAATCTGATAATCTCTTCGAGGTTAGTAAGAATGCACTCCACCACCACAGTATGGACTAAGAACAAATAATGGGATAACAGTATTATAATGCTCCCAAACTGATAATTCATTCAACAAAGTTTGGATCAGATGCATCAAGCCTGAACAGTGTGAAGCAATAATTAATTCTTTGAAAAGGTTGCTGCAATAGAAGAAAAACCATCTGCTGAAAGAGAAATAAATTTAGCTTCATGTTACATAGTCTATCAATCTACCTTTTCTTTGTTCAAACTATTCAATGAGACACTAATCTACTTATAATAATAGACAGCTATAATTAATTTGACTGCCCCTCCTGTACCGTATCACTGAAACAACCCCGCACTATCTATTAAGCGTAACTCAACATGCATTATGTTGTTGCTAACCTCATAAGCACTATACACTGATTTTCCTGCTTAGAACTGGAACAAAACTTGCCCCCAAGCATGCAAGTCATATACCATGAAATCAACACCATACACTTTATTCCGGAATGATAAATACTGAAGAGAACAGTTGCACATAAGAAAAAAGAAAAAAAGAAAAGAAAAGGCCAAAGTTGTAAAGATTTTTCATAAAGATTTTATTACATGACAGCTTAAAACAGAGGCAATACTGATTACTTTCCTGCAATAAGAAAATACTGAATGCTTTCCTGCAAATATGATATATAATCCATATGCAATTCGTAAAAATACATTGGACAGAGGCAATGCACAGTGACATGTACAATTCCATCCAAAACCTTGATGTGATGTGTATCAAGAAATATCCTGATCCATGCCTTCCAGTGCTACACTTTAACTTCAAACAACAAAAGACAATGGTGAGCATTGGAGGCCACATGGAAGGTCTTCTTGCCACATCCAGGGCATTGATACTGAATCCTATCATTGGCCCGAACATCGCAGCTGCAAGTATGCATGAGCTAAGCATCAAAATTGACTGTCTGCTCCATAACCAAACCACCATGGATGAATCCATCCATTAGAGACACCTTAATACACAATAGGGAACATCTTGTAACACAAGCCCATAACACTATTCCCCCTGTTCCTGTGAATTAAAAGCATACTCTTCTCCATAATCTAAAACTTCCACAAACAGAACATCTACACTCCAAAAATGGGAAATAATTATACAGTGAATACAGAGGGAAGGGTCTGGCTGTAGCACATTTTATAATCAGATAGGAAATCTCGGCACATTCTCCAATTTCTGTTTTCTTGTAGGTTTGTGGTTGCAATTTCTACAGCACACTTGCATTGAAGTTCAACTTTCAACAATTTATTTTCAATGCCTCAATCAAATATCCTAGGGGCATGTTTGCATGGGTGAAAGTTTGCACGACGCTTAGTTTCTACGGTGATCTAACTTTCTACAGAAAACATAAACTGAAGACTTCATTCTCTATTGGTTTCAGTTCTTACTGTGGATCGATAGAGAGATCAAGAGAAGAGATGAAATTAGGTACGCCTTTACATTGGTAGGTGTTTGTTACTTAGATCTAATCCTGTTCCGGTTGATTCTGTCGTAACTGATTTGAATCAAACCTAGCAAAAGAGCATGATCTCAATATATCATACCCAACTGAAAGGAAATGAACCTGATTCTATATTTTTCTTAGATCTTTTCAACTACCGGATCATTTCAAATCAAATACCAACCAACCACACAAATACAAAAGAAATCACATCCAAAACTGAAACAAACACACCCAAAAAATGCAATTGAAATAAAATTAGTGACCACAACTGACCTGATTCGTCTTTCGCATCGCCTCTG
The DNA here is from genome assembly GCA_029852735.1 of Persea americana. Classification (NCBI taxonomy): domain Eukaryota; kingdom Viridiplantae; phylum Streptophyta; class Magnoliopsida; order Laurales; family Lauraceae; genus Persea; species Persea americana. Next base: position 93,531,431 of record CM056811.1, on the reverse strand, counting down.
CCTCGGATCGCTTGGTAAGATTGGCAGTGAAACGAAACCTCCTTTTCCTGTTCTTGACTACTCCGCAAAGCTTCCGCCATCGCTGCAAAGCCTCCTCGGACGAATTCTTCGATTTGACGTCTCCAAAGTTGTTCTGTAGATAACTCTCCATCGTAAACTTCCTATCCCCACACCCACTGCTGAAATTTTCAATTTATAACCAACTTCAACTTTCAAAAAGGTCAAAGATTGGAGGAGAAAAGTGGGGGAAACCGCGTTGGCTCGCTCCGACCTCCCGTCAAAAGGAGAATTTCTTATTAAAGGCTATACATTCAGAAGACAACAGCCCAGAAATTTCCCGGTCGTTTTCCTGATCTGCGTATCCGTCAAAATCATTTCTTTTAAAAACAGATTCGATTCTAAACGTGCTTCCTGCATCAGAAATAGCGAGCTGCCGGGTAAAAGAAGGCGATTGCAATCGGAATGGAGTCGTTGCGTTTTTTCTGTTGCTTTTCGTCTTTTCAGCTGGACGAGGATTCTGAGAAGAAACCTGGTGAGTTTCGTGGAAGAAGGGGATATGATACGATGGTGAAGCCCGCAGGTTCTTTGAGAAGGGAAGTGCAGAAAGAGAGTGGTTGGGAAGGAGCTTCCTTTTGTACCGGTAGGTGTTGCAGTTGGTGAATCTTGATCGTACATGCAGGGATGATGGACCACCAGTCTGTTTTGGCAATCTCAGTCTTCCTTCGTTTTAGGGCCGGGCAAGCCCTGATGCGGTGAAAAAGGTTCTGGCACTGCTTTCTTCGTTTTAGGGCCGTTGATTCCTGATTTAGCATGATATGGTCATGAAGAAGATAAAAGGAGTCCGGGCACAGGTATTTTATTTTACACTGAAACCGTCTGACAAAATCCGAGAACTCTATTATGAAATGAATTGTATTGATGATACGGACCGTTCAAAATGACTCTCATCCACTGAATTGATATATAGTTAAATTTCAGTTTAAAATCCGTCCGATAGGACATATGACCGACTTGGAATCTCCGCTGATGTGGTGTGCGAAAAGTTTGATCAATGGGACGGTGACCGACTCCTTCTCGGATTAAATTAGGGGATGAAATCCATATGGTACTGATCATCTCTTATGTGGACCCCACGATAGATCCAAATTTTTTTACGCGTTTCCCCAACAGCCGAGATGCCGTACTCACATGGAAAGCGCGTTTAGAAAAGGCGAAAACGCGTGCAATTTATGAAAGTCTACTATTGGTTGGCCGCGTCAGCAGAAGGACAAAATGGTCAACCTCCTTTTTTTTTTTTTTTTTTTGCCTTTTCTTTTATTTTCTTTTTCTGGTTTCCAAGAAATTTTCAACCAGGTCTAGGACTTTGGCCCATTTTTGTTAAGGGGAATTTACGGGGAAAATCCCCTTAGGACCGTATACGTCTCAGTAGAATCTAGTTTCGTGTCGGTTAAAGGAGGGGTCCCCTCATGTGGTGTATTTCATTTTTTATTTTTTTTTGTCGTTTTGTGATATAGTCAATATCGACCATCCTGTGGTCGATATTGACCATTCTGTCAGTCAGATTTTCTTTCGACTATTCTGTCAATTAATTTTTCTTTAACATGTAACTGTCTTATTTGTTGAATATAGCAGAATGATCGATATCGACCATATCGCGAAATAACAAGAAAAAAGATGAATCTGGGTTTCTCCCTTGGTTGCTAGTGCTGCTCTGTAGCTTGCGATGGAGGAGGAGAAGAAGAAAAAGATAGAGAGAGATGTCGGCGACAATGTGAAGCTGAGGAGGGGAAAAGAGCTTCATTCTCGGCTGATTGCACATGGGTTTGGATAGAATGTTTTTGCAATGACGGCGATTGTGAATATGTATGCAAAATGTAGGCAGATTCAGGATGCGCGGAGGATGATTGATAAAATGCCCGAGGGAGATTTGGTCACTTGGAATGCAATTATTTCTAGGTATGTACAAAATGGGCTTGCAAAGAGAGCATTGGAGTTTGTTTCTATGATGCAGAGAGAAGGGAAGAGGCCTAACTCAATAACACTTGTCAGTCTCTTTGAGGTCTTGTGCTGATGTTGGGTCATTGAGGATTGGCAGGGCTGTCCATGGCTACACTGTTAGGACTGGATTTGAGTTGCTTGTGAATGTTTCTACTGCACTTGTGGTCATGTATGCGAAATGCGGCTTGATTGAGATTCAGGTGAAGCGATGACCCTCTTTTGGCAGGCTATGGAGCAACATCAGCAACCAAGGGAAAAAACTCAGATTCGTCTTTTTTCATGTTATTTCACGATATGGTTGATATCGATCGACCATTTTGCTATGTTCAGCAAATAAGACAATTACATGCTGAAGAAAATCTGATTGACAAAATAATTGATATTGCCCATTATGTCGTGTTGAAAAAAATAAAACTGACAGAATAGTCGAGATCGACCATATCACAAAACAAAGAAAAAAAAGAAAAAAAGAAAAAGCCCATATGAGGACCCCTTTCGTATTTGACATGGAACTGGGTCCTGCTGGGACGTATGCGGTCCTAGAGGGATTTCTCTTGTAAATTCCTCTTTTTTTAAAGTACATGAAGATTTAAAAAATTTTAAAACGTATATAAAAGTTTTTCACAATTCTTCCAATCAAGTCCTCTTCATAAAAATTGAGAAATAATAAAAATACCCTTATGTCATTTTTCAAAAATTTTCTTTAATGATCAAGTCCAATCCATATGACCAAGTGGGGCCCACTTCAAATACTTTTATACATGAATTGTTAAAAAAAGGGATTCCGACACAATGCACATGCCTTTATTATGGATGGTTAAAAAGGGAACTTTGAAATGACTAAAAAACTAGCTTCATTAAATGGTTATGATCATTAAAATCAAAATGACCAATTTGAGGGAGGAAAGAGGTTTAGAAAAACAAAAACACGTCATAAGAGAAAGGTATTTTTGTTATTTCTCAAAAAAAATTGTGGAGGTGACTTGACGGAAAGAAATGTGAAAAATATTTCTACTTTTTTTTTTTGAAATATTTAAACCTTTATAATGTGAAAAATATTTCTATTTTTTTTTTGAAATATTTAAACCTTTATATACTTTTTTTTTGAAAAATTTAAATCTTCATGTATTTTTTTAAATGAACTAAAAGTTTCATAATTTTTTGTGAATTTTCTAAGAGAGTTTAAACTAGTGAAACTCCACACCAGGGTCCATTAATTGGGGTTCTGACAAGTTATCTCCACCCTAAAATTTGACCATTTTATCAAAAACATAATTAACATAAGATTATCATCGAAGAAATCAAATGGTCAGGATTCCTCAAGGCCCGTTTGATAATTTTACTTGTCAAGTAAAGTAAAGTAAAGTTAAGCATCAAATCAAAAGCACTTTAATTCAAAACTCCATCCTTCTTTTTCAAAAAAAGTCAAAAAGCAACTACCTTTATTTACTAAAAGACCAAAAAAAATTCCATTTCCCCAAATGGAAAGTCAAAAATATTCCATCCCAAACAACTAAAAATAAAATACCATCATAACTTACTTATATTTTATTTCGTCTTTTTATTTCACTTTACTCTACTATATATATATTAAAGCAAATGGGGAGGTGGGCTGTGGAGGGTGCCACGTCAGCATCAAAGGAGTTTTCCTTTTAAATAAATATATACACAGAAAACTTACAGTGATTTAAGGAGCCATGTCATCACGTGGCACACTTTTTTCTCCAAAAAAATCTCTTTATCCATATCCTCTATCTCCTAAAGCCTCTCAATCAATATCCCCTAAAATCTCACTATTTTGTTATAGTTATTCTCTCTCTCAACACCATCTATCTTCCATCTTTTTAAGATTGTCATCTTTTTATTTTAATATTTGGAGCCCACCTTTCAACAATTTACACCGATAAATTTTTCATTAAAAATATCATTTTCTCTTAGTTTCCAAATAGTGCTTTACTCTATTCAAAGATTGTCACATGTGAACGAAAATCAAACCCGACCTTTTGGTAGACCACCTCCTGGATGGGCTTGTGATAAAAATGTTTTAAGGTTGGAGATTTTTTGTTGAATCTTAGGCATCATTTTTTTATCTAATTATATAGACATATGACCGTAGGTTCGGCCCATCATAAATTAAACTTCTGTGGGCCCACATGGACTTATAATTAAGAGATATATACATTGATCCAATGTGGGCCAATGATTACTGGGATCAAATAATACCCTAGGTTTAGCCCCATCATAAATTACACTTCTGTGGGCCCACATAGACTCATAATTAAGAGATATATACATTGATCCAAGGTGGGCCAATTATTACTAGGATCAAATAACACTAGCATGTGGTTTTAAAATCACATAATTTATGACCTTTAAAGTTAAGATGTTTATACCTTTTTTTTTTAAATCTAGAGTTAAAAAACAGTTTGATCAGTTCTAAAATGGTATTACTGCTACTTCAAAGGGGTAGAGAAGAAATTTGTGCGAATAGATTGAAATGACCATTGGCCTATGTGAAAATAAAAAAATGGTGCATTTGTGCAATGAGAGGATTGCACATTTTTATGATTTTCTTTGTTAACAATATTATGTTGTTTGGTGTGATGTATTTTCCTTGCATATAAGAAAAAAATGAATCATTTTTCCTTAATAGAGAGTGTGTGTGTGTGTGTGTGGGGGGGGGGGGGGGGGGGGGGGGGGGGTGGGGGGGGGGGGGGGGGGGGGGGGGGGGTGGTGGTGGTGGGGGGTGGGGGTGTTGAATTCAAATAGCCTTTTTTGGGTCAGGTATGGTTTGATACCCGCCCAATGGATCAAACTGATCCTTCCAGGCAAACTGGCTCATCTGATAAGAAGAGACCGAGTCAAAGAAGACATCAGGCAGAGAAGGAGAAGGGACATCTGACAAAGGAAAATAAAGTGGAGAATGAAATTAAGGAAGAGACGCGCCCATGATCCTAATGTAACGCTTCCCACTCCGTCTGCACGATAGGGAGATGAGGAACGTGAGCTTGTGACCACCATCATTCAGGGAGAAGAATATGAAGAGGCAATTGAATTAAAAGAATGAAAAACACAGGAGCGCCACACGGAGAAATTAATCCATCCATTCTCAGTTACCCTCATAAAGTGGGAGGGAGAAAACGTGCGCAGGAAGTGGGCAAAAACTTAGGAGGAAACACAGTATAAGAAGAGAAAAGGAAGGAAAGAAATAGGTATGGAAAATATAGCAAAAGATCTTGCAGAAATTAAATTAATCTCTTTGAGAGACTAACTTGAGCGTCGGAGTGACCTTAGTCGGGCTCCCTGATCGAGCTCTGATCCTTCATTTTTCTTTGTTAAGTATGATTCAATTCTCAAGCAAATGAGGAATAGAATACAATTTTCATGCCCGGGCCGAGCTGACCAGTTCACCTCTGCCCATCTAAAAATTGATCGTACAATTGGCGCCATCTGTGGGAAGCGAAGAAGGGAAATAACCCATTGACGCTTCTTCTTGCTTAGAGAAATGACAAATCAAGAGCAGAATCTAGGATCGCAGCATCAGACTGAAAGACCTTCGTCTCAAGTGGAGGAAACCCAGGTCAGGGGGCGGCGAGAACGATCAAGGAAAGACCCTTTGACCAACCACTCCGATGGGGCAGATTTTCGAATATGTCCCATGCACCGCAAGCGATCGGACCGTCCCTTCTGCAGACAGGAAATGATGGATCTGATCAGAAATTTCCCGCACAGGGCCCAGCCGCGCAGTAATTTCACCCTCTACGGATAAGTTGCAAGGGGAAACACACCAGAAGCAGAGCTGTGGCTTCTTAAGGCGCTCCTCGCCATAGGACACATATGCCAGACTAGAACAGACTTGCAGAGATGTTGTTTGAGATCTGGCTGAGGGAATCAAGCGACAACAGGAAAAAATCGATTGTTTGTTGTTGGAACTGGAGGCTGCGGAAAGAGAACAAAGATATTCCCCAAGCCAGGAAAATGCTCATGAGGCACAAAGGATGGAGCATCGAGGGCGCACGGCTAGCGAGTACCGAGGGGCCATAACTCCGAATCAAGAGCTTGGCGGAGTCGAGCTATAGCTAGAACAAGTGACGAAGGAAACGGGACCTCGAGTTCCTGACCCCGGAGGGAGAGGGATGCCGAAGTCCGAGCACGATACGTGAAGGCTGGTGAAGTGATGAGTCCAGAAAAGCGCACATTTTCATACACATTTTGGACCATTTTAAGGGCTTATTGATATTAAAGAGCTTCATTTAGTGTCAAATCATGTTTTTATGCATGTAGGATTCATTGTAGTGCATTCATACATAATTTGCTAAAAAAGTCACACTGTTTTGCATAAATTTATGAAACTTGCCATTTTTGAAAATCTATTTTTAGAAAGTCGGTTATTTTGGGTGCATCAAGTAGGGTCCCATACATTGTCCATTCAAATTTCTCACATGTGATTATTGTTGAATTTGTTTATTTCAATTTGTGTAGGATAAATCAAGAATGGGACCCACATTGTTGAAATTTGAGAGAAATCAAGGGTAGGACATCTTTCACGGGGGACCCACATATCTTGGTATTTTTTGGAGAGTTAGAAAAGTTAATAATGGAAAGCTAAATTTGTGATTTCAAGATCAAGAAAGGAAATGTGTCCAAGAAGAGTTGACTAGTCAATCAAAGAAGCTTGGAAGCAAACTAAAGATGGAAGGGGAGTAAAGAAATAAGGAAAAAAAGATCCCAAGATCCCTTTGGGCATCCACATGGGTCCCACACACCTTATTGCACTACTAATTAGAAGCTTCCATATGTGTACAATTATTTCCAAATTTTTCAGGGGCAACAAGATTAAAATGGCTATAACTCTTAATCCAGCCATCAGATCGGTGCAATCTACCTACCGTTGGAAAGCTCTTTTCGAATAGATATCCGTGGAGCCCAAGATTGTGTCAATTGAAGCTAAAACTAGGAATATATGGCCTCTGGAAGTTGGTGCGATAAATTCTACTCGGGATTGCACTTTTGCACTTGGAAATCACAAAAATCTCTCACTCACCTTGCTATTTCTTTGAGGACTTGTTGGCCAAGGAGTGGACTTACCATATAAAGAAGATTGCATGCTACAAACTTGGAACAAAGAAGGAAAAAAAGTAATAAAAAATTTATAAATTGATGGCATAGGCATCCCTCTCCTCTCATGAGAAGATAGACCACCTCTCTCCAGAGTTACTACTACACTCCATCTTCTTCCTTTCTATTTCTCTCCATTGAATCCCTTAATGAGATTTGGCCCGGAAATCACACTACACCCTTGGGTTTTTCATCTAGAAGAAGCTTCTCATCCTAGTATGTAATTGTCTTTGTTTATTTTTTTTATCTTATGTAAGACTTTGCATATTAGTAAAATTGTTATAGAAAAGAATTTTGAAAGAGAAGAATACACTTCCACACATTTACTTTTCTTGTTTTCACTACACATTTAAATTCTTGAACTTTTGTTTATTCTCTTTATTTTTATGTTCAATTCAATTTTACATTTATCTTGTGCATAGTTTATGGTTGGAAATACTGAGCATTGCATGCATATTCATATTGGTGGAGTTTAGATATTTTAAGTTGTTGGTTCTTTGAGTATTCAAAGCTGAATTGAAATTGGAATCGGAGTTTTAAATTGAATAAGCAAAAAAAATCAAAGATTTGAGTCAAGAATATTGGTCAAATATCTTTTGGAAATTTGGATCTTAGCATAAAGTGCACAATTCTGCACATTGTTGCAGAAATTTCAGAACAGATTCTGAGTGAAAAGTTTTTTATTAGAAACCTGATCAAAACACATTATTTTTCAATGAAACTTGGGGAAATTAAAGTTTGATCAGTGTACTTTCACGTCTCAGAATTTCAAGCAAAAATAATTTTGGAAAGAGGGTGAACCAGTGGCTCAAACATGGCTGGTCGGACCCACCTGTGTGCATAATTTCTGCACAGTTTCAGTTTTTAGGTCATGTTCATGCACTCATATCTCATTCGTTTTAAATTGTTTTCCACTTTCGTTTCTTTTATTTGATTCATGCATCATTATAGTTTAAATTTCAGTCATTAAACTCAGTTTTAGATTGTATTAGATTATGGGAAATCATGCATAAAAATAGCCCCGCATACTAGTTTTTCAGACTTAGATTTTTTTTTTTCAGCATCTCATGGCATGCATTGCATTAACTTTCTAACTTAGGTTTCTTTTGTTTCTAATTTAGTTTCTTAGTTTTATTTTTGGTACTTTTTATTTTTGGAAGTTTTAACTTGTGTATTATTTCGCAGCAATTTTAGTTTTTTGTTTAGGATTTTTAGATTTAGGAAGTTTTTTTTTCATTGGATTGTAATTAATTTAATTTTTGGAACGTAGAAATGATGGTTGGAATTAGTTTTTAATTAGGCTAGATTTATATTTCTAATTTAGGGCAGGAATAAGTTGAAGAGTAACCTTAATTTCAATTGCTCCCTGTGGATCGACCTGGTCTCACCAATTTATTACTATATCGCGGCTCTACACTTGGAGCTCACGATCATGAAGCTCTGAGGAGGAAAGCACCCCCACGAGCACTTGCCGAGGAGGATGTACAAGCTCTCATAGAGAAGGCATTGGCTGATCGGAAGCTCCCTCCAGAGAATCCGACCAGAGCAAGGTACCTTGGAAACACTCAAAATTTCGAATCTCTATTCTCGGAGGAGATAGAATTAAGGGTCTATGATGGAATCTCAGATCTCGCCTACCATGTCCAGCATTACCAGCATTCCATGGCATTATGGATAGGAAATGAGCCGCTGATGTGCAAAGTTTTCCCCCTCAAGTTTGGGAGACCTTGCCTTGAAGTGGTTTTCCCGCCTAAAGCCAAGATCGATTTGTGGCTTTCAAGAGCTTGCTGGATCTTTTGTTACACGTTTCGTAACAAATTCCAAACAACTAAAGGACATTGGGCATTGCTGTCTCTTAAGAAGCAGAGCTCGGAAAGCTTGAAGGAGTTCAGCATGCTATATTGGCGCCTCTATAATGAGGTGGAGGGGAGTAACGAGCAGGTAGTTGTTGCAACCTTTAAGCTCGGGTTGCCAAAGGAGAGCTAGCTTCACCAATCATTAACGAAGCTATCCCCGATCACACAAGGAGAGCTGATGGAGCAGATTGAGAAGTTCATAAAATTGGAGGAAGACATGGGTGTATCTGAGCCAAGGTAGGCTCGGCCGAAGGAAGAAGGATCCAGGAGAAGGAGAAGAAGGGAATTCGGAGAAGGATCGGATAGAAGAACGGGTCGTACCAAACCCACTAGAGCAGCCTAAGAAGGGATGTATACGATCTTTAAGGACCCAATCTATAGGATCCTGACTCAGATCAAGGACAAGTTATACTTCAAAAGGCCTTCAAAGATGGTGAGTAACCTTGGAAGCCAGAATTCCAACCTTTGGTGCTCTTACCACTGGAAGACCGACCATTTAACAGAGAATTGTCAGATGCTTAAGCAGCATCTGGAAGACCTAGTAAAGGAAGGGCACCAGAAGGAGTATGCGGATGATGCTCATTGATCAAGGTAGCTCATCGGAGATTATGTATGCAGGGCTATTTGATAAGCTTGGCTTGAAGCACTTGGATCTGAGGCCGACCTCGATACCCCTATTCGGGTTCAGTTGGCAAGTAGTGCAGCCGATGGGCATGGTGACCGTGCAGGTCGGCGCAAGTTTCATCTGCCTAGATGTGGAATTCCTGGTGGTTGATGTACCACCTCCCTATAACGCCATTATGGGATGAACATGGATTCACTGCATAAGGGTGGTGCTATCGACCTATCACCAAAGGAGTCGCTTCCCGACATCAAAGGAATTTATGGAGATCAGAGGCAAACCAGGAAGGCTTGTGCTCGTAAGGAAAGGCCGATCAAAAATAGCTACTACAGTTAAGTCGGTCACAGAGGTCAAAGACCAAATTGCCAATCTGACTGACAAGGCCGTAGAGGAGTTGAAAAAGGTTTCAGTAAATGGAGAAGATCAGGAGTGATATTTGATTATCTATATTTGAGGACGAGCAGAGTAGTTTAGTTCAGCTACTCAATCAAAGCTCCGATGTTTTTGCTTGGATTCTGCATGAGATGCTAGGATTTGATTCCGGAGTGGCCTCAAGCTAGGGCCAAAACTGGGAAGAACCATACAGGGTTACTTCCGTCGGGGGAATAAAAGCTTACCACTTGGAGACGCTCCAAGGAAAGGCCTTGGAACATAATGAATTTTTAATCTTTGTACCAAAGAAGAAATTCCATCTTTGTACCAAAGAAATTGTCACTCATGTATCTTTCGTTCCATATATGGAAGCTATTTTATTCTTGTGCCAAGGATAAAATTCACTAAAAACTTGTATATGGTCGGGGACCCGCAGTAGGGGCACACCCTATCGGGACAACCATACCAAGATAAGGCCAAGGCCTGAAAATAAGGGGTAGCAATAAACCCATTACTTCGTGCCGAAGGAAAAAATTCCTAACTGGGAAGATCCCAAACTAGGTATGTTGCACTGAATTCCTTTTTAACCAATGTCTGGGCATGACGATGCGAGCATTGGGCTAAAAAGTGAGCCGGAAAGAACCGGCAGTGGCAGTAGCAAATGAATAGATTCATGGAAAGAACCAACATTCCATTAAAAAGCCATCCAGCCCGCAGCTTGGGCAATTAGTAAATATATATATATATATATATCTACATAGCAACAAAAGGGAATCAAGTTTCCACACCAAACTAAGGGACACTGGGGGCAGGAGGAGTCGGCTCGGTAGTAGTAGAAGTACCTTCGTCTCCAACCATGGGAGAGTTGACCTCTCCAGCTTGGCACTGTGCAGGGACCTCAGAAGGAGCAGGTTGTGGAGAGGCACAGTCAGACTGAGTAGCATAGTTGGTCCAGAGGGGAATCATCTGACACGCCGGCATCGCTGAGACCCACATCATACCCTCGTTTAAAAAGAAAAACAAGGGCGTTCATTTTTTTCAACTTGTTCCGGTAGATGGCCTCAACGTCCTCAAATGCCGCATCCTTTGATGCCTCTGTGACCTTCTGCACTTTTGCCTCCTTCTCGGATAATTTGGACCGAAGAATTTCAAGTTTCATTTCACACGCAGTCAGACGGCTCAGGGTAACAATTGACTTAGCCTTCGCAGCCTTCACAGCTTTAGATGAATTGGCATCATTGGATTCTGCGAAGCGCCGAGCAGCAATGGAAGCAGTTGGTGGGACGTGGTCGCAAACAAGGGCTTGCCACGTGTCCTTGGAATTATTTCAAGCACCCTTTCTTCTCGGAAATTGAAACTAAAGAAAGGAGGCTTGGGGGGCAATTGTGGGGGGAAAATTGAAATAGCCTTTTTTGGGTTAGGTATGGTTTGATACTTACCCAATGGATCAAATTGATCCTTCCAGGCAAACTGGCCCATTTGATAAGAGGAGACCGATTCAAAGAAGACCTCTGGCAGAGAAGGAGAAGAGACATCTAGCAGAGAAGGAGAAGGGACATCTGGCAAAGGAAAAGAAAGTGGAGAATGAAATTAAGGAAGAAACGCACCCATGATCCTAATGTAACGCTTCCCACTCCGTCTGCACGATAGGGAGATGAGGAACGTGAGCTTGTGACCACCATCATTCAGGGAGAAGAATATGAAGAGGCAATCGAATTAAAAGAATGAAAAACACAGAAGCGCCACACGGAGAAATTAATCCATCCGTTCTCAGTTACCCTCATAAAGTGGGAGGGAGAAAACGTGCGCAGGAAGTGGGCAAAAACTTAGGAGAAAACACAGTATAAGAAGAGAAAAAGAAGGAAAGAAACAGGTATGGAAAATATAGCAAAAGATCTTGCAGAAATTAAATTAATCGCTTTGAGAGACTAACTTGAGCGTTGGTGTGACCTCGGTCGGGCTCCCTGATCGAGCTCTGATCGTTCATTTTTCTTTGTTAAACAGGAATCAATTCTCAAGCAAACAAGGAAGATACCACAATTTTCCTACCCGGGCTGAGCTGACCAGTTCACCTCTGCCCATCCGAAAATCAATCTTACAGAGAGGACTTTGATTTTTTTTTTTTAAATACAAAATTTCATTCTCATGAGAAAATAAAAATCTGCATGAACTAGAATCTTATATTTGTGATTGAAGATGTATTGACTGTTTTTATATAAATATGCATGAATATAGTCTTATATGTTTATAATTAATTTTGATATCTTATAAATTTAAAATGTAATATCTTATTTTTTGCTCAGGCTAAACACGAGGTGTTATTGCTAGTTATTTTTATAGTAAAATGTCAAACGGGCCAGGAATAAAGCTCTAGCCTGGAGTGGGGAGCAAGCAAAGTAAAAGAAACGTCTTATGTAAGGAAATTTCCATCAGAAGGGTGAAGTCCAAGGGTTTCCTTATCAAGAGACTCAAGAGTCAAGACTCAAGCATCAAAGGGTCAGCTTTTACAGATACTCTCTCTTGGTACATGTCATACCATCACACGGCAAAAATATTTGAGTGTAGGCTGTTGATTGGGCCCTCTTATAACGTCATTTAGCCCGGCCTGACCCACAAAAATCCTATCAAATGAGGTTGCTTGGACAATTCTAAGCCTAGCTTGCTTGCCCGCTAATATTTCTTATTATAATATTTTTACCGCTACTGCTATTGTTACTGCTACTATTATTATATAAATATATATATATATATTTATTTATATTAATTAATCTACTAAAATGGCCACTTCTTATCTCCTCTAATAGTAGCATATTGAGGTAATTTCATAAATGATCATTTTAAGATCTATGTGAATATGAGATTCCTCCAATGTAAACTTGTTTGCTATTTGGAGCTCTCATATAATAGGAGTCTATCATAGGATTTTGATGATTGGGTTGTGTGAGCCTTGATCCCATGATATGTATTTCTTCTACAGACCTAGACTCATAGTGGGCGTATTGGTTCATTGGGTAAATGGGTTCATTCATCCAAATAATTGATCTAAAGAAAATTAAAAACAAACAAGCCCTAAAACACGGTCAAATACCTGTGTTACATGAGATATACTTTTGAAAAGTACTCTTAATATCACCATTCAAAAAAAAAAAAAAAGTACTCTTAATATCCACCAGTCTGTTAGTCCGAGAAATGATCGATAGAACGTATGGGATTCTATAGAGATTTTTCGTGTAAATTCCTCTATTTTACATCAACAATACTTGTGACAATGAACCCATTTAATTAAGGTTGCCACGTAATTCTGTCCATCTCCTCTGCTGCAACTTAGTAGTTTATATTTCAAATGTGATGAATTTTTTGAGGATATTTCAAAGCATGTTCTTGCTGGATTCAGGCCCCTGCATGTGACCATAATTATTGTAAGTTATATTTATATAATAATGCTTTTCCAACTAGAGTGGGCACGAGCAACGATGACTTCTTGAATACTACAATAATAAGAGTGGACTGGTAGACGGACTATTTAAGGCATTTGGGTCATGGACTCATGGGTGTCTTATTCATGTAACCTATTCATTGCGTTTGAATGTTATTTATGTCATTCTCAACGCCTAGGTCTTTTATTTTATTTTTTGATCTTCTGGTTCTTGTCAGGCCATTCAGTTGGCTGGCTCTCATAAAATACGGCGACTACATCATCAGTTTTATTTTATTTTTTGATTTTCTGTTTCTTGTGAGGCCATTCAGTTGGCTCGCTCTGATAAAGGATCCCCTGTTTGGACAAAACAGCGAAATCCTGTTTGGACCAATCAGGGTGCCACATGATGGGGGAAGATGTCCAATCAAAAACATCTCATCTCTCCCATGAAAAAAAAAAAATTCCCCCCTTATGTAGCACCCCCTGATTGGTCCAAACAGGGGATCCCTTTCCGCTGATAAAATAAGGGGACTACATCATCAGAGAGTGGGGCTCAGGCTTCATAATTGTTCCATATGGGTCCAAGGACTTATTTGTGTCATGGTGAGGTAAATTATCTCTTTTGTTTGGTGTCTCAGAAGTTTATTCTTCAATAAATATATCTTTCCATTGGAAGCAATTGACCTTAGCTATTTTATTCGAATCGGGTTGTTATTATTTTCTAACCAAATAAAACTGAGTGCTAAAAAAAAAAAAAAATCAAGGCATTGTATTTGTATGTGTTTTTTCAAAATATTTTACTTTTTATGGAACATATGAACATTTTATTTTTATGTTTTGCTTGTGATTAATTTAAAATGTGCCCAACTCTTATTAAAGTCAGAATTCTTCCATTCTCTATCAGCCCAGCGGTTATCCCACTCATCCCTAGGCCCTCCATGCACAACCTTGCTATGCCTGTGTACCCGCCTGAAGTCACCCACCGTTGAGTTCTGGGGACATTTCCATCATTCTCCTACTTTTCATCCATGTGCACCTCTACCTTGTCCTCTGCCCAAGTACACTCACTTGTAAAGTGGAGTGAAGTAAAGCCTCCTCGGCCCATAGGTAATACTCTATTAGTGTCAAGTTGTTGAACCCTGGCACTGGGAAGTGAGAAGGAAGCCGAAAACTTGGGCTATCCTTCTTACCAAAAAAAAAAAAAAAATAGAGAAAAGGGCTATCCTAAGTTTTCTAAGATTCCATGTTTAGTATAAATGAAAAAGGGCAGATATGAAGACAACAACGAAAACCAATTCAATTCAGCCCATTCAATCAATGTCACACAATAATGGATAGTGTTCAGCCCATTGTTTTGATGGGAGCCAATTAAAACAGCTATTGGATAATACAGTTCTTGGATAATAGGGAAAATGCCGATCTCTTCTTGTGGTGCAAATGTGCCTCGCGTGCCCTGTCATTTTGCCATCCAAACCATTCATCTTGCAGATTAAATTTGTAGTAGAAAACAGGGTGTAATATGTTGATTGTCTTCTTCTTTCTTTTCCTAATCTTTTACTGGGATGGAGTAGGTTTGGCCAGACCGAGTCTCTAATCAATGCAGTCTTTTGCAAATGGCCCAGTCACAGCGAGTCTTCCATGAACATCCTTCTCATTAAATGAGGAAGTGGAACAGATTTTGACTTTTTTGAGATCTCTTTTCCAACAAACATTGCATCTTAACTGAGATTCCTGCGACCTCCACATGAAGTTTACTAAATCATCGTACATATTGTATGAATATACATACTTGCATACATCAAAGCTCTCTACTGTCATCATTTCTGACCATTAACCTCAGGCCAACCCCAGATACTCGCAGCTTTTATTTGAGAATCCAACTCTTTATTATATCTCCATAGCCCATAGGTGGAGTAGCTATTAGTTGGTGAATCTGGATTGATTGATAAACTACCCGTTTGACAATTTAATTGTGAAGTAAATTTAAAGTGAAGAACGGAAGGCCCACTTTTGAGAGACAAAAAAAAAGAAGACGAGTTTTATAAATAAAAAAACACAAAATTTTAAAAATCGCCTCTTTATTTTTTTTTAAAAAAGCCAATAGGTAAATCTTTCATCCCACTAAAACACACACACACACGCACACAAAAATAAAATGCAAAAAAAAAAAAAAAAACATCTTCATTTTATCCAAAAAGTCAAAAAAGTTTCTTCACATTTCGTGTAATTCTATATTTTATACACTAGCTCCTTGCAAATCTATATTTGATGCAAATTAAACTCAAGCAAGCTGAGTTGAAAGCACATGCGTGAGCTAATTGCGAATCAAGCCTGAGCCTGGTTGTGTCACGTTTGGTTGACTCAAAATCAGAACCGCCCAAATTTTCAAAGGACTCGTCCATTGGAAGGAAACATCTACATTATCATTTTGACACAATTTTATTAAAGACTTCAAGTCGCATGGGTTAAGCCTAACCCAGACCCAACAGGTTCAGCCTGTTCAGCCCATTCATGACAGTTCAACCCACTTGGGTCCAGCCCAAATCCACTGTAGTCTAGCCCAACTTCAGTCCATTGATATGATTGATGACTCAAATCACCATAATCTGGTCAAAGACAATCACGCCCTATCTCATGCAATTGTAGCATGCATCCAAATTAATCTTCAGTGAACTCTTATAAATTTTAATACTAATTTCCTTCTATAAATAGGGCCACTCATGCTACCCTTGACGCAATCACCCCAAAGGTTCAAACTGACAAGATAGCGCAAAATGGGGTAGGTGTCCGTGTCCGTGTCCTGGAAGGTGATAGCCTGCACAGTAGGGTCGGTGCCCTGGAAGCTGGTAATCTGCACGATAGGATACGTGCCCCGGCAGAACGTAGCCCCTGCTATCGGGGAGGTGCCTTAGAACGTCGTAACTCATCAGTCTGGATGTAGGTCTGGTGAGGTAAAATTCTACGCTAAGGTGAGGTGGCCTTGAGTGGACCAATCACAGTCCATCATGATCACCGCGAATATGCCCACTTAGTAGATTCGGACTCACGCGAGACTTTTCAGCTTCCACCCACTCAGCTGAACTCTCATCATAATGGGATGGTTGAGTCGTGTTTCAAAAGCCAAGAGGCCTGTCATATTCATTTTGAATTTGCAGTGGATATTTTCTAGATCACTGTCATCGACGCTACGCTTTGGGTTCGAATTTTTATTTCCTAATTTTAGTGGTATTCATCAATCCTAATTCCTAAGAGCACACCAGAATGGAGCTTTTAATTGCGAGTATTACACTCTGTTACGTAGTAAAGACGAAAAGGTGGATGATGAGGTGGGGTGGGGGCAGTTGCCCTAGTGGAATTTTTGGAAACAAAAGATAAGGAAGGCTTTTACAGTTTTTTATGGGTAATAAATATGGCTTTTCATATTTTTGCCCCTCTTCAATTTTTAAAATAATAAGAGAATGGAGTGAACAAAGAGGGCAAAACTGTTCTTTTGAAAATCTAGCCTTCTCTCTCTCTCTCTCAAAGCTTTTTCGAACCATTTCACTGAGTAAACTGTTGATTGTACCCACTTTTCCTCTCCACGTGGATTTGGGCTGCACTTGCTCGATGCTGTAAAAAGTCAAGCTAACATTAGCTTAGCCCAACTCATTTCTACTTATATATGGCCTAAGGTAGTACCAAACTAATAACTCACCAATCAAGTCTAAACCCGAAACCAACCCAATAAATTGAGTCCATGTTATTATTGACCACACAAGCTAACCTAAATGGTTGTATTGACTCTTTTAGGTTGGGCTTGGGGCAACAATTTCAATTTGAAAAGTAAATGGGAAGAGTTTAAGTTGGGTCTAAAGGCATAGCTATTATTATATATACATAGAACACCTGAACATACTCCACGGACAACCTAACACAACTCTCAGCGGCAACAGTCTGTTGATCATGTGTTGTTCTCAGCAACTTCATCAATAGATGACAATGATCCATGAGTCTAGATCCTCCAAGGGTCCACTCACTCATGATGCTCAAGAGTTTTGAACGATCCTACTTACAAAAGGGGATTATGAATTCTTCTAGAAATTTTACTCTAGTACGATTTGGCACAAAGTCAAATTAATTTTTAATACGGTTCGGTAGAGGGGAAAGGTGATGTCCTTTCTAAAAATAGAATAAATATATATTAAATAAGAAATTTCATAGAAATTAAATCACAATAAAAGAGAAAGCTAGTAAAAGTTGAGGTCAAAGAGGAAAGAAAATTTGATATTTAATGTATTATGTCGAATTATCCCACACTGTCATTCATACATCTTATTGTATCAAATTTTAGTGAATGTTCTAATTTCCTTTTTGCCCCCAAAGAGAAATTCCTGGCTCTCCTTGAAGGGGGAGGAGACATAAGGCTGCGGTGGATGGTGTGTTGTTAGTTTGCTTATGTTCTTGTCTTGCTATTGTTCTTGTATCTGTTGTAATTTACAGTTCAATTATGTTGTTTCATGTTGCTGTTGGGGTTTTTAAAGTTGTAATATAAGCCTAACCCAAATCCAATTTTGAAGGACTCGAGCAAAAAACAAGTAATCAAATTAGATATATCAATACCATGAAATGGCAGCAAACGTTATTACACTGCAGCGCTTCGTCGATGACTCGATGTAGCACATATGTGCCATATCCAAGCCAAGTTGCCTGTTCGCTCAATAAAATCCAACTTTAGCAGGAAAAAAGGGGATGAATCCCTTCATTTGGGGCTGCTATTTAGATTTTAAGTTATGGTTTTTTTTTTTCTTTTCTTGCCAAATGCTACTTTTTATTGATGGTTTGATAAGGCGCAGGATAGCAGATGAGGAGAGTACCTAAAGGTGTTTCTAACAAGAATTTCACATATTTGGAATTTATAACATTGATATGATAGTTGTTCCCTTCCTGTTTCAAATGCCATGTTTCTTAGTTGAAATTCTGAGTTTTAACCTATCTGAAAAGTCAGAAATATACTTTAGAATTCTTAGAATTTAAACTTTTCAATTATATTGTAGATGGGCCTAGAGGGTTTGGAATTCTAAGTGCGGCATAACATTGGAAGCATCTCAAATCACACAAGTATTCTTAAGATTCTTGTTTGAAAAAAAAAAAAAAAAGGCCCCCAAAGAAACATGCCTAAAAGGTTAGCTACATTGAATATTTCTAGTCATTTAATCTAATCATATGGGTGGTGGAAGACAACAAGCGGTTGCTCAATTGCTTGGAAACTCCGTATTTCACCCGGCTGCCTAGGATTGATCTCTAAGTCTTTTCACATGTGTGTGTGAGCTATCCTTCCCATTTTGTGGGCTTCCTCTTCCTACTCGTATGGGCTCTCCTTCCCATAATGTGGGTTCCTCTGTGGGCTCTCTTAGGTCCCAAGTGATCCTTGTCAATCCATAGTGTTGTCTACAAGCGAAGTGCAAACCAATGACTCATTCTTTGAATTAGTCGTAGATGGATTTTCACTTCAATTTGAGTTAGTCCCCCCGCCAGATTAAACACACGCAGTGGAATAACTCACTTTGCCAACATGCCTAATGCAATGGGGAGACTCGATTTTTACATGTTTCAATTTCAATTGTGTCTCCTATAACTGAAGTTACATGCCTTGAGATTTTTTACAGCAGACGTCCACAACAGACTTCCTGCATGAAAACCAATGGCAAGCGATAATGCATGGTGGGCCGAAATTCACGGGCGAAGTTAGTTACGAAGGTCCATAGGAGAAAAGCTTCTGTTTTATGTCCTAGACTGAGTTTTTCTAAGGCCCCCCTTCAAAGATATGAATTACGAGATTTTTTACGGCTTTTTTGACTAGTGGAATTTATTATTGGAGTTCAACCTATCTAGAAATTTCAAATTTTTATCAGACATTGTCTGTCAAAATTCTTTGTATTCTTCATTTAATAGATAAAACTACAGAAAAAAAAAAAAATCTTGCTACAATAAATCATCTGCAATGGCCCTGGAAGTGCTTTCAATTTTAGAAATCAAAAAATTCCAACAAAAGTCTTCCATAAAAACCTTTAGGGGGTTCGAGATTTCTAAGATAGAATTTCTTACACATGCAATTAAACAAGAAAGAATTTCTTATAAGTGCAATTAAACATAATAGTAATGAATTTGGACTCAAAAACCTGCAAATCCTTTCATCTATGTGATGCTGGCTAAAAATTGATTGACGTTGAATTGTCACATGTGCATCACACTTTTATGATCGGATTGGCTGATTATTATGACGGTTACCAACCTTGTAAAGATGTATCACATTCACATGTTAGCATGTGTTTATTGTGAAGTCCATTTATGATTTTATTAGTACTCTGTTCTCAATTCTTTGAGTCTAAAGGAGAGACGGAAGGTTCTTTGAACTACTCACCAAATACAAGAGGCATTTTAGATTACACATTCCCTAAAAATAAATATTAGGTGGGGGTAATGAGCCCCAAAAGTTATGAGGGAAGAAGCTCTTACTATTTTAGTGGAATTCCAAAATCTACATTTGATTTGTGAGACTTTACAGAGCAGCTGGCATTCAAAATTTCCATAAATTCAAAAACCAGTGCTAAATGGGGATTTTGAAATTCCACTATTTAAAATTCCTTACCTCCTTAGGACATAAGAATTTCAAATGCATGTAACCAAATCGACCCAAAAGCACAACCAGGATAGTTCATTCATGGGTCGCTATAATTTGAGAACTAGTTGATCGAATCATTCAACCTCTAGCTGTACAACACAACATCGTACTTTTGAGCAGCACCTCTGTCGGGTTCTCTGCTCTTGATACATGCCTCCCGGTACAAACCAAGCAATAACAAGAAGAAAAGTACATAGAAAATGTATACAGAGTGGAACAAAGATGAACATCCAAACAAGTGCCAAGAGAAACGTGATCAGCCGGCCATTTCTTATCCTGTATAACCTTAACCTCGATCTCAACCCATCAGATCAATGGCCCATTTGAAGGATTTTCATTTGATTGACATGGCCCACATAATCGAACGAAATGGTGCCAGCGGTCGCGCTGAACTAGGATTGGCGGGCAGCCGTTTGCTTGCTTCAAATTAAAAAAAAAAACCATGTGCTCGTTCTTGTGTGACCGCACAAGCCCAACGTTTCACAAATCACAAGGTCAACTTTGCACTGTCCGGTCCTCAAAGAAAATTGCATGTTCCAAGCACCATTTTTCCTGGAATTGCCATTTTCACAATGCCATACAAGGGAATTAGAAGATTAACAGAGGGGCAGCATAGTCACTCAGCATTAAATTTCAACGTTCACATGGTTTTTGAAGGTTGACTGCCTACCGATCTCTTTCAAAAGTCCCAACCAAACGCCAGAGGAGATATTGATATATCTATTCCTGTCATGAGAATGATAATGTATCTCTTCTTCTTTCCTTGCTCTTTCTTTTTATCTTAACTTACTCCACCATCTCCAGCGTATAAATACAAACCACCAAGCTTCCATTTTCAACAGACAGCGATTGAGATTGAGAATATAGTGAGAGAGAGAGACAGTAACTAAGAGATGGAAGGCCTTATTCCCTTTGTGTTTAATTCGATCATGAAGAAAAGAGATGGAAGCAAGTACAAAAGACTCTCCAATGGTTCGGGTCGCGGCCACTGCTCGTTTCTGTTATTGGAGAATAGGGGATCGTTTGATGATTCCTCTTATAAGAGAACGAGATCTGACTTCCAGAGTTCTCCAACGTCTGAGTTTATGGGATGGAGATCGCCGGGTCCAGATTCACATCCCTCGCAGACGATCCATAAAAGGAACTCGCACCAGATGACAGAGAGGTTTTGATCTTGAGAGATGTAAAAGAAAAGAAAACCACCAAAATAAATTGGTTGCAATATGTAAAAAGGTTGTATTCTTTCGCCGCCTTTTTAATTTGCTTTGTTTGCTGTGGCACTCATTTGATGGAATTGTAATTCTGGATGCTTTTGTGAACCGTAAGCCTTTTTTGATAAAAAGAGGAGTTAAATTAAGGATTTTTGGAGTAAAATGAGTTTTACTTGCACGTGGTTAACAACAATACTTTAAGCTGTGGCTCATTTAACTTCACTCTAGTCTATTTTTTTGCCTATCTAACCAGGCCAAGTTTGCAAAGGGCACAGGATTTTTTATCTTTCTGTGACGTCCATTTATTTACTCTATTCTTATATAGACATCATTTCTATTACAAAGGAAATCCAAACATCATAAAAAGATTATGATGATGTGCAAATGATGGTAAGTGTGAATGTGATTATGGAGCTCGTGTGACAGAGTCATCCCCAGGAGTTCGGATCCCCTGTTTCGTTGAAACAGGGAGAGCCTGTTTGGAGTAATCCGCACGCGCCACGTGGAAAATTGGCCACCTCAGCTATAACCTTTTTTGGAACGAACAAAAAAACGGCAGGGTTGTTTTTGCTAACATAAAAATTCTGCCTCTCCTCTTGCCCTCTCCTCTCACAGTAAATCGGAGAAGAGGCAACTGCCGTCTGCAACCCCTACGATTTCTGCACTGCAAAGCCTCAAGCAAAATCCGAACCAGCAGTCTGAATCCCTTGCAAGCAAACACCAGAAAAGAAAGTTCGATCTCCTTTGCAATATGCTTTCTTCTCCGTCAACGATGATCAATATTTGACAGGGCCCGGATGCATCTTCTTCTCCGACGGTTTCCAATACAAAAGAAACTTGTCTCAGCCTCTGCTTTCTCTGAAACCGAGCATCCCAAAAACACCAAGAAGAGCTGAGATTGAGAGGAATTCTCCTCTACTTGATTTATCCATCCTATTTGAAACATGGGTTCTTCTGGGTTTTTTATTTGCCGGTGAGATGCGGAAGAAATCGGTAGAATATGGTAGAAAATGCGTCGTCAGCGGGGCGAATTCAGTTGGTTGGTTCGGAGGAGATTGACTTGTTTGATCCTGGGGCTGCTTCGGTTGTTTCTGATTGGAAGTTTGACACTGTTTGTCGTTCATCATGGCCATCGATCAAGTGGAGTTTGAACCGAGGTTACAGCTATAACCAAACAATCTCCCCCTGTTTCAACAAAACAGGGGATCGGACTCCATCGCCAGACATGGTCAACTCTAGGATTCTGTTGAGTATATCTCAGTGGATAATCTTTCCATTTAGACTGATGTACAAAGCTGGAGTCTTTCCGTGTAGACTGTAGAGAACAGCTTGGAATGGGTCATTCCACATGATGAGTTGGAAAGGATCATTGCATTTGGGCCGGACTTGATCACTTCACTGGCTGTTGGTATGGATCATTTTGAGAGACTCGGGAGTATTTTTGTGTGTACTTCTCAGGTTAAATGGTTCTAGATCAAGTCTAAAAGATGGAGAGATACAAAGGAATCTTTGAACAATCATAGGACACAAGTCTCCATAACGGTTTACATGAACTAGCATTGGAATAAGAGATACACGGACGTTTTTAACAAAAACACATACAATGCAGGATCGGGTTTTGGTGAGTTTTAGGCATGTTGAATGCTTCTAATGACATCATTTGACGACAAGGAACATAAAAAATTCAAGTTAACATGCAAAGGAATCATTCCTATGGTCATATAATCCCTATTTATCACAAAACTAGAAAATGCAGGTTAAACGGCTAACTTACAACCATGAAACTGACAAAGATTTAAGGCATATAACAACCGAGAACCAGTGGGTTTTCTAACCAACCAAACAGATGAGGCGTACAAAAGGAAAACAATAGCAATCAGGAACATTAACTATAAAAGAAGGCACAGAAGAAGACCATGAAACTACAAGCATGTTGAACGATCATGGGTTTTGCATGTTGATTTCATGCAGTTGGAACAATAAGGAAACAAAGGAAAACATGGATCTCTAGTTTGTGCTCCATTACTTGATCTTCAATGCAATGGAAGAAGCATACTTGAAGAAGACAAACACAAACCCTTAGAACCCAGGCCACCCCTATTTCATGGTTCTGGATCTGGCCGATCCAGTTCTGACACAACCTATTTCATGGTTCTGGTTCAAGTTCCGATTCCAATTACAAGCTCTGGACTGGCCTGATTCTTATTACAGTTAAAGATTCCGATCTGGTTTCATTTAAAGGTTTCGGATCCAGTTCCAGCTGAATTTTAGCCCCTAGTGAATTTTTTGTATGCTTCATTGAACTTTAGCCCCCATTAGCCATTATACAAAGAAGAGGGAGAGGGAGGGAGGGAGGGAGGGAGAGAGAGAGAGAGAGAGAGAGAGAGAGAGAGAGAGAGAGAGAGACGAGTATATGGTTTCTGAACAGGAAGAAACCTTGAACACAAAGTAAATCCAAATCACATGTTCTTAAAGAGATGAAATAATACAAACCATCCAAATATAGTGTTTCTGTGATAAATTCCAAGCATCAAATCCTGCCCTTTTTTTATTTTCCCAATTTGCTTGAAAAAGTTAAATCAATGTTTCAACCACATCTTCATTTGTTAAAGCAAAAATATTTGTTCCAATATTCCTAGGCTTGTACTTTCAAGTGGCTATAAATGAAGATGTGATTGAGAAAAATCTTCTCATACCTTGCATTTGTATTGTTTGTATCTCAATGGCAGGTTTTTTCTTTTAAATATTAGCCATCATATCTATGCAAAATCTGTAGATTAATGTTTTTTCAAAGCAAAAATAGAACATGAATGGTCCCTCTGATCACATTCATTTATAATTTACAGCGAAGTCTGTAGAATATTCCGCATATTTTGTATAATACAAATGAGTCCGAGTTCTTTCAAATGTAAAACAACATAATAAGTTGTTCATGGCGTGCTTCCCCATTCATCACCTAAAAATCCAAAAGATATGACCTAATAAAATTTTCATACAAAATTTTAATTTCAAACTATAATTTGAAAAACAAACATTACACAATTCACAAAGATGAGATAAATAACTCACTGATCATTCCAAAGGGCAATTCTCGGCTTCATTTGAAGGAATACTTTCAAGTTGGCTTTATATACATCCCTACAAAGATCCGCAAATATATTTAAAATACACATTAGATTCAAAGTAAAAACAAAATCCCCATACTCTAAACCGTAACAAGGGTAAACTAATTATTTGATAAACTAGCACAATATAAGGATCCATGCAAAATGGACAGCCAACCAAAAACATGCCTTCCCCTATTTAGAAGATTTTTCAATGAGGCACATAGATAAAATTAATCTCTCTTGGAATGGGTCATTCCACATGATGAATTGAATTGGATCATTGCATTTGGGCTGGACTTGATCACTCACTTAGGCTATTGGTATGGGCCATTTTGAGAGACTTGGAATATTTTTGTGTGCGTCCTTATCAGGCTTAATGGTTCTAAATCAAGTCCTGATGGTGGATAAATACAAAGGAATCATTGAATAATCACAGGACACAAGTCTCCATAATGATCTACATGAACTAGCATTGGAATAAGAGATACATGGATGTTTTTAACAAGAACTCATGATACAATGCAGGATCAGGTTTTGGTGAGTTTTAGGCATGTTGAATGCTTCTAATGACATAATTTGTTGATAAGGAACATCAGAAACTCAAGTTAACATGCAAAGGAATCATTTCTATGGCCATATAATCCCTATTTATCATGAAAATAGAAAATGCAGGATAAGGGAATACCTTGCAACCATGAAACTGACAACTACCACTAGTAACTACCAACCACTAAAGTGAAGTAATTGCCCACTACAAAGAGGCAATTACATGCAAGGGAAAACCAAAAGTCACACACTGCTATGACCATTTATTATGCATTTTATTTTTGCATTACTTTCAACAACCCAAACCATTCAAAAGAATGACACAAATATTATAACTATGGAAGGAAAGCACATTGACTTGTATATCAGTTGTTCCCAAACATGAAAGAATCAAAGAATTAAAGAAAGCAACAGTTGTTAAACATGAAGAGATAGAGAAAGAATACCTCTGCCACCGTTGGCGCAATCGTCCTGGAGGACCGCATGTGATTCAGTTTTGCAGTTGCAGAGATGATGAGGATGCTGCAATGGAACCAAGGGCTCTTGGGATGATGAAGGGCAGCACTGCAAAGAAGCTGGAGGACTCGAAGATGGAGAAGCCGAGGAAGATGAAGATGTGGCTTGTTGTGCTGTTGAGAATGAGAGGGAGAGAGAGGGAGATCCAAGAGAGAGCGAGAGAGAGGGAGAGGGAGAGAGAACAAGGTTGAGAGAGGGAGTGAACGGGAGAGGGAGACTAAGAGGGATAGAGAGCGAGAGTGAGGGCGAGATAAAAAGAGGGAGATAAAGAGAGAGAGAAGGCTTCCAAGCCTTCCATGCCTGCTGAGAGGAAAGGAGACAAAAAGAAGGGGGAAAGATTGTTGTAAAAAAAACAAACAAATAAATAAACCCTATAACTGTAATCTCATGGCTATGATGTTACATATCCCTTCCTAGTAATTAAATTGTCATGTTAGCAATTGTGTTTCATGTTCCTCATGTGCCTGGTGTGGTACCGCCCTTGGATTCTAGTGTTCAATTTGTCTTGGTCATTTAAGTAATTTTGCTGGGAAAATTTTCTCATGGTTTTTGGCTTTTACTCTCCTTGTAAATTCTAAGGAGAGAATTTTCTTTGATCTCAAAAGGGAAGGAGCCAAACACATCCAGTAAACAAAGAACTCTGAAAATTCCAGCTGTAGAAGTAGAATATGCTGTAACTAAAGGGCACCTCTCCTTGAGGACCTGTGATATAATAGTAGTATATGTAATACAAATGAAACTGGCTTAGCAAAGAGCATTATCACCATTCAAATGGTTGTCATCAAATGATGACTCAATTTATCTTATGAAATCAAATGGGTAGGATCACACAATCATTTTTGTTCCAGGACTAACTTTCATCTGAAATGGGGCACGCAATTTGGATGGTAGTAGGCTCTTGTACAGC
The DNA here is from genome assembly GCA_029852735.1 of Persea americana. Lineage (NCBI taxonomy): Eukaryota > Viridiplantae > Streptophyta > Magnoliopsida > Laurales > Lauraceae > Persea > Persea americana. Next base: position 93,505,099 of record CM056811.1, on the reverse strand, counting down.
AGAACAAGATACCACACAGTTTTGCCATCAGCTCCTGGCCCTATGCAGGACTTCCACAAGGTTTACAGAATTGATTTGAGCCACTATCATATTCTAAGATTCCCTAAACAGGTTGCAAGCAGAGAAATCCAAAGAGTTAGAGCGCACCAAGCAATCTCTTTCAGATACCACTGGAATCAACTTAATGATGACAGCAATTGGCATCCCCAGGAATCCGATGAAGATGCTGAGAAACCACTGTGCAGAAGTGAGCGGAGTTGTGTTTGCGAAATCACCAAAAAATTCAATTATTATGACTTGGAAGGCAACAGTGCAGGTGAGGACACCAACAAATACATAATTCTTCAGCATGCCTTTGAACACATTTATCTTCTCCATCTCTCTAGAACTTATCTCATTGAAAACCTGAAGAAAGAATTGCAAGGTTTAGTGGGAATTGCCTTCTAAAATTAAAAGAATGGAAAAAAATGCTACAATTTCTTGAATTGAACAAATTTGTTTAACCAGATCCTGAATTGAACAAATCATTAAGAAATATATAGAATAAAAATAGAGTCTTCTGCAGCATTGATAGTGTGGATATTCTTGTCTAGATCTGGAACTCCAACATTCAGATAAGCAGTCTTTAGCTAGCAAAACTATGAAAACACAGCAACAAAAGATTTTGGAGCAACCCCCATAAAAGTGGGGACCATTATATCAATGGTCCAAATTTCTTGCATGTCCTATGTGTCAAGAATCAAGATTCAATACCCTAAGAAAGAACATTTTCTCAGTAGGTGTGTCTCATCCCTAGCCCTATGCGAACTGTTAATAACCGGTAACACCAAAAGCTCAAGCTGCTAGTGAACATCATAACAAATTATATCAACATCCCCCCTCGAACAAGAATCCGCTCGAATTCGAAACCCAACAGATAGACAGAACAGACAGACCATATAGACAAATGGAGGTAACATGCTTCCAAGGGGTTTCGAAATTCAAACTCGTGACCTCTAGCTCTGATACCATGTTAATAACCGTAACACCAAAAGCTTGAGCTGTTAGTGAACATCATAAAAAATTATATTAACACAAACAATCCACCATGTCTGAAATCCAGAGAATGTATTCTTATGCACCATCTTAGTGAATCACCTGACAGAAGAAGAATGCATTAAAAATTAGTGTGTTCAGTATCAGATCTGCATCAGGACCAGCAAGTTGAAATGACCATTTCCCTCTTGTTTGAAGATACCATATTACAACAAACTGGTATAAGGCCTGCCCCAATATATTTCTCCACATCACATTGCTTATAAAACCCCCCCTCCTTCTAATTGGTTCTCTTTTCATTAAGTCATCCTGCGGAGGTTCAGTTGCCAATGCAAGTGCTCCTAGTGTATCCATAATCATATTAACCCAAAGAAGTTGAACAGCCGTAAGCAGAGCGTTTCCTGAAGCAGGTACGGAGCAGGAATATAAGCATACTACATACAATACAAAGACTTTGAAGTAAATAAAAATGGGGTCTTGCTATATGCTATAGATGGTTCCCATGGACCTCCATGGGACGGCCTTGTGGGCCCCCAGGAATCTTGTGGGAGGTGGGGGACTGAAAGATCTAATGTGACCTACCTAAGTGAAAATTTCAAGTCCATCAGATCATCCTAACGCCTTGATCCGTGACTCACAAGTTTAACAGCTTTATATAAAGAAAAAAAAAATTTTGACCCTCAGTTCAATGGTCCAGTCCATTCAGATTGGTGCAAATCCAATAAATCCAGTGTAAATAGGGGTGGGTTTTGATGGTCCAATCCGATCAGTGCCCAAGTGCACATGGTTGTCCACGTGGATGTCCCCATGCAGGCTGTCCTTAGGATAGTTTTCTCCATGAAAATGTAATAATTTCTACGTATCCAAATATGCAAGGATATAAACCTGTCAGGCATGCTGAAGAGAAATTAACGATTAGTGCAACAACAATGACAGTCAGTTGAAACTGTACAAATTTTTGAATGTTGATGTAAACAGAACGCCCCCATTTGGCCGCTGCCACGATTGTTGAGAAACTATCATCAAGAATAATAACATCAGCACTCTCTTTGGCCACCTGAAAACAAAAAGATCATCATATGATTGTTTCAATCAGGTAATCAATATGTATTAGGTATCCACTTTTGCTCAAGGCTTATACATGTGGCCCTGTGGATGAAAGGAAGAAAATTCTAATTAATAGTTGTGTTTTGCATTTTATAATAGCAATTCTTTTCTATTTCTTTTAAACTTTTTACTATAACATTCACACGAATTAACAGCGCTTGTCCATCAAAGCAAAACACAGGCTATACTAACCAGATTTCCAAATATTAGCCATCAATGAACTAGATGCTTTACAATAAACAGAGTAATATCAAAGTGCAGACATAGCCATCCTCTAATCTATTGAGTTAAAAGAAAGGTCAAAATCAGCGACAACTGCCGGCAACTAGAACCCATTTTCACTAACCATAAACTTCGCATACAAAAATGGTGCCTGTCTATGATAACCAGATCCCAAATGGAAACGGCTAGGACAGACCATACACAAATTTTAAACTTAGAATGAAAAATTGGATATGATAAGACATGGGGATATGTTGCCTACTTAGAATTATTAGGTATCACAGGTTATGACCTAACAAGGGGAATGGGTGGGCCGAAGAAGGCATGGATGGAAGCAGTAAGGTTGGATTTAAAGAAGTGAAACCTATACAGGGATTTAAGTTAGGATAGATCAAAATGGAGATAAAGAATTAATGAAACCGATCCCACTATAGTTGGGATAAGTCTTTGATGATGATGATGGTACAAGTGGAGCTATTAAATGGTATATGATTAAAGCCAAGTAAACTTTCAAAGATGAATATAACTCAAGCTATCTAGGCCCTTGAAATCTATACATTTCTAATATGTGAATGTAATTTTCCTAGATCCGGCTCCTAGAGCCAGAACATACAAGGACTCGGTCCGGGAAACATATCTGAATTTCTCACAGATCCAAAATTAGGTTCTATACCTGCTTTATTCAGAACTGGAGACTGTAGATAATTGGATACCCATTTGCAACTCTACATGCAGCACATTTACCCCTTGACCGATCAAAATATAAAACCTAATCATGCCACTAAACAAAGATTACCATCAACTCAGTGCACCAAAACCAACCTTGATGTTGAAATGGAGTTTTCCCCATTGTAACTCGGACAATGATCTTAGATGAGAGCTTAAAAGAAACCTCAGATACATTGTTAGGACCATAAGAGAGGTGTTGCTAGATTGTGATTTTCAGGGAGCTATAACCATTTGTTTTGAGATCAAAAGGCCTTTTAGTGAAGCCATTCGGTTCGCCAATATGCTACACATGGCTATGATAGTAGGATACGACCAATGCCGTTCATTAGTTTTGAGTTTTGAATTATTTTCTCTCCCATATATAGATCAAACAGGATTTTCTCAACTTTTTTGCGAATCCAAATAGATTGTGTCAGAATAGCTGTCACATTTTGTTAAGAGATACCTCCGTTCCTGCAATTCCCATTGCAAGCCCTATGTCTGCCTCATGAAGTGCTGGGGCATCGTTTGTGCCATCACCTATTACAGCAACAACTTCATTGAACATGGTGCGCAGGTGTTTTACCAAGGCATGTTTATCTAATGGCGAAGATCTAGCCATCACCTGTATACCAGAAAAACACAAGTAAGAATAAATTCACAATTTCACGACAGTTTCTTTCACAGATAAAACCAGTTGCAATAACCAGTAAACAAATTGAACAGAAGCCACGTGATTGATAATTGAGGATGAAGCATACTTGAATTTTTGGAATCAGCTCAATCATTTCCTCGAGATTCTTCCCTCTTAATTCTGGACCCTCAATAGCCAGACCCTCATCCGTCAAGATTCCACATTCTTGAGCAATAGCCTTCGCAGTATTTATGTTGTCACCAGTAACCATCCTTACAGTGATCCCAGCTGACCTACATATTGCAACTGACTCCCTAACACCAGGGCGAACAGGGTCTTTAATTCCGACAATTCCTAGGCAAGTATATCCTCTAACTGGAATTGCATTCATGGGAGAAAAATCAGTTCCAATCTCCATATAAGCAAGGCACAGCGTCCTTAGAGATTCACTAGCAAAGCCTTCAATAGTATTTTTAAGATGGTTCATAGCAGCTTCATCAAGCGGAATGACCTGGCCCGTGGAATCTATTACATTGTCACATGCAGCCAAGACTATTTCTGATGCGCCTTTACAGTGTGCACGAAACTCTCCTTCTGGAAGCTGCAGCACCACCCCCATCCTCTTCTTTTCTGTATTGAAAGGCTCAACTTTCACAATTTTGGAATCTTGGCGTTCAGCCTGGAAATCACCACCAAGCAACAAACCGAACTCCAGCAGAGCAGCCTCTGTTGGTGTTCCTAGAATCTCACGCTTCCCATCTTTGTTAATCACGATTTCACCACCTGTGTTGTTGAATATTGACTGCAAAAGGGTTTTCACAACAACATCAGAAATTCCAGAGCAAAAAGAATCCTTTGATTTGCTTACTTCCTTGATATTACCACAAATGATTGCCTTCACGACAGTCATGTGGTTGGTAGTCAGCGTTCCTGTCTTGTCACTACAAATGATTGTAGCCGAGCCCATAGTCTCACAGGCTGCAAGATGACGGACGAGTGCTCTATCGTTCATCATCTTCTTCACAGCAAAAGTAAGGCTTAAGGTCACAGCTAAAGGCAGTCCTTCAGGAACAGCAACTACGACAATAGTTGCTGCAACAGCAAAATATTCCAACATCTCCAAGGCATCATCTCCAGACCAGTACCAACGTGTACCCTCTTCAAGCTTACGTCTGAACAGACCTTGTACTAACACTGCAAACGTCACAACAGCAAAGAATAGTCCAATCTTCATAATTATAGTTGCCACTCCATTCAGCTTAACTTGCAACGGTGTTTTATCATCCCCTCCTTCAATACAAGTAGCCATCAACTTACCCCATTGGGTTCTCATGCCAACTGTTGTCACCAGCATCTTGCAGGACCCATCTTGGACCTTAGTACCAGACAAAAGGAAAGGATTCTCTTCATTTACAGTGATGGGCTCACATTCACCTGTCAAACTTGATTCATCTATCAACACAGAAAACCCAGAGATGAACAACCCATCTGTGGGGACTTGGTCTCCAATCGTTAGATGAACAATATCACCAGGAAGTAACTCATATATTGAGATCTTTTGTCTGCAAGCATTTCGTGTAACTTGAACTGTTATCTTATTTTTCTCCTTATCTAAATCCTTGAATTGCAGTGACTGTCTGTAATTGCTCATTGCAGTGACAAATACGACCAACAGGATGCCTGAAATAATTCCAAGGCCATCATGAGCACCTTTTGGCCATCCTTCCGTGGCAATTCCAACAATCAGAGATATGAAGGCACATGCTGTGAGGATGATGAGAGGCAAGTCCTGAAGTGCTTTCCATACAAATACCCAGAAGCTCCGCACCGGAGTTTCGGTGAACCTGTTGATTCCGTGGATCTCTTGTCGGCGTTTCAGTTCATCATCAGTTGTAGTGATCCCATTGGTAGTTGATGTGGCGAGCTTGTTCGCAACACCCTGTACACCACCATGCACTTTCAACTTTTTTACATCATGACCTTCGACAATGGAACCCAACTCATCAGCACAGATCTGAAAACCTGCTGCTTCGACTTCATCAGGTACAGTGTACTCGCTTGAAAGGGTGAAACCTGGAAATGTTTGATGAAGCCAGGATCAGGAAGTAGCACCAAAAGAATGTTGTGCTGAAAAAAACATCTACCAACAGAGCTTCAATGGTGACACTTCCATCGGACTGAAATCAGAAGAAGCATACCTTGGATAAACCGAAGTGCAGCTTTTGAAACCAAAACAGCAGCCCTCAGCTTCTCCTGCAAAACACAAGATGCATGAAGCAAAATAATCAGCGTTCCATGAAGAAATGACTATTAGTAGTTCATATATTACTAGTAATTCCAGGCATTATAAAGGAGCAAAAGAGGACTACTTGCTAAACCATGTGTAGTTTGTATCAAAGAAAGTAAAGCCTTACTTTTAAATCATTCCTCTTTTCATATTACACCAGTAAGATTCTTCAAACATTGAGGATAACATAAACAAAGTAATCATGATGTGGAAGGACCGCACCATTAGAAAATATGATACATAAAGACGGATTGAATAAAACTTTCATTAGTCTGATAATCTCTTGGAGGTTAGTAAGAATGCACTCCATCACCACAGTATGGACTACGAACAAATAATGGGATAACAGTATTATAATGTTCCCAAACTGATAATTCAATCAACAAAAGTGTGGATCAAATGCATCAAGCCTGATCAGTGTGATGCAGTAATTCATTCTTTGAAAAGGTTGCTGCGGTAGAAGAAAAAACATCTTCTGAAAAAGTAATAAATTTATCATGTTACATAGTCCGTCAACCTACCTTGTTTAGTTCAAATTATTCAATGAGACACTAATCTTCTTATAATAATAGGCAACTATAATTGATTTGAGTTTTCCCCGAAACAACCTCACACTGTCTATGAAGCATAACTGAACATGCATTATGTTGTTGCTAAATTCATAAGTAATACACCCTGGTTTTTTTGCTTAAAACTGGATTGAAACTTGCTTCCAAGCATGCAAGTCGTATATCATGAAAGCAACACCATACAATTCTTTTCCAGAATGATAAATACTGAATAGAACAGTTGCACATAAGAAAAAATAAAAAAAATGCCAAAGTTGTAAAGATTTTTCCCACAAATATTTTAAAAATTAAGTGCTGGAAAAGTTGCAAGGGATCTACATAAATATTTTAGAGAGCTGCTAATGCCACAACCCAAGCTTCTCTTTCCACATCCCTTCTCTTTCCAAAACTTCTCTCTACACACCACCATTGTTCCCAAAATACCCTTTTCTCTCTTCGTAGTTCACTCCCCTTCTCTCTCTCTCTCTCTCTCTCTCTCTCTCTCTCTCTCTCTCTCTCTCTCTCTCTCTCTCTCTCTCCAGCCGCCCTCCGCCAGTAGGTCACGTGCCAAAGTGGGTCGTGATCTATTGGTGGGTCCACATGAGAAGTAGATATTATTTCTTTACTAGTTTGAATGGGTAAGAGGTTCTCCCATGTAGGGAAGTTGTTGAAACCTTAGGTATTAGTGGCAGTAAGTCTTTTGGAGTAATTGTAGGAGTCATGTATGAGTCATGCATCTGTTGAGTTGTTTTCGTTTTTGTATCTGTTGAAGTTGAGTCCTGTATTTAAATGGAAGTTTGGAATAAATTATCATCATTGATTATCTTTTCAAAATACATTTGTGTCAGGTGCAATCTCCCTTTTGAGATCATCAACTTTCTTTTTCTTCTTCTTTTTGAGTAGTGCTTAAGCTTCTGAGCACCATAGCTTGAGGTCGCAGAAAATCACATATCAATTGGTATCAGAGCCAAAACCTGGAACGGCAGAAGGAACACAACCGGCTCAGATGGAGGAGCAACTGTGCAGCCTACAGGCGTCTCAAGTCAAGTTGAAGGAGACCTCTGAACACAATGGCAAATTGCTAATCGAGATATTGAAACACCTGGAGAGTCTCCGAACCGGAGAAGCAACAATGTCAGCTGATTGAATCCAAAAGGCAAGGGAGAGGGATGAAAGAAAGATTGCAATTCGCAATCTTGATGGAGAATTCGGGTCCATCCCTCCAAACTGCATGATAAAAGTCCAAAAATATCTGTTGAAGGAATCATTCTCTCATGCACGTAGATATCCAAATTCCCATCTCTTCTTCCAGGGTAAAACAATGAACCCGGAGAGCCAAGTAAGTGATTATTCTATGACAAGAGATGATTTCCTAGTTCTTGTGCCATTCACTAGAAGAAGCCATATGCCTACTTATAATAAGTTTTTTGAAGAAAGCATGATAGATCATAGATCATCTCATGGAGGCACAACTTTGGAAGTTGCCAATTCGGTATGGTTGGACTTGGATATAATGCACGACCTGTTAGCCCTGTCTGATATCGCACCACACGATGTTGAGTCCAATTTAGTGTTAGACAAAATAATCAAAGATGTTGGAGATCTTTTAATGAGCCAAAGTTCTTTTATTGTTATTCTTTAGTTGATAGTGAGTCTACTCTACACATATTTTCATAAACCCAAATATCATTAAGACGGCTCAGATGCCCACCCAATCTGACACGACCTTTGAAGTGACGGTGGCCAATGGAAGAGAAAATGAGACAAGAAACTTCAGTTTTGAGGAAGTGCAACATGCAATGGCTGACCAGCTTGCAATGATTGCTAAGGAATGTGGCGGCATAATGAGATTTATACAAGTTTCTTGCTTAGGGGCATCATCATCTCATTCCAGAATGCTAGGAGCTAAAGCAGCTGCAGAGGAAGCTATTGTAAGAGAATTAACCAAGGCCACAATCATGAAACCTGTTGTTATGAATGGGACATAAGATCGAATTTTAAATAAATGGGCTCATTTTTCAAAGAAGCCGAGTTTTCTTCCACTTATTGGCGATGGATCAACAAAAATCCAGCCACTATATGTTATTGACGTTGCTACCGTAATTGTTGTGGCTTTGAAAGACTATGGGCATGCGAAATGTGGGGAGATTGAGATGGTGCACCAACTATTTGATAAAATGCCCCAAACGACATTGTTCGCATGGACTGCATTTATTACTGCCTTGCTGGTTATGTGTATTTGGGGATGTTGTCAGAGGATTCAGCAACATTCCAGGCCATGCAGAAGGTTTTAGACCAGATGAGTGGACTTTGGCGAGTATTGTGTCTTTTGTTCCTCGCTTGGGGCCTCTTAGTCTGGGGAAATGGGTGCATTCATATACGGAGAATTTCGGCATAGAGACAAATGTCTTCTTTGGGTTTGCGTTGGGAGATACGTACTCAAAAGTATAGTAGCACACACAGTGCAAATGATGTGTTGAATAGGAGAAGGCCCAAATGGAATGTGGCAATGTGGAAGGCAATGTTGGGTTGGTATATACATAATGGGCAGTATTCGAAAGTGCTCAAACCATTTTCGATGATGAGATCTTCTAGTTTGGTTACTAATAACATTTGCACTTATGCGCTTACGGCTTGCACAAGCGTGTCATTCTTTGAAATGGGGAAGGAGATTTTGAAGGATGGAATTGAAATGGGGCTCGAGATGGATTGCCTTTATGGAAGTTTGACGGTTGGCTTTTTTGGCAAAAATGGATGAGAATACCAACTTACCACCCATGCATGCTGACCAATATTTCTGTAGTGAGGATGAAAACACAAACTTGCCATAATCAAATAACTTGTGTCCACCGGCCAATGATACACTTGCACCAAATGCCCCATACAAAGCAACTTGGCATAAGTCCTTTGCAAAGCATTTTTAGCTGCATGTTGGAGTCCATTGCAGCACCTCCTGCATTTTTTGTCAACTACGCGACCAAAAGGAAGGCCAATCCACTTTTGTTCATTTCCACATAGGGCAGTTTATGTGGAAGACTCTTCCAAGTATAAAGCTATTGAAGGGGCAGTCCTTAAGATATTGGAAGAAGCTAACCTGGTGGACAAGGTTAGTTTAAGGGGGGTGGAATGATATGAGTATTTTCTTAGTAGGTCACATGCCAAGTGGGTCATGATCTATTGGTGGGTCCACATGAGAAGTAGATATTATTTCTTTACTAAATTGAATGGGTAAAAGGTTCTCCCACGTAAGGAAGTTGTTGAAACCGTAGGTATTAGTGGCAGCAAGTCTTTTGGAGTCATTATAGGAGTCATGCATCTGTTGAGTCGTTTTCTTTTTTGTATCTGTTGAAGTTGAACCCTGTATTTAAATGGAAGTTTGGAATAAATTATGATCATTGATTATCTTTTCAAAATACATTTATGTCAGGTGCGATCTCCCTTTTGAGATCATCTACTTTCATTTTCTTCTTCCTTTTGAGCAGTGCTTAAGCTTCTGAGCACCATAGCTCGAGGTCGCAAAAAATCACCTATCACCCTATCCCTCTCCCTCTCCCTCTCCCTCTCCCGCTTTCCCTCTCCCCCCGCCCCCCCCCCCCCCCCAACCCACCCCGCTGCCGCCCTCTCTCCCCCTCCCCCTCCCCCTCCGACGGTGTTGCTGGAAGGGACGGTGGTGGTTGGCGTGGGGTGGGTGAGTGTAGAAAGAAGTTAGGGAGGGAGAGGTTTTGATAGATGTACTTTTAGGTAATTTTACACAGGGATATGTTGGTCAAGTAAAAAAGGGATGTGGAAATAGAAGCTTGGGTTTTGGCATTAGCAGCTCTCATATTTTATTACATAACAACTTTGGACAAAGGCAATGCCGATTCCTTTCATGCAATAAGAAAATACTGACTACAATATATGGTGAGGGATGGATGCACATGAATATTTCCCAATATATATATATTCTTTTGAATATTAACATAATGAAGAAAGAGAAACAGTACAAGAGATTAGTACCAATCACCAAACAAGAAGCCCCCAAAAGCAAAAAGTCCGCCTAAAAGGCAAGAAAAACAAAATGAACAACAGCAGAACAAACAAACAACAGCATACTAAGAAAAGGCCACCTCTCTCCAATTCAAATATGATATATAATCCATGGGAAATTTGTAAAAATTCGTTGGACAGAGGCAATGCACAGTGCCATGTACAATTCCATCGATATGGTGTGCATCAAAAAGCATCTTGATCCATGCCTTCCAGTGCTACACTTTTTAACATCAAACAACAAAATACAATTGTGAGCATTGGATCCCATGTGGAAGGTCTTCTTACCAAATCCAGTGCATTGATACTGGATCCTATTATTGTCCCATAGATTGCAGATGCAAGTATGCATGAACCAAGCTTCAAAATTGACTGTTTTATCCATAACCAAACCAACAAGGATGAATCCATCACTTCGAGACACCTTAATACATAATATGAAAGATCTTGTAACACAAGCCCAGCACACTATTCCCCCTGTTCCTGTGAGCTAAAAGCTTACTCTAAACCAGAAATAATTATATACGCTGAATACAAAAGGGAGAGGCTGGCTTTAGCACATTTCATAATCAGATAGGAAATCTTGGCACAATCTGTACTTATTGTTTTGCCATAGGTTTGTAGTGGCAATTCCCAGAATGCCTTACAAGTGAAGGCCAATTTTCCACCATTTTGCTTTCAATACCTCAATCAAATATCCTAAGGGCTTGTTTTGATAAATGAGGAGTGGAGTAAAATTAAGTGGATTTCACATGTGGAGTGGAGTGAAGAGAAGTAGGTTGAAGTTAAAGTAGAGTACTTCACTTCACTTCATTTGGATGCTTATTTTGAAGTTGAGGATTGGAGTAGAATTCACTTTTACTCACGGAAATTGAAGTATTTAGAATTGAAGTGAAATGGAGTACATGTGGCTCACAACATTACTTCATCTATCTCGCGAGACTCATCCAAACGGGGTAGAGTTGAAATTTTAGACTGTTAGGGCCCCATTTAACTTCACTCTACTCTAATTTTTGCCTATCCAAACAGGCCCTAAAGGCATGTTTGCGTGTGTGGAAGTTTTCGGCTGACACTTAATTTCTAGTTTAACTTTCAACAGAAAACATAAACTGAAGACTTCATTCTCTACAGTGATCCTAGGGTGCGTGTGGCCTTTAGCCCATAGGATTTGCTTCACATCCTATCTCAATTAAAGGCCCCACATGGTGTTGCGTGAAAAATCCTGTTAAGTTTTCATATTAAGCGCATGTTTACATTTGTTAAGTTTTTGAGTAACTCAATATCTAATCCTGTTCTGGTCGATCCTCCTGTCACAACTGATTTCCATCAAAGCTAGCAAAAGCATGATCCCAATATATCATACCCAAATGAAAGGAAATGAAACTGATTCTACATTTTTCTCAAAACTTTTCGACTTTCAGATCATTTCAAACCAAATACCAACAGACCACACTAATACAAAGAAATCACATCCAAAACTGAAACAAACACACCCAAAAGCAATTGAAATAAAATTAGTGATCACGACAGACCTGAATCGTCTTTCGCATGACCTCGGCCTCCAACCGCTTGGCCCTGTTGGCAAGCATACGAAACCTCCTTTTCGGGTTTTTGACTACTCCGCATAGCTTCCGCCATCGCTGCAAAGCCTCCTCGGACGAATTCTTCGATATGACGTCTCCAAAGTTGTTCTGTAGATAACTCTCCATCGTAAACTTCCTATCCCCACACCCACTGCTGAAAATTTCAATTTATAACCAACTTCAACTTTTCAAAAACTTCTTTTTTTTAGGATTTTCCGAGGATCTGGGATTTCTTGGCTGATTTTCCAAGGAATCGAAGTCCCAGAAGAGTAGCTAGGTCTTCGGCTTGGAACAATACGAGGAGGACGAAGGAAATGCAAGACAAATATCCCCAATCATGGGACAGTTGGGAATACTACACTTGTTTTTTACCCTCTGTTTGGGAGGGAAGGAAGGAGGGGGTAAAACTCTTGCAGGCCCCTTAAAATTTTTCTAAAAAAAATGGAGGGAATGTGTGAGGGAAAGAGGAGAGGGGAGGGAATTTTACTAAAATGCCCTTATTATCTTTTCACTTTTTCACAAAGTAAGGGTAAATTGGTAATTTTCTTTCTACCTCACGAACAAACAAAATCCTACTTTTTTACTTTTCTTTCCCCTACTTTTTTACTATCTAAACAAGAGAAGGGAAAATTAATTTTACCTCCCCTCCCCTCCCCTCCATTTCCCTTCCCCCTCAAATTTTGCCTCCCCTCCCCTCCCCCCTTCCCAAACATAGAGTTAGGAAAACGGTGGAGGGATATTCTTTCCTAAATTTCAGCCCCTAGCTAATATCAGCTGATTTAATCGGATATGTTAGCATAGACAATTGGACATATGTTATCACACCTGTAGAGTTTTATAGCGTAACTCCATTTATAAATACCATTCTTTCACTAACATTTCAACACTCTATCCACCTAAATTATGTTGTATGATGAGAATTTCAGAAATTCCAGTCCTGCCCCTCTTGCATTGTGTTAATAAATTTTCGATCGTTCAGTCAGTGCCGGTCAGAGATGGCCCACCATCTGTTTGGCAATCTCAGACTTTCATTATCAGCCTAAATTCCTGAATGTGTGGATTGATGCGATGGACATGTGTTCCATTGTGCTGGGGATGGAAAGGATGAGGATGGGAAAACGCGTATTGGTGAATGGTGTAGTCCCATTCACCAATGGATCACGCGTTTATGTGCTGATGGTCACTGCCGAGTGACAGAAGGATCACGTGAAGGAGTGACCGTGGTTTAGTCAATTATTAGGACAGGCGGGGACATGGGTGCAGCCTCGTCCGACCTCCAACCAATAATGAATAATTAGGATTTTTAAATTATCAACTGTTCATCCACCGCTAAAATTCAAATCACCTATCACAACAGATATCCACTTTTCTGATGAGTAGCCTAATTGAAGTGAGCCACAGCTAATGACAGTACACTCTTTGTTGAATGATAGTGGTAAGTTAATTCTTGGGTCTTTGGGTCTTGAGGTTAAAAGCATCACCCCAGAAAGTATCCCAGCATAACTTTAAAAAATATTCTCATTTGCTAACTTCCTACTTTGGAATACTCTGATACAAGGTATGCGTAAATGGCCATAGCTTTATGAATTAATTATATTTCGGTTGTTGCGAATAATGTTGTCGTTAAAGTACCATGACCTTTATCTTCCTTTTCAACTGCACATATGCTCTGGAATTTTCATCATTTAGGACACGTTTATGTAACCAATCTCTCCTGGAAAAAGTTAGGATTGTGGAAATTATTTCTCACATTACAGTAAAATTGATTTGTGATACGACCAATTTTCCTCTTAAAAATTGAAGTATAAAATTAAAATAAGATGAATTTTTTATGATTCTTTGGAAAATAAATTTCCACGGGGATAAAAAAAAAAAGTTTCCACAGGGAAGAGGAAACTTTCCGCAGCATGTACACAATAGAAACCTTGCATGTAGTGCTATCAAATGGAATTATCCCTATATCTAATGGTGCAAATAGACCCAACAGAAAAAAAAAAAAAAAAGGTTCCCCAGTTCAAAATTTTTGTCCGACCCTCCCTATCTGAGCAACAGAAATGGTTATTTGTTTGGCTATAGTCACAAAACCGCGTCTGTATCTGAGATTTTGTGGTGGATGAAAAGAAATGACATGAGATTGCATCCAACAGTGTAGAGAACTCTCAGTAGCATGATCTTCCCACATGTGATGCCATTAATATCAACACTACAAAATCATTCGCAAAAGGAAAGAATTTAGAGAAGAGAAAATGGCCCGGATGTCTCTTTTGATCGATGCACAAACGCCGTTTGCAGGAATTACTTAGGAGACATAATGAAGATGAACAAGCAATGGATGGAATCGGGGATGATGCCACAGGGCTGGGGATCACCAAGAACCTCAGTTTTATCATGTCGTTGATGTTTTCCTTTAATTACTTGATTTCTCTTGCATATCACAGGTAAACCAGGGGTAACTTTTTTCACAAATATCCAAACGATCGAATGCAAGTTTCTCGGGGAAAAGTTCAACAACAAAATACGGGAGAGATAGAGAGATACTCAATGAGCTTAATCAATGAGACTTTTAAGGCTCTTTTGTGGCCATCAAGTGTGGTCACAGGCCCACATGCCATGCATAAATGCTATGGCGGCCTTTCATATTATCACAAATAAATTCCAAAACGAGAAGCCACTTTCAAGATGGCCATCTAGAGAAATATTTTCCTATGAACTACCTAATGAACTTATTTTTTTACTAGAATCTCTTACAAGAAATTAGTATAGTGGAGAATTCATCACAAGAATTTCTTTACAAAACAAATGCATTGTTTCTTCACCAAAATTTAAGATTTTCAAATCACTTAAAAGATTACAAATGACCTTTGAAATTGATAAATTAGATTTCGAAACTCACTTCAATTGGAGTTTCATTCCTAATCTCAGGTTTCTCTGCATCTCTTCACGGACATGAATTATGAAAATTTAATATGGATTGTTTGATGAGTGAAATTTATTATTGGACTTCAACCTATCTAGAAATTCTGGATTTTTAGCATAAATTGTCTCTCTAAATTCTTTGTTATCTTCATTTAATAAAGAAAATCTCCAAAAGAAAAGGAAAGAAAATTAATTTGCTACAATAAAATAACTGAAATGGCCCTTGAGGTGGTTTCACTGTTAGAAAAATTAATGGGATCGGATCGTCTTACTATGACAGCTACTTAAATTCTAATGATGCATTAAACATGTCACCATGTTGGCAAGTGTTTTATTGTGAAGTCCCATTATGATTTTAGCCCCATTGATCAAACCATTCGTGTCCAGCTTCCACAGTAAATCTTACTTGTGGTATTTTGAGTAGGAAACATGACAGGCTTTTGGAACTTCAGCCCACCAAATGCAGGAGTCATTTTGGATTAGTAATGTTTGAAGAAAAGAGTCCAATCCTGCAAATATTAAAAATACACACATCTACCAGTGCCCAGTGAGACTCATGTATTCGAGATCATAACTATTAATTATAGTGTTGAGTTTATATCTTATATTTCAGGTTTACCGGAGTGGTCCATTGGACCAAATTCAGAGGCATAGGCATTTTGGTGATTGTACCGGAGCTCTCTTGGGGGCGGGGCTATCTTGGGGGCAAAAAAAGCGGAGATTATATTTAAATTATGTAATCTGTAATCTTAGACGCTGAAGAGAGTCTTTAGAGTGAAGAAAGTCTTCCGAGCATAGTTATCAATACCTGCTTCGTTTTGGCGAAAAAGGCCCTTCCACCGAAACGAAACAGGGTCTCAAACTTTTCGTTTCTAAAATTGTTCCATATCCGATGAAATCTTGAAATAAATGGATCTCGGACAAAATGGCCCAGATGTCTTTCGTTCCTTTTTTACTAAAAATGCTAAAAACACTAATCATTTCTGGTTTGGGGAGATAAAAAGGAAGAAAAATAGGGGAAGGAATAGTAGATAGAGGCCCAGAGGCATTGATTGTTGGGAAAAAAGGGGGAAAAAGAAAGCAAAAGACGAAATGCAGCAGAAGGCTGAAGCTAGCAAGTGTCGCCCTCGCTGCCGCCCCTGCTACCGATCACCCTCGATGCTGCTTGCCGCCCAAGGCTATCAATCACCTACCCTGCTCATCTCTTTCCTTCTCCGTCGTCAATCACAAGATGAAGTAAGGAGACGAAAAGCCAAAGTCGCGATTCTTCTTCTTTTTTTTTCCTTTTTTTTTGTCTTTTCACTTTTTCTTTTTTACACTTTTGCCCCTTCAGTTTTAAAACATGTTTGGTGTTTCTTTCCTTATGCAAATTGCCCCTGCATATTTATTTTAGTTTTTTTATATAATATATATGTATTATATTTTTTTCGAAAAGTTAGTCTGAAAAATGTCATCGAAATTTTTGAAATTCTAAAAATTTTCATTTTGGAAGCTAGATCGAAATAGGGACTGAAACGAAATTGACAACTATGGTTCCGAGTCAAGATGTGAATATTGCTCTCACCGCCTACGTCACCAAAAATCCTCATCTCTCTCTTGTGTGGCATAATTGATCGATCGCAGGTTAGGTGCACAACAAGTGATATCAAAGCATTCTCATCAAAATTCTCCATCTCAAACTCTAAGGTTCCATTAACAACTCGGTGAGTGTTCTTCAGATCACTCATTCTACAGCTGTTAATCTGCCTAAATTTCTACACCACGCTTTAGAACTACTCACCATGAGTACGCAGGATCAAACAAATCTAAAATCCGATTTCAAATGGCTCCGATATAGCATGAACAAGTTTCTACCATTTGATCAGTCAAATTTATCCATTGACCGTTGAATGACCAATCTCTTAACATCTGCTAGCAACAAATCCGTGGGCTCAAACAGATCCCCGATCGGACTCCGGATCTTTAAGATATCGAAAGAACAATGTCGGTCGTGGATTCAGTCAAACCGCGTCTAGACCTACTGCTGACATCAGCGTTGGATTCAACTTCTACCAAAGTTTTGATCCTCTGATACCAGTCTTCTTCTTCGTGTTGCAACTGACTGCAACCAGATCATAACTAGGAAGATAGGGATAACTATGAGCAAGAGATGAAGATGGCATGAACCAGGAGGCTATCATCATAAACTGCACTAGTATCTGAATAAGTCAGATATGACAGTGATGTTAGGATTATTTTATGAGTATGTTTATCTAGTAGTTATTTCATTTAGTATATAATAAGCCTAGTAACAGTACGAAGAAACCATCTTGGTTGTATTTTCAAAGACATTGTTATGGTTTATCTTCCACCCTAAGGAAGAACTTTCAGTCAAGCTATCATATCATGTTGTAGGTTCTATCACTGGGAGAATAGTTTCCTTGTGTGAAACTAGCTCCGAACGTCTGCAGGAGAAAATGCCTAGAGTCACTCAAATTTACCTAAGGCCTCCCTTCAAGGATATGAATTAAGCAATTATTATGGGTTGTTTGATGAGTGGAATTTATCATTGGAGTTCGACCTATCTAAAAATCTTACCACACAGTGTCTCTCTAAATTCTTTGTATTCTTCATTTAATAGACAAAATTCCAGAAAAAAAAATCCTGCTGTACTAAATTATCTAAAATAGCCCCTGAAGTGCTTTCAATTTTAGAAATCAAATAATTACAACAGTAAAGCTTCTAATAAATTTGGACTCAAAATGATACAAATCCGTCCATGTGTTTTTTTTAGTAAACAAATCCGTTCATCTTAGTGGTGTTGGCTAAAAAGATTGACATTGAATGGTCACACGTTCATCACACCTTATGATCGGATTGGCTGATTATTGAAGGTTACAAAAGTTCTAAAGATGTATTACATGTCACCATGCTAGCATGAGCTTATTGTGAAGTCTATTTACAATTTTCTTAGGTACCCAAGTCTATTTATAATTTTAGTAGTACGCTGTTCTCAATTACAAACTTGGAAGCAGGGGCAAAACCAGAAATTTTGCCTTGAGGGACACTCTGCAAGAAACAAAATTTTTTTGAGGGGCCACTGTTTAAAAAATACTCAAAATTTCTATAGCATTTCCAATTTTTTGGAGTGCCAATGTAAATAAGTGAAAATTCTCAATACTTTGGGGTTTTTTTTCAAAATTCTAGTGCAGTTCCGCCCCTGCTTGGAAGCCCATCTTTTTTATTTATCAAACCGTTCTAGCCTTCTAGGCATCTATAGCTTCTACAAAATGACTTATTTTGTGGTATTTTCAACAATAGGAAACATGATAGGGTTTTTATACTTTTCAGCCCGCCAAATGCAAGAGGCAATTTTGGATTAGTCATTTAAAGAAAAAAGTAGCCAAGTCCTACATATATTGAAAATAATTTGATTTAAAATCACAAAATAAATAAGAAATAATTATTTAGTCTTTTTTTCTGTTGAGAATGTTCTTTTAATAATGACTCTAAATTAAGTTGCTATAGAAATCTAACGAATTTGAATTCTTACGTGTGACTAAATTACAAAGTCCTAAGTCCTCGAGAATGCCTCCTTATCCAAGTGGCATGTAGCGGCAGTTCCAACCTAGTTATCTAGATCCGAACTCTGGGTATGTCACGTTTTTTTGTGCGTGCATGCTTTCTTTTTGCTTGTGCGGGCTTCCTTTCCGCACATGCGGGCTACTTGAGTGGGTTGCCTTTTCGTGTGTATAAGCTCTTTCTTAGATCCAAACCTGATTGGCAGGATACAAAAAACATTTTTTACAAAGTCCTGTTAAGTATCTAAGAGGGTTAATGGACCCTAAATAGTATTTTATATTCTAAACATGAGCTGCCTAACTTTGGTCATGGTTTAGGCCCATAAAGGCTCAGACTTGTATCGTTTATGCGTTTATATTCTGTTTAGGCTTTTGCCCATTGTAATGCTTCTGTACATATGTTTTGTTTTTCCCAAAGGTTTTTTTTTTCTTCTTCTTCTGTACAAATGTTTTGATTTTCCCAAAGAATTTTATTTCCTCAATGAAACATCTTTTTTCATCAAGTTTCATGGTATCAGAGTAATACTTGATCTAGAGTTTCTGTCGTGGGCGCTGGAGTCCATATGTCCTGTTTTAAAACCTAGAAAATTGTGGTTGAACCTTTAATCAAAACCTAAAATTGACCCATCCATACACCTTCTCCCAACAAAAGCAAAGAAGAACACTAATCCCAACAGGCCAGCTCAGATGATCATCCAGTTAGCTAGGGTCATACATCTACTAGAGCGTGACTCATATATATATATATATATATATATATTTATGTGATCACGACCATTTTTATCATCGAATCCACGTCCTCACTAAAATTCAAGTCGGGGAGTCCAAAAGGGAAAATGTATGTTGTGTGGGAGCAATCCCATAACACTAAGATTATGCCAAGCTTCGGCAATAGTGTTAACTGGGTTTGTCTCGGTCTCGGTCATTTGCGTCTCGACAGTAGTGTTAGCTCGGCAGCTCGGCAATATTGTCAGCTCAACGATTGTAACAACTCGGTAACAGTACCGCTACACTCAGCTCAGCAACGGTGCTAGTTGTATGTGCGTCTCAGCAACGGTGCCAGGACGCATACACCTCATGGCTATTTCTGATCTCAGTACTAATACTAAGTGCCAGTTAAATATAACCATGCTCCTATGAAAAGTACGGACACGTGCTGTCAAATAGGGTGGCGCATGAAAGGGATAAGGAGTTGACTTTATCAGGCAGTCACGCCAGCAACCCTAGGGAGAATGGGAAGCCATCCGATGGGACTCTCCCTTTTCACCTACCACCAAATGTCAGGGTAAGGTCTAATGGGACCTTACCCCCCACCTACCTCCACTCAGCAAGACCCTTGATGGGACTTTCTCCTATATATGCAGAAGGTCATTCCCAAAAAGGTATGCACATGCATACACTTACATGCAAAACGCATTTACCCTCTTCTCTTCTACACTCATCCTTTGCTTAGTTGCAGAACTAACTTAAGCATCGGAGTGCCTTCGACTGACAGCAGTCAGGGCCTCTGACCTTTGTTTCTCTCTTTCCCTTTTAAGTCTCAGGCGTTCGGTCTTTCCTTAAAGAGTTCTATATTCACATAATTAAGTTCGTGTCATTTTTGACACCTACAGTTTGGCGCTGTCTGTGGGGAACGACTGAACAAAACTTACAAACACCATGCCTCAAAAGACTAGAAACGACGAAGGATCGTCTAAGAGCCCGTCCCTACCACCAGTGTTGTCAAAGAAACTGCCACCGCCGGTCCCTCACCAGAGGAGATCCGGAGGAAGGTCTGGCACAGCAAGCGTGGAAGAGTTTGTGACCCAGTCGGACTCATCATCGAGGGGGTGACGACACCTCCTCGGCAAGATGTTCCACCACTAGGGCAACCCCAGCAGAGTGTTCCTTCATTGGAACACACGAAGCGAGATGAAACATCAGTACCGACCAAGTCACAATCCCATCATCGGGCCAACGCCAACAGCGATGATGACCCACTCCTTGCGGATATCAGGGCCCAAAACCTTGTTATTCAAGAGAAGGACGAGCTCATTTGTCAACTCCGGCAACAGCTCCAGGAGAAGAAGAAGGCTCCGAGCCCACCTCCCTGAAGCAGCCAAGCTCATTCTACTGAACAGGATTTGAGGCATGTCCTGACCAATAAGAGGTGCGATCGAGTTTATAACTATGGCTCGAGCAGCAACCATCTTAATGAAGATTCGAAGAGGCCGCGCCAAAGGCCGGAGGACAATGATGACCTGACAGAATGGCTTGACTGACAAGTCAAGCAAACAATCCGACAGAATATGGAAATCGTCGGCGTCACCCGAGATCGGCTCAACGCCTTTGACACAGAGGATCTCGGCGCATCTCCCTTCTCTTAGGAAATAAGGAATTTTTCTCTTCCAGAGAAGTTCAATGTCCCGAGGTTCGTCCTCTATGATGGGACATCAGACCCTGCAGCGCATCTCCGACACTTCACTTAGAGGATGTTGGTATGGGGTGACTTAGGTCACCTGAATTATCAAGTCTTCTCATCCAGTTTGGGAGACCTCCCCCTGCAATGGTTCTGCGCATTTCAAGAATGCTCAATTTCGAGCTGGCGGCAGCTCCGAAATTCCTTCCTGGAGAAATTTCAGGCTCATAGGGTCATCCCTAAGACAGATGGAGACTTTATGGCTATAAGGATGCGGCGAATTGAGAACATCACCCAGTTCGCCAAAAGATTCTGGACAGTCTATAGCCAGATCGAAGACACCACCGACGAAGTGGCCATCAAGTCCTTCAAGAAGGCTCTACTGCCAGGTAACGAGCTTCGCAAGAACCGATGCGGTTCCCCGTGGTCACAATGAAAGCATTGATGGCCCGGGTGAATCAATTTGTTGAACAAGAAGAAGGCGAGGCCCGAGCTCGGGAAAGCTTTGGCCTCTGACAAGGAGAGAAGCCCTCCAAGAAAGATAAGAAGTCGTCTCAGAGGGAGGAGGTGGACCGAAATACGACCTCGTCAAGCTCGGCAGTGGCCTTGGTTCCTACCTCGGTGGGCAACAAGAAGTCCAAGCCAGCGGCCGCCTCCTACAAGGCTGTGAACACGATCTTTAGGGAGTCGATTTATAAGCTCCTCAACAAGATCAAGTTACAGCCCTTCTTCAAATGGTTGTAGCCAATGAAGGGTGACCCTTCCACCTGAGATCATAACCAAGTTCTATGCCTACCACAAGCAGAATGGGCACAGAACCGAAGATTGTAAGGCCTTCAAAGCTCACCTCGAAAGGCTCATCAAAGATGGGCACTTGAGAGACTACATCAAGGAGGAGGGCAGAGACAACAGCCAAGCTTAGCGCCGAAATGATGATGATCAAGGCAGCGACGAGTAGGAGGGCATCATCAACGTCATCCACCTCACTCCTGCTCCGAAGGGGAGCAACCAAGCCCGTGCTGAGGCCAGGAGGGCATCCCACCATAAGCATGTGATGACTGTTGAACTAGAACCTGCGGCCAAGAAAGCTCAGACAAAGAGGCTTAAGATCTAGTTCTCAGATAAGGACCTAAATGGAGCTTAGCTCCCCCACAACGATCCTCTGGTTTTGATCTTGAAGTTAAAGAACTTCTTGGTATAAACAGTTCTTGTGGATCCTGGGAGTTCGTCGGAGATCCTCTACTATGACTGCTTCAAGAAGATGGGTCTCAAAGACGAGGATCTGCAAGCAGCACGCACCCCCTTGGTGGGTTTTAGTTCAAAGCCCGTATACCCCAAGGGGAGAATCTCCCTCAAAGTCCAAGTTGGAGGCACCTCTATGCAAGCCTACTTCTTAGTGGTGGATGTACCATCCCCATACAATGCAATGATGAGGAGAACTTGGCTGGACAGTATGGAAGCCGTGCCCTCCACTCGTCACTAGAAGCTCAAGTTCCCGTTAGAGAACGAGAACGGCAAAGTAGAGGTGATTACGGTCATGGGCGACCAGCACATGGCCAAACAGTGCTTGATGGCCGTGGTGCCTGGCGAAGCCGGGACAACGCAGGTTCACATGACTGAGCTGGACAGGGAGGCCGAACTGGAAGACGTTGGCCGAGCTCCAGAACAAAAAAGCGTTGAGAATCTAACCAAGGTCAAGATCGACCCCAACGATCCTAAGAGATAATTCCTACTGGGAGTCAGCTTCCTAAAGCTGAGAAGACCGAGATGCTAGACTTCTTATTACAAAACAATAAGGTTTTTGCATGGGCTCCCTACGAAATTCCTGGCATCAGTCCCGAGATCATGTGCCACAAGCTAAACGTAGACCCCAAGCACAAGCCTGTGATCCAGAAAGCTTGTAGAACGGGGATCCCACGGACCGAGGTCGTGATCGAGAAAATTCAGAAGCTGCTAGAAGCCAGAAGCCAAGGCAATTAGAGAAGTCCATTATCCGGAGTGGCTGGCCAACACAGTAGTGGTCAAGAAGAAGAGTGGGAAATGGAGGGTCTGCATGGATTTCACCGACCTCAACAAAGCCTGCCCCAAGGACAGCTTCCCGCTCCCAAAGATTGACCAGATGATCAACGCCACTGCCGAGCATGACAGGATGAGTTTCCTCGATGCCTACCGAGGTTACCATCAAATACCGATGTATGGGCCTGATCAAGAGAAGACCGCATTCATAACTCCTATAAGCATTTACTGTTACAAGGTGATGTCATTTGGGCTAAAGAATGCGGGGGCAACTTACCAGAGGCTGGTAACGAAGATGTTCCAGGCCCATCTCGACAAAAACAGTGGAGGTCTACATCGACGACATGGTTGTCAAGTCTAAAATGTCACATGACCACTTGGCAAACCTAAGTCAAACATTTGACATCCTCTGAAAGTTCCAACTGAAGTTGAATGCATCCAAGCGTGCATTCGGTGTCGGCTCCGGTAAATTCCTAGGAAGCCTGGTCACCAGAAGAGGAATCGAGGCAAATCTATACCAGATCTCAGCAATTCAAGAGATACAGAGTCCAACTACGGTGAAGCAAGTTCATAGGCTCACCGGAATGGCTGCCGCGCTCAATCGCTTCATCAGCCGAGCTTCTGACAAATGCCGACCCTCCTTTCAGCTCTTAAAGAAGAGTTCGAAGTTCCACTGGACTCCGGAGTGCGACCGAGCTCTGCAGGAGCTCAAACAGTACTTGCCTTCACCACCCCTGCTGTCAACACCGAAGCAGGGGGAAGTGTTGTACTTGTACCTGGCGGTCTCGGATCATGTAGTGAGCTCGGTACTCATCAGAGAAGAAAACGGGTAACAAACGCCAATTTACTACACTAACAAAATCCTCCTCGATGCCGAGACCAGGTACTTGCAGCTGGAGAAGCTTGCATTAGCACTCGTCAGTGCTTCTCGCAAACTCTTCCACTACTTCCAGACATACACCATAGTGGTTGTTACAGAACATCCACTCAAGTCTCTTTTCTGAAAGACAGACTTCTTTGGAAGGATCTCAAGATGAGCTGTCGAAATGGGGCAGTATGATATCAAGTATCAACCCATGATGGCCATCAAAGCCCAAGTTTTGGCAAATTTCATTGTGGAATTAGTTTCTCCGAGTTCGACACTGAGACAGCTCGACACCAAACTGGGGGACAATAAGGATGAGGAAGAAGTCACCGAGACAAAGATGGAACGATCTTGAAAACATTTCCTTGATTTAGCTTGGAAGGTCTTCGTCGACGGATCCTCGACGTCCAAAAGTCTTGGTGCTGGCATAGTCCTCTAATCTCCGAAGGGCCTTGTCATTGAACAAGCCCCGACACTTGGCTTCAAAGCGTCCAATAAACGAAGCCGAGTACGATGCACTCATTGCAGGGCTGAACAGTGCTAAAATCCTGGAGGCTCGGCTACTGGTAGTCTTCAGCGACTTCCCACTGGTGACGAGCCAGCTCAACGAAGACTACCAGGCTCACGATGAAAGGATGGTAGCCTACCTTGCTTATGCGAAACAGCTCCTCTCTCAGTTTGAAAGAGCCGAAGTCAAATAGATCGGCAAAGAGTCCAATTCTCACACCGATGCCCTTGCCAACTTGGCCTTTACTGTTGAGGCTGGGAATAAGAGAACCGTCGAGGTAGAGACGCTGGAGAAACCAAGTATAGAGTTCTAGTCACCTCGGCAGGTTATATGTGTTGATCTCGATCTGAGCTGGATGGACCCAATCATCGCCTACCTAAGAGACGACCAACTTCCAGAAGACAAGAACGAGGCTCGCAAGATTAGGCTGAAAGTAGCTCGGATTTGGTTATCTTCGGATGGCAAGCTCTACAGAAAGTTCTACACCGGCTCCTACCTCTAGTGCGTCCACTCAAGTAAAGTCGAAGACTTCCTTTATGAAATTCATGAGGGAATCTGCGAAAGCCATATCAGAGGTCAGTCACTGGCATACCGACCTATCAGCCAAGGCTACTAATGGCCTTACATGCAGAAGGACACTCAGCTGTACGCCAGAAAATCTGAGAAGTGCCAAAAGTTCTCATACTCCCTTCACCAGCCAGCACATGATCTGAGCCCACTCTCTAGTTCGTGGTCCTACACTCAATGGGACTTGGACATTGTGGGGCCACTCCACCAAACTCCAGGGAATAAGAGGTGGCTAATAGTAGCCACCGATTATTTCACCAAGTAGATCAAAGCCGAACCGTTGTCCTTCATCACCAAACAAGACACGAGGAACTTTATGTGGAAGAGCATCATCACAAGATTTGAGATCCCACGAACTTTGATTTCGGACAACGGGATTTAGTTCGATTCCAACTTCTTCAAAACTTTTGCTAGGAGCTCGGCATCAGGAATGTCTACTCCACCCCAATGTACCCATAAAGCAACGGTCAAGCTGAAATCTCGAACAAGGTGGTCCTCAATGGACTGAAAAAGAGGCTCGACCGAGCTAAAGGAAGATGGGCAAAAGAACTTCCGAGTGTCCTATGGGCATACAGAACCACTCCAAGATGCTCTATTTCGGCAACACCCTTCTCTTTAGCCTACAGAATGGAAGTCGTGATCCCACATGAGGTCGGTCTTTCGACCTTGAGGTCCGAACTCTACGATCAAGGCCAAAACAATGTGAATCTGACTCGAGAGCTAGATTGAGCCAAGGAGCGAAGAGATGTAGCAGCAATCCGCCTAGCTGCCTACCAGCAACAATTGGCTAAGGGCTACAACCAGAAGGTCAAAGAAAGAAGTTTTTTGGTTGGAGAACTAGTCTTAAAGAAAACACTTCCCGGGGACAAAAACCCGAACAAAGGCAAGCTGGCACCGACCTGACACGGGTAATTCAGGGTGATCTCAGCCGCCGGACGATCAGCATACAGACTTGAGGACATGGAGGGTAAAGAGTTACCACAGCCATGGAATGCGATGCACCTCCAGAAATATTATTTCTGAATTGTATTTAAATTTCGAAATTAATGAAACTCATTCTTTTGGAAAGATCACTCTCTTACTAAGTTAAAGAAACTAGTCATATCCGGCTCAGTAATAGTACCAGCCACATTCAGCTCGGTGACGACACCGGCTACATGCAGTTTGGTAATAGTGTCAGCTATATCTAGCTCGGTAACAGTACCAACCATATTCAGCTCGGTGACGGCACCGGCTATATGCAGCTCGGCATCAGTGCCAGCTATGCCCCACTCGGTGACAGCACCAACTATATACAGGGCGACGGCACCAGTCGTATGCAAGGTGACAGCACCGGCTATGTGCGGCTCGGAAGCATTGCCAACATTCGGAAATATGCTTGGTTGCGAAACTAAGTGCACCACCACCGAAAAGAATACTGTTATGGGACATTGGGGAAACGAGGAAAAGCCTTAAACGGTTAAAGTGCACCAAGTTATAGAACTTGGTGTCGACCTCAACGTCCGAGAACATCTTAGGTTACAGAACCGAGGTGAATATCTTGCATCCAGTTAAAGAATTTAATCCAATTAGTTCCCATTAAGCTTGGTTGCTGACTAAGTTATGCTACAGGCAAATTTAGTTACAAGTCGGGGTTCCGGTTACTGAACCGAACTTCATCACTTAAGCGAAATTCCTATCTTTAGTACATGGGGAGCTCGGTTAGAGGACCGAGATCAACTACTTAAGAGAAATAAGAACGCTATTTGAGGCAAGCATGAAGGAAAGAGCCATTTCATTAGATGGAAGTATCATTACATTTGACAAAAAAAAATTATATAAAAAAAAAGAAGAAAAGAAAATCTCTCAAACAATGGGGTCAACATTGGCGTTAGCCTCTCCCTGCGTGGTGTCAACTTCTAGGTGAACCTCGGGCTCGGACTGTGCAACGTCGGCTCTTGAGCAAGCTTCGAGTGCGATGGAAGGGCTGGGGGCAGAAGATGATCCGGGGTTCGGACTTGGGAACTCAGCTGGATTTATATACGCGGGGTAGTCCTCAGGGACTCCCGCCTCCTTCAGGGCAGCCATCCACCCAAGCCCCCAAACCCTCTAGCTTATCCCGAGGACTTGTGCTTAGTATGACTCCGTCACCTCCTGTGGCCCCTCATTATAGGCGACGTCGACCTCAGCTTGAAATTTTTCCTCAAGCTCGGCCTTCTGCCTCTCCAAAACGGACTTGAGCTTAGCTTTCTGCTCCTCCAGGGCAGACTTGGACTCAGCCCTCTGTTTCTCCAGAGTGATGACAAGGTCGACCGCTAGCCTCACTTGAGTTTCCACCTCGACCTTCAGCCTCTCGACCTCGGCCATCGCTGTATCAAGGTCTGCGACAAGGCCGGCGTTCTTGCGCACCTCTTACTTCAGCTGCTGGTCCTTGGTGCCCAAGGCTGCTTGGAGGTTTTTCTTCTCTTCCTCCAGCTTGGTAACCTTGGTGTGGACATTCCCAAGCCTTTCTAAGCCGACTTGACACTTTTGCACCACCTGTAAAGGGAACAAGTGTCAAAAGGTTGTAACCGAAATCAGACACTTGCTAAAATTTTTGGAGAACTTACCGCGAAGGCTGACTGCATTGCCAACACCGTTAGAGTCGCGTCATCCAGCCTACTCCACCTCTCCATATCCCAGGGCAAGGCACATGCACACCCCAACGCAACAAAAACATAAGGGCTACTAGCCACATGGTCTTCCACCGTCACTGGCCTCCCAGTCTCAAACTCGAGGTCCGGCCTTCAGGGAGCCGGCCCGGTGGACTTGGATGCTACCGCGCTTGATGACTGCTCGGCCGGAGGGCTAGGCGGGGCCTTGACCCTGGGTCTTTTCCCGGGCCGACCCTCCCCCCTTAGAACCTCGGCAGAGTGCTGCTGAGCTCTTGCACTTGGAGAAGCCAAAGGAGTAGAGGTACCAACGACGGCGACGGTGGGAGAAGTAGGAGCAGGGACCAAAGCCAGGGCAGGGGCATCGCCAGCGGACGTCGCGGCATCTGGAGCCCAGTCCCCAAACACTTGAGCCTCCAGATCTGTGATCGGCACACAGAGTCGACGCCTTAGCACCATCTCTTCTTCTTCTTCTTCCTCCGAGCTAGAGGGATTTGTAACTCGTCTACTTGGCCGTGAAGAAGTCTCGGCCTCAGCAGCAGCAGTGCTGGTCTCGGCAGGCTTTGAGGCAAAGCGAGATGTAGAAGCCCTGTCACTGAAGTCGATCCACTGCCCAGAGGGGATCTCAACTGTCGCCTGCTCTGTTCTTCCCTCTTCTTCGAAGGCCTGACGTCCCCTCCTCTTGATGAACAAGTGATACTTCGGTTCATAGCCGAGGAGCGCCCAAGCAGACCGGCCTTCGTGACCTTGGTAGCTGTACAAGGCCCGAAACCACGCCTCGTTCCTTGCCCAGCCGACCCGCTTGGCTTCTTGTCTTCTTTGACGGGCGTCTGCACCATAAACAAAAAAAATCAGCTCGGCAGAAACAAAAGAAGGAAGATAAAAGAAAACTGAAAGCTTTCGGTTTTTACTTGGGGGGTCCTGAAACCACGGGGAACCTTGTCTACCCTTGCCGCCACGAGTCCTCCAAAGTGTTGACAAAGCACCGTCGGTTCGCCTTCACCCGGAGGTAGTGGTTGTTATTGCCTCCTCCGGACTTACAGAGGTCATACACATCCTCGATGTCATGGACACCAAGGTTAATGCCTAGAAGCCGACTGAGCTCGGCGACAACCAATATTATTTTGAAGCCATTAAGCATCAACTGGCAGGGGCAGATGTGCCATTTTTTCAGGCATACCCTCAGAAGTGGATGAAGGTGGAACCAAACCTCACCTTTAATCATGGTCACCAACATAAATGACATCCAGCCGTTAGAGAAGATCAGGCCATCAAAAGGGTTCTTCGGGTCATCTAATCTAATCTGGACATCATCTGGAATCCTATATTTGACCCTGAAATCAGCCCTGACCTGTGGGGTCTCTAACCAGTGCCTATAAATCCCCATTCCTAGGTTTAGAGAGACAGGGAAAAGGAAAGGGGAAAACATAGAAAAAACCCTAGAAGAGGTACAGAAACAAGAAATCAGAAACGGAAGAGGACGGGAATGAAGAAGACCTTACAAAATGGACGACAACTATAGGACCGTGAAGGCTTGGTCTCGGATGGATTTCTCTCCAGTAGAACCTCCTCTCTCTAAGTGAACGCAAAGATGAAGAACAGGGAAGCGATACCCCCATATATAATGAAAAAGGGGCACCGTTTCAAATCTCGAGGGACGGATGTGCGAGGCGTCACCTAGAGCACTTCACATGTCTCCTCGAAGCGATTGGACAGCCAATCAGATGGTGACACATGGCGCCAACAGTACATCTTCTGCAGCAATTTAAACAGGCTATTGATTGTCTCGGGCAGGCGATACTACATCTTGATAAGGATCAGGCGTCAGCGACTGGCACCGAGGTGAAAAAGAACATTTACTGCGAACTCATTACTCAGAAGACTCTACCATCACGATGCTTAGCTTCCGTGCTTCAGTAACGGTACCAGCACGACATCTACATTCAGCTCGGTAACAGTACAAGCTCAGCAAACATATTCAGCTCTGCAATAACACTTAGCTTCTGACCTCAAAGAGTTGAAGAACTCTAAAAGGTCAAAAGCTAGGGGACAATTGTGTGGGAGCAATTCCATAACACCAAGATTATGACAAGCTTCGGCAATAATGCCTGCTGAGTTTGTCTCGGTCTCGGTCATTTGCGTTTCGGCAGTAGTGTCAGCTCGGCAGCTCGACAATATTGTCAGCTTAGCGATTGTGACAGCTCGGTAACAGTACCACTACACTCAGCTCGGCAACGGTGCTAGTTGTATGTGCGTCTCAACAACGGTGCCAGGACGCATACACCTCATGGCTATTTCTGATTTTGGTACAAGTACTAAGTGCCAGTCAAATATGATCATGCTCCTATGAAAAGTACGGACACGTGCTATCAGATAGGGTGGCACGTGATAGGGATAAGGAGTTGACTTTATCAGGCGGTCACATCAGCAACCCTACGGAGAATGGGAAGCTGTTCGATGGGACTCTCCTTTTCACCTACCACCAAATGTCAGGGTAAGGTCCCATCGGACCTTACCCCCACCTACCTCCACTCAACAAGAGCCTTGACAGGACTTTCGCCTATACATGCAGAAGGTCAGTCCAAAAAAGGTACGCACACGCATACACTTATATGCAAAACGCATTTACCCTCTTCTCTTCTCCACTCATCCTTTACTTAGTTGCAAAATTAACTTAGGCATCGGAGTGCCTTCAGCTAACAGCAGTCAGGACTTCTGACCTCTGTTTCTCTCCTTCCTTTTCAGGTCTCTGGCGTTCGGTCTTTTCCTAAAAAAATTCTATATTCACCTAATTAAGTTCGTATCATTTTTGGCATCTACGTATATAATGTAAAAAAAGCAAAATAACGAAGAATGGGCACCTTCTGCTCACTTGCACTCCCATGACATAGAACGCACAATAAAGTAGGAGCCCACTAATAAAACGACACCGACATTGGAGGATTAGTTGATCACATAATTCAACCTCCAACTGTACGCCACGACATTATACTTTTGGCCGGCACCCATGTCTGGTTCTCTAGCCCATAGAAAATGTATACAGGGTGGAAAAAAGAAAGAAAATCAAAAGAAGTGTCACAGAAACGTGATCATCCGGCCATTGATAAGGCTTAACCTTGATCTCATCAGATGAATGGCCCATTTGAAGGATTTTCATTTGATTACTATGGCCCACTTAATCATATAGAATAGTGCCGGCCAACCGTAGCCCACATGCGCATTTGGCCAGGTTTTTATTGACTGTAGAGTCACGGACAAGGAGAGAAAAAAACACTCTAATGACATTTAGAAGTCCCACTTCCACTTCTACGTGTGCGTTCTCGTGGGATCGCAGCCGTTCGAATTCCAGCAACTGCAAGCCCACCTTTTGACAAAGTCAAACTTACATTATCCCATCTTTGTTACAAAAATAATTTGTTAGGAAATTCTTAGAATTGTACTTTCAAGTGGCTAAGAGTGCGCCACCTTTTTACGTGTGTGCAGGCTTCGCTTCTGCACTTTTGTGGCTTTTTCCCCGCATGTGCATATAGGCTCTCACTTGGGTCACATCCCCCTTGGCTGGGTTACCAACAAAAAGGTGACTAAAAATGAAGATGTGATTAGGAAACATGTTTCCATTCGTTGCATTTGTATGCATCTCAATTCGTTGCATTAGAAATCCTCTCATATATATATATATATATATGTATGTATGTAAAAGAAATCCTCTTAGCTCGAGCTGACAGGGGAATCCCGTCTGTCCGCATGTGTGGGGCCCATTGGGAGGTCATACGGTTGGGACACAAGGACATACTCCCTGAATTTCACATGGGCCTCGGGTTTGGATAAATCCAAATGGATTGGACTGTTGGATCGACAGCACACCTCATTTGAATGGAATGAACTTGTAGGCCTTCGATGATAAGGTTAGGATGATCTGATTAGAATGATTTTTTGTTCATAGAAGGGGTGCACGCAGATCTTCAAATCCCCTAGCCCCATCCTCATGTGGGCCCCACAAGCTTGAGCTGGCGGATTCATCTGTCAACTCAAACTAACGAGAGGAGGACCATATATATATTTGTGCAAAATCAATATACCAACGAGTGATACTGTTTTAACAATCGGATTCCTTGAAGCAAAAATAAAACAAAAATGGTCCCTCTGATTACATTCAATTACAATTTACATCCAAGCATGGAAAATAATCAACACATTTTGTATGATCCAAATGAGTTTGGTTCTTTCAAATTTAAAATAACAATACGTTGCCCATGGCATGCTTCCCCATTCATCACCGAAAAATCCAAAAGCTAAGAACTACAACAATTTTCATATGAAATCTTAATTTCAAACTATAATTACGTAAACAAACACGAGACAATATGCAAAGATGAGATAAATATCTCACCAGTCATTCCAAAGGGCAATTCTCGGCATCATTTGAAGCCATACTTTCAAGTCGGCTTTGTATAAATCACTACAAAGATCCGCAAATATATTTGAAATACTCATTAGATGCAAAGTCTCAAACACAACTAAGGGAAAACGTCCTATCCAATCCAATCCGATCCCATCATTGTTTCAAGAGAAGGAAAAAGACTAGACATCTTCCCTTCTGCACTTTATGGTGGGTTTCAAGTCGGGTGTGGGGAAGACCAAAAAGGGGAGTGTGGGGATTACTCGTTTTGTTTGAGAACCGGACCAGAAGTGGTAACCGTAACAGCGGCGCGACAGTTGTGAATTAATCCTGATCGTTCAGTCAGTGCCGGTCAGAGATGGCCCACCATCTGTTTGGCAATCTCAGCCTTTCATTATAAGCTTAAATTCCTGTATGTGTGGATTGATGCGATGGACGTGTGTTTCGTGATGCTGGGGATGGAAAGGATGACGGTGGGAAAACGCGCATTGGTGAATGGTGTAGTCCCATTCACCAATGTATCACGCGTTTATGTCCTGGTGGTCACTGACGAGTCACAAAAGGATCACGCGTAGGAGTGATACGGGGTTCCTGCTTTTCTCTTTTAATTACTTTATAATGGCATATATAGTTAATTATTAGGACAGGCGGGGACATGGGTGCAGCATCGACCGACCTCCAACCATAATGGATCTCCACGATTTTTTAATTTCCAACTGTTCGTCGACTACTGGAGTCCAAATCACCTATCCCAGCAGATACAAGCTTATCTGATGCGTAAACTAATTACGGTGAGCCTAGGGGCCAAAATTTGGCACGGCCCGTGTCTGATATGCGGGCCGGGCCCAACCACTTGGGGGTCAGCCCAGCACGGCCCTGGTCGTGCAGTACTGGGTCGGGCCCTAGTCGGGCCTGGGCAGTGCAACCCATGGGCGGCCCACAGATCCCCCTCCCCTTTTTTTTATTTTTTTTATTTTTTTAATAATTATCAAGGCCATGCTGCCCATGACCAATGAAAAAAATAATATTGAAATTTGAGGAAATTCGTCGATAAAATTTAAAAAAAGTTATTCTTAATCCATGATCAACAAAATACTTCTCATATCATGTTTCACAGCTAATAATAGTGTTGTAGGCCAAATCCAAAATGGATAGTATCATGCAAGTACCTATATTTCCAGAACATCACACTGGTAAAAAGTAACACTGTTGGCAATCTGATATGCATATATACTTTCACGTATATTTACTTTGCATCATTTATTTTCCTAAAAGGCACCCCTTTTTTACACACATCCATTATTTAGAGAAATTTAAACCAACCAATTACATGGGAACACAAATCCCTTCTATAAGAAAAATTATAATACAAAACCCAGAAAACATATAAGAGAAATTGAATTTTAAGGGGGGGTGTTGTTTAAAAACATAAAATTGTTGGGCCCTCCTTGTGCTGGGCCGGGCCGCCTGCCGGCTTGGGGCGCCAGGCCCAGCACGGCACAAGTTTTACTCGTGTCGGGCGAGGCAGTGCCTCGGGCCTAGCAGCCCTGGCCCAGTACGGCCCGCTGGGGATTGCCGAGCAGGGCCGTTGACCAGGTCAATGGGCTCAAGGACAGCCCAGGCACGATTTTTCCGTGCCGGGCCCATGCTGGGCTTGGGCCGCCCGCCCAGATTTACACCCCTAGGTGAGTCACAACTAATGACAATACATTCATGTTGAATGATAGTGGTAAGTTAGTTCGTGGGTCTTTGAATCTCGAGGTTAAAAGTATCTGCACTCAAGAAATTATCCCAGCATAACTTTAAAAATTATTCTCATTTGCTAACTTCCTACTTCGGAATATTCTGACACAAGGTATGAGTAAATGGCCATAGCTTTATGAATTAATTATATTTCGGTTGTTGCAAATAATATTGTCTTTAAAATACCATTAACTTTATGTTCCTTTTCAACTGCACATATGCTCTGGAATTTTCATCATTTAGGACACGTTTATATAACCAACTCTCATAGAAAGAGCGAGGATTGTGGACATGATTTCTCACATTACAGTAAAATTGATTTGCCATACAGCCAATTTTCCTCTTAGAAATTGAAGTATAAAATTAAAACAAGAAGAATCTTTATGATTCTTTGGAAAATAAATTTCCACGGGGATAAAAAAAAAATTCCACAGGGAAGAGGAAACTTTCCGCGGCATGTGCACAATAGAAACCTTGCATGTAGTGCTATCAAATGGAATTATCCCTATATCTAATAGTGCAAATAGACACAACAACAAAAAAAAAAAGGGGTTCCCCAGTTCAAAATTTTTGTCCGACCCTCTCTATCTGAGCAACAGAAATGGTTATTTGTTTGGCTATAATTACAAAACCCTGTGTCTGTAGCTGAGATTTTGTGGTGGATGAAAAGAAATGACATGAGATTGCATCCAACAGTGCAGAGAACGCTCAGTAGCATGATCTTCCCACATGTGATGCCATTAATATCAACACTACAAAATCATTCACAAAGAAAAAAAATTGGAGAAGAGAAACTGGCCCGGATGTGTCTTTTGATGCACAAACGCCGTTTGCAGGAATTATTTAGGAGACATAAGGAAGATGAACGAGCAATGGATGGAATCGGGGATGATGCCGCAAGGCTGGGGATCACCAAGAAGCTCAATTTTATCATATAGTTGATGTTTTTCTTAATTACTTGATTTCTCTTGCGTAACACATGCAAACCAGGGGTAACTTTTTTCACAAATATCCAAACGATCGAATGCAAGTTTCTCGAGGAAAGGTTCATCAACAAAACACGAGAGAGATAGAGAGATACTCAATCAGCTTAATCAATGAGGCTTTTAAGGCTCTTTTGTGGCCATCAAGTGTGGTCACAGGCCCACATGCCAGTACAAAAATGCTATGGCGGCCTTTCATATTATCACAAATAAATTACCAAACGAGAAGCCACTTTCAAGATGGCCATCTAGAGAAATATTTTCCTATGAACAACCTAATGAACTTATTTTTTTACTAGAATCTCTGACAAGAAATTAGTATAGTGGAGAATTCATCACAAGAATTTCTTTACAAAACAATTGCCTTGTTTCTTCACCAAAATTTAAGATTTTCAGTCACTTAAAAGATTACAAATGACCTTTGAAATCGATAAATTAGATTTCTAAACTCACTTCAATTGGAGTTTCATTCCTAATCTCAGGTTTCTCTGCATCTCTTCACAGACATGAATTATGCAATTTTATATGGGTTGTTTGATGAGTGGAATTTATTATTGGACTTCAACCTATCTAGAAATTCTGGGTTTTTAGCATAAATTGTCTCTCTAAACTCTTTGTTATCTTCATTTAATAAAGAAAACCTCCAAAAGAAAAGGAAAGAAAATTAATTTGCTACAATAAAATAACTGAAATGGCCCTTGAGGTGATTTCACTTTTAGAAAAATTAATTGGATCGTCTTACTATGGCAGCTACTTAAATTCTAATGATGCATTAAACATGTCACCATGTTGGCAAGTGTTTTATTGTGAAGTCCCATTATGATTTTAGCCCCATTGATCAAACCACTCGTGGCCAGCTTCCACAGTAAATCGTACTTGTGGTATTTTGAGAAGTTGGAAACATGACAGGCTTTTGGCACTTCAGCCCACCAAATGCAGGAGTCATTTTGGATTAGTAATGTTTGAAGAAAAGAGTCAAATCCTGCAAATATTAAAAATACACACATCTACCAGTGCCCAGTGAGACTCATGTATTTGAGATCATAACCATTAATCATAGTGTTGGGTTTATTTCTTATATTCCGGGTTTACCGGAGTGGTCCATTGGACCGAATTAAGAGTCATGCGTATTTTGGTAATTGTACTGGGCTTTCTTGGAGGAAAAAAAAGCGGAGATTATATATATATCTTTATATATATATGGAGAATATTCATGTGCATCCTATAGTGAGGGATACTTCTATAATTGAAAATCTTCATGTGCAAAAGAGGAAAAGTTATATATAGTTATATGCATAAAATGAATATTCATGTACAAAAAGGAAAAGTTCCCTCATCTGTAATTTTAGACTCTAAAAAGAGTCTTCAGAGTCAATATGTGAATATTGCTCTCACTGCCTACGACCACGTAAAATTCTCATTGCCTACGACCACGTAAAATCCTCATCTTTCTCTTGTGTGACATAATTAATTGATCACAGGTAGGCACAACACACAATAAGTGATATCAAAACATTCTCGTCAAAAATCTCCATCACGAACTCTAAGGTTCCATTAACAACTTCGTGAGTGTTCTTCATATCACTCATTCTACAGCCGTTAATCTGTTCAAACTTTTACGCCACGCTTCAGATCTGCTCACTATGAGCACGCAGGATCAAACAAATCTACAATCCGAGTTGTATAAACAAGTTTCTGTCATTCGATCTGTCAAATTTAACCATTGACGGTTGAATGGCCAATCTCATACATTACTGTGTAGATCTGCTTGCAACGAATCCGTGGGCCCAAATGGATCTCCGATCGGACTCGGGATATTTAAGATATGGCCAGAACAACGTATGTCGTCGATTCGGTCAAACTGCGTCTTGACCAACTGTTGACGTCAGCGCTGGATCCAACTTCTACCAGAGTCTTGATCCTCTGATGCCAGTCTTCTTCTTCGTGTTGCAACTG
Organism: Persea americana; assembly: GCA_029852735.1. Classification (NCBI taxonomy): domain Eukaryota; kingdom Viridiplantae; phylum Streptophyta; class Magnoliopsida; order Laurales; family Lauraceae; genus Persea; species Persea americana. The sequence continues at coordinate 93,468,405 of CM056811.1, read as the reverse complement.
ACTGCAACCAGATCTGTGCTCAGTCAACCTCAACCTGGAGACAGATATCTTCTTCTCTGATTTTAGAACTGCAACCTCAATCCGAACGGTCGAATCCTCCAACCGATATGTGTAGCCCACCCAGAGATCAACGATGTCCTTCTGCAACGACAGATGGCCAAAATCCCAGCACCGGCCCAACCAAGAGCCTTTGCTCCTCTTGGTTTCCAGCCTTTGCATCGATCATGGCCCATCTTTTACAAATCTGATCAGATCCGGTCTCCACCTTTCTCCGATGAGCGCTCTGCTGTTCTGCAGAACCCGGGAGTTCCAAACTCCCTCCTTCGCTTTAGTTCTTCTCCGATTGCGGTGCACCGACGGAGCCTGGTTCCTCCGTCTCTGCAAAATTCAAGAACAAACCTCCAAGATGATCAGTGTTACGATCATCTTGCAACTTGGGCAACAGGGCAAACAAGCTTAAGAGAAAAGGAACAAGAAAAGCCCATAGAAAATGTATACAGAGTGGAACAAAGATGAACATCCAAACAAGCGCCAAGAGAAACGTGATCAGCCGGCCATTTCTTATCCTGTATAACCTTAACCTTGATCTCAACCCATCAGATCGGTGGCCCATTGGAAGGATTTTCAGTTGATTACCGTGGCCCACTTCATCAAATGGATGGATACCAAACAGCTTTGAAGGCGTTTGGGACTCCACAGGATTAGTGGCGGACCCAAGAATTTTATTTCGGCTAAAATTTTTTTAGACGTAACATTTGAAAAAAAATTTGCTGGACTTTTTCACATTACCAAATATCACCTAAAAGTTTTTTTTTAGAAAACGTCCAACTCAACTAAATGCATGAAAGCTATTGGAGATTGGGCAATGAAGAAATTTGGATGTTAATTAAAAGTACCAAAAGGCATTAGATGAATTATGCCCATTGAAGATCACTGCAAATTCAACGTGAGTGAGTGTGTGAGAAAAGACCGAATACAACAACATTTTGAGAACACTCGTACCTTTTCTTTTCACTTTATTAAAGCCTTCAACCTTTGGCGAATGTGAGTGGAATTCCATTTTTGAATTATAGTGGGGTAAGAAGACATGATAATACGAATGGATTTGGTCATCTTTGGATTTGTAGATATGTTTGGATTTGGTGGAAATTCAAGACTTGGATTAGGATTTGGGAATTCAGGGTTTAGGATTAAGATTTGGAGATTAAGATATATTGGGCAGATGACGGCCTATGTACCGACGACGACGAGCTCAATCGACAATCGGTGCGAAGAGGTTTCAAAAGAAGATATGGAGAAAGAGGGAGCCCTGTATTACAACAATGTTTTCTTTTTATATATTTTTTTTCACTAACAAAGCTTTACATATGTGGGCTATCTTTATATAGAGCAAGGCTCTCTTAAGCTCAAGCTTAGGATAAAATCTTGTAAGTTTATACTTGTGGGGCCCACCTTTGGTCGATCCAAATGGACCAAACACAAGAACCCTCTAAATTGCACATGTCCACCAATTTTTTGTTAGATCCGAATTTACTAGACCGTTGGATTGACTATGTATCGATCCGAATGGACTATTTACCATTTAACTTTTGGGCCCATATGGAGATGATAGAAATAACGGTTGGAGATGTTTTTTGCAAAGAAAAAGATCTTAGGGAGTCCTTGAAATCCCCCCCACCTCCATCCCCATGTGGGCCCCATCATACACTTGATCTTATCTTATTCTAAGCTTGAGCTTAGGAGAGCTGGCCCCCTTTATATATATATATATATATATATAAATAAATGGATAGACAAGTTCAGACATGTGGTGCATGCTTCAAAACCCCATTCAACTCTATGGGCATTTAAAATCTGACTTGGAGCCATCACGCCAGATTGCTCCAATGTATACCCACCTTTGATCCAAGGTACCATTGAATCCCAAAAGGATTTCAATTCCGACCTGCCCAGGTCGCATCAAGTTAGGTCTGCCCTAGATTCGTTAGGAGCCACGCACGACATTTGCATTCGCCAGCTTTTTATGGACTACAGACACGGAGAGAAAGAAACACTCAAATCATATTTACAAGTCCCACTTGCGAGCTCTTGTGTGATCGCAGCCTTCTAATTCCAGCAACTACAGGCAAAGTCAACTTACATTATCCGATCTTAAAAGAAAATTTCTCTTTTCCTGAAATGGCCATTTGCACAAGGGCAATAGGAGAAGAACGAAGGGGCAGTTTAGTCACTTCAACATTAAATTCAAATTCAACGTTCAAATGCTTCATCGAGGTTAAAGCCCAAACGCCAGAGAATGAGTCCGGATCCCCTGTTTCGTCCAAACAGGGGAGCCCTGTTTGGACGAATCAGAGGCGGACACGTGCGGGGGCGAAGGGGGGCGGGGAAGAGGAAAAGCACTTTTTCTTTCCTCCGCCTCCGCACGTGTCAGCCCCTGATTCGTCCAAACAGGGCTCCCCTGTTTGGACGAAACAGGGGATCCGGATCCCCAGAGAATATATTCCTGTCGTACATATAAGAATAATAAGAATGTATTTCTTCTTGTGAGCCCGAATGAGTGAACCAATAACCGTCTGTCATGTCATTAAGAAATTTAGGTGGTTTTTAAGTTTAAAATATTTAAATTAGATGAAAGAAAATTACTAAATTTTTGAATGACATGGACCATTATTAGTTCACTTAGGGTGAAGATATAACAATTGCGATAAGTAATCTAGACTTTTCTTCTTATTTCGTTGCCCTTTCTTCATCTTTACTTGCCCCACCCTCTCTCTCGAGGCTATAAATACATACCACCAGGCTTCCATTTTCTCCAAGCAACGATTGAGACTATATAGAGAAAGAGATGGAAGGCCTCATTCCTATTGTGTTCAATGCGATCATGAAGAAAAGAGAAGGAAGCAAGTACAGAAGCCTCTTCGACAGTTCAAGCCGCTGCCGCCCTTTTCTGTTATTGGAGCATGTGGGATCGTTTGATGGTTCGTCTCATAGGAGAACGAGATCTGACTTCCAGAACCCATCGTCAGAGTTTTTGGAGTGGAGATCATCTGGTCCTGATTCGCATCCCTCGCAGATGATACATAAGAAGAGCTCGCACCAGGTGACAGACGGTAATACGAGGTTTCGATCTTGAAGATGAAAGAAGAAAACAAGATAACCAAAATAAATTGGTTGCAAGATGTAGAAATGTTATATTCTTTCTGCTTCTTTTTTATTTTCTTTTGATTGTTGTTGTGGTATTCATTCTTTGGAATTGTAATTGTGGATGATTTGTGAATTGTAAGTGTTCGGAATTGAAGGAATTTTTTATTATTTGATCATTCATTAGCTGATGATCTTGGCGGGTTCATTACATGCACTCATGTGGATCATTTTCATGGGCTTATGATCATTAAATATATATATATATATATTTATATATGAGGAATGTTCATATGCATCTTTCCTTCGCCATACTTCCATTTTTTTGTCGTTTCAAGTACAAAAGACCCCATCTTATGTACTTGAAAAGATTCAAAAATGAAAGTATGGTGAGGGAAAGATGCATATCATCATTCCCCTTTATATATATATATATATATATAGGAATGTTCATATGCATCTTTTCTTCACCATAGGGTAAATGATACTTCCCTTTTTGCACATGAAGATAAGGAAGTGTAACTTACTCTATGTACTTGAAAAGTACATTTTGTACTTGAAAATGGCAAAAAATGGAAGTGTTTATCATCCTATGGTGTGAGACCCCACCCCTGGTGGGCCCTCAGTTTAAATTTAATAATAATTAATAAGGTATGTTCTATCTTTAATATGCTATTTAATAGGGAATTAGTAGAATAATTTATAATATCCCTAAGTTTTAGATATAGTTTTAATGTAATTTATGTTAGGTTTGATTAGATTAGAGATTAATTATAATTAGCACTAATGGAATGGGCTTGAGAGTGGAACTTTCTAGAACCCACCTAATTACCCAACTACCCATGGCCCCATTTCAATTCCATTTAGAACCAAAATACCCTTTAGGTAATTAGCCTAAAACCCTAATCTATATAAACCTAAGCTATTGCAAAAGAGCCTAAAACCCTAATTGCCTCTCATCTTCCCCAATTAACCTACCTTCCTCCCCAAGCAACCCCAATTTCCCCCAAATCCTAGCACAAGGAGGCTAGAGACTCTCCCCATTGGCAACTATCACTCCATTGGATCTCTCTCTCACCTCAATTTCCATTTTCTTCTTCATTAAGGCAAGTACCCTATGCAGTTTCATTAGATGCATGCTCTTATTCCTTTTTTGTGTAATTACATTTCAATGTTTTGATAATGCTAGTTTAGATCTTCTCTTGAGCTTGTTTTCATGGTAAAATGGCCATTGATGGATGGGTGTACCCATTTGGAAGATCAATGGTCCGGATGGATTAATGGATGGTTGGGCATTGAAGTGATTTTTATTATATTGTATATGTATGTGATGAAATGTGATGGATAATAAAAGGGGTTGAGGGAAATCCAGGATTTAGCTACTGTAACCGTAGATGAAACAGTGAATGGGTGAATGGGTTGTCTATTGCGTTGATACCGGGACCCAAGTGGGCCACCCGATGATTGATCCGATCTGTAGATCTGAAAGAGGACCCAAGGGCGATCCTATAGGTAGTAGACCCGTGTGAGGAGGACCCCGTTTGGCCCACCATCCATGCACTCCAAAACCAAGAAGCGTTAGTGGAAGGGATAAACTCAGTTGGGCACAGGCCTTGGTGGGACCCAATGATTGATTGGATCGTAGATCTGGTCCGTCCATCGGGCCGGATATGGTGGGGCGACTTGGACCATTAGGTCTGATCTGAACTTGATTAGGGAGGGGCCACAATCCATGTAGTGAACACCCAACTGTTAAAACCCAAAACCGAGTACGGAGTTATTCCGTTTTTGGAAACTGTGGGGCCCAGGTGGGCCACCTTTAGTAATCCGGACCACCCATCATGTAGAGGAACCTTGGGCGACCTTGAGGGTAGTGGTTGATCTTGAGCGGGGCCTAGTGGGACCCACCATCCAAGCCTCTCAATCGTTGCAGGCGTGAGGCAGTAAAACACGTTCTGTGTGAGTTTTCTTCTCAGATCTGACGAGTGGAAGAGAAAAGAGAGGAAAGAAGAGAGAAAGATGGTGACGTGTGGGGATAAGAGATAAGTGAGGGTAAGGTAGTCTGGGGGAGCATGGGAAAAAGTAGGGAAATGTAGGAAGTAGTGTGGAGTGCCACGTGTAGGGATAAGTAAGAGAGAAAAGGAAAAGAAAGAAAGAATGATGATGGGTGAGGGGTTGACTACTACCTTTGAAAAATAAAATAAGAGAGAGGTAGAGTGGACCTTTTTGACATGTGACCTTAGTATATTCATGAGAATAAAATAAAGAAAGAGAGGGGCTGATGGCTGGGGCACGTTCTGGATGGGACCCTGGGCTTGTTTTAAACATGGGTACAATATATTAATAGTGGATTAATTACCTGACCCTATTAGTTTTTAGAAATTAGGAAAAGGACCAGTTAGTTTAAAAATTAGAAATAAAAGACCCCCTTGGTCTTTAATGAACCTAATTGGAGTTGGGACCCTTAAGATTTCTACTTTTAGGAATCACATTAGATTTTAGAACTAGAATACGCCCTGAGTATTTTATGAACCCAATTGGAACTTTAGTATATGATCTGGATTTTCCCTCAAACCCAAAGTTTAGTGTGCGGGGTCGACCGGACACACTGAAAACTGCAGAAGTTGAGATTTGGCCTGGAATCTGTTGATTCAGGTAGACCTGTGTATCAGGTCGACCGGCTGGCCACCTGGCCGATCAGGTACACTGGAAATTCCAGAATCCAAGCTAAGTCCCAATCCTGATTCCTGTGGAGCAGATCGACCCAGCAACATTGTAAACAGTAAGTTGTGAGTTTAGTCTAGGTTTTGTGATTGATCGTTTGTGGGGCCCATTGACCATCCAAATGAACTTCCATCAATGTGCCAAGCACGAGTCAATGGTGTTGCTCGACCTTGACTCGTGGGGTCCACCAATTGAGGTTTTGGGATTTGAATCATCAATGATTCGGTCCTTAAAGGTAGTCTATGATGTCTATAACTTCAGGAGCACCAGATTTATTATCTTTTGACATCAGAGGCTATAATTAGGGATCCAATCACATGATAAGGCCTGAACCGAGAGTGGACCATTACCTAGGATTGGACCTTTGTCTATTTCCACTTGATTTCATGATTTTGAGGACTTCATGTGGTGTTCTTCTCTCTTATCCTTATTGTTGTCATAAACCTTTTAATTAATGGAAATTGGAGGACATGAACCTAGGAGTTCTTAGAGGTGACCCTATGGGGTGTTTGGAGATAATTGACCCGTGTCTGTGTCTAGGCGGGCCCTCATACGACCTAAGATTGGGGATGTGAAACCATAGTATGAAGAGGTTTAAGATAAATGATCAGTTAACTCATTGTATATGAGCATAGGATGAATGTTTAAAGAATGGACATGGTATGGTACTTGTGTTACCTCAGGCCACAGTTGTGAGCCTTGGAGTGGATCCAATGTTGTTGGACTTAGACTTGTTGTTAGACTGTGTTCCATGTTGTACCTTAACCTCTTAGAGACCTGGGTAGGACCTTGCTCACGCAAGATTAGCCTAGACAGACACAGACCCGTACTTAGTTTCCCGAGTCGGCACTGAACATTCACTCAGTTGCTCTAAGCTCAGCCAGTTGACTGATCATCTCTGGTAGGAGCTATGTTCTGGTTACTTAGAGCTATCATGATAAGCTGTGGTTGGACGGACAGTGTGATACCAAGTCCTGGCTAATCTGATAAAGGGGTGTGATCGGTGCGATAAAGGGGTGTGATCGGTGTTATGTATATTGTATGCTATATTTATTAGGGCTGTTATCCCTTGCATGGTTATTATCCTTTCCCCACTGCAAACTGTTTATGGTATGGGACGTTTACAGTACGGGAGGGTCGCGGCATAATATCCCGCGGTGTATCTAGGTTGTGTGAATGTGCCACATTATTGTCTATTTAGATTAGATACTTTACATTTCTGATTCTAAACTGTTATTACTGCTCAACTGCCTAGATTATGTACCTTGTTTACTCATATGATTATGTACCTGTCATTACTCTCTTAGTGTATACATCTTGTGTTATCTGCATATGGTGCCTTGCCAGATTTTTGGATCTGACCCATCTTTGGTGCTTAGGTCTAGACCATGATCCCGCGGGCGACGCGATCTATGAGACGCCCGTAGTTGGGGACTACGGATGGGGGCTGGCTGACCCGGTGGTTGAGCCGGAGGATGGAGAGCCTGCACTGGAGGGTTAAGTGCAGTTGTTTTTGGAATTTGAGAGTCCATTTTTGTAGTGAGATTGGGTAGTTAGATTGATATGTATAAACACTTAATACTTACACTTTGAGATTATTATCAGGCTTCCGCACTTTTACATCTGATATATATACATGATACTATTGCTTCCGCTATCTTTTATTCCGCTTCCGCATTTCAACTATTGATTATGATGTTGTTTAAAAAAAAAAAAAAAGTTTTAACTTTTGACCTCACTGCGGACTACGATCTTGGAAGTTCTCGGTTTATCCAGGAATTAGCGCGCCAACTTCGGGTATCTCAGCGTTATCTTCGGTATTCGGAATTGGGGCGTTACATATGGTGAGGGAAAGATGCATATAAACATTACTCATATATATATATATATAGATATATATATATATACATATTTATATACACACACTCTCTCTTACTGGGAGGGTCTTGTCAATGGACCTTATATTATCCCATTATCAGGACCCGAACCCAACAAACCCCAAAAAAGAAAAAAAAAGGGAGAAAACTCAGCGTGGAGCCATGGACCATGGTTTTTAAAAGGACAAATAACGGGCTTAGGATTTTGGACCATGGATCTGGACCCTGATTGATAGTTGGGCAGGGGTCACAGCTGATTAAGTCCAAAATCCAAACCAGTTTAACTGATTATGTTATCACAACACTCAAAGCCATGGTTTTTGGCAGGTCAAATAATGTGGTTAGGATTCTTGACGATGGATCATAATTGGATTAGGGGCGCATCCAATGAAGTCTAAAGTCCAAACGAGTTTAGCTAATTGTGATAATAGTACAGTCAAAGCCAATTACCAACTTAGCCCTTGATTTAAGGAGTTGGAAGTTTAAAGGTGTCTTCTACACATTTTGTTTCTTCAATCGAAAGATGAGAAATATCTTTGATCGAAGTCAAATTGGGGTTTATATGGTTGGTGGGGATTGGCTCCGGTAGGGGATTAATTCACTCTACTCACAAGAGTGAAAAGTACGCAAGGCCCACTCTGTTTGCATCAAGAATGAGTATGAATTCATGAAAATGTATTTTTTAAAGTAAAAAGAAGTTGAAATAATGGTGAATATTCATAAATGGCAATCATATCGTCTTTATAAGTGCTTTCTAATTTTACCGTTAATTCGTAGGAACTCAGTTGCCCTTACTTAACTATGCTTTCTGCACCCCATCTTACTATGAACCTCTAGGAAACAAATAGGTAGCCTAACCTCTCTAACATGATTTTCTTAAGGGGCTTCTTCCTAAAATCTTTCCATTTTAGGGGTATGATTTTAGTGCAATGATGCCTTTCATACTCTTAACTTGTGATTTAGTTTTAAGGTTTTGACCTATAGCTTACCTATTTTCCCTCCCACTTATCAAATTTTGAATATTTTCCCCACATCTACAATTACCATGTTTTAGGAAACATGGAATAAAATGCCTATTCAGTGGGCATTTTAATGAAGTAGGCAGTGACACACATGATCTTTTTGTTCTGGCCAAGTGATCCGAGGTATGAGTTTCTTGAGATTTTAATCAAGCTGACTTCTATACCTGGAAGGATAACAAGAAGAGCAAGGAGCTGCTGCTACATAAGCTTTTACACAATGATTGCACCCAATAGTGGATGATCTAGTTAAAAGTGCATGATCTAGTTAAGTCAGGTGGGCGTATGGTTGGCGCATGGTTAGACAGAAATAGGATTTTATAAATTATCTATCATCTAAATTTCATCAGTGAATCAAGGTAATAAAAAATGAACATTTGAACCAAATTATTCCACCGTTCCGTAAATTCCATTATAAGGCTGTGATTCCAGAATAAATGTCAAATTAATCAGACCATAAAAAAGTGAAGATTGCATAAATGATTTTCCATATTATAGTAAAATTCAAGTTCAGAATAGTTCGGTTTCTATATGGAAAAGCTTTAAAATGGGCTAAATTTTTTTAAGTCGCTCCAAAAAAGAGTTCCTACTCATGTATATATGAGATCAAGACCATTAATTATTGAATCCAAGATCCTCAATAAAAATCAAGCGGGGCAGTCCATTACATTTAATTTAGTTGATCAAATCATTCAACCTCCAGTTATTCACCACAACTAGTTCTTTTAACCGGCACCCATGTGAGGTTCTCTCCTCTTCATGCAATCCTGCCCGTCCAAACAAGAGAGAAGAAGAAGAAAAGCTCATAGAAAATTGAGGCAGAGTGGATTAAATATGAAAATCAAACGGCGTGTCAACAGAGAAAGTTGATTAGCCGGCCATTTCTTAACCAGTATATATAACCTAACCTTGATCTTAACCCATCAGATCAATGGCCCACATGAAAATTTTTCATTTGACTGAAAGAAATGGTGCCAGCTGTGGCGCTGTACTAATATCCGCCGGCAGCCATGTGCTTGCTTTTATGGACTACAGACACGTTCTAATCAAATTAAAAAAACAAAAAAAAAAAACCACGTGCTCGTTATTGTGTGATCGCCCAAAGTTTCACAAATAACAAGGTCAACTTTGCACTGTCCGGTCCTCAAAGAAAATTACATGTTCCAAGCACTCTTTTTCCTGAAATTGCCATTTTCACAATGCCATACAAGAGAAATAGCAGATTAACAGAGGGGCAGTATAGTCACTCAACATGAAATTTCAACTTTCACGTGGTTTTTGAAGGTTCGCTGCCTACCCATCTCTTTCAAAAGTCCCAAACCAAACGCCAGAGGAGAGAGAGAGATATATATATATTCCTGTCATGAGAATGATAATGTATCTTTTCTTCTTTCCTTGCTGTTTCTTTTATCTCTACTTACTCCACCATCTCCAGCGTATAAATACAAACCACCAAGCTTCCATTTTCAACAGACAGCGATTGAGATTGAGAATACAGAGAGAGAGAGAGAGAGAGAGAGAGAGAGTAACCAAGAGATGGAAGGCCTTATTCCCTTTGTGTTCAATTCGGTCATGAAGAAAAGAGATGGAAGCGAGTACAAAAGACTCTCCAGTGGTTCGAGCCGCGGCCACTCGTCTCTGTTATTGGAGAATAGGGGCTCGTTTGATGATTCGTCTCATAAGAGAACGAGATCTGACTTCCAGAGTACTCCAAAATGTGAGTTTCTCGGGTGGAGATCGCCAGGTCCTGATTCACATCCATCGCAGATGATCCATAAGAGAAGCTCGTACCAGCACCAGAAGATGGACAGTAATACGAGGTTTGGATCTTGAAAGATGAAAAAGAAAACAAGACCAGCAAAATAAATGGGTTGCAAGATGTAATAAATGTTGTCTTCTTTCTTCTTCTTTTGTTTGTTGTTGTGTCATTCATTCGTTGGAATTGTAATTCTGGATACTTCTGTGAATCGAAGTGTTTTTTTTTTTTTTTTTTTTTGGAATTTAAGTATCTTGAATCCACTTGGAAGATCAAGTCAGGCAAGGTATTGATCAGTTGGTTTTAAAGAATTTTACAAAGGGCACATGATTTTTGTTTCAGATAATGTCCTCAAGATCCCATGATATTATGGAACCATGATGTCATAGCTTTCATGTAGAGTATCCAACGATTTTTTTTTTTTTCAAATGATAGAAATTGAGAAATGGTGGATACATATGTATTTACTTTAGATAAAATGTCATTTTTCATATTTTGTTAAAAAACAAATTCACTTGCTACTTGCAAAAGTGTATGATATGATCCTAAATCAAGCGACTCTACCGACATTATTTAAAATTAAAAAAACTAAGTTTAAGAAGGACTAATATATCAAAACCGACCCTTTTAGGTTTTCTTGGTGTGCGTAGTTTATGTTACAAAGAGAATCCAAATTGCATAAAAAGATTATGATGATATACAAATGATGGAAAGTGTGATCATGCAGCTCGTGTGACAGATTGTTGCTGACACAGCAGTAATCTCCAGCCATGGTCCAACTCTTGGATTCTGTTGAGTACATGTTTGTGGATAATCTTTCCATGTAGACTGATGTACACAGCTGGAGTCTTTCCATGTAGGGTGTAGAGAACAGCTTGGAATGGGTCATCATGCCACATGATGAGTTTGATTGGATCATTGCATTTGGGCAGGACTTTATCACTTCACTTAGGCTGTTAGTATGGATCATTTTGAGAGACTTGGGAGTATTTTTGTCTGGTTCTAGATCAAGTCTAGATGATGGATAAATACAAAGGAATCATTGAATAATCATAGGACACAAGTCTCCATAACCAGCATTGGAATAAGAGATACATGGACGTTTTTAACAAGAACACCACATACAATGCGGGATCAGGTTTTGGTGAGTTTTAGGCATGCTGAATGCTTCTAATGTCATAATTTGAAGACACGGAACACAAAAAATTCAACTTAACATGCAAAGGAATCATTCCTATGGTCATGTAATCCCTATTTATCACGAAACTAAAAAATGGAGGTTAAACGGCTAACTTACAACCACGAAACTGACAAAGATTAAGGCATATATCAACCAGGAACCAGTGGGTTTTCTAACTAACCAAACAGATTAGGCATACAAAAAGAAAACGACAACAATCAGGATGAATTTTAGCATCTAGTGAGTTTTTTGTATGCCTTATTGAACATTAGCCCCCATTAGCCATTAGAGAGATGAAATGATACAAACCATCCAAACATAGTGCTTTCTGTGATAAATTACGAGCATCAAATTCTCCCCCTTTTTTTTTTTCACTTTTCCCAATTTGCATTAAAAAGTTAAATCAAAATTTCAACCACAACTTCTTTTATTAATGCAAAAATATTTGTTCCAATATTCTTAGGCTTGTAATTTCGAGTGGCTATAAATGAAGATGTGATTAAGAAAAACATCTTCTCATACCTTCATTTGTATTGTATGAATCTCAATGTCAGCTTTTTTAAAATATTATCCATCATATCTGTGCAAAATCTGTAGATTAATGAATTGAAACATTCTCATTCCTCAAAGCAAAAATACAACATAAATCGTCCCTCCAATCACGTTCATTTACAATTTACAGTGAAGTCCGTAGAATATTCTGCACATTTTGTATGATACAAATGAGTCCGAGTTCTTTCAAATGTAGAACAACATAAAACATTGTTCATGGCGTGCTTCCCCATTCATCACCTCAAAATCCAAAAGATATGACCTAATAAAATTTTCATACAAATTTTTAATTTCAAACTATAATTAGAAAAACAAACATAACACAATATGGAAAGATGAGATAAATAACTCACCAATCATTCCAAAGGGCAATTCTCAGCATCATTTTAAGGAATACTTTCAAGTTGGCTTTATATACATCACTACAAAGATTCGCAGATAAATTTAAAATACACATTAGATTCAATGTATAAACAAAATCCCCATGCTCTAAACCCTAACAAGGGTAAAATAATTAATTGATAAACTAGCACAATATAAGGATCCATTCAAAATGGACAGCCATCCAAAAACATGTCTGCCCTATTTAGAAGTGTTTTCAATGAGGCACGTGGATACAATTAATCTCCCTTGGAATGGGTCATTCCACATGATGAATTGGATTGGATCATTGCATTTGGGCTGGACAGACTTGATTACTCACTTAGGCTGTTGGTATGGATCATTTTGAGAGACTTGGAATATCTTTTTTGCATCCTCATCAGGTTTAATGGTTCTAAATTAAGTCTAGATGATAGATATATACAAAGGAATCGTTGAATAATCACAGGACACAAATCTCCATAATGATCTACATAAAATAGCATTGGAATAAGAGATACATGGACGTTTTCAACAAGAACTCATGATACAATGCAGGATCAGGTTTTTGGTGAGGTTTAGGCATGTTGAATGCTTCTAATGACAATTTTGATGATAAGGAACATAAAAAATTCAAGTTAACATGCAAAGGAATCATTCCTATGGTCATATAATCCCTATTTATCATGAAACTAGAAAATGCAGGATAAGGGCCTACCTTACAACCATGAAACTGACAAGTAACTACCACTAGTAACTACCAACCACTAAAGTGAAATAATTGCCCACTACAAAGATACAATTACATGCAAGGGAAAACCAAAAGTCCCACACTACTATGCCCACTTATTATGCATTTTATTTATGCATTACTTTCAACAACTCAAACCATTCAAAAGAATGAAACAAATATTATAACCAAGGAAGGAAAGCACATTGACTTACATATCAGTTGTTCCCAAACATGAAAGAATCAAAGAATTAAAGAAAGCAGCAGTTGTTAAAAAAGAAGAAATAGCGAAAGAATACCTCTGCTGCCGTTGGCGCAATCATCAGGGAGGGCCGCTTGTGATTCAGTTTTGCAGTTGCAGAGATGATGAGGATGCTGCAATGGAACAAAGGGCTCTTGGGATGATGAAGGGCAGCGCTGCAAAGAAGCTGGAGAACTTGAAGATAGAGAGGCCGAGGAAGATGAAGATGTGGCTTCTTGTGCTGTCAAGAATGAGAGGGAGAGAGAGGGAGATGCAAAAGAGAGCGAGAGAGAGGGAGAGGGAGAGAGAACAAGGGAGAGAGAGGGAGTGAACGGGAGAGGGAGATGAAGAGGGATAGAGAGCGAGAGCGAGGGCGAGATGGAAAGAGGGAGATAAAGAGAGAAAGAGGGCTTCCAAGCCTTCCATGCTTGCTGAGGGAAGAGGAGATGAAAAGAACGGGGTGAGATCGTTGCAAAAAACAAATAAATAAACCCTATAACTGTAATCTCATGGCTATGATGTTACATATCCCTTCCTAGTAATTAAATCGTCATGTTAGCAATTGTGTTTCATATTTCTCATGTGCATGGCATGGTACCGCCCTTAGATTCTAGTGTTCAATTTGTCTAGGTCTTCTAAGTAATTTTGCTGGGAAAATCTTATCATGGTTTTTGGCTTTTACTCTCCTTTGAAATTCTTAGAAGAAAATCTTCTTTGATCTCAAAAGGGAACAAGGCAAACACATCCTAAGTAAACAAAGAACTCTGAAAATTCCAGTTGTAGAAGTAGAATATGCTGCAACTAAAGGGCACCTCTCCTTGAGGACCTATAATATAATAGTGGTATATGTTATATGATCATTTTAAAGAAATAAATAAATAACTGCCATGTAATAGTAACACAGCGACATTTTCTATATAATATTTATCACATTGTTCCACATCTATTGGTTGTACAGGAGGCAGAATAGCAAAATAATCCACAGTCCAAATTGTGAGTCTTGCTGTAGACTGTAAATCATGAAACTGGCTTAGCAAGACCATTATCACCATTCAAATGGTTGACATCAAATGATGGTTCAATTTATCTTATGAAATCAAATGGGTAAGATCACACAATCATTTTTGTTCCAGGGTTAACTTTCGTCTGCAATGGGGCCCACAATTTGGACGGAAGTAGGCTCTTGTACAGCAGAACAAGACACCACACAGTTTTGGCATCAGCTCCTGGCCCTATGCAGGACTTCCACAAGGTCCCGTGCTTGGTGCATGAAAAAAATGAGACAGAAAATGAATAATACATACAACAACAAACTTTACTTTGTAGAATTTTGGGATAAGGGAGGTGTACTATTCTACCCATACTTACAATCCTATCTGAAAGAGCCAAGAATATTTCGCAGCTATGAAGGCAGCTACCTATTGCAAAGTTATCAACTGAGGCCATTTCTGTTGTTTTACAGAATTGATTTGAGCTACTATCATATTCCTAGATTCCTTAGACAGGTTGCAAGCAGAGAAATCCAAAGAGTTAGAGCGCACCCTGTAATCTCTTTTGGATACCACTGGAATCAACTTAATGATGGCAGCAATTGGCATCCCCAGGAATCCAAAGAAGATGCTGAGAAACCACTGTGCAGAAGTGAGCGGAGTTGTGTTTGCGAAATCACCAAGAAATTCAATTATTATGACTTGGAAGGCAACAGTGCAGGTGAGGACACCCACAAATACATAATTCTTCAGCATGCCTTTGAACACATTAATCTTCTCCATCTCTCTAGAACTTACCTCATTGAAAACCTGAAGAAAGAATTGCAAGGTTGAGTGGGAATTGCCTTTTAAAAATTAAAAGAAAAAAGAAAAAATGGCTACAATTTCTTGAATTGAACTAATTTTTTTAACCAGATCCTGAATTGAACAAATCATTATGAAATCTGATTATATAGAATAAAAATAGAGTCTTCTGCAGCATTGATAGTGTGGATATTCTTGTCAAGATCTGGAACTCCAGAGTTCAGATAAGCAGTCTTTATCTAGCAAAACTATGAAAACACAGCAACAGAAGATTTTTGGAGCACCCCCATAAAAGTGGGACCATTATATCAATGGTCCAAATTTCTTGCATGGCCTATGTATCAAGATTCAATACCCTAAGAAAGAACATGTTCTCAGTAGGTGTGTCTCGTCCCTGGTCATATGCAAACTGTTAATAACCAGTGACACCAAAAGCTCATGCTTCCAATGAACGTCATAACAAATTATATCAACAACCCCCTTGAACGGGAATTCGTTCGAATTCGAAACCCAACAAACAGACAGAACAAACAGACCAAATAGACAAATGGAGCTAACATGCCTCCCAGAGGTTTTGAACTCGTGACCTCTGGCTCTAATACCATGTTAATAACTAATAACACCAAAAGATTGAGCTATTAGTGAACGTCATAACAAATTATATTAACACAAACAATCCACCATATCTGAAATTCAGAGAATGGATTCCTTTGCACCATCTTAGTGAATTACCTGACAGAAGAAGAATGTGTTAAAAATTAGTGTGTTCAGTATCAGATCAGCATCAGAACCAGCAAGTTGAAATGACCATTTTCCTCTTGTTTGAAGATACCATATTACAACAAACTGGTATAAGGACTGCCCCAATATATTTCTCCACATCACATTGCTTATAAAACTCCCCCTCCTTCCAACTGGTTCTCTTTTCATTAAGTCATCCTGTGGAGGTTCGGTTGCCAATGCAACTGCTCCTAGTGTATCCACAATCATATTGACCCAAAGAAGTTGAACAGCAGTGAACAGAGCATTTCCTGAAGCAGGTATGGAGCAGGAATATAAGCATACTTCATACAATACAAAGACTTTGAAGTAAATAAAAATGGGGTCTTGCTATGCTACGGATGGTACCCATGGACCTCCGTGGGACAGCCCACCTGGGGCCCCAACAATCTTGGGGGAGGTCGGGAATTGAAACATCTGATGCGACCTACCTAAGTGCAAAATTTCAAGTCCGTCAGATCATCCTAAACCCTTGATCCGTGGCCCACAAGTTTAACAGCTTTATATAAAGAAAAAGAATTTGACTCTCAATCCAACGGTCCAGTCCATTCAGATTGATGCAAATCCAATGAATCCAGTATAAATAGGGGTGGGTTTTGATGTCCCAATCGGATCAGTGCCCAAGTAGGCCCCACATGGTTGTCCACATGCAGACCGTCCTTACGATAGTTTTCTCTATGAAAATGTAATAATTTCTACGTATCAAAATATGCAAGGATATAAACCTGTCAGGCATGCTGAAGAGAAATTAATGCTTAGGAGGACGACATTGACAGTCAGCTGAAACTGTACAAATTTTTGAATGTTTATGTAAACAGAACGCCCCCATTTGGCCGCTGTCACAATTGTTGAGAAATTATCATCAAGAATAATAACATCAGCACTCTCTTTGGCCACCTGAAAACAAAAGGATCATCACATGATTGTTTCAATAGGGCAATCAATATGCAGCAGGTATCCACTTTTTCTCAAGGCTTATACCTGTGGATGTGGCACTGTGGATGAAAGGAAGAAAATTCTAACATGGTTGATAGTTGTGTTTTGCATTTTATTATTGCAATTATTTTCTATTTTCTTTTAATTTTTTTACTACAACATCCCCACAAATTAACAGTACTCATCCATCAAAGCAAAACACAGGCTAGAGTAACCAGATTTCCAAATATTAGCCGAATGAAAATGAGATTAGTCAATGAACTAGATGCTTTACAAGAAACAGAGTAATATCAAAGTGCAGACATAGCCATCGTTTAATCTATTGAATTAAAAGAAAGGTCAAAATCAGCAACATATCAGCTATCACTGAAGCAAAGGGATAATAAACAGAAGGATTATCGGTGCTCTAGTTTAACCGACATCTCCACTTCAGCTGATGCCCATGTCATTTCAATCCTGCAAAGAAATATTTAGGCTCCATTTTCATTTGATCCAGATCTCTCTCTCTCTCTCTCTCTCTCTCTCTCTCTCTCTCTCTCTCTCTCTCTCGGCTGGCAACTAGAATCCATTTTCACTAACCAGCAACCAAATAAACTTCGCGTACAAAAATGGTACCGGTCTATGATAACCAGATCCCGAATCGAAACAGCTAGGACAGACCATACACAGATTTTAGACATAAAATGAAAATTGGAAATGATAAAACATGGGGATATGTTGCCTACTTAGAATTATCAAATATCACAGGTTGATGCCCTAACAAGGGGAAGGGGTAGGCCAAAGAAGACATGGATGGTAGCAATAAGGTTGGATCTAAAGAAGTGCAACCTATCCGAGGATTTAAGTTAGAATAAATCAAAATGGAGATCTAGAATTCATGAAACCAATCCCACTATAGTTGGGATAAGGCTTTGACGATGATGATGATGGTACAAGTGGGGCTATTAAATGGCATATGATTAAAGCTTAGTAAACTTTCAAAGATGAATATAACTCAAGCTACCTAGGCCATTAAAAATCTATATATATATATATATATCTAATATGTGAATGTAATTTTCTTGGATCCGGCTCCCAGAGTCAAAACATACAAGGATTCGATTCTGGAAACAGAATCCAAATTTCTCATAGATCCAAAATTAGGTTCTGTACCTGCTTTATTCAGAACTCGAGACTGCGGATGCTCGGATAATTGGATACCCATTTGCAACCCTTCATGCAGCACTTTAACCACTTGACCAATAAAAATATAAAACCTAATCATGCCACTAAACAAAGATTACCATGAACCAGCTGGTCAGTGCACCAAAACCAACCTTGATGTTGACATGGAGTTTTCCCCATTATAACTTGGACAATGATCTTAGATGAGAGCTTAAAAGAAACCTCAGATACATTTTTAGGACCATAAGAGAGGTGTTGCTTGTTTGTGATTTCCAGGGAGCCCTAACCATTTGTATTGACATCAAAAGGCCTTTTGGGGAAGCCATTCAGTTCATCAATATGCTATGCATGGCTATGATGGTAGGATACGACCAATGCTATTCATTAGTTTTGAGTTTTGAATTATTTGCTCTCCCATATAGATCAAACAGAATTTCCTTGACTTTTTTTTTTAACCCAAATAGATTGTGTGTCAGAATAGCTGTCACATTTTGTTGAGAGATACCTCTGTTCCTGCAATTCCCATTGCAAGCCCTATGTCTGCCTCGTGAAGTGCTGGGGCATCATTTGTGCCATCACCTGTTACAGCAACAACTTCATTGAATGTGGTACGCAGGTGTTTTACCAAGGTATGTTTATCTAATGGCGAAGATCTAGCCATCACCTGTATGCCAAAACACACAAGTAAAAAAAAATTCACAATTTCACAACAGTTTCTTTCACAGAAAAAATCAGTTGCCCCAGTAAACAAATTGAACAGAAGCCACGTGATTGGCAATTGATGATGAAGCATACTTGAATTTTTGGAATCAGCTCATTCATTTCCTCGAGATTCTTCTCTCTAAATTCTGGACCCTCAATAGCCAGACCCCCATCCGTCAGGATTCCACATTCTCGAGCAATAGCCTTTGCAGTAATTATGTTGTCACCAGTAACCATCCTTACAGTGATCCCAGCTGATCTACATATTGCAACTGACTCCATAACACCAGAACGGACAGGATCTTTAATACCGATAATTCCTATGCAAGTATATCCTCTAATTGGAATTGCATTCTTGGGAGAAAAATCAGTTCCAATCTCCATATAAGCAAGGCACAGCGTCCTTAGAGCTTCACTAGAAAAGTGTTCAATAGTATCTTTAAGATGGTTCATAGCAACTTCATCAAGCGGAATGACCTGACCCGAGGAATCTATTACATTGTCACATGCAGCCAAGACTATTTCTGATGCGCCTTTACAGTGTGCACGAAATCCTCCTCCTGGAAGCTGCAGCACCACCCCCATCCTCTTCTTTTCTGTATTGAAAGGCTCAACTTTCACAATTTTGGATTCTTGGCGTTCAGCCTGGAAATCACCACCAAGCAACAAGCCGAACTCCAGCAGAGCAGCCTCTGTTGGTGTTCCTAGAATCTCATGCTTCCCATCTTTGTTCATTACGATTTCACCGCCTGTGTTGTTGAATATTGACTGCAAAAGGGTTTTCACAACAACATCAGAAATTCCAGAGCAAGAAGAATCCTTTGCTTTGCTTACTTCCTTGATATTACCACAAATGATTGCCTTCACGACAGTCATGTGGCTGGTAGTCAGCATTCCTGTCTTGTCAGCACAAATGCTTGTAGCCGAGCCCATAGTCTCACAGGCTGCAAGATGGCGGACGAGTGCTCTATCGTTCATCATCTTCTTCATAACAAAAGCAAGGCTTAAGGTCACAGCTGAAGGCAGTCCTTCAGGAACAGCAACCACGACAATAGTCACTGCAACAGCAAAATATTCCAACATCTTCAAGGCATCATCACCGGACCAGTACCAATGTGTACACTCTTCAAGCTTACGCCTGAACAGACCTTGTGCTAACACTGCAAATGTCACAACAGCAAAGAATAGTCTAATCTTCCCAATTATAGCTGCCACTCCATTCAGCTTAACTTGCAATGGTGTTTCATCATCCCCTCCTTCACTAAGAGTAGCCATCGACTTACCCCATTGGGTTCCCAAGCCAACTGTTGTCACCAGCATCCTGCAGGACCCATCTTGCACCATAGTACCAGACAAAAGAAAAGGATTCTCTTTATTTACAGTGACCGGCTCACTTCCACCTGTCAAACTTGATTCATCTATCAACACAGAATATCCAGAGATGAACAACCCATCTGTCGGGACTCGGTCTCCAATAGCTAGATGAACAATATCACCAGGAAGTAGCTCATATATTGATATCTTTTGTCTGTAACCATTTCTTGTAACTTGAACTGTTATCTTCTTTTTCTCCTTGGCTAAATCCTTGAATTGCAGTGACTGTCTGTAATTACTCGTTCCAATGACAAATACAGCCAACAGGATGACTGCAAGAATTCCAAGGCCATGATGAGCACCTTTTGGCCATCCTTCCGTGGCATTTCCAACAATCAGAGATATGAAAGCACATACTGCAAGGATGATGAGATTCATGTCCTGAAGTGCTTCCCATACAAACACCCAGAAACTCCGCACAAGAGTTTCAGTGAACCTGTTGATTCCGTATATCACTTTCCGGCGTTCCAGTTCATTGTCAGTTGTAGTGATCCCATTGGTAGTAGATGTGGCGAGCTTATTTGCAACACCCTCTATACCACCATGTGCTTTCAACTTCTTTATATCACGACCTTCGACAATGGAACCCAGCTCATCAGCACAGATCTGAAAATTCGGTGCTTCAACTTCATTAGGTACAGTGTATTCGCTTGACAAGGTGAAACCTGGACATGTTTGATGAAGCCAGGATCAGGATCAGGAAGTAGCACAAAAGAATGTTGTGCTGGAATATATGTGTGTGTGTGTATATATATTATATGGGAAATGCTCCTATGAGAGAAACTCTCACATTACTATGAGAGTAAAGGGGAGGGGGACCCTCATATTTACGCTGTTAGCGGCGCTCATAGTAGTTTTTTGTTTTTTTTTTTTGGGGGGGGGGGGGGGGGGGGGGGGGGGGGGGGGTGGGGGTGTTTTTTTTTTTTGGGGGGGGGGGGGGGGGGGGGGGGGGGTGGGGGTGTTTTTTTTTTTTGGGGGGGGGGGGGGGTGGGGGTGAGCGGCGCTCATATTTAGGCCGTTGGCATTGGATATGGATCCAATGGGTCCTCCCCACCCCTCATAGTAGTTTTTTTTTTGGATTGGGGGGGGGGGGGGGGTGGTGTGTGTGTGAGTGGCGCTCATATTTAGGCTATTGGCATTAGATATGGATCCAATGGGTCCCCCTTACCCTCATAGTAGTATGAGAGTTACTCACAGGGGAGCATATATATATATACACACACACACACCAATAGAGCTTCAACAGTGACACTTCATTGGACTGAAATCAGAAGCATATATACCTTGGATAAACTGAAGTGCAGCTCTTGAAACCAAAACAGCAAGCCTCAGCTTCTCCTGCAAAACACAAGTACAGCTTTTTAAAAATCATTGTTATTTTCATATTACACCAGTAAAATTATTCAAATATTGAGAATAACATAAACAGCGTAATCATGACATGGAAGGACCACACCATTAGAAAATACCATACATAAAGACTGATGGAATTTAACTTTCATTAATCTTATAATCTCTTTGGGGTTAGTAAGAATGCACTCCAACAGCACAGTATGGACTAAGAACAAATAATGGGATAGCAGTATTATAATGTTCCCAAACTGATAATTCATTCAACAAACACCATTCACTTTTTTTCTGGAATGATAAACACTGAATACAACAGTTGCACACTTGTACATAAGAAAAAAGAAGCAAAAGAGAAAAAATGGGGAAGTTGTAAAGGTTTTTCACTTGAATATTTAGCGGCGGAAAAGTCGTAAAGAGTTTTCATAAATATTTTATTACATAACAAACTTGGACAGAGGCAATAGTGACTGCTTTCCTGCAATAAGAAAATACTGACTGCTTCCCTGCAAACACCATATATAATCCATATCCACTTCGGGTTTTCTTTTTTTCTTTTTCTTTTTCTAATGGGTAACAATTCCATCCAAAACTTTGAGTGATTTCAGTTTTTACCATTTAGTGCGAACGAATTTCTCTGCAATGAATTGTGTTTCTATCTCTTGGGTAAGACTGCCAAAAATTGGTTCTCTATCTGTTCTGTCTGTTTTCCATAAAAATTAAATAAATTGGTTTTTTTCTTTTCTTTCCTCCTATAGATTAAGTAAGGCGGTTTCAGCCAGGAAATGTTACAAATTAAACTGGAACAACAAGGACAATCATTCTCCCTTGGCAAGTGAAAATGCACCTTAGAAACACTGCCTGATTCATTATTAATGTGGTTAGAATATAGTCCCATCTAGCCGAGAAAATTAGCACTAACAAGCACTGCTAATGATACTTGTCGAAAACTGTCAAGGCCTACGTTTCCTGTGGGCGTGTGGTCAATGGTGGGCCTCACTCTCTTGGACGACCAGGATCCCCCTTTCTCTTTTAAATTTTGAATTTCAGTTTTGGGCTTATACAAAACTAAAAGAGGGAGAAAACCTGCTCTACCTGATACTCTAATAGGAAGTAAGTTAACTCACTTTACTTCATAGGAATTGCTTCACATCCCCTCAACTAAAGGCCCCGCCCGGTGTTGCCTAGATCGATCGAGAGATCAAGAAATGCAATTAGGCATGCGTTTACGTTGTTAGGTATTTTGTTACTCAGATATAATCCTGTTCCGGTCGATCCTGTCACAATTGATTTGCATCAAAGCTAGCAAAAACCATGGTTTCAATATATTTGCTAAGAACCCAACAAAATTCATGAACAAGTTTCACCAACCAGATCATTTCAAACCAAATACCAACTACAAAAATGCAACAAAACACATCCAAAACTAAAACCAGTGGGATGAAACACACACACCCAAAAGCAATTGAAATAAAATCAGTGACCGAGACAGACCTGACACGTCCATCGCTGCAAAGCCTCCTCGGACGAATTCATCGATTTGACGTCTCCAAAGTTGCGCTGAAGGTAACTCTCCATCATAAACTTCCGATCGCCATACTGAGCTGCTGCTGAAATTCTTCAATTTGACGTCTTCTTCTTCGGCAAGGAACAGCACAAGGACGAAGGATGAAGACCACTCCTTCTATGTTTTTAGAACTTTCCCAGAAAAGTTCCATGCATGCAGTGCTTTTTAGGCTGTTGGAGTGCTTTTCTTCTGAGCTTAGGACTCTTTGGGTGAAGATGGCAGCCAACAATGCCGGCAATTAAAAAGTCAATTGTGACATTTTTCACTCTCTTTTCGCTCTATTGTATTGTGTGTGCTTCGTTTCATTCGATTTGGCTTTTGTGTTTTCACTCTTTACTTAAAATTACAAGACTTTAGGAGATGCCAAAAAAAGGCAATTTTGTTTGAAATTTATTTGCGTGTTTTGAAATTTATTTGTATTTTTTTAAAATTTATTTTTAATTGTTTAAATTTATTTTTGTGTTTGTAAAAGAGAAATTTTTTGAAAAATCTATGTGAGTTTTTTTAGCAAATTTTGAATTTCAAATCTTCCAAGAGGATCTGCATTCAAAATTTTGAATTCTTAAAATCTAGATTAAAGGTTGATTGAGACCGTATGAATAAAGTAAATGGGAGTTCTGTAAATGTTAGGATGGACTGCAGGGTCTCAATCGACCCTTAACATTGCAAATGAATGCCGATAAAAACCCTAGTAGAGAATGTTAAAAAAAAAAAAAAAGCGTTTTCGGACAAAATGACTGATTTGGTGTAAGGGCATTTAAAATTACTTTTTCGGTATGGTGGTCACCTAATGTGTTTTTGTCAGTTAAATCCCTAATAAATAAAATAGAAGAAAACTCAAAACTTTTATAATGTTACCAAACAAGTTCCGTACCGTATATTTTTAGTTGAGTAATTTAATATAAATTTGCCAAACAAGTTCTGCAGAGTATAGGCTCGGCACAATTTGATCTCAGCACAATCTAATCCGAGTATAAAGTTAGAAATAACACAAAAATGATGTCAAACAAACCCTTTGTTGCCAAGCACGACCTAAATATTTTGAAAATCCTACGTGGCATCAATTGTAATGCTGCCTAACATCTATAAGTGCTATAATGTGGCGTTATAAGATTTGAAAGCACTGACGTGGCACCCTTGAATTTCTATACAAAGAGAATCTAGAATTCATAAAAAGATTCTTATGATGATACACAAATGATGGAAAGTGTGGTGTTGCAGCTCGTGTGACAAATTGTTGCTGACACAGCAATAGTAATCTCTCCAGCCATGGTCAACTCTAGGATTCTGTTGAGCACCTTTGTGGATAATTAATCTTCCCATCTAGACTGGACTGATGTACACAGCTATGGAGTCTTTTCTTCATGTCTACTGTAGAGAACAGCTAGAGTGAATCGCCTGCTTCTTAGAATGGGTCATTCCGGATGAGTTGGATTGGATCATTGCACTTGGGCTGGATCACTTGGGCTGTTGGTATGAGTCATTTTGTGAGACCTGGAGTATATTTTTTGTGTGTCCCTATCAGGTTTAATGGTTCTAAATCAAGTCTAGATGATGGATAAATACAAAGGAATCGTTGAATAATCACAGGGCACAAGTTTCCATAATGATCTACATGAACTAGCATTGAAATAAGAGATGCACGGACATTTTCAACAAGAACTCATGATACACTGCAGGATCAGGTTTTGGTGAGCTTTTGGCATGTTGAATGCTTCTAATGACATGATTTGATGATATATAATGAACATTAAGAATTCAAGTTAACATGCAAGGGACTCTCATTCCTATGGACTATGGTCATACACTCCTCATTCATCATGGAACGAAAAAATACAAGTTAAAGGGCTACCTTCATTGTCAACCATGAAACTGACAAGTGAAAGACGAAGACATATATCAACCAAGAATTAGTGGGTTTCCTAGCTAACAAAGAGATTAGGCATATAAAAGGAAAACGACAATAATCAGGAACATTAACATAAGAAAGAGGCAAGCAAAGAAGAAGATCAAGAAATTGTAAGGCACGTTGAACGATCCAGGCTAGATGGATTTTGCATGTTGATTTCATGGAGTTAGAATAATAACGAAACAAAGAAAACAAGGATCGCTAGTTTGTGCTTGATTACTTAGTTGATCCCCAATGCAATGGTAGATGCAAACTTGACATGAGCCCCTAGAACCCAGGCAACCCCTATTTCATATATGGTTCAGACCAGGATCCAGTTCTGACATAGAACCAATTTCATGGTTCCGGCTCCAGTTCTGATTCCAGTTACAAGTTCCAGATCCAGATCGAATTCCGATTACAGTTAATGGTTCCAATTACATTTAAAGATTCTGATCCGTTCCCGTTTAATTAGAGCCCCTGGTGAGTTTTTTGTATGCTTCTTTGAGTTTTAACCCTAATTAGCAATTAGATAGATATAAAATTAAATGAAAGAAGTTATAAATAGTTCCAAAGGAGAGAGAGAGAGAGAATAAGACACGTTAGAAAGATGAACATTGTGTTTTAATGCTGATTTTATATTGTTCTCAACAAGAAGAAACCTTGAACACAACGTAAGTCCAAATCACATGTTAATAAAGTGATGAAATATTACAGACCATCCAATTGTGCCCTTCTATTTTTGGCATCCTCCAGATTTCCTCGAACAGGCCCTTTGGCATTGGCAAAAAGTTAATCAATTTTTCAACCACACCTTCATTTACTAATGCAAAAATAATTTGTTACAGAATACATAGGACTGTACTTATCAAAGATTGAGAGGCAGCAACAGCAAGAATAGTGCGGACGGTGGTCATCTTAGCAACTGGAGCAAAGGTCTCATCAGTACTTTCCAGTGGCTAAAAATGAAGATGTGATTAAGAAACATCTTTTCATATGTTGCATTTGTATGTATCTCAATGGCAGCTATTAGATATAATATATTAGTCATCATATTTGTGCAAAATCTATGGATTAATCAGTAATAATGTTTTAACAATTATCTGATTCCTCAATGCAAAAATAAGACAAAAATGGTCCCTCCGATCACATTCAATTACAATTTACAGCCAAGTCCACAAAATATTCCGCACATTTTGTATGATCCAAATGAGTTTGAGTTCTTTCAAATTTAAAACAACATAATAAATTGTCCATGGCATACTTCGATCCCCATTCATCACCGAAAAATCCAAAAGGCAAGAATTAATAAAACTTTCATATAAAAATTTGATTTAAAACTATATTTAGAAATACAAACATAAGACAATATGCAAAGATGAGAAAAATAGCTCACCAATCATTCCAAAGGGCAATTCTCAGCATCATTTGAAGGCATACTTTCAGGTCGGCTTTGTATACATCACTACAAAGATCCACAAATAAATTTAAAATACTCATTATATTCAAAGTAGAGACAAAATCGATCCGCATGCTCTCGACAAAATTAAAAAAAAATTGTACCCCACCCAAGGAGAGTGGGACCTAAAAAAGAGCTTACATACACACGGGAAGGTAGCCCACTTGAATGAAAAGGAGGCCTGCACAAAAAAAAAGAAGAAGTAACGTACCTAAATCCTAAGAAGTCAGGTAAGAACCAACACTCCTTACCACTCTGGTAAGGAACGGTTAACAGAATAATTAATTGACAAACTAGCATAGTATGAGGATTCATGCAAAATGGACTCAATTTACAAGAGTTTTCAACGAGGCACATGGATAAAAATATTAATATCTCCACTTAAAATAATTCTACAAAAGAATGAAACAAATATTATAACTAATGAAGGAAAGAAGCGTCAATTAACTATTATAATAAGAATATTTAATTAACTTCTTTTGTGTATCATTGAAGTTCCTACCTGTACAAGTCAACACAACATTTCCACGTAAGCAAAACATTTCCCTTCGAGTCCGGATCCCCTGTTTCAACGAAACAGGAGAACCCTGTTCTGCGCAATTACACAACTTTCCACCTCAGCATGGGCATTAACTTGAAATGAATACAAGAAAAACGTAGGGCCTTTTCTACAAATAAAAAAAAATTGTAACAAACCAAAAAGACCCCTTCAATCCACACCAGACCCTTCCCTTGCTTTAACCCCAAAGGCCTCAACTCCTCCACACTGATGAACCCATCACCATTCAGATCAAATACGTTGAAAGCCTCCCTCATGTCCTCCTCCTCATCTATGATCATCTCATACAACATGCGAAACTCACCCTTCGTTCGTGTCAATCTTCTCGATCATCGCCCCAAGAGCCTTATTGGGTGTATAAAATTCCCAAGTTCTCAAGTGACTCGCTGAGCTCTTCTTTTGCGATTTGGCCATCACCATTGTGGTCGAACATCTGGAACAAGCCACAACTTCTAGCTGAATGTAACGCCCCACTCATTAATCTTCTATTAATTTTAATTCATTGCGTGATTAGTTAGTAGGCGTGTTTAGAGTCTTAGCGAGTCGGGTTTGGCGTATGGATCACGCGTGCGGAGTCTCGCACGAGTTTGAATTCGTTTGGGTACAGTAGGGGTTGGTTTGCAATTTTGAAAAGTTTTCAAGGGTTTTTTCAAGATTATAAGTTTATGTGAGTTTGGGTACATCGGGTAGGTCTCAGCATTTCACGAACTTTAGTCTTCTATCGCGTTTCAATCCGACGTGTCGAAAGGCCCGAATATCCACATTAGTGAAACCATGGACTAAACTTAAATTACCTATCTTACTTAACCTAAAATAAGCCAACCCTTCACCCATCTCTTCATTCACTCATCTCTTCCTTCCTTTCATTATGCTGCCTCCAAGCTCCCAGCCTCCTCACTGCCTCCTCCCGTTTCCGGCCACCGGAACTCCATTCTCGCCGGCCAAACTCATCTTCTTCTTCCCCAAGCCACAAAGACCACTTCTACCTACTTTTCTAAGCTTCCCATCCACAACCCACTTCAAGGTAAGCCCTTAAAACTTGTAGACTATCTCTTCTTCTCCTTCTTTGGTTAGAAATGGATTAGAGAAGCTCATCCCCTTCCTTTGCATTTATTTTGTAGAGTGATTTTGGGTTTGAGAATTGTTTCTCCAAGTTTGAGCTTTGAGAGGATTTTTTCCCAAATTTTCTTCTTGAAATTTGATCAAGCTCTTCATCTAAGGCAAGTAGATATTTATATATGATTTGATATGTTTGTCTTTCCTTGCATTTTTTAATTGATGTTGATTTATATGCAATTTGCACATTTGATGTTTGAGAGGATTGAAAACATGATAAATAGCTTGTTTTGATTGAAATGGATTGATTTTGTTTAGAATGGACTTGATGAGAGGGGGTATGATTGTATGTGGAGAGGGCGAGGCCCTATTTCTCTTTGTTTGCAGGTGTGAATGAAGTTAGGGAGTGAAACTCCCCATTTCTGAACCATTTCAGAATTCGATTCAGAATTCTGGGGTCGGTCGGTTAACCGAACTTGGGTGTCGGTTAACCGAACTAGAGCAGTCGACTAACCGAACCTGGGTGTTGGTTGACCGAACTGCAGTTCGGTGAACCTTGGTGACTTATCGGTCCCAATTCCAGAATATGACAATTCCTGAAGGAGGAGTTGGACTGTCGGTCAGCGTGTGTTGGCTGACCGAACTGCACTTTGGTTACCTGTTGGTTCCGATTTCAGAGAGCTTCATTTCTGGGCATTTTGTGCAGTCGGTCGACTCTCGGTTAACCGAACCTGCGGCTAACCGAACCCTGCCGTGGGCTTGACCGAATTTTTTCCTTTTTGAAAGGGTGTGTCCTTTGGTCTATGGACTTACGTGGAACCTTTATTACCTCTTGTGGACTCATTTAACTATGTACGATGGACGTTTTGAACAAATGATTCCTCGTAGTTATCGTAGTCTTCTCGAGTACCAACTTCACTCAATCTTGAACGGTACGGGACAACGGGATACCCTCTTTATATATATGCATGAAGATTGTTTGTTTTGGTATCGCGAACCTTATTCTTTTCGTTGACTGTGTAGAGTTGTACGAGACTTCAAGAATAACATTTGACTTAGGTTTGGATTGTTTATCGCTCCTGATTCTGAATCGTACCGTCTGATACTATCTACATGTAATGTTCATGTTCTTTAACTTCGTTTACTTTACTTTGTATTGGGATAACATGAAGAACTTAAATGATGGACTTATGATCCCCTTTGATGTTCCGTTTATTCTGAAATCTGTATGAAGTGTTGAGACTAAGCGGCGTTGATTGTAAGGCTTGAAGAGAACTACTATTGAAGTCTGAAATCTGTTTGAAGTCTGATCTGATTAGAAGTAAAGTAGTTTCTCTATTGTTTATTGAATATTGTTCGCACAAGAAAGCCTAGTCTTTCACTGATGTTTGTTTAGGATTCTGTTTGTCGGGCACCACTCAGCTGTTAACGTCCAACACAGCTGGGACACCACTTGTGTGAGGACTTTGAATTCTGGACCATCTGCAAAGGTGTAATGGACACCGATTGATTCCAATGGAGTATCGTTCTGAACATTCTTATTGAAGGGGTATGATCCCAAACTATTTATATCTCCACCACAGCTCAATGGGAGTAAGGAGGGTAATGACACTATCCCATGGTAATTAGCACATGTAGACCGCCTATTTTGTTAGTTGATTATTGATTCAAATGTTATACATTTCTAGTAATTCTGATTACTCGTTTACTCTATTTTAGTTCTGCATATCTATGATGTTTTATATATCTATCCGCTTGCCAACCATTGTGCATGATGATGATACTCTTGGTGCATAGGTACCAAGCCCTTTTACCTCAAGGAAGAAGCGACGGAAGAATTTCAGGTAGATCAGCCTGATAACTCCTTAGATTATAGTACGAACGGCATCGTATAGCTGTATCAACCCCGTACATGAGAGCCTTCATGCCTTACTTGATTAGATTCTCCTTTTTTGTTTCTTTTGTTCTCTATTTTAATTAGGCCCAGTTTCTTTGTATGGCCTTCGTTTTGTAGTTAATACTTTTGATAACTGTCTTCAACTCGAACATTTTTTAATATTTTAGTCTTGGTCTTAACTATACATGTTTAAGATACCTCTTGTTATTATGAAGCTTCCGCTAATTGTTGTTGTATTCGAGGAAATGTTTATTCCTCACAGCGGTCTTCGATCCAGTTGGGACACGATTGGGGCCAAGTTGTATTTGATTAATGTTGGAAAAAATTTTAATTGGCCCTAATCTCACGCATAACCCCGGTTTCACTTTTGAGGGCGTGACACAGAAGGCCGGGCAAATAGATGGCTTTTGTTGCAGAAGAAGAACAGGGCAGGACAGAGTGGTTTCACTTTCACCGTAGGGTGTGTGAATTCTTATGTTTTTTTCTTATTTGTAAGAAACGCCCTGTCATTCTAGGTCATGCCCATAGTTGAAGTGGAAAGTCGCCCACGTGGTACATGCGGACTGGGCAGAACAGGGATTCGGACTCTCTCCCTTCCGCAAAGAAGAGCGTGGTGGGTTAACAACATGGTTTAAAATCTCGGCCGATACCTGTTCATATCGGCCGATATGAACCGGTATCGGCCCATACAGCGACGATATTTTGCTACGATACCAAGTCAGGCCGATATGGTCAAAATATCGGTTCATCTCGGCCGATATGGTCAAAATATCGGTTTTACCGATATCTCGGCCGATATTTTCAAAATATTAGCCGAGATGGACTGCGATGGAGTAATGGTCAAAAATCCTAATTTTTTGTAACTTTTTCCCTATTCTCCAATTTTCTTCTCCTCTCCCCTCATCTCCTTAGAGCAACCATGTCTCCATAGCTCATTCTCTTATATTTTCCAAATTCCAAAATTATTTCTTGAAGAAATCATTTTATTTAGTAAGAGAAAATGAACTTAACTCTCTTATTTTTACTATTATGTGTTTTTTATTTTTTATTTTTAGATAAAGCATAAAAATGAATGAAAAGATCATTTGCACGTCATTCTTGGGTTTGTGTTGTGTTCTTCACTTAGATCTACACACTTTCATGTTAGATCTACTAATATGATTTTGGGTGTAGAAAAATGGTGCTTTTTAAATCTTCTACTTTTAAAAGAAAATTGTTAGAGTGTTTATGCTACTAAATAATAAATACTAATAGCTTATTAATAGTATATAGATAATTGTTATGTTATCTTTGTTTTCTTATATTGTACACTAACAAATTGACCATGAGCCAAAATAATAGTTGCATTATATGAAATACTGGAGAAGACAACGAACTGCGACACAGACAGAACTCATAACTTAAGACGACCGATATTTTGATTTATTGTTGTTACTAATGGAAGAAAATATTATTTTTCAGCATTTTCTAATATTCTGGATATTTTTGAATATTTTTGTAAATCTTTTTGGATTAAAAGAAAAATTCACACTGCGACGACCGCAACGGACCGATATCCGCAACCGATACCGATATCATATCGGTTTTTTGTCCCGGCCGATACCGCGACTGATACTGCGATTTTAAACCATGGTTAACAGAACTGCATAACGAAACCTCCTTTTCGGGTTCTTGACTAAACTGGTTACCTCCCGCCATCGCTCCAAATCCTGTTAGAATGAATTAATTGCTTTGATGGCACCAAAATCAGCAGTGGAAACAGTAACAGCGGCCTAACAGTGGGTAAATCTTGATCGTTCAATCAGTGCCAATCAGAGACGGCCCACCAGTCCGTTTGGAAATCTCAGCCTATCATTATGAGCCTAAATTCCTGAATGTGTGGATTGATCGATGCCATGGACATGTGTTTTATGATGCTGGGAATGGAAAGGATGAGCCACCGCCTTGGAATACAGAAAATGCAGGAGTTGGCTTCTGGTAATTTCAGCGGCCTAACAGTGGGTGAATTTCACCTGTGGTATTTTCAGAAGTTGGAAACATGATCAGTCCACGCAAATGCAGGAGGCATTTCGGATTAGTAGTGTTTGAAGAAAAAAGTCAAATCCTGAAAATAGTAAAAATGCGCACGTCCAACAGTGTGACTCGTGTGTTCGCGAGATCATGACCATTAATCATAGAATCCACGCACGAATGATCAAGCTGGACATTCCATTATGTTTTCAGGGTCTCTTCTCTTCTCTTCATACATGCCTGCCAGTCCAAACAAGCTTAAGAGAAAAAGAACAAGAAAAGCCCATAGAAAATGTATACCGAGAGTGGAACAAAGATGGACTTCCAAACAAGTGCCAAGAGAAGCGTGATAAGCCGGCCATTTCTTATCCTGTCTAACCTTAACCTTGATCTCAACCCATCAGATCGATGGCCCATTTGAAGGATTTTCAGCTGATTACCATGGCCCACTTCATCAAATGGATTGGTACCAAACAGCTTTGAAGGCGTTTGGGACTCCACTAGCTAGATTCGTTAGGAGCCGTGCACGGCATTCGCATTTGCCAGCTTTTTATGGACTACAAGCACGGAGTGAAAGAAACACTCAAATCGTATTTACAAGTCCCACTTGCACGTTCGTGTGTGATCGCAGCCTTCTAATTCCAGCAACTACAAGCAAAGTCAACTAACATTATCCAATCTTAAAAGAAATTTTCAAAGTCCCAAGTACCCTTACCTCCTTTCCTGAAATGACCATTCGCACAAGGCGAATAGGAGATGAACAAAGGGGCAGTTTAGTCACTTCAGCATCAAATTCAACGTTCAAATGCCTGCCTACTCCTCTCTTTCAAAAGTCAAAGCCCAAACACCAATGGATGTATTCCGGTCATATAAGAATAATAAGAATGTATCTCTTATTTCATTGCCCTTCCTTCATCTTTACTTGCTCCACCCTCTCGAGGATATAAATACATACCATTAAGCTTCCATTTTCTACAGACAACGATTGAGACTGTATAGAGAGAGATGGAAGGCCTCATTCCTTTTGTGTTCAATGCGATCATGAAGAAAAGAGATGGAAGCAAGTACAGCAGCCTCTCCGACAGTTCAAGCCGCCGCCCTTTTCTGTTATTGGAGCATGCGGGCTCGTTTGATGGTTCGTCTCATAGGAGAACGAGATCTGACTTTCAGAACCCAACGTCTGAGTTTTTGGAGTGGAGATCATCTGGTCCTGATTCGCATCCCTCGCAGATGATACATAAGAAGAGCTAGCACCAAATGACAGACAGTAATTCGAGGTTTCGATCTTGAAAGATGAAAGAAGAAAACAAGATCACCAAGATAAATTGGTTGTAAGATGTAGAAATGTTATATTCTTTCTTCTTCTTTTTTATTTTCCTTTAATTGTTGTTGTGGTATTCATTTGTGGGAATTGTAACTGTGGATGATTTGTGAATTATAAGTGCTTGGAATTGAAGGAATTTTTTTTTTATTTGATCATTCATTAGCTGATGATCTTAGCCCTTGCATGTGGGGTTCATTACATGCACTCACGTGGATCATTTTCATCTGCTTGTGATCATTATATTATATATATATATATATATTTATACTAATGCTGTGGGGTCTTGTCAATGGACCTCATATTATCCCATTATCAGAAGGACCTGAACCCAACAAACCAAAAAAAAAAAAAAAAAGGAGAGAAAACTCAGCGTGGAGCCATGGACCATGATTTTTAAAAGGACAAATCACGGGGTTAGGAATTTGGACCATGAATCTGGACCTGATTGATAGTTGGGCTGGGGACACATCTAATTAAGTCCAAAATCCAAACCAGTTTAACTGATTATGTTATCACAACACTCAAAGCCAGTTAATCAATCATAGCAACTTCCATTGAAAGAATGTGGCCATTGAGCCATGATATCATGGATCATAAAAGCAAGGATTTCACACGCACCCAAAGAATCAAGGAGACAGAAGTGGAGAACGCAAACAACTAAACTTGCATTGCAGAGCTCTTGCTTTTTATAATATCTACACGTGCAAGAATAGGCACGTGAGGGAGATTATGCGCGATACAAATCAAAACACCAACTGCCAATCACTTAAAAAACTTTTAACTACCAACTATTTAATAACTTCAACTATCAACGAAACAAAAAATTATTAAAATCTCAAGTTTCTAAACTCTACAGAAGTCTTCTGAATTTTTAATTATAAATCCGGGTGTTTCTAAATATTCTACCAAAACATCTTCAAGTTGGCACAAAGTTTCAACAAAAGTGTCATTCATTTGGCAAGAATGAGGCCAACCTCTTTCAAGTATGGACTCGCCACTTGCCAAGGGCATGGATAGGTTGCACCTCAGCATTGCCACCAAGTGGCGGAGCCACATAGAGTTGCGGAGGGGCAATTGCGGCTTTTCCCGTCATGCCCTTTTTTTACTCATTTGTC
The DNA here is from genome assembly GCA_029852735.1 of Persea americana. Classification (NCBI taxonomy): domain Eukaryota; kingdom Viridiplantae; phylum Streptophyta; class Magnoliopsida; order Laurales; family Lauraceae; genus Persea; species Persea americana. Next base: position 93,433,854 of record CM056811.1, on the reverse strand, counting down.
CCTCTTTAACTTTTTTTATTCTTTGTCCAATGACTTGAACTTTCAAAATATATAAGGGTAGTTTTGTCTTTTAACTTACATTAGAAAAACAACTCATCACACATAAGATTTCATACGGTTCTTCTTGCTTATTTCATTCCTCCCCTTTCTACATGACAACTTCCTAAGGCCTTCTCAAATAAATATATATTAGCACAATAACCCGTGCTAAGCACGGGCATGACCCACTTGACTAAGGTCCCCAATCCATCTTACTGCTTTTGACATTTTTTTTTTATAAATAATTACATATTTATATTGTATGGTGTAGTAGTTAGGCTTGTTCACATCTCACAGCTTAATTATACATTTTTAGCTTTTAACCAAGGCTCAATTTTAAAAGTCAAAATTGAAAAAAAATCTTGTCAAAATTGAATCCAAATCCCTCAGCTTTAATATATTTTAATCTTGTACTCCTTCTCTTTTCTTTTCTTTTTTCCTTTTATTGCACCTAGAATACAGGACCTCTTAAGTTTAGTACTCGTAATTATAACGTTTTGGACGCTTGCCCAGCATGTAATTAAATCTTAAAATTTTAAGATTCTAATTCAAAATTCGATATAAATCATATCTAATTATTTCTTAGTAAGAAACTTTCTGTGGCTGTAAACTAATAAAAATACTTTATAGCATTTCAAAACTTTTTGTACTAATTCCCATTTTATTTTTCATTTGTAACTATAATCATGTGCTCATAAGTATGGTCAAATCATATAATTCTCAATTCTTCTCCACTCTTGTGGACCCATTATTGAATGTTGTTTGATGTATAAAGCAATATAAATTCATTATTTTTATCTTTTTGGGGATATAATCTATGAACTACTTTATTGGTTAAATTTCACTTTGCACATATGATTTCAAAATTATGCGAACATTTTAATTTTTTAATTCGTTCTCAAATATTATTTTTTTTATTTTTTTAATAAATATCACTAGTTGTAGCACAGTGAGGGACTTAGGTAAGTGTGTGAGTACTTGCCCTTCCAAAAAAAAAAAGAAATCTCGTTTAGAGAAAACTTTTATCCTCTCCCTCCCCTAAGAGAAAATCTTGGCTCTCCCACTGCTTGCACATGTTTGGTTTGAATAGTTATCATGCCCAATGGAAGGTGATATGGGTGGAGAGAGTCAAATGCTAGGGGAAAACAAAAACTATCAATTGATGTTATTTTGTTCCAAAATCTAGAACAAATGTCCATATACAGAAGTGCTCACTTCTCCCCCTCTCTTGTTCTTCCGAGATTATAAAGATAAAGGAATAATAGTTCTCGTGGTAAAGAGCGTCTCTCTCATTCTGTTTGATTCTTCTTCTTACTACCAAGTTCCATCTTAACCTGTCATTAAGGACTTCGTTTTTATGTAATTTTATCACGCTGTATAGTGCTTCTGGATGGTATTAATGTCAAGCCCTTTTTGGCTCCACCACCCACTTCACATACCCTTGTTTGCAGCTCATGAAGCCTGGGAACAACCATGCACAGGCAGTGGTGCAAGATAAGAAAAGAAAAGAAAATCAACCACTAGCAATTGGTTTTTGCAGGGCTTCAAATTTATACTGCTTTACAGTAGTCTCACGCCGTACGGCCCGTACCTTGCACAACTTCAACTCTCTTTTTGGATTGTTCTTTGCACTCTCTGCTTAGTCGAGTGCTCCAAATTTAAAGAACTTCACCAAGTGCACTAAATTTAAAGAACTTCACTATGTGATTTGAGATATTTTAGAGTTCTTTTAGTGCCAGATGATGTCATTAAAAACCAATTTGGAGATTTTCTGATATCATCTGGTTCAACCATTTTTCATGATTAAAAGATTTAATATATGATCATTCCTAGCCCCGGATGGTGTTGGAGACTCAGAGAATAAAAATAACGGTGACTGAGGAGAGGTGAAAACTGCTCTCTTTCCACTCTCTTGGCCCTTTACTTGTGGAAGACAATTTGGTGAATATCATGCTGTTTCTTTTTATATAACTGATGTCAAGATCAAATAAATAATCATTAGAATGGAGTTATTAAAAAAGGAGGGTCCCATCTTTCTATACGATTATGTTATCTGGTGCGATCCATCGTGCTAGCAATGATGGAAAATTAATCCTCCTCCAATTATCAAACCCCATTTTCCTTAAGCAAGGGCTATTTGCAATAAATTTTCTATGTACCTTTCTCATTGGTGGGATCCATCAGACGAAAGATGTGAAATGTGGATCGGCCTAATTGTTTTGAAAGAATGCTTGCGGCAAAATCATATTTTTTTCTCAATTACATGAATCTTTATTGTTTTATATTCATTAAGCGTTTTGCAATTAAAAAGGAGAGAAGTTTTCTGCCCCCCACCCCGCGGGAACTCTATTTCTAGACTATTCAAGAAAAATGCCGTTGCGAAGACTTTCACACTAAAATAATATTATAAGTTAATGAGCTCCGCATTTGCAATTATTTCAAGATCCATTTAGATCAGATCTGATTGGATCATTCATGTTCAGACAATCAAACAAAAATAAAATATTAATCCATCAATTCAACACCACAATCGCCGTGCTGGATTTATAGTAATTAGTCATCGACAAATTGAATTGGGTCTTTCATTTTTGCTAACTTTTTTAAATATCTTCATCATTGATAGGACCCTCTTGAGGTTCAACGTTTCAAATATTTATGTGAATATAACTGTTTTTGTATGAGTTATTGATACGGTGACGAGCGGACGCAATCAAAACTGGAATCCAGTTTCAAAATAAGTTCTAATTTTTCTTTAGTTTTTTTTTTTTTTTTTAAATAAGCATATCATTCAATTTATAACAGGGCATCAAGTCTACTACCTCCAGTATTATATATAAAAATAAATTTAAAAAAGTTAATTTTGAAGTATAATTTGCAATATCAAAGACTCATATGTCGGGTCCATGAGTTGGAACCTATATGGACCTAGAACTGGACCTGTATGCAACTCTACTCATTTTTAACATTCAATTAATAAGACGACTGGAGCTTGCTTAGTTCAAACATAGGCCACACCCATTTCATGTTTATACTAGAAAGCAAGTGCCACTAGTCAATTATCATGTACAATGTTAGAAAGCAGAGTTCTCCTCTATGTAGGAAAGTATTCAGAATTCCATACCTTTTAAGTCACATTCAGCAATCAAATTCTAAAGGAAAGATTTATGCTAACACAAAATTCATGTAAAATCCACATTTGGTAATTGTAAATTTCCAAGGATCTTGGCCTACATATTCCTCATTTGTTACCAAGTGATCGCTGCCCCCAAGTGTGGGGTCATCACGATGCATGCAACGCCTCGCGGCATATGTGTTTGATGGTCCACTAAACAAATTCTAAAGGAAAGATTTATGCTAACACAAAATTCATGTAAAATCCACGTTTGGTAATTGTAAATTTCCAAGGATCTTGGCCTACATATTCCTCATTTGTTACCAAGTGATCGCTGTCCCCAAGTGTGGGGTCATCACGATGCTTGCAGCGCCTCGCGGCATATGTGTTTGATGGTCCACTAAACAGAGAATTGTTATGTGATTTTGACTGCAAAGTACTATCATCCTTAAAAGGGTGCTAAGATAAAAGGCCCAATTGAGTCCTCAACCACTTTCATAGGGATTCTTTTTTCGTACCACAGCTAAGGGACCGAGACCCCATCGGGATCTCGGGTGAAGTAAGGGAGCCCTTGGGTGAGGGAAGAAGACCTCGGGTGAGAGAAGGTGGTCTTGCCCAATTCAATCAATGGGCAGCCGGGTGAGAACCGCCGGTAAGGAGCTGTTCTCAACTACTGTCAAAGTTGAGAATTGCCCAGTGAGCTCTCTTTAATTTTGTAGTTTTGAGTCCAAAGATTGGCCTCCGAGAATCTTGAGCCGGTCCTTGTTGTCAATATATGAAGTACAAACCAGTGAAAATCACTCATTCTATGTATCAGTTGTAGTGTGAAAATCACTCCTTCCATGTATTAGTTGTTGGGGGATTTTCACTTCAATTGGAGTTAGATTCATGCACTCAGGTTTTTCTGAGGCCTTCCTTCAAAAATATGAGTTATGCGGGTTTCTATGGGTTGTTTGATGAGTGAAATTTATTAGTGGAGTTCAACCTATCTAGAAATATCAGGTTTTTAACAGACACTGTCTCCCCAAATTCTTGGTATTATCCATTTAATTAGAAATTTTCCAAAATAATAATAATATTATTATTATGAATTTGCTACAATAAACTAATTGAAATAGCCATTAGAACTCAATGAACTCTAACAATAAAGCTTCTGAAAAAAAATTTAGCAGTTTTGAAATCTCTAAGCATCCCTCAAATTAATGTAATGTTCAAACATAATATAACTAATTTGGACTAAAATTGATACAAATCCATTCATCTAAATGACGGTGACTGTGTGGATAAAATACCGTAACGGTGAGATTAAGTGAAGACCATGGTGATGCACTAGCCCATCACCTCGGTCTCGGTAATTACAGCCCAGCAGTTCGGCGACTCGATAAGAAGCGTCGGCTCAAGAGGCTCCGCCACTCGGCAGCTCGATTAGAGTGCCAGCTCAGCGTTTATCAGCTCGGCAGCTCGGCGTAAGTGCCAGCTGATTGCCAACCCAGCCAAACCATTCCTGGTCCCAGTAAAAGTACTGAAGGCAAAGAGTGGGCCATCACGCTCCTATGAGAAGTACGGGTGCGCCCTGACAGATAGGGGCGCTCATTTATGGTGATAGGATCGCTCATTTATGGCGATAAGAAGTTGGCTTTATCATCCCTTAACATCAACTAACCAAAAGCATGGAAGTTTCTGATGGGATGTGCCCTCTTTACCTACCGCCGAATGTCAGAATAAGGCCCGATGGGACCTTACCCCACCTACCCCCACTCACAAAGACAATGAACGAGGAATCATCTACAAATACACATGGGATCAGCCCTATGGAGGTATGCAATAGGCAATACGCTAACTCCCAATACGTGAACCACTACTCAAACTTTCATTCTCTTCTTCTTCCCCCCGTTTAGTTTTTCCAGAACTAACTCAGGCATCGGAGTGCCTTTGGCTCACAGCAGCCAGGGGCTCTGACCCAAGCCATTTTCCTTCCCTTTTCAGGTCCTCGGCGTTCAGTCTTCCCTAATTCACAACTTCTACATCTTAATCTAAGTGGATGATACTTTTATCGCCTACAGTGACAATAAGATGATTTCCTTTGAACTCGCACACATGCATCACACCTTGTGATCGGATTGGCCGATTAACAGTCAGCAAACTTCTAATGATGTATTAAACATGCCACCATGTTGGCATGTGTTTATTGTGAAGTCGATTATTGTTTTAGCAGTACTCTATTCTCAATTACAAGAAGCCATCTTATCTATTGACCAAGCCATTTAGTCATCTCCAGCTTCCACAGAAAAACCTATTTGTGGTAATTCTTAGAAGTAAGAAAACATGACAGGTTTTTGAACTTTTCGGTCCACCGAATGCAAGAGACATTTTGGATTAGTCATCTACATGAATAAGTCAAATCCTACAAATATTAAAAAATAATTTGATTTAAAACCCCAAAAGTAATAAGAAAAGTAAATATTTTGTCCTTTTACACTACGAATGTTCATTTTATGACCCAAGGAAAGAGAAGAAGAACAGTAATCCTAACAGGCCAGCCGATATCATCATCCAGTTGGCAATGGACACACGTCTACCTGAATGACTCATGTATACATGAGATCAAAACGATTTTTTTTTTTTTAACCCAGCTAAGGAGGCTGAACCAAAGAAAGAGCTCGTGCACACATATGGAAAAAGAGCTCACACAAGTGGAAAGAGAGCCTATACAAGCCGAAAGAAAGCCTGCATAAAACGATTACTTATCAAATTCACGACCCTTAAAAAAATAAAAATTAAGACAGTCCATTACATTTAATTTACTCGATCAAATAATTTAAGTTCAACGTCCAGCTATACACTACAACTCGTTCTTTTGACCAGAATCCTTTATCTGGTTCTCTGATCTTCATACATGCCTGCCGGTCCAAACAAGAGAAAATCCCATAGAAAATGGAGGAAGAGTGCAACAAAGATGAAAGTCAAACATATGTGGAATAAGAGAATTGATCAGCCGGCCATTTCTTAGCATGTAAAACCTTAACCTTGATCTCAACCCATCAGATCAATGGCCCACTTGAAGGATTTTAATATGATTGACATGGCCGACTTAATCAAACGAAATGGTCCCAGATGTAGCGCTGAACAAGCTAGCATTGACTAGCAGCCGTGCACGACGTTTCGCATTTGCTTGCTTTCATGGACTACAGACACAACCTGATCAAATTAAAAAAAAAACCCACTATCGCGTTCTAGAATTCTAGTTCCTGCAACGACAAGCCAACCATTTTACAAAGTGAACCTTACATGTCCCAACTACCCTTCCCTTTTTCCGATAAATGGCCATTTGCACAATGCCATGTAAGGGACTTGGTATATGAAAGGAGGGGCAGTTTAGTCACTTACGCATGAAATTTCAACGTTCAAATGCTTAGTGAAGGTTGACCTGCCCACCGAAAGCACTCGTAGATATATTCATGTCATAAGAATTATAATGTATATCTCCTTCTTTCCTTGCTCTTTCTTTATCCTAACTTACTCCACCATCTTCAGGGTATAAATACAAACCACCCAGCTTCCATTTTCTACAGACAGAGATTGAGAATATATAGAGAGATAAAGAGATTAGAGAGAGAGAGAGAGATGGAAGGCCTTATTCCCTTTGTGTTCAATGCGATCACGAAGAAAGGAGATGGAAGCAAGTACAGAAGTCTATCGGACACTTCGAGTCGTGGCCGCCAGTATCGATTATTGGAGCATGTGGGCTCGTTTGATGGTTCGTCTCACAGGAGAACGAGATCTGACTTCCAGAACCCAACGTCTGAGTTTCTGGGGTGGAGATCGCCTGGTCCTGATTCGCATCCGTCGCAGATGATCCATAAGAGAAGCCCAAACCAACACCAGAAGATGGACAGCAATACGAGGTTTTGATCTTGAAAGAACAAGACCACCCAGAGATAAATTGGTTGCAAGATGTAAAAAAATGATGTATTCTTTCTTCTTCTTTTTTACTTTCTTTTGCTTCTTGTTGTGGCATTCATTTGTTGGAATTGTAACTCTGGATGCTTGGTGAATTGTAAGCGTTATTTGGAATTGAAGGATTTTTTTAAATCTGATTACTGATTAGTTGATGATTTTGGCCTTTGACGATACATTACAGTTGCATGCATATAGGCTTAATTATATTTAGTCATGTTGATCATTTTCATCTGATTGAGGATCATTGAATATTCTTGGAGTACGGGTGTCAGCTAAAAAAATTACAGCATAGACCATGGTTTTCGACAGATCGAAAATGAAAACTCAGCATGGACCCTGGTTTTTGGCAGGTCAAATAATGTGGTATGGGTTCTTGACCACGGATCATAATTGGGTTAGGGGCGCATCCAATGAAGTCTTATAGTCCAAACGAGTTTAGCCAATTGTGATATTAGTACAGTCAAAGCCAATTAACAATTTAGCCCTTGATTTAAGGAGTTGGAAGTTTAAAGGTGTCTTTTACACGTTTTGTTTCTTAAATCCAAAGATGAGAAACATCTTTGATCGAAGTCAAATTGGGGTTTATATGGTTGGTGGGGATTGGCTCCGGTAGGGGATTAATTCACTATACTCACAAGAGTGAAAAGTACGCAAGGCCCACTTTGTTTGCATCGAGAATGAGTATGAACTCATGGAAATGTAATTTTTTAAAGTAAAAAAGAAATTTAAGAAATAATGGTGAATATTCATAAATGGCAATCATATTGTCCTTGTCTCCCTTTAGGTGGAAAATGAACACTTAGCCATCATATTGCTAAATCAAATCGATAAAAGTTAGGGTCTCATTTGCATCTCTATTTTATATCCTTCATCCTTCATGTCTTTATGAATGCTTTATAATTTTACCATTAATTCTCTAGAATTCAATTGCTCTTACTTAACTATGCTTTCTACAACCCATCTTACTATGAAACTCTAGGAAACAAATAGGTAGTCTAACCTCTCTAATTAACATAATTTTCTTAAGGGGCTTCTTCCTAAAATCTCTCCATTTTAGGGGTATGATTTTAGTGCAATGATGCCGTTCATACTCTTAACTTGTGATTTAGTTTTAAAATTTTGACCTATACCTTACCTATTTCCCCTCCCGCTTATCAAATTTTGAATATTTTTTCCACAGCTACAATTACCATGTTTTAGGAAACATGGAATAAAAGGGCATTTTAATGAAGCAGGCAGTGACACACATGATCTTTTTGTTCTGGCCAAGTGATCCGATATTTTCTTGAGATTTTTTAATCAAGCTGACTTCTATAACTGGAAGGATAACAAGAAGAGCAAGGAGCTGCAGCTACACAAGCTTTTACACAATGATTGCAGCCAATAGTGGATGAACTAGTTAATAGTGCATGATCTAGTTAAGTCAAGTGGGCGCGCGTATGGTAGGTGCATGGTTAGACAGAAATCGGATTTTATAAATTATCTATCATCTAAATCTTATCATTGAATCAAGGTCATAAAAAATGAACATTTGAACCAAATTATTCAACCGTTCCGTAAATTCTATTATAAGAAGGCTATAATTCCAGAATAAACATAAAATTAATTAGACCACGAAAAAGTGGAGACCGCAGAAATGGTTTTCCATGCTTGCAGTAAAATTCATGTTTAATGCAATTGCCTTTCTATATGGAAAAGCTTTAAAATGAGCTAAACTTTTTTAAGTTCCTCCAAAAATAAATTCCTACTCATGTATATATGAGATCAAGACCATTCATTATCGAATCCAAGATCCTCAATAAAAATCAAGCAGGGTAGTCCATTACATTTAATTTAGTTGATCAAATAATTCAACCTCGAGTTATACACCACAGCTTGTTCTTTTAACCGGCACCCATGTGAGGTTCTCTCCTCTTCACGCAATCCTGCCAGTCCAAACAAGATAACAGAAGAAGACAAGCCCATAGAAAATTGAGGCTGAGTGGATTAAAGATGGAAAAGCAAACGGTGAGTCAAAAGAGAAAGTTGATCAGCCGGCCATTTCTTAACCCGTATAACCTGAACGTTGATCTTAACCCATCAGATCAATGGCCCACATGAAAAGTTTTCATTTGACTAACATCGCCCACTGATTAAAAGAAATGGTGCCAGCCGGCGCGCTGTACAAAGAGCCGCTGGCAGCCATTTGGTACTTTTATGGACTACAGACACATTCTAATCAAATTAAAAACCCCACCTGCTCGTTCTTCTGTGATCGCACAAGCCCAACGTTTCACAAATCACAAGGTCAACTTTGCACCGTCCGGTCCTCAAAGAAAATTACATGTTCCAAGCACTCTTTTTCCTGAAATTGCCATTTTCACAATCCCATGTACAAGGGAAATAGCAGATTAACAGAGGGGCAGTATAGTCACTCAACAAGAAATCTCAACGTTCACATGGTTTTTGAAGGTTGACTGCATGCCCATGGATTATATATACCATTCCTGTAATCAGAATAATAATGCATCTCTTCTTCCTTCCTCTTTCTTTATTTATCCATACTTAATCCACCATCTCCAGGGTATAAATACAAACCACCAAGCTTCCATTTTTAACAGACAACGATATTGAGATTGAGAAAGCTATAAATAATATATATATATAGAGAGAGAGAGAGAGTAAGAGATGGAAGGCCTTATTCCCTTTACGTTCATTTCGATCATGAAGAAAAGAGATGGAAGCGAGTACAATAGACTCTCCAGTGGTTCGAGTCGCGGCAACTCGTTTCTGTTATTGGAGAATAGGGGATCGTTTGATGATTCGTCTCAAAAGAGAACGAGATCTGACATCCAGAGTACTCCAAAATCTGAGTTTCTCGGGTGGAGATCACCAGGTCTTGATTCACATCCATCGCAGATGATCCATAAGAGAAGCTCGTACCAGCACCAGAAGATGGACAGTAATACGAGGTTTGGATCTTGAAAGATGAAAAAGAAAACAAGACCAGCAAAATAAATGAGTTGCAAGATGTAAAAAATGTTGTCTTCTTTCTTCTTCTTTTGTTTGTTGGAATTGTAATTCTGGATACTATGTGAATTGTAAGGGTTGTTTTACAGCAAAAAGATTGTCAGTCTTTCCATTGGTAGCTGATTATCTGATGATGTTGGCCTGAATTTGAGGAGGCATTAGATATAGTTACATACGTGTGGGGTTCATTACATTCAGTCATGTGGACGATTTTCACAGTGGGGGTATGGATTTCAGACGATGGATCTGGATCTGGACCTGGACCTGGTTGAAAATTGGGCTAGGGACACATAATAGAGTCTAAACTCCAAGTCCAAACCAGTTTAACTGATTATGATATTATTATACTCCAAACCAATTGAGAACTGTAACCCTTGATTTAAGGAGTTGGAAGTTTAAAAGCATCTATTACACATTTTGTGTCTTTAATCCAAATGGGAGATATGACCGAAGTCAATATGGGGTTTATCGTTGGTGGGGATTGGTTCGGGTTGACGGCGGTCAACTAGATGGCTATTTTTAGTCCTCCAATTTTCAAAAAAAGAGAAATGATCTCATGATGACGTAGGTGATGATCCATGGGGATTTGCTATTGAACACTCTTTTTGACTCACAATATTTCTATTTCAATTAGGGGCTGTTTCTTTGCAAGAATTCCTGACAGAAATTCCGGTTGTCTGTGAATTCTGAAATTCCTGTCAGGAATTCATTGTTCTTTTATTAGAATTCTAGGAATTCCAGAATTCTAGCATTTCGAAATGCTAAAAATGTAGCATTTTCAAATGCCATTCCTCCTACAAGGATTTTGGAATTCCGGAATTCCGGGAAGCCTCAAAGAAACTCCGGCAGCATCAAGCCTCAAAGAACTTTATCATCGCTATTGTCATTGTTGGATTGTCTCCAAGCCAGCTGATCTAATTAGGTGTTATTACTCATCCTATACAACTTACCCTGTATTATATTTTGTTTTTTTTTAAATGGTACCCTGTATTATATTTAATGCATTCAATGAAAAATTAATCTTCCTCTTTCATTGCATTGATAATTGGGCATTCAGTCAACCGAAGCCCAACGTGAATGGCCACAACCAAGCTTGAACCCAAATTAAAATAATATTAGCCCAAACCCAGATGATTGCATAAATAATATAAGCCCAATCTCTCTCTCTCTCTCTCTCTCTCTCATGGTTTGTAAAATTCTAGTCAGAAATCTTTATAGTTATGAAACAAAGAATTCAAGGAATTTAGGAATTTTTAGGCAGGAATTCAGGCATAAAAGAAACAGGGAATTCAGAAATGACAGAATTCAGTAGCATTTCAGAATTACAGCATTTGAAAATCCCAGACAATCACCAGACATGAATTCCAGGAATTCTAGGAAAGAAACGGGCCCTTAGGGTTGAGGGCAGGGCTTGATGTAAGCCAAATTCTATTTCAATCCAAGTGACATGAACTATCAAATTGTCCACGTCATGAAAACGAAATCAAATAAAATTCATCATTTATACATTTATCTATTCAATTGTGTATATAGCTCAAATAAAATTCGGGGGAGTGCATTTCAGTAGAAGGTTAGTTCTACAATGGCGTGGGCAAATGAAATTGGACCCTAATGGATGTGCAGAGGGTGCCCCGGAATGGTAGACAAAGCAGAATAAGAAAAATATGTTTTGTTACACCTGGTCATCATCATGGCCAAGAAAGCTTGTGCAAGGTAGGGGCACAAACAGAACAAAATATTTTTAGATTCATTGGCTTCGCCCAACCCTACGTGACAAATGGCACACATGCGCAGTGTGCAAGAGAAAATTGTTCTCCCCTCTATTTCTTCGATTTTAACCCAATTTTAGAAATATAACTTTACAATCTTCTCAATAACATGAACCTAACATGCCCTCATTCAGAAATTTCCCATTGATTGATTATATGAACCACTTATTCATTGTAAATAACATGAGATATCTGAATTATATTACTGGCACGAAATTGAGAAAGAAGAGCCAAAATTTCATAATGAGATTGTATTAACAATTGGGTAGTGTGTGTGTGAGAAAGAGAGAGAGCATAATTAAGATACGCCGTCAAACATATCCATCTCAAGGATCGAGAGAGGGTTAAACATTTAACATATGTTTAAGAACATCCATGCATCAATTATGCAACTCGTGAAATCTGTCCTTTTTATTTATTTATTTATTAATTTTTTTTTGACATAGGTTTGATTTTGTGATCCATAAACTTATTGGTCCAGTAAGGAGAGGGAGAGAAACATATAAGAATTTGTGTTGAAACCTCCCTATAACCTTTAACATCTTCAAAATCATATATTTTAGGGGGATTTACGTAAAGAAACCTCATAAATGGGCGCTACATAGAACAAAACCTCTAAAATTGTGTAGACAGGAGGGGTTCCTTGGCCCCCTTTCATGTTTTTTATTCTTCCTTAGGTGGTGGATATCGACCATCCCTCTATATCTACAAAAGACGAGAACCTCTTTATCCCCCATTTGTCTTCTTCCACCTTTCCCCATTTTCCTTTCCCATTTGTTGTTGTTGATGATTCATGCCTTTCTTCTCTTCATCCCATTTCCTTTCCTTGGTACTAACGACTGAATTCACCCGTACCCTTTGATTAGACCTTTTTCAAATGTCAATCATTTCGGATCTGAGATTTCAATCGTCTCTCCAAATTACTCGAAATTAATATTCCGGAGATATATATGTTTTGATGATGCATCTAGCTGATTAGCAACTAGCAAGTCATGTATGTTTATACTCCAGTTTTCTAGTATACAGATTTGATTTGTTTGTAAGGGGAGTATATGAATTTTGGGGTTGTTCTGTGATCGGGGTTGTTGAGTTATTTGAGGATGTCTCTTAATTTCACCTCTGCATAGATAGAGACTTGTCTTCTCTCTGTGCCTTTTCTTTATTCTTTTCTCCCATTTTGATTTGGAATTCAGATTAGCTTGGATTTGGTTTGCTCTACTTTGTAATAAAAGGGCCTGGTGTTTAGCTTAGGTCTTTTTTTAGGTTTTTTTCTTTTAGGGCACCTTTATATCTTCTGTGTATTAGTGAATGGTCTAATACAGGTCAGGTTTTTGTACAAGATTTTTGGAAGAAGAGAACTTTGAGTTTGGTTCTAAAATATTTCTGCTCGATTCTCTCTCTACAAGATTAGACTACTTAAGAGTTTTGAATTACACAGACTACAGAAACATATAATCAGTTTGGATCGTTGAAACCTCAATTACTTAATTCTCAAATCATGACTCGAAATTCTAACATTTTGAGGGGCACTATGAGTTAATGTTCTGAAATGCGGAAAAGAAGTGCAAGGGAAGGATCCAGATGGTGGAGTTCTAAGGTTGCGCACATGTTTACATATTTATTCAAGTTAGTCTCAGACTTTTTTGTGACATTGGTGAAGATAAAATTTGGTACACTCATTTGAGCAGTATGGGATTTGCTCCCAGTTGACCATATCTTCTGGCCTAGAAGAAATCCATGTCACAGCTAATTTACTCTTTGGCCTCACAGTTCACGGTTTGAATGTTGATATCGATCAAGCTGTCATTTGAAATTCCTCCTAATTGTACGTAACATTGTTTTGTGAGCATAGGGGTGATGGTCGATAGCGACCATATCACGTTGAAGTATGATGGTTAATATCGGCCATCACTATATATTATATAGTTGATATCGACCATATCGTAAAATAACAAAAATGACATAAAACCAATGGGAGAGCCTTTTTTGTTTGCACGATTTTAGTGGGTTTTTTTCTGTATAACACTCATCTGTGGTGGTTTTTTTTCCATAAATCCCTTAATATTTGAGCTTATAAAAATAATCAGATGACAATTGTTCTCATAGTTCAAACCATGAAAACTATGGGTGGGGCCCTCCTATCACCCAATCCAAACCTTGCAATGGATAGGGATGCCATTGTTAGTTACACGCTTCAGGGTTTGGCACCACTGCGACTGAATTGGACCGTTGGATTGACTATATGCCCATACGAATGGATTGGGCTTGTCGACCATAGATGAAAGGGTTAGGAGCATGGGATTGGGGTGTAAGCTTGATATTCAGAGTGATCCTATATAGATCTTTCAATCTCCACGGGTCCCATCCAAAATGAGACCCGCAATGGGCCCCATAAAAAGTTCTCACGAGGACTTCGTCAGAACAGTTATCACTGGATCAAGTCCCTTTAAGTTATACTTTTCCAAATAAATTTGCCAAATATATCTACCTCATATTTGCACATATTCTATCTCTATAGCTATAAAGAGAAAATTACTATTCACATTCATGGTTGAATAGTATTGGCACCGTATTCTTACACACATCTTGTGAATCGTCAAGCTGAAGTATTACAATCCCCACCATCAGCTGAATTTAGTGGGAAAAAAATGCATATCTACCCCAAAAATGTTGTTGCACAAAATGTGCCCTTGGGCTTAAGAAAGAAGGAGTTTCATAAAATAAATAAAAAAAAACCATAATAAATTTAGAGAGAGAGAGAAAAAGGAGCACGCATATGAACGTAGCACAGCCAAAAGAAGTCCACCGCGTCCCCCATTTCCACTGCGCCTATTTCGGTGCCTCTTGTCGTCTTTTTACATCTTCGTCTTCGTGTTCGCGCTTGGTCTTGGTTCTTCTGCAACTACTGCAACATGAGCAAGGGTCCCGGACTCTTCTCCGACATCGGCAAGAAAGCCAAAGGTACTCTAGTCTCTGCCTCTTTCTCTTTATATCTCTATCTCTGCTTTTCTTTTCTTTTCTTTCCCGCGCTTTGTTAGTTGTTACGGTTTTTTATGTTGTTCCGATTTCTCAGATCTGCTGACGAAGGACTACACCTACGACCAGAAACTCACGGTCTCCACTTACAGCGATGCTGGATTGGTGAGAGAATCATGTCTTAGTTTCAGCTTCAGAGCTCAATTCCTTTGTCAGTCGCATCTTATTTTCATTTCTTAGAGGAATCAGTGTCGTTGGCTGATGATTTGGGGTTTTTAGTTGATGTTGTCTTGTATATGTTGAAGGTGATTTGAGCTGAATGTGCATTTCTTATTCACATGGGGTTTTAGGGTTTAGTGGAAGTTTCGCTTTAGATGTTGAAATTCTTTCAAAATGGAGATTGGTATTGTTTTCGGAGTACAAGTTCTTGCAAAGGAGCTTGAAATCAAAGTGAGGAGATGAAATAATGGGAAACATAAAAGAGAGGGTTTTTGAAAGTTTTGAATTTGTTTGCTTGGTACGAGTGGTTATTTTTTAATCAAGGGAATCCTTGCTTATTCTTGCAAGAGAAATGATTTCTCCTCATGCTATGTTTACTCTGTATTTTTCATCTAGTAGGTTTTGCTTCCGGAGGGTTAAATCCGAAAAGATCACTCCTCAGATTCTTTCCCCATGCATCATGTTCATATAGTAGGATGACTAGGAAAAAATGATATAACAGTTCAATTGTGATTTGCGGATGGTGTTAAAGTCCAACTAGCCTTGAGCTTTTATGAATCTGACCACAAATCTACCCCGCCCCTCTCTTCCCAAAGAAAAGAAAAAGGGATGTCATTTGAATTCGAAACCCTCACATGCCTGCCCACGCGTCCTAGTGAATCACACTACCATGGGGGTTTTGAACTTGTGACCTAGTGTGGCATTGATACCATGTCAAGTCCGACTAGCCAATACATCCCAAAAGCTTAAGCTTTTACACTATGTTTGGGAAGGGGGAAGGGGGGAGGGGATGGGAGGGAAAATTAATTTTCCCTTCTCTTGTTTGTTTTAGTCAAAAAGTAGGGGAAATGGGTAGAGAGAAAATTACCATTTTAGCATTACTTTTGTAAAAGATTCAAGTAGAGGAAAGGGAAGTTCAGTAATTTGCTCCCTCTTTTCCCTCTTTTTCTCCCTCTTTCCTCCCATTTTGAAGGGAAAATTTAGGGGTGAAATTTTGAAAATTTTACCTCCAAATTCCCCTCCCCCACTTTCCCTCCCCCCTTCCCAAACACCCCCATTTTTAACTTTCCCTCCATTTTCCCCTCTTTTTTTTTCCTTCCCCTTATTTTTACCCCCTTCCCAAACATAGGGTTAGGAAGCAAAATACAAATATACTTCACAAATGGTACAGGGGCTATGATATCGGATCATTTGTTTATTTTTGTACATCAATAATCCATAGTGGAGCCTATTTCAGATATGCTATTGAGTCCAACCTTCTTCATGTGATACCTTCTGCAAAGCTTTCATTTTATTTCAAGACAGGCATTGGGCTGTTGCCTGTCTGTTGTGGATACTGAAGTAAAATGGCAGTGGTTTTTCCTTTTGTATTTGTTGTATAAGTCAAGTGCTTGTATGGTTTTATCAAGTAGATTATGAGCCTCCTGGTGCTCCTTTTTGAAGAGCAAAACTTTCCGACGATTGAAAATAGGCTTACAGGCTAGAAAAAGATGACAAGTCCAATTTACCAATATTTGATCAAAAGGGTTTCTCCGAGATTCTGCCCTATTGGGGTGCAAGAGACTCTAGGAAGCTGAGCTTATGGCAATTAGAGAGGCTACTCAAATTGTATCAATTCTTTTTTGATAGATTGACTTCTATCACATCTCAAGGGATGCCTAGGTTCATATTCCGACGGATGGATTGAGCTTGGTTCTTCTAATCCTCAGTAAATTGATTCTGTCTAATAATATCAACCAAGATGATATGCCAAACTGCAAACTATAAATGACAACAAATGCTATGTTCAGCCTTCACTTTTTGAAGAAAGACATTAAAAGCACACCAAAGGTGATCTTCAAGCTGATGCAATCCACTAGCGCAGGAACAAAAACACAGGAGAGAAACATGTAGTTCTATATTTGACTCAGGCCACACGCCTGTAGGAGTGCAGCTTGGTTGGGCCAAACCCAAACCTGCATGACCTAGTATGGCCAAAAGTGAAACTTTGGTCAGCTCGTTCAGGTTTGGATCAGGCAAAGACCTGAGTTTTGAAATCAACATGTAATTCCAGTTGGGTTCAAGTTTGGGCTTCTGAGCACCCCAATTTCAACTTGGTGCCCAACTTACATCTAAACCTTTGTACTACAGAGTATACTCTATATTCAGAGTGTGTGTGTGTGTGTGTGTGTGTGTGTGTGTGTGTGTGTGTGTGTGTGTGTGTGTGTGTGTGTGTGTGTGTTGCACCCTTCGGAAAGCAAATCAAACCAAAAAAATTGGGTACTTGACTCAACCCGACTCAACATGGATTGCACTCAGGTGGGGAGTTTGCAATTTGAATTGGGTCAGGATGGGTATGTTCAGGTTTCATTCAGGTTGGGCCTGGGTATGGGTTTACCTCCGTCCAATTTGGGCTACACATAGGCTGTGAGTCAATACCAAACCCAGCCTATCCAAGTTGCACCCCTTTGAAACTCCTGCACTTGATTATCCTGGTAGGTCAATGTTAAACCTATATATGCTCAATACTCTGAAAGTGGCATAATTTCTATCAATTCATGGTAACAAGTGGATCCTTTTATAGGTTGGGCTGACTGTGGGATCCACTTTTTGGTTTCTTCAAGGTTTTTTAACTTAGCAAGGTTTATTGCATTGTGGCCTAAGTCCAGGATACACCCACACTCTGGTTTGTGGAATGTTGATTCGTCCTTATGCACACTTAAAATTTTTCTGTAGCCAGTACAAACTCATTCGAAGGATGTTGAACTTATGCTTAGAAGTCATGTTGTTTTAGAAGGTTTCACTCCTTATACTGGAAGATGGCCTGATAATTAACCTAGCCACATCTCTTAACATGTCTTTGATCGTGTCCAATTAGCAAACCATCTCTCTATATGTAACTGACTTGTGTATCTGAGACTTCATATAACTCATTCACATTCCAATGACTTCCTTACATTTAGAAAATGAGATTGTGAATATTTATGTTATGATAGTTTTATCTTCTGACCATTCAAAAAAAATATATATCTAGTTTTATCTTCTGAATTGTAGTATATGCATCAATATAAAAGCTAAGCAACTCCAGGCGTTATCTGCTTTATTTCCAGGGCCTCAATTCAACTGCAGTGAAGAAGGGGGATTTATCTGCAGCTGACATTTCTGCACAATACAAATACAAGAACACCACGATTGATGTCAAAGTTGACACCGAATCAAATGTACGTGCTTTTCCCTCCTTTCTTACCTTTGAATCAACTTCAGATTTCTCTTACTTTTAAGCTTATCTTCTGTTGTTTTCTTTGCAGATCTCTACAACCCTCGCTATTTCAGAAACTGTGCCTTCTACAAAGTCCATTGCTACAATCAAGCTTCCTGATTATAACTCCAGCAAGGTACTAAACTTTACCATCCCTAAGCTGATCATGACTCCATGTTGCTAGTAATTGATCAAGAAACCTTGAAAACCTTTTTCCAGCTAGAGGTGCAATATTTCCATCAGCATGCAACCTTCACCACCGCTGTCTCTCTCAACCAGTTGCCTGTAGTTGACCTTTCATGTACTATTGGCACCCGGACCTTCGCCATAGGGGGAGAGGCAGGTTATGAGACTGCGTCAGGAAGCTTTACCAAATACAATGCTGGCATTAGCGTGACAAAGCGAGATTCCAGTGCTTCCGTAATCCTGTAAGTATTGGTTCCAGCAAAAGTCAAAACTAGCAATACCAATAATGCTACTTCTCATATCCAACACGAGAAAGGGGCCTTTTTAACTTGATTATGTTTCAGGGCTGACAAGGGAGACACACTCAAGGCATCATATGTGCATCATCTAGATCATCTAAAGAGTGTTGGAGTAGCAGAGGTCACTAGGAGACTCTCCTTGAATGAAAACACGTTCACTGTTGGAGCATCTTATGCAGTGGATCCCTCGACTGTGGTGAAGACAAGGCTCAACAGTCATGGGAAGCTTGGGGCTCTTCTGCAGCATGAGCTGATGCAAAAGTCGGTACTTACAGTATCAAGTGAATTTGACACAAAAGCCCTGGACAAGAGTCCCAGGTTGGGGCTAGCACTTGCTCTCAAGCCTTGAAATTATTTTTTTTCCAGTTGAATTTAAAATGGGTTTTGTATTATTTTTCTTTTTAAAAAAGCTAGTAATGTTTCTGCAGATACTTAATGTCAAAAATTATAGATTATGGTGAATGATGACCTTTTTTGAGTGAAAAATGTTTCTGCAGATATTTTTTGCCAAAATCTTTTTAATCAAGGTTGATGATGATCTGTGGGGATGGAACATTTCTAATTTGCCAGTCTGAGGAGATTCTTAATTTGTATCAATGACAAGTTTCATTTTCGGTTGAATCTGTAATATTCATATTTATCACCCTGCACAAAGCCTAAGCATTTTTAGATTTTATAGAAGGATTTTTGTGATGGCATTGAGTCGTTACCAATGATTTTAAATGATGGCTTTTACATAATAATGTTTTTTGGCTTTGACTGATGGTGGCAGTGACTTTTTCGGTTTTACCATTTTTGTTGTTTTATTAAATCATGACTTTGTCAACGCCTCTTCATCAACAATTAAGATGATTTTATGGGTTCAATGTGTCATGCGTTGGCCTCTGCTTTGGATCTTTTCGGTAGCCACGTTCGCATGCATTCAGCTGCAATCACGTTGAGAGTTTGCACCCAGATAAGCGACTGGTTATCATTAGATAATTAGTCTGTCACATTTGTATCATATTTTAGATTATTATATAAAGTATGGGAAACTGAAGATTTTCATTAGGTTTTTTTTTTTTTTTTAATCTAAACATTTTGTGGGATTGAAATAAGTGGCAAAACAAAATGATTCAATGGCTCTAAGAAAGACTAGCTGCTATTTGATGATTTTGGTGATGAGATTATGGGTTTGAAGCCTTATTTCAGAATTCAGAAATATGCCCAAGTCTCCAGTACAAAAATTATTCTGGGATATGAGAATGAGATCCTGCAAAAGCTTCCTATGTGATGATGAAATGACAATTGCTACCGATGTAATTGGAACCCGTTGAACTAACAGTTTAGTTAATGTGAGCTATTTTTAATGTTGCTATTTTAATGTTTACTTTTAATAGTTGTTGATAAGTGATGAAATGGTTAGGGTTGTCCAAAAGGCTTCCCATGAGGATGGACAACCGAAGTGGGGATCAATACTTGCCTTTGTTTCCATTCCAAATAATCAAAATGACAATCCCATGGGCCATGACCCTTGCAAACCCAGGTGGGAGGTCAGAACCCTTCTAAGTGGATGTCTTGAACTCGACTGCAGAACCCACACAATGATAATTTATACCGTTCAAAATTAATGATATCATTTGCAGTAATATATTTTAAAATTTTATCTCAATAGGAGTTGGTCTTACCGTAAAATTAAATATAAAATTAATTATAAGATCAAAGCTTATGATGAGCAGTTCCCCTCTTGCATTTGTTCCAGCCTTTCCCTATGGCCATAAGAGATGCTTGGAACTCCACCATTGAGTCCACATAATAATCCGGACCATCCATCTTGAATCCCATCCTGGGGATATATTACTGGAGGGGATGAGATTCAAGATGAAGAGGGAGGGCCGGCTTAAGACAATTTCAGGCCTACAGCAAAAATCCTAAATGAGGCCTTTTTAATTTTTTAACATTATTATAAATATTTTTTTTAAATCTGTTTTTCTCATTTTTTGCTATGCAAAATTACTAATTAAAAAATTACTAATTAAGTCAGTTGTTTATTTTGAAATTTAAAGAGACTGCAATTACTATTTATGAGGTCTTATGTTTTAATATTAGTAATTAAGTAACAACTCTCTCAGAAGTTAAGCTTTAAGTATTGGTCAAACCTTTTTAAAGTGGACAGAGAAAGACAAAATATATATATATATATATATATATATGGATAAAGAGAGAGAGAGGGCTCGGAAGACAAGAAATGGATAGATATTAATGTGGTGGGTGATATGAAGAATTGGTTAGGCAAGAGGAAATGAAGATCTTGATTGTATATTCTCAAGAAAGAGTTACTATGGGACCTTATTTTTAGGAAGAAATAAAAGGATGTTAGTTGTTGTTTTGGAATTTAAAAAGATGCTAGTTGCTATTATAGGGCGTTATATTTTTCATTTCTGGGGCTATATTTTTTGGGCCTAAAGCGAGGGCATTCCCTGCCTCATGGTAAATCCAGCCCTGAAGATGAATGGTCCATATGGGCATCTGGTGGTGGGCACCAGTGGTGCAGTTGCAGGCATCTGAAAGCCTATATCAGGCTACTGAAGACAGGCCAAGGCTAGACGGTTCGATCTTCCTATTTGGTAGATTAGACTAGCATGGCAACAGGTGAACCGTGGGGGCTCCGTGGGCTCTGGGACAAGTCTTAAACCACAGTCCACGCATTTCGTCTTGTCCTGCGCCAAAGGAGAATCTGATAGGGTGGAAGCGCAAAAATGGCTCTCTTTCACTTCCCATTCTCTCCAAAACCAATCCCAGCAAACACCCAATTCAATTCTCTTCATCAAACACCGCCAAATCCCATTCTGTCAAAAACCCACATGAATTTCATCAACAACAACAATAATGAAAGTCCAACTCAGGGCAATGAGAAAGACAACCTCATTCCAAGCATGTCAGAAATCATGGCCTCCTCAAGAGCCCAAAACCTCCATCTTGAGGTCCAAACGCTTGGACCCTTTTTCAGAGTGAGAGCCAGCAGCCTGGAAACGAAGCAGGAGATTGGAAGAGCAGAGGGTGTGATAAGGGTGTGGTTTGGAGGGAGAATTCTGCATCTGGACTCAATCAGGATGAGAAGAGAGACGCTGGAGATGCAGAAATCCATATTTGGTCTGGGTCTCTTTGTGGGTGCGGTCGCTGTGCGCCATGGGTTCGATTGTGGGTGCCGGAAAGCAGAGCTTCTGGCCATCAATGACTCTGACCTCTACCACTCTAAGGTTCTTTCATTTTCTGGTGTCCTTTTTAGCTTATAATTTGGGTAGGATTAAGAATTGGATTATTGTTATTGTTGTTGCTTCCATAGTTTTTCTTTTGCCAGTGAGTCGACTGGGAGAATCTGTCCAACTCAACTCGATGAGGTCACATACTGGGTTACTGGGTGGGTTTAATTTATTTTGAAAAACAGTTTTGGTCGACTCACCACTTGATTCATGTGACTGAGTCTTGAATTGATTTGACTTGCTCAAGAGTGGATGGAGTTATGGAGTATAAGAAAAATACAATTCTTATCTGGAATTCAACCTGTCTAGGAATTACAAATTCCTATCAGACGCCTCCCTGAATTCTCCAATTCTCCATTTGACATAAGACTATTTCAAAAAATATGATGATTTGTTGAAGTAAAATGTGGATAATTGTCCTTGGAATGTTATAGAATTCCAAATGCTTTATTTGAGATTGCCCCTTCGAGGAATTCTAATGACAGCTTCTTCTTTTTTTTGTTTTTAATTCTCTAGACAAGAATTTATCATAGTGTTGCTATCCAATAGACTACATATTTGAAAAACAAAAATAAGCCCCACATCAATAGAATGGTAGAAATCAAGATGTTTTAAAATAATAATTGAAAATTGATATTACAATTCATATGAGATTTACTTAACTTTTGAGAAAAAATTATTTTGTTTTATCATTTTATGTATTGTTATAGCTGACCCAATGGGACAAGGCTTTGATGATTAAGATGATGATATCGGCTATTGTTATATATTCGGCAATATAAATATATATAAAAAACTGAGAAGACTAATTGACTCATCCGCCTGGTTGACCTTACTTGGTGCCCTGGTCTACTTTACTTGTTATTTGGCCTAGTGAAGTCAATCTACTGGGCCAGAGGACTATGGCAGCTGCTGCTGCTGCTACATATATTTTGGTAGGACTAAGAGTTGATTTATTGTTGTTTCTGCTTCTTAGATCTGTGAGCATGCAAACAGATGGTTATGTATGTTCAATCAACATACCTGCCCCTTGGATCTGTGAGCAAGCAAAGAGTTAATTTTTTTCCCAGTTAATCTGGTTTTTGCAACCCACTCACCAAATGGAAGGACATCGTAATAGTAGTACAGTAGAGAAGAGACCCACTTCTTGTTCTATGATCCACTGTTGTGTTTAATATTTAGATGTCTTTTCAAGTCACCGTATGAATTGAAACCAATATTTCAGACTTTTGCTTTGAGTTCTTACTTCATTGACACTTGCATGCCAGCTTGTTAGGTTCTACACTAGAATGGGGTTCAAGTCAGTGCATGAAGTTAATGGTTCATCAATAGGTGACCTTGCTCGCATGTTGGTTTGGGGAGGGAAGGGGACTAGAATGGATGCTGATATTGAAGAGCTTATGGTAAAGTGGGGAAGAAGGTTTAAAGCTAGAAACTGATCCAAACGTTTCTTTCAGACTTCACAGATACAGCAAACTCTGTTGTGGAAATTTGCACAAGGTGAGTGGTTATAAATTTGCTTACCTGGTTGATAACTAGAAGTCCTGTATAAATTTGCTTACCTGGTTGATAACTAGAAGTCCTGACAGGAACTCACCCTGAATTCCAAATTTATGTTAGAAATTGTTGACTGATTTTTGTGTTTGACAGGGAGAGTTTCATAATCCCCACAGATACCGTGCAACATTTGTTTTAGACTTTTAGAATTCTCTGGATTCCAGAATTTGGATGGGCATCTTTGATTATGGGAATTCATGTTGGAAGAATTCCAAAAATACTGGAATTCTGTCTCCATAGAATTCCCCAGATGCTAATCCCTTCATGAGCATTCTGAATTTGGAATTCAGAGAATTTCAAAGGTTAAAAAGGACTTCACAAGAGAAAAATCAGTATTTTCTCTTTATTCTCACCATCAAACCCCCACCCTGCCCAACAAAGAAAGAAAAAATGAAAAAAGTAAAGTGAGAAAAAGAAAAGAAAGAATGCATGTCTTTGACACTAATCTCTGGTTTACCATATGTGATTCCTCACTTGATTTTGGTAGAAATCTAACATGCACATAGCACTCTGTTCTAGGTATATGTTGTACTACTTCACTCAAATAGAACATATGGTATGACGGTAATTATCGGGATTATATTTAATAGGAAGCTCATTTTCCTTCCCAAAGATCCTCCCACGGGTATTTTTTTTTCCAAACGAGGCATTTCTTGCATTTTTCTTATTTCTTCATCTTGAATCTTGATCTTGCTAGTAAAAACTTTTGGGTGGCTCATTCGTGCCACATATCATCCACGAGTGATTTATCTCACTAATCTGACTGACCTAACCATCTGCTTTCAACCCAAAAATCGATAGTAAAGCTACTGACAGTTATTGAAATTGAAGTGAGAGTTTCAACAAGCTGATGGCAAGATCTTCCTATCCCTGTATTTCGTGAACGGTGGTCAATAGGACCCACGATGCTAGTCCTTGCTGTTGGATGAGGTGCTCTAGTGAGGACTAGCAACTTGAATTCCTCTTGTTGGGAACAATTGCCAAACCCCAAGTGACTAATCTTTTGATTATAAGATGAATTCATTTGGGCTATTGTCCAAAGATGGTGATACTAACGGATTAAATTGTATTCCAACCATCTATTGAGCTCTAACAATTTTCCTTTTATTGTGCTATTGATTGTTTGGCATCTTTCATTATCTAATGATTTCTCTTAACTGCTAGTCATGGTTTTTGTGTGTGTTCCTGTGCTCAATATGTTTTTTGCATCAGGATTTTTTTTTTTGACATCCAATCTCATTGAATGCTGGGAGAACTTCAAAACTGTTTTGCTAGGTTGACCAGGACCCTGAGCGGCATAGAAGCTTATTCCAAAATGCTCCAATTGTCCTACATGGCGATGTACATAATACTCATGATGTTTACCAAAGGGCAAACTATCAGATTTTGATATACTTTAAAAGCTTCTTTTGATGAAAGCACAGGCTCTGGACTTTGGAACTGAGAATGCAACAACCGATTGCTATACTCTGCTGCATATAATTCTAATAATTGCTATTTGTTCATTTTAGATTAATAATCTGGATAAGCCACACAGCATCCCAACCATGAAATCCATGTTATTAGATTGGCTTTTGAATTGACATGATTTTTTGTTCTTTTAATTTGCATGGGTAGTCAGTAGGTAGGATCTTATTCCATTCACACATTGTACTATGTATTTACTCTTTTGGAAATATATAGGGACCAGTTGGAAATCTTAGTCACCAAAAACCAATTGGAATGCTGGAAACAGTTATGTCCATAGGTTCAAAGACCACGGACAAGTATCTTCAGACCATATGACCATCCTTGTGTGTTCTTGACGTTAGCAAGCCCATTCTAGGGGTTCCAGTGTAAGGGGCTTATTTAAGAGGACTACATAAAGAAGGATAAAGAATCAAAAGAAACAATGGAAATTCAAAGTACTTGCAGTTAGGTTTGTCAATGGGGTGGGCTTGAGCTAATGTTGTCACTTGTCAGGTGTTAGGTTGTATGGCTCAATTGAAGTAATAAATCTGGTTAACCGGGCCCCTGTATTGCCCATGTTCTACTGTGATTAGAAGTAGGTCTATTATCATAGGTCTACTGTGATTAGAAGTAGTGTTTGGATGTAACTGGGTATTGGGTTGATATTATAAATAGAGACTTAGGGTCTCTATGATGTACAACCCTCTTCTGATTGCATAGTGAATTCTCCCGTCTTCCCCGTGGACGTAGGCCAAAAGCCGAACCACGTAAATCTCCGTGTTCTTGTGTGTGCTTGATCTCTTTCCATAGGCCCTAGATCACAACAAACTGGTATCAGAGCAATTTGGCGTGATCGGTGGAGATCTAACGGATCGGATCTTCAAAGGGTCCATCGGAGAAGGGGTGATCGGATCTGCCAAAAGGGGCTGCGCAAATCACGAGGTGATCGGAAACAATCTGTTTGTTTCCAGTCCAGTCGGTGGTTGACGAAGAGATCCGGATTGCAGCACTGCTACTCTCGTCGTCGTGTAGAAACCACAAAGCAGCGATCGGAGAAGTCGATCGACCGGAGAAGAAAACTAGTTGATCGACTGGAGGAGAAAAAAGAGGACCGATCTTTGTCGCTACTCCGTGCAGTGACCGGAGAAGAAACAGAGAATCGGAAACTCTGTCCGTTTGGGGTTTCGGTAGTTGCAGTCTTCGGTCGCTGAGGCGAAAAGACGCCGGAGTCACCGCCACCGCTGCGTGTCGCCGGAGAAGGAGGGGGCTGCCGCCTGTGCCGCCGTCCCGTGACCGTGGAAGAAGAAGGAAACCGGAGAAGAGGACGGTTTGGGCGGTTTTTTCGGCTGGGCCCCACCTCGCCGTGTAGAAAAGTTGCCGGAATCTCCGCCGTCTCCGCCCGTCGACAGAGAAAGGAGGTCGCCGCCACTTGCATCATCCTGTTGCCGAGGAAGGAAGACCAGAAGAGGGGGAACTGTCTTCTGTGTTCTGTTGCAGAACAGAACGGTTGAAGAAGAAGAAGTAGTGGGCCTGGGCTCGCAACAGTTCCGGGTCGATTTCAGGTCAGGTCAAGCCTGACCCGTTTCAGAAGCCCATCTGCCAGGATAGATCCAGGTTCAGTCCAGGTCAAGTCAAGTCCAAGTTGACCTGACCCGTGGAGAAGAAGCCCAGAAGCAAAGCCCGCAGGGAATCGCTGACATCAGCAGATCGTACGGTCAAAGTCAGTTTGACCAAGTCAAAGGCTGAAATTGTTTTCGCGATATCTTGACGATCCGGAGTCCGATCGGAGATCCGTTTGAACCTACGGACTCGTTGCGAGCAGATCTGCGCTGTTGTGGAAGAAGATTGGCTATTCAACAGTCAACGAAAGAGATTGACTGATCGGAGCGCAGAAACTTATTTCTGCGATATCTTAGCCGTCTAGAGTCGGATTTCAGATCCGTTTCTCCCAGCGTGCTCGTGGTGACCAGATCTACACAAGTATAGTGAAAGATTCGCAGAATGACTATGAAGTTTGACATTGAGAAATTTGATGGTAATAATGACTTCGGTCTTTGGCGTCTGAAGATGCATGCTTTGTTGGTCCAGAATGGGTTGCATAAAGCTTTGAGGGGAAAGAATGCTCTATCTGAAAAATTTTCAGATGAAGAGAAGGATGAGTTGCTAGAAAAGGCGTATGGTCAGATTCTGCTGTTCTTGAGTGATGGTGTACTGCGAAAGGTTGTTCAGGAAAAAACTGTTGCTGGCATTTGGCAAAAGTTGGATAACTTGTACATCACGAAATCTCTCACGAATCGCTTGTATCTGAAGAAGCGGTTGTTCTCGTTACAAATGCAGGAAGGTACGTCTGTTTCAACTCACCTTGTTTCTTTCACAAAAGCTATTATGGATCTAGAAAATATCAATGTTGAAATTGATGATGAGGACCAAGCTATTATGTTGCTGTGCTCGTTACCACCCTCATATGAGAACTTTGTTGATACCATGATGTATGGTAGAGAAACTCTTTCTAAGGAAGATGTTGAGTCAGCCTTGAACTCCAAAGAGTTGAAGAAAAAGGTTGCAGCTAACAATGATAGTTCGGGTGAAGGTTTGGTAGTACGAGGAAGAACAAAAGACTCCAGTAATAAGGGCAAACATAGGTCCAACAGAAAAAACATTCAATGTTATTATTGCCATAAGAAAGGGCACATCAGAAAAAACTGTCCCGAAAGGCAGAGGAAAGGGAAAGAAATAATAGAAGATTCGTCATCTGATGATGATTCAGTCAGTGTTGCAGATGGAAGATCAGATTATATTTCCGATAATGCACTTTCTGTGATTGAAAATGGTATTCATCCTAAGGATGAATGGATTCTTGATTTGGGTTGTTCTTACCATATGTGTCCCAATAGGGACTGGTTTACCACTTATAGAGATATCAACGGTGGTAGTGTTTTGATGGGCAACAATGTTGCATGTAAGACGGTTGGAATTGGAACAGTTAAAATCAAAATGTATGATGGAATCGTCAGAACGTTGGCAGAAGTTCGGCATGTTCCTGATTTGAAAAAGAATCTTATTTCTCTTGGTGCCTTGGACTCCGATGGTTGTAAGTTCTCAGCTGAAGGTGGAGTCATGAAGGTTGTGAAGGGTGCTCTGGTTCTTATGAGAGGCAATAGAGTTGGAAACTTATATGTTTTGTATGGAAATACAGTTACGGGTGGAGCTGTAGTGTCTTCCTTAGATGACCATGAATATGTCTCAACACGCTTATGGCACTTGCGCTTGGGTCACATGAGTGAGAAGGGATTGACAATACTGAGCAATCGGAATTGCTATGTGGCACGAAGACAGGCAAGTTGGATTTATGTGAGAGATGCGTCTTCGGGAAGCATCGAAAGGTCAGTTTCAAGACAGGTATTCATCGCACGAAAGGTATCCTTGATTATGTTCATTCAGATGTATGGGGGCCTTCTAAGGTTTACTCCAAGGGCGGGTCCCGGTTTATGCTGACTTTTATTGATGATTATTCAAGGAAAGTTTGGGTTTATACTCTGAAGACGAAGGATCAGACCTTTGTTACATTCAAACGATGGAAAGAAATGGTTGAGAAACAGACTGGCAGAAAGGTGAAGAAGTTGAAGACAGGTAATGGCAAGGAGTACAGATCGACAGAGTTTGAGAACTATTGCACGGATCATAGCATAGTTCGGCATTACACCACTACAGAAACTCCGCAGCAGAATGGAGTTGCAAAGAGGATGAACAGAACGATCTTGGAAAGAGCTCGTTGTATGTTGTTTACTGCAGGATTATTCAAGGACTTTTGGGCTGAGGCAGTAAATGCTGCAGGCTACTTGATAAATAGGTCTCCACACACAAAGATTGGTTGCAAAACACCGGAAGAAATGTGGTCAGGTAATCCAGCTGATTATTCTAACTTGAGGATCTTCGGTTGTCCGGCTTATGCTCGCGTGAAAACCGATAAGTTAGAACCAAGGGCTGTCAAGTGCATCTTGGTGGGGTATACTTCTGGGGTGAAAGGATACAGGTTGTGGTGTACTGATCAAGATTCACCCAGATTTATCATCAGCAGGGATGTTACATTTCATGAGGATGCTTTACTCGAATCGAGAAAGCAGGTGGAGAGGACAGAAGTAGGTAGCAGCAGTGACACCGTTCAGGTGGAGTCCGACATCCTAGTGAGGAAGGAGAGTGCATCCGACTCCTCCCGAGATACAGGGGATCGTCAGACTGTGCAGCAGATGCAGCAGACAAAGCCGCAGATGCCGCAGACGGGTAGACCGCCGAGAGAAAGGAAACCGCCGGTTAGATACTGTTTCGAGGATATGACGACGTACGCGTCGACATCAGACAGTGGCCGTGATGATATGGTTGCATACGCATTGACGACTGAGTCTCTTGAATTAATGGAAGGGCTGGAAAGTAGTCAACAGGCAGCAACTATGACTGAAGAGATGGAGTCTCTTAATGAGGAAAATCAGGGCATCGGATGCAAGCGGTTCTACGAGGAAGATGAAGGAGCTTCCAGTGCAGGTAGAGTGCAGTTTAAAGTTCCTGATCATGTATGCAGTTTAAAGAAATCATTGTACGGGTTGAAGCAAGCTTCTGGACAATGGTACAAGCGATTTGATGCACTCATGAAGGAATGGTTTAAATTCAAGTTCAAGCATTGCTTGGACTTGATTGGTGTGCTCAGTACCTAAGTGCCCTAAGGGGCAGGTGGAGACGGTGAGACGTGTTTAGTGCGTGAGGATCAGCTTCAATGTTCGCCAAGGTGGAGATTTGTTAGGTTGTATGGCTCAATTGAAGTAATAAATCTGGTTAACCGGGCCCCTGTATTGCCCATGTTCTACTGTGATTAGAAGTAGGTCTATTATCATAGGTATACTGTGATTAGAAGTAGTGTTTGGGTGTAACTGGGTATTGGGCTGATATTATAAATAGAGACTTAGGGTCTCTATGATGTACAACCCTCTTCTGATTGCATAATGAATTCTCCCGTCTTCCCCGTGGACGTAGGCCAAAAGCCGAACCACGTAAATCTCCGTGTTCTTGTGTGTGCTTGATCTCTTTCCATAGGCCCTAGATCACAACATCAGGCACTGCAGTTTGAGGAGAGAAAATCATTCTTTGGTGCAACTCATTACTAGACATGATTTCAGCTGAGCGGTCCAGGCCTCACTATTGATAGGCTCACCTTAAGCTACTGATGCAATCCAGTCTTGATTCACACTGGATTCTAATCTGAATATCTCTTGAGAACTTCATAGAATCCTATTTTTGGAACCTAAATCCAGCATCAAAGGTAAAGTTGGGGTTCAGCTTTCAACCCAAAGACCAGAATCGAATCTCTGTAGGATTTGATCCAAAAGGCGGTCTCATGGCTGGATTCAAGTTAAAATAGTGGATGAATGTCTGTATGGTTAGGCTGCTGGAGGATCCCAAGTCCCAACCCCCAACCTGGGCCCTTGTATTTTGACATGTATGGAACAAATTAAAAGTATTATTAAAAAATGAATACTTATATATGTGTTTCTATCTGGATTGGATCCCATGGTTTCTCAAATATTCAGTCACCCTTTGAAATTATTCTTGGCCACATGAATGGAAGCTATTAAGTGATATAAACTAAGCCCCACCAAAAGTGGAAATGAAATAAGCAAAGGGTTGTGACAGCATCAGCGCACTGGAAGTGTAAGAGACTTGCTGGGTAGGGGTGTCAATTGGGTGGAGTCTGATTGGCATGGCAGGTTTTTCATTTTGATGCCACTTGTATCCAACCTATTGAATAAACAGGTCAGATATATACCCAACCTGCATCCAACATGGGTCACCAACTCATCTACAATAAATAGATTATTTCGTTTTGTTTCTTAATTGTTAATGATCAACCCCGGATGACTGTCCCTACCTTACTGCTTGCTAGACAAGTCCCATGTGCTTGATGCCTTGATGTTACGTCTCTATAAATGCCACAGCTGTGATTTCTAGCTTACAGCAATTGGGACCGCGGCCAGGGCCCATCATTGAATTATTTGGGTCTCAAAAAGGTGGTTCAAATGTACGCTTCATAGCCGGGCATGTTTGGCACTTTACTGGTAAAGTTAAAGTGAAGTGAAGCCTTCATTATGCAGACTAGAAAAGACAAGGAGTCATAATAAAAGTAAATAAATTCAAAATTTCTTCCTTCTTTTGAAAAAAAATAAAAAAAACAATCTCTTTTTTCTATTAAATGACAAAAAAATCACCTCTTTTTACACAAAAAGTTAAAAGATTTCCTATCAAACAACTAAAATCAAATGATCATCACA
The DNA here is from genome assembly GCA_029852735.1 of Persea americana. Taxonomy (NCBI): domain Eukaryota; kingdom Viridiplantae; phylum Streptophyta; class Magnoliopsida; order Laurales; family Lauraceae; genus Persea; species Persea americana. Next base: position 93,402,482 of record CM056811.1, on the reverse strand, counting down.
ACTCTCTATATTTTATTCTCTTTTGATTTTATACTTTACTTTACTTCAATTCACTGTGCATCCCAACAAGATATGTTGTGATTGAACATTTTTTTATTCCAATGTTTTTGCTTCAATTGGACAACCACTTTAATCCTCAGCTGGGTGGTTCCCAGGCTTTGTCACATCAGATTCCAATCTATTCCATTATTGGTAGACAAGGAACTCTCAAACTGACGTATGCTGTGTTAAAAGGTTAAAAGAAAAAAAAAAAAAAAAGATTCGGCCCTTTTTCTTTTGTGGAATGTCCTTCAAGAATTTACCATGTTCAGGAATTCTTAAATATGATGTGACATGCTATCTCCTATAATTTTTGAATATTATATTTCTTCATTAGCATTTCTAGATTCCAGCAATATGAAAGGTCTCTTATGACCTTTGAGAATCTAGGAATTCCACTCCCTTTGTATTTTGGTGAAATTTCTATATGCTCGTGCTCAAAGGAGCATGCAGGAATTCCACTATTTTTGGGAATTCAAGAATTCCTCATATAAAAATTCCTAGAATTCCAGCAAAAAAAAAGATCCTAAATCTATATTGTGTAGAATGGAGTTTAGTGGTGTGCGTGTGTTAAAGGTAAAAGAAAAGGATTCTATATTGTGTATTATTTTTTGTGTATGAGTTGGCAAATATGGCATTTGAGCTGATGATATTCATTTTTTACCAAATTCTATATAAATATATATATATATATATAAAAGTGCATTATTGTCATCTTCTCTTCTTTTATTAAACAGTAACACTAGAAAATTAATGGCATATGCTTGGAGACAACCTTTTTCTCCTCTAATATTTTATTCTTTTACAGCGGTCCATTTTGTACTGTCGAGTGAAAGCTTTTAAGAAATTTGTGTTGGAAGGTTGTCTTTCTCATCTATTGTAAGGTACCAATCAATTATCATGATCTTCAAGAACGACCTCTTACTCTAGCGGTAAGAGGTGCGCAGACACCTTTCCTCATCTAAAGTTGTGCTATCTCATCAGAGGTCAACTCCCCTCGCGAGATGGTTTCCCCACCTCAAATGCCGATGCTTCCAACGAAGTAGAAAGCTCAAATACCCATCGTACGTAGCGTAGCTTCTAAACACATTGCCTTAATAAATTTGAGAACGAACAAACATTGCTTAATGCAGAATGCATATTCTAGACTGAGATTGGCTGTCTTTGTCATTTGAACCATGAACAAAAGTTTCCAGCGTAGGAACCAAAACCAACCCATCTACGTAGCCACATAGCTCATTTTTACACAAAACTGAAATATTCTAGTTCCGCTTAGACATAATTCTTTCTCATCAACGTGAAGTAGATTAAGTTTTATTTTTATTTTTTGTAAAGAAAGTTTTATTTTTATTTTTTGTGAAGCCTAGGTTAGACTAATGATTAGGAGTGACACTTTGAATTTGAAGAACACTGTGCCAACACCACTCAAGCATAAGTATATTGGCCCAGAAAATTAAGTTATTAATGTTCTAGAGATACTTTTTTTTCACAAGTCATGGTCCACGTAAGAGCAGTGCGGATTTTCAATCTCCTCCTTTCCAAAAGAGAACCCCCTGAACTAAAGATGGGGTACTAAGGGCCTGTTTGGAATCGTTCTCATATTGTTTTCAATTTTGTGCTTGGATTAGGTTGTGCTGAGATCAGGTTATGCTGAGTCTATACTCTGCAGAACTTGTTTGGGCACATTATATTAAATTACTCTACTAAAAATATGCTGTACGGAACTTATTTGGTAACATTATAAAAGTTTTGCTCCCAGAATAAACATGGGATTTACAAAGTGGGACCCCACCTTTTATTGTTTGCAATACTATTATTATCATATATAGGACCCACCTGTAGAAGTTACAACGTAGTACCCGCCTTTAAAAGTTAGAATATGGAACCCATATCCATTGGATTTATAATGTGGGCCCACCTTTTTAGGAATTATAATGTGAGCTAACTTTTTGTAAATGTAAATATGAGATCCAATTTTAGAAATTAGAATATGGGCTCACATTCATAGGATTTACAATGTGGGTCCACCTTTTGTAAACGATACCATGTGACCCATATTTATGAATTAAAAAGTGGAGCCACATTTTTTTGTAATTATAGACACGGGGTCCACCTTTAGAAATTAGAATGTAGTGCCCACCTTTAAAAATTAGAACATGGGGTTAGCACATTTATAAAATATACAATGTAGGCCCGCCTTTATAGAAAATATAATGTAAGGCCATACTTTTTGTTAATTGTGAACACGGGACCTTTAAAAAATTGCAAAGTAATGCCCATATTTAGAAATCCGAACATGGGGTCATCATTAAAATGTGGGCCATACTTTTTGTTAATCGGGAACACGGGACTCACCTTTAAAAAATTACAATGTGGTACCCACATTTAGAAATCCGAACATGGAGCCACCATTAAAATGTGATTGTAGACACGGGACCCACCTAGAGAAATTACAATGTGATGCCTTCCTTTATAAACGATTTATAATTTGGACCCACCATTATAGAATTATAATATGGGCCCACCTTTTATGATTGTGACCACGTGACCCACCTCTAGGGATTATAAAGTGGGGCCACCTCCTTTGAGATCGTGAATGTGGAGCCTATATTTAGGATAAGTGGGAGGATTTAGAATCTGCAAATGATATTTTTTAAAAAGCAATAGATAAGAAAAAAACGTTTGTACCAACAAGTTGTTTCTTAAAAAATATATATATTTGTTCCAGCTTTCTTATACCGGCGGGCTAAGATTTTAAAATTCATTCCCAAGAGAACAAAATTCATAACCATCATTTATTCGTACCAATTATATTTCTACACCCTTATCCAATAGATGCCAAAAGCACCCTAAAAAGCCTATCCTAGGAGATTTTCTCTCTTATGGAGATAGGTGGCATCTTAATAGTCTGCTCATACTAGAACTACCCAAGACATGAAAGGGTGGCACGTGGGGAATGGTTAACCAATTGCGCCTACCCAAAAAAGTAACAGGCTTAGGTTTCAATTCAGTGGAGTTCTCTGTCTGATCTAATATGGCTGGAAACGGATCCCTGTTTGGACCGAACAGGAAATTCTGTTCCGGCCAATTATGGGCTGCCACATGGGAGAGAGATGGCAAATCAATTAACATCCCATCTCTTCAATGAATAAAAAGAAATTTCTCCCCATATGGCACCCCTGATTAATCCAAGTAGGGTGTCTTGTTTGGTCCAAACGGGGATGATATTGCTTTGTCCACCGGCATTGATCAACCACAATGCCTGCAGTGGCAGTGGACCACAAACGCAGAAAATGAATTATAAAAGAGACTTTTGACTTGACACATCGATCATCATGCCAACTGCCAACCAACATTAAATAAATAATCATGCTCTGAGCTAAAGGTCTCAGGACCAGATAGGGAAAATGTTTTCTTACGGGCAGACCAGATAGGGACCACTTTATTCAAGGAGGATCCAGAAGAAGATCAGTTTCACCAAATCGTTCCAACGTTTTGATTTAACAGCTTTAAAGTTGGTAGCTTCTTAATTATAGATTTTCTTCATATTCAATTCAATGGTGGGTAAGATTCAATGAGTTGAAAAGAGTATCAAATGGGCAGCACCGAAGAAAGGTGGCCCAAGTGGGCCCCACAATATACTGTAGTCACTCGTAGGAGAACATTTTCCAGCCAAATATTATATAGCTATAGCTATTAGAGGTCTCAATGGTCTAGATCATCAAACTATGTAACCATGGTAACTCATTCTTAAATTCAAGCTACCAAGATAAGAGCAAAGGAAAGGGGTTTCTTTTCCTCCAAAAAAGGGTCCTTATACTTGTGCAAAATCATAAAAAAATCTCCTATATTTTGTGTTTTTACTAAAATTCTCTAAGTCAACAATATATGGACCTTGTCATTTGGTGTTGCTTAATAAGTTCCCTTTTTTTACCAAGAAAAAGAAAAGAAAAAAGGAAGAAGTTCAGCTTACCATCTTAAATACAGTTATATGGATAAAACTTATCACCATCATCAGGGGCGGAACTAGGGGGGCCTGCAGGGGCCATGGCCCCCCCAAAGATCCGAGAATCTCCAAGTGGAGATATCCTCTGGCCCCCTTCTTTAGATTTGTGATTTCCTAATATTCGCTGTGAATCATGTGATCCTCATCCCACAATCTCGGTTTTGATTTTGCAAAGAAATAAAGAAAAAAATGAAGGAAGAAAAGGAAGGAAAACACATGATTTCCTAATATTCGTTGTGATCCTCATCCCTCAATCTCGGTTCTGATTGTGCAAAGAAATAAAGCAAAAAAGGAAGGAAGGAAAACACTGGAGGAAGAGGGGGATTTTCTTCATCTCTTCCCTGTTATGCGACCAAAATCCGCGCTGGCCCTCCCTCCCAACAGCACTCACGCCCGGCATAGCATCTCCTCCAAGCAAAAAGTACCTGCAACTGTTCTGCAACTACAATCACCATCGCCCATCGGAAGCTGCCTCTTCATCTCCTCTCCCCAACATGCATCTCATCACCATCCCCTATTCGCCTCGGTACCACTCCCCATTCCCCAGCCTGCCATCTTGTTTTCAAGTTTCAATGTCTACATTACTGGTGATGTTTGTGCTTTGACTTTTTACATTATATTTATTTCTTTATTTATTGATGTGTCGTATAAATCACATGATTGGAAATATGTGCTGTGTGTTTCCTTTAGGGTGTTGTTATTTACACCCACTCTATATATAGGTATAGGTATCTTTCTTGAGTCATGTCATAGGTCCAACACATCTATATGCGGTTTTAGCAATGAGTTGACATCTGTGCATTGTGTTTTCAATGTTAACAATTATTGGTGACTTTTGTATTTTGACTTTTACATTATATTTATTTATTTATTTATTGATGTGTCATATAAATCAGACGATTGGAAATATGTGCATTGTCTTTTCTTTATTTCATAGTAATGAGTTGAATTTTATTTATTTTTTTATTTACTGCACTTAATAATAATTTTATAATTTTTATATGATTTTAATTTTTGATTTTTTTATAGGAGTCCCGACCATGGTTAAATCATCAACGATTGATTCATTTTTTAAGAGGAAAAACGCTCAAAATTTAGAGGATGGCACAATATCGCCCTCTAGTACCATTGATTTATCTCATGAACCACAAAGTTCGCGCCCTTCAAAATCTCCAAGAGTTGAATTTTTAGAAATTGATATTGCTTCTTTAGAGCGTGATCCAGGATTGTGCCGTCAAATTTGGGAATATCATGTTGATCAAAAAGATAAAATCAGGTGCTTGCATTAAAGCTGGGCCTTATCAACATATTCTTTCTGTTTATCCACTTTCTGGATCGGAAAAGCATCCACGGCGATTTCAATCTTCTTGGTTTAGAATATTTCCTTCTTGGTTAAAGTATTCTCCTGTGAAAGATGCAGCATTTTGTCTCCCATGCTTTCTCTTTAATAAAAAAGGCAATTGGGCGTTTTGGAGCAAGTGCGTTTACTGTTGAAGGATTTCGTAACTGGAAGAAAGTAAATGATGGAAAGAAGTTTCTTAAATCATATGGGAAAAGATCCAAACTCACCACATAATGCATTTGAACAATCTTGTAGAGATTTGATGAATCAATTGCAACATATCAAGAAGGCACTTCATACACAATCTTTAACCCAAATTGCAAACAACAGATTACGACTGAAGACCTTTATAGATGTTGTCTGATGGCTTACTTTTCAGGTGTGTGCTTTTAGAGGTCACAAGGGAACATGCAGACTCTAAAAACCGCGGTAATTTCATTGAAATGATTAAAATTCTGGCATCATATAATGAAAAAGTTGCGGATGTTGTGTTAGAGAAAGCCCCTGGAAATGCTACATATACTTCACCTAAAATCCAAAAATAAATCTTACATATTTTTTCAGAAAAAGTTCGAAATGCAATTCGAGAGGAAATTAATGATGCGAAATTCTGTATTATTGTGGATGAAGCTCGAGATCAATCTAAGAGAGAGCAAATGGCTCTTGTTTTAAGATTTGTTGACAAAAAAAGGTTTTATACGTAAGAGATTTTTTGGTCTTGTTCGTGTTAAAAAATACAGCATCACAAACTCTAAAAAAAGAGATATCAGCGGTCCTTTCTCATTCTAATCTAAGCATTCAAAATATTCGAGGGCAAGGATATGATGGTGTAAGTAACATGAGCGGTGAATGGAATGGGTTGCAAGCTTTATTTCTGAATGATTGCCCATATGCATACTATGTTCATTGTTTAGCTCATCGTCTCCAGTTGACTTTGGTTGCGGCTTCCAGCGAAGTTATTCCTATCCACCAGTTTTTCTCAAAACTAAATTTTATCATCAATATTATTGGTGCATCTTGCAAGCGTCGGGATGAGTTACAAGCTGCTCAAGCTGCTGAACTTGAACGTATGATTGCCATTGATAAAGTTGAAACTAGTAAAGGCCTTAATCAAATTGGCACTTTGCAACGGCCGGGCGATACTCGTTGGAGTTCTCATTATAACTCTTTATGCAGCTTATTAAATATGTATAATGCAACATGTTCGGTTCTTAAGAATATCATTGATGATGGATCTACATATACTCAACGTGCGGATGCAGACTCAGCCTATGATACGATAACGTCTTTTGAGTTCGCATTTAATTTGCATCTTATGAAAGAAATATTAGGGTAACTAATGATTTGTGCCAAGCTTTACAACTCAAATCTCAAGATATTTTAAATGCTATGCACCTAGTCTCTACTACAAAAGCGATCATTCAAGAAATGAGGGAGAGCGGCTGAAATAAATTACTTGATAAAGTATTGTTGTTCTGCAAAGAACATGACATACATATTCCTGATATGGATGCTCGATATACTGCAGGTAGAGGTCGAGTTCACCATCAACAATATCCAATTACAATAGAGCATCATTATCGAGTGGATGTTTTTACTGCTGTAGTGGACTCTCAATTACAAGAGTTAAATAGAAAGTTTAATGAGTGTACTATGCAGCTTCTCATTCTTAGTTCTGCCTTGGATCCCAGGAATGGTTACATGTCATTCAAGATTGATGATCATTGTATTCTTGTGAATCAATTTTATCCTCAGGATTTTAATGATCAAGAAAAAATTCATTTGAAGTTCCAGCTACAACATTATGAGTGTGATGTACCTCACCATCCATATTTGAAGGAAATGAAGACCACAGCTGAACTTTGTAATGGATTAGTAGAAACAGGAAAGTCAGATATCTATCCTCTCATACATCGATTGATATGTCTTATATTAACTCTTATAGTTTCAACATCAACCACAGAACGTGCATTCTCAGCCATGAAGATTGTTAAAACTGCACTTCGCAACAGAATGGAAGATGAGTTTCTCACGGATTATTTAATTGTATATATTGAAAAAGAGGTAGCAGAGAAATTCAGTATTGAAACAATAATTGATGATTTCAACTCAATAAAAGAACGTCGAGCACAACTTCAATAATTTGATTATTACATATTTTATTACTAAATTTTACAATTTTATTTAAAGTTTTTTTTCTGTGGCCCCCCCCCCCCTAAACAAAATTCCTAGTTCCGCCCCTCATCATCATCATCAAAACCTTCTCCCTTAAATTAGGGGCATGAAGCCTGCTTATCCATTCCAATTGGACCATGTACTCAAAAAGCCTTTCCAAGCTACCATTCACATGCTTATAATTAAAGTAATGAGCACCGATACCATACACATGGTGGGACTAGGGGGTAACAAGGCCCTGCGTCATGTGCAAAACAAAATACACTGAAAAAGTAGATCTTGAATATCTTTTGTCATTGCATTTACAATCAAAGTGAATAAATAGGAATTGTATAATTCCATTCGAAAACTCATTAAATAAGACATGTTTTCTTCATGGTACTTTAAAAATGAAAGAAAGATCTGAAAAGATGGTCTACTAGTTATTATAATCTGCTCACAAGATATACTCAATTATTAGTTGTTAATGATGACGAATGATTCACATCGACGAGGAGGACATTGCATGGTTTGTTGAAGTGGATGATATTCTATAATATAAATGTTAGGCTGCAGGTGATAGGAGCACAAACTTGGATGAAGACATCCGGCTCGGAGAAAAAGTGTTGATGGTTTTATCGCTGTTGGTTTGATGATTAATTAATTAGTGTGGCCTTTTCATCAAAATTGTATAACTGGTACTTACAAATGAAATGTGTAAAACCAGTGGACTTATTGCTCTATCGGTAAGGCCTTGAGGTTCCATCATATAAAGAAGAGAAAGTAGTGCAGCTTCTTAATTGGCCATATATTAGTGCCTTTTGCTATTTCTTCTAGTTCAATTGTCAATTTATTGCCTCTATCAAATTATTATTGCGGATTTGAATTCATACAACCAATTATGCTTCCTGGAGTCTGTTTGGGTCATTCACTTGTAAAGTAAATTCAAACACAACCGTGTTTGGATATACGGCGAATTGTAGTAAGGTGGAGTAAAACATCTATTCTCCAGAGAAGACAAGCAAAAATGGGGGTTTTATCAGAAGTATAAAATTTTAAAATTTTATCCTTCTTTTTTTTAAAAAAATAAAAAATTAACCTTATTTCTCCCGTAAAAGACAAAAGAAAACTTCTCTTTACACCAAAAGTCAAAAAAATTCTCAATCAAGCAACTAAAAATAAAAGACCAACATAATCACTTATATTTTATTCTTTCTTAATTTAATATTTTACCTCACTTTACTTCAATTCACCGTACATCCAAACACACAGAGAAAACACATAATAGAAGAAGAAGAAGATGAAGAAGAGGGAATGTAATATAGTAATTATAATAATGACGAGCCGGGGAGCCTTTAAGTAAATAAGACAAAGGTTTCCAAAAATTTTGGCTGACCTTGGCCACCGTAGCCCTCTCATTCACCCAATGTGCACCGCACGAATCTAGTTCCTGTACCAAACGCAAACTGATTAACCATGGAAAGGCTTACAATCAACTTCACAATATGTAAATCATGTGATTTGACACTTAATTCTGATCACAAAATTTTATTTTTTTTAAAACAAATCGACAGTGATTCCAATTTAAGCACCGGCCTTTAATTTTTTTTTTTATGTGATTTGCAGTTTGGTCAAATTTTCTCCAATGAGGCATATAACTTTTACGTTGTCCATCTCATATTTTCAACTTAGATGCATGTCTATCAATGAAAAAAGAGTAAATTATCTTAGTCCTTATAATAGCCTTAAAATCTGACCGTGCCTTTACCAAGGATTTCTTGACATTCAATCAGATAAGCAATCGTTCAATAAACGTAAAATTAGACCCAAGTTTTTTTCTATTTTTAGTAAGCGCGCTTATGGGTGGTCTCACAGCCAGTTTGGATGTTGGTGGTCAGCTCCTCTCTTTTCCTTTTCTTTATAGAGAATAGGTAAGTGATATTGGAGCTATCTCTTATTGTTTTGTTCTTTCTAATCTATTTTTGTAAATACAAACTCTTAACTTAAAATATATATATATGAAAAATATTCAATTGAGAATTAGGTCTCATCTATTATATGAGAACTTTTTTGCGGGGCCCAACTAGCAACACATTCAAACCTATCAACCAATAAGGAACCCCCTAATGGTTACTAATCCCAATGATTGGCACACATCCGAATGTATTGAACCGTTGGATCGATAGTTGAATATTTTTTTTGAATATAAAGCTATTAAACTTGTGGGCCACTGATGAAGGAGGTTAGAGACATAGGTTTGGGGTCAAACTTAATATTTGAGGTGGTCTCATATAGATCTTTCCATCCCCCCTAGTATCATCCCCAAATGGGGCCCACAATTGAGCCCCACCAAAAATTTCTTACATAATATGTGGGAACAATTCCAACCTGAATATTACCCTATATATATATATATATATATGTATGTATATACCCGAGTGGCCTGCCTGATTAAACCGGGAACAATTTCCTTGCTTATCGGCATATGTGGTCCACCCTGTTCAATTTGTGGGGCTGGAAGGCCTACCCACTTTCCTAGGATCTACTACCGCAACTCTGAGGTGCTATAAAAAAAACAAGAAAAAAAATGGGTCCGGTGCACGGAGGAAAGCTTGATTCGGTCCTAAAAGCGACTTGTCAATTCCACCACGACTATAAATAAATAAAAAAAAATCCACTAAATTAGTGGGTTCCACTTCCCACCTGCACTCACATATTTTTACTTTCTCCTCTGAACTCACATCCCACTAGAGTGCTCTCCGCAGAGAGAGACTGGAGTACGAGACACTGGAAACGGCAACACGTACATACTCCCAAAAAACAGCAGGTAAGTGAATCGAAGCAGGACGACGCCTGTGAACACCACACCCCACCCCAGCCAACTCCCCCGCTCTCTGTCCCGCTTTTAATTTTATGCAGCCGTTTCCAATTACAAACGTGCCGTCACGTGCCAGCCACACTTGTTACCTGCATGAACGGACCGTACAAATCCCCGAGATCTCAGTCCAATCCCCTATATATACGACACGATCCTCTCATCCACTTCCCCTCCTTGTAATGATTCGTACGTCGAGAGATGTTTGCGCGATCGCTTCTCCATCTCTCCCCTCCTCGTCCTCCGCTTCTTCTTCTATCCACCCTTGATCATTCTTCTTCTTCTTCTTCTTCTTCTCATGTTATCAGTTTCGATCAGGTGAAGATCAAGGGTTTCGGCTTCGGACTTTCCGATTTGAGGAGGTTGAAGCTGTCATCGTCGATTCGTTTGAAGGCGATGGAGGATTCGGGAAGGAGTGTCATTCGACCCAAGGGATCGGGTTCGGAAGATCCGGATGAGATCTCTGGTTTGTGTTTCTTTTTCTTCTGTCATTTCGATTTCATCATCCCTCTGTTTGTTGGAGATTTGCAAATGTGTCTGTTGATTTTGATGGATTTGGGGAAATGAATGGGATTGGAGATTGTATGCGTAGTTTTGCTTACATTACATTTTTAGAGGAATTATGTTCAATGATGTGATATTGGGCTTAGGTTCTTGATTATGGATGATGCCGAACCTATTTAAGCTGATTTTTCGATTACAAGATTCTTGAATCTTGGTAGGATCCACTAGCCCTAGGTTGTAGATGAAAAGATGCAACATAAAAGAATCAAAATCTGGCTGCTTTTACATTTCTAGTCTTATGGACAAAGGTGAAAATAACAATGGAGGCAGTAAAAATTGAAACAGACTCAAGTCTTGTCCTCCGATCATGCGATTGGCTTGGATTTTAGGGTTTTGCAGTATCATTCTTTCTAGGTTACCCAAGATTTATGGGAAATATCACTTCCGATGGTCGTTATTGATTTATTTATTTTAATGATGTTGGTGTTGGTGGCGGCTTTGGTGATAATTATGATTACATTGAGCTATTTTTGTCTGACTCATAATCAACTACTCATCAACATTAGACAGGGATAGCGGATCACCAAATATCAAATCTTTCATAGATTCATTTGTCTACTTGGCGGAAAAAGTCAGCCTTGGTCTCGCTAGCCTGTCGTGGGCAAATTTGTTCTTCTTGCATAAGTAGAAGTGGGGCCAGTGGGATGACTCCTGTATAAACCAAAAGGTGAAAATTATAGCCCTCCATTATTTGGTCGTGCCCCATTGCAATGTCTCTTGAAATAACTAGGATTTGAAGATTTAAGCAATTCATTATTTGGTCCTATTCCTAGGTAATGTGGTGTATTTCTTTCTTAATGTCAGTTAGCAAGAGGTCAATGAAGGGTCAGGATTGACTGTCTGACCATGGGGTGGCCTATCTGACTGTCTTGGTTACTTGACCATGAGCCCTACTTTTACATGCTCAAGGAATGGCCCGGAATCATATTTATCTAATTTTTAACTGAAATGGTGTAAATATTAGGAGGAAATAAAGTATGTAAGTAGCAAAAGTGCCTGCCTATGTTTTCCTTGTTTGGCCTCTTTATCGTGAGATCTTGAACAGTCCGGAAAAAAAAAAAAAAACCAAAACAAAAGGATCATATTGTTTTTTTTTTTTTTTTTTTTTTAACGCTGATGTGAAAATTAGTAATTTATCTCTCATTGCATACATGTGGGACACATTTCTAGGCCCCTTTTCAGCTCAGCCCTTCCCATAGATATGCCATTTGCCCCAATCCCCCACAAATCCAATGATCCTAGGTTCCAATTTTATGTTTTAAGGTGTAAAACCGGACAGTATGTAAAATTACTAACAAATATCCGAACTTAATCTCAATGGGAAACACTCCTCTGATGTGTGGCTAGTATCATCTAATTATGCTATTACTATGATTTGGTCTATCCATAGTAGGGCCTAACTGACAAACACTCTGATCCTGCACATGCCTCCCACATCTGCAGAAAGAAATCTTGATTACAAATAGAACAAGTTCTTAAATGTTGTTAGAGACATGGAGAATGAGAAAGATATCAGCACCTTTCCTTTGTTCTAATGCTTGTCAAGTGAATTTTATAGACTATGATTTGCCTCATCTAAGTAGATATACCATATATCATTCAAACAAATGAAAAGGGAAGGTACATCTACCATAGATGTTCTTTAGGTTGGATTTTGTGTCGAGTAGCAATAATGGCTACCACCTCATTAATGGGATTAGGAATATCCTTACCTACAGACTTATAAGAAAAGGTGCCAAAAAATGTGTTTACCTCCCCCACCACCACACACACACACACACACACACACACACACGTACGTACACACACGTGCAAACACCGCCACACACACGTACGTACACACACGTGCAAACACAAATTTTCAGTTAAGGCCAGCTCATCCTTAAGCTTGACCTTGAACAGCCTGGTGTGTGGGGGCATGCTTGGCCCACCCCTTTGTTTAATTTAAGTCTTTGTAATTAGTATGGGCATTTGTTTTTCACATTGGTTTCACAATAATAACACCAAGTGTTCCAACTCATTAGCACCTGTTCTAGCTTTTTGTTTATGTAAAAAATATGACGGTGAACATTTAATTGTAAAATCCATATATCTTAAGCATCCATTTCTGTTATTTAAACCCTGATGGGTTTTGATCTTCTTTTTGGCTAGGGACAAATGGTGTTGTGATTTCTACTGTTGGAAAAGCAACAAACATTGTTTGGCAAGAATGTTCAGTTGGAAAACCTGAGAGGCAAAAATTACTTAAGCAAAAAGGATGTGTCATATGGATTACGGGTCTCAGCGGTTCAGGTTTGTTTATGGAAATCTCATCTCCACTATACTGATATGATACAAAATCTACTTTCCAGTATGTGACACCTCATGTACTGCATATGACTAGGTAATGCTTCTTTTTTAATGATAACACTTTCTTGCAATTTAGTGCTTTCTGTATCCCAATAGTCTGCAGAGGATGTAATGTTTCTCGGATTGGTGGCTTTCAACAGAAATGTTTCCAATGTCTAAGGAACTTATATTGGCAGACTCATCTTCCGTTTTTTTTTTTTTAATAATGGCAATATGATAAACCCACAACTTGAAGGTTGCAATAGTGCACACCTTCCACTGTCGCTTGCTGAAGGATGAGCTTGCCGACTTCTTATTGCCAGGGAATTATGAAGTATGGAGAGCTTTGTTTCATCACTTTCATGAGTATATAAGCACTGACTTAATGCCAGTACTTTGTTTAATTTCTTGAATTGTCCAATTTTTTATTGATATTTTTGACACCCGCATGCTTCCTTTGTCTTGTTTCTAAAATTTTCTGATTTTTGTATTGATGCCTTTGACCCAATTGATTTTATTTTATCAAGGTAATATATGGACTTTAGTGTTGATCACCGGTTGCCTTAGGTTAATGTCTAGATTTGATTGATTGAATTTAGGGTATTTCACTCAGGAAACATTACATGATAGGTAATAAAACTGTGAGGTGGTCATCATTTTTTCTTTAACCATGGTGATGAGGGTTTTAGTCATAGAAGTCAGGGCTCTTGTTCATGACTACTAATTTCTATCATGGTTGCTAAATGGCATAAGTAGTTAGATATACAATTGGGAATAAGAAACAACCTAGTACCTTATTATGATAAATTTTGCTACTTAGAAGCTATCATAGAACCAAAAGGTCAGTTTGAGTCAAATGAAATTAGCAGGAATGGATTGGTACAATGTGGGCTAAGTTGAGACAAGCTAGTGGAGTGTTGTGCAATTATCAAGTTCCACTCAGATTTTGAAGAGTCATTTCATAAGATGATAGTTTGGTGGGTAGACACATTCAGGCAATGAAGAAATGTGAAGAAGCTAATGTTCATGTGGTCGAGATGCACATGCGTGGAGTTTGAAGAAATGTTACACTAAGAAATGGCTACATCAAAAGCAATGCAAGGATAACTACAATTGATGATAAAATCAAAGAATATCATTTAAGAAGGTTTAGGCATGTTCACGGAAATCCAGAAACTACCCTATAATGCGAATCAAAATGGTATTAAAGGAGGTGCTAGGAGAAGACGGAGGCTGATGCAGCCAGAGTGTGGTGTAGAAAGATCCACCCAATCATAAGTACATTCAAGAGAAGCTTAGCACAAATACTTCTAGGCTTTCAGTCCGAAGAGATGAGAAAATATGAATGTTATTGAAGCTGATCTTTAGAATACACATGAGAGGTCATTAGATAGGCCCCTTGGACATCCAAAAATTTCCTGTTGGACATGGATTTCCTTCCCTTCTTAAGAAGGATGGAAAGAGTAAAATAAGAAATATACCTAAGGGCTAGTTTGGCACTTTACTAATACAATCAAAGTAAGGAAATAGTGAAATACTATAGGAAATTGGATTTATTGCTCAATTAGGAGGCTTGGTCGCTTGGGCACCTCCTAGGAAATCGTAGGAACTGGGCTTGGGCTCCTTTTTTTACACAGTTGGGCCTGTTAGGCAATTGTGGGACTAGGCAATTGTGGGACCTGAGCTTGGTCGTTGCCTGTTGGTTATTGGGCTGGATCTAACCCATTATCTGAAGCCCATTTTGCGACAGCTCCTCTTGGGTTGCATCAATTCTACTCCACTTGGAGAGAACTCGCTCTTGAGTTACATTGATCTCCTCCTAGGTTGAAGATCCACCATTCATACTTCTGATTTTCTTCTTGATTTTCATTCTGATTGCATGGCTTGGAAACTCCACTTGATCTTTTCCTTCAACTTGAAGTACATTTGGAGGCATTGTTGCTTCTGATGGTTAGATTTTACTTGGATGTGCAATTAGACAATTGGATGTTTCGATTGTTAAATATTGCTATATCTGTGGAACAATGTGTTGACATGTGTAAGGCAATGTTTGTTTCATAAGAAGTGTCAACAGAAGAGTACAAAGATCTTGGGATTTCACCATTCAAAAAAAAGATCTTGGGATTTCTGACAATCTATAATTGGAGTGGGGGGAGATGCAGGGGGAAGGATTTTTCTTTCATTTATTTTCAAATTGTAGAAAGAATCATGTCAGAACAACCCCCTACATGAGCTTGCCCCTTTTTGAAAAAAAATGAGAACCCCAGTTATGCACCATGTCATACAACGAACACATAAGTAGCCAGACCATCTGCAAATGCTGCATGGAACAGACACCATATATCTCACGAATAAGGGGGAAAATAGGAATAGATGAACGCACTGAACTAAACTAATTTCCTCTTAGACTTTTCTTCATCTGAACCTTCCATGAAACAGCTGTTCGGCAGAAAGTGGCTGTTCTAGGTGGAGCTAGGGCTTCTCAAACAATTGAGAAGCTCGAATGAGTGAAGATAATGGACATAAAGCTCAAAAAGAACCTGGAAGATAAATCCCTACAGGCACTCCAAGTCTGTACCCTTTTTTGATCGTCAGCCTTGCAAGAAAAAAGTATCGTTGAGGATACTTGTATAATCATCTGACTTTCACTTTGACAACAAGCTGCAGAAGAACACCTACCCACTGTATTTCTATGAACACCTACTATACAGGAACCTAGAAATGACAACTTTAGGAGAGCACAACTGCCCAGACATCGGCATAGAACCTTGACTACCCTGAAAGTGAAAATGGATTCCTCCTGAAAAGTCTGACCCCATCCATTCCCTTGATGGTCAATTAGAAATGGATCCATTAATTTTATTCATTGTCTTTTCAACTAGGTCATTAATGTTCTATTGAGTAACCTTTTTTAATTTCTTGCGAATGTTAATTTAGGAATGCAAGGGCCAATATCCCCTTGGTAGGGTTAAGCCCAACCAGTCAACTCATGCTAACCTTTAACCATAAATTAATTTGTAGTTGTTTATATTTTCTTCTGGTTGGGTACAAGGGCTGGTTTGAATGGGCTGTGTTTAACTTCACAAGGGTTTTTGTTTTTTTTTTTTTTTAATCTTTTAGTGGCCTTCAGATAACTTTTGTAGAAAAAATTAGCCTTTGTTAAGGCCCAGTTACTAGTTCAATTCATCAGGGGCTTCTGATTAGTTAATGGAAAATGTAGGGACTAACTTTCAAATTTCCAGAAAAGGGACACTGATTTTGTGGTGAAGAACTGTTAATGTATTGTTCTTTATTTCTGAGCTTTTATAGGCTATTGCTGCATACGTCACATTGCTTATATTGCTGACTGCTATCTTTTATGTGAAATATTTTGTGGACTTGGGTGGTCCTTACTCTGTCCCAGTGGGTTGGCTGCTTCGCCATGGGTGTTCGTGGCCATTTCTCTGGAGACTTTGGGTGTTTTGTATTTAATCATAGCTGGTGGTTGATGGCACCGTATCTTGCTTTTCTCAGCTCAGTTGTTTGTTGTTCATACTTACAGAATACCTCTCTTATATACATTGGCTTTTGCTTCAAATTATCTCCTACCAAAAAAAAAATAAATTGGCCTGTGATGGCAAGTATGATATTAACCTTAGATTGCTTGAACCCTGTGATGGCAAGTAAGATATTGACCTATGATTGAAATCAAAAGATCATCTAGGCGAGTTAAAAAGTGTTTGTTGCATTTTGGTATGTGGACAGCCCTGCATTTTACCAATTCATGGATGGGATGGTGAGAGCATCTGATCATTAACAGATGTGATTCTATCTTGGTCTCATCAAATGTATTGTTCAGTTCAGCCAGGCGGAACTTGTACAGTTGGAGAACTGGATGGCATTACATACTTGGTCAAAACTTCTGAAAACCTCCGATCCAATTGAAGAAGTGAACCCCATTTTGGATCTTCAAAACAAGACCCACTATAATAAATTGGAACCCTCAAGCAGCTCCCAATGAATTGGTAGACATCCCAACTTGACACTGATCAGAGTTTACCTATAAAACCATCAAATTTTGTTCCCTTTAAATATATGGATACCATCATCTGATTGAATGAGCTTTAACCTGCTTCTAATCCAGAGCA
Source organism: Persea americana (assembly GCA_029852735.1). Classification (NCBI taxonomy): domain Eukaryota; kingdom Viridiplantae; phylum Streptophyta; class Magnoliopsida; order Laurales; family Lauraceae; genus Persea; species Persea americana. The sequence continues at coordinate 93,385,047 of CM056811.1, read as the reverse complement.
AGACCTTCCTATCCCCCTCCACTCAACGATTGGCTTATATTCAAGTGGGTCCCATAAATTTGGGTGCACTTTTGTGAATCAACCAATGTTGTTTTATTATACTCATAAATCCAACGATATTTTATTACTTCAGAATACACTGCTTCTTTTGACTGATAACTAACTGCACTGCTGATTTTGATTTATGATATGATTGAAGCATTGACTTGAAAGTGATTGGCAAAGAGACCCTTGAAGTTTCTTGGTCTTTTTTTATTTTTATTTTGTTTTGACGGCTACTTTGAACTATGTCCTGTGATTGTCGTTGCTTGAGTTGTAGACCTTGTATGTGTTCGTGTTTGCGTGAGAAAAATATTCTTGATTAGCAGAAAATATTGTGTTTTGATTTACTAGCAAGAAATTTGTGTTGTAGTTATCGCAATGCACCATTCAACTATCTGATTACAGATATAAAATAGCAAGAGTTACTGCTAAGGAATGCTTAGCGTGAAAAGAAACCTAGTTATTTGAATTTGATGCTAATAATGTTGATGAATCAAGATAGCATGAAATCTGTATAGATGAGTCAAAATAAAAGGGCTTGCTGGTTCCATGAGATCAAGATCAATAGATCTACTCCAATTGCTCCGGTCACATTTCTGGCTCTTCCAGAATTACAATTGTTTGCTTCTCTCATGGAACACCAAACTGATCAGCATTTTCATTCTTTATTTGGTAGCTGCAAGCATGGTTTGCCCAATAGATCTGCTGTTTCTTACTTGAACTCGCAGATATTTCCCTGCTTTGTTACCTTGAGTTCAAGCCAAATATTGCTTCTTGGTCACCAAGTGATAAATTATAGATTAAGTTAAATCCTTTTCTACATCGCCAAGGAATGATTGCATTCGATAAATTTCTTATTTTTAGCCCTCCAATCAAATTTCAGGGAAAAGCACGCTGGCTTGTGCATTGAGTCAAGGGTTGCATTGTAGAGGAAAGCTAACTTACATTCTTGATGGTGATAATGTTAGGCATGGGCTTAATCGGGATCTTAGTTTCGAGGCAGAAGATCGGGCAGAAAATATACGAAGGATTGGTTAGTGTTTCCAGAAACTCTCTTTATATTTTATGCAAGAGCCACAGAATTGTCCAGTCAAATGACTGTTTAGATTGTGGTCTCTCATCTTAACTGAATTTTATGCCCCCAAATTAATGTGGCCATTGGCACTGCTATTGATATTGGACAGGAAAGGAAGCAGTGTCCGTTTGCTAACATATAGAACAGATTTTGCCAAATATTAAGAATAAAGTAAAATTAAACCTGCAGTTTGGGGTGGATACAATTGCACTTTTGAGTTCGAGATTTATTTTAATTGTTTTCTTTTTAAGTTACTGCCTTTCGAGGTCTTTTAAGTGTAACATGTTCCAATTCATGTTGAATTGAGTTACTCTGCTCCATTTCAAAAGGAGAAGAAAAAGAAAGCAAGTTTGCTAAATCATTTTTCCAGAGTTCCTGTTGTTTCTAAGTTACCTTGATTCTATGATATTAGGGGAAGTTGCAAAGCTCTTTGCAGATGCTGGTGTTATCTGCATTGCTAGTTTGATATCTCCATATAGAAGAGACAGAGATGCCTGCCGTGCAATATTGCCAGAGGGAGACTTTATTGAGGTTGGTGTGTCTTGTTTCATTTCCTGCATTCCCTGATAAAAGGCCTTCTTTCTGCTGTTGATGGGGTGACAATCATACAATTTGAAGGTTTTCATGAATGTGCCATTGGATGTATGTGAGGCGAGAGATGCAAAAGGTCTGTACAAGCTTGCACGGGCAGGAAAGATAAAAGGTATGTCTTTGGGGCTATGATGGCCTTAATTAACTTAAATGCTGAAATGGCATGCATTCAAGCATATATACTTGCACATTGCTAGTTTACACTGTCTGATATTGTTTCAAATAATGATGATGACGACGATAGACATAATAAGCAATAAATTGAACAAAGAAATAAGGTATCCCCTTGTTCTGAAAATCGGAATCGTATCGCAAATCATTTATACTCATGAATCGTATCGCAAATTGTTGGATTTTTTTTTTATATTTTTCTAATAAAAATGAAAAGTAACAAAAAATTAACTTATTGGTTGTAGCTATTCTCATTCGGCCAAATTGCTTGACTTGTAAAAGTCGATGAAACAAGTATCGAATAGTAAGATTCACTCCTAAATCTTGAGATTCATTTGTAATGGGATTCATTGCATAGATACGAATCGTTTTCCTTAGGATTTGGGATATGAATCGTAGGATACCGATAACAATAAGGTATCTTTTTATGAGTACATTAATATGTCATGGTTAATTTTCCCTTTTTTCTGAGAAAGAAAGTCAAAAGTATAATTTGGCTTCCCGATAGATATGCTTAACTCATTAATATTCAACTGTAACGATCCTGCTCAGATTTGATGCATCCTCTTGTTTAGTAGTAGCTAGAAATTGCTTATGATAGCCAGGCCAGGCAAGGTTATCGAACCGTGTGTGGATGTAGGCCTGAGTCTCACCCATTGGTTATCAGGCTCGGATACTCAGGCTCTGTCTTAGTCCATGGGCCTGGAGACACATGGTCCAGCATTTCCCAGGTGCAACCTATACGACACTGCATGAGTAAAATATGTATCATGAGCTTACGAAGTTCATGAAATGGGTAATGATGAAGGAAAAGCACTAGTGTTTCTATTTCTATTGAATCCCGTTTTAACTGCCAGTTGAGACTTGAGACTTCCTTCCTCCTGTCTTTTAGAAAGCATTGCACTTGGCAAATGTATCAGCATTAAAGATTTTACAATGCACCCATGTGGATGGAATCATGAAACCCACCACTCGAGCGGAATTTTGGGTATCCATTTGTGCACAGCAACAAAGAACACTTGACCCCTCTTGAGACTGCCATTGTCAATACAAGTACTAATGCTCATCCAAGTGGGCCCACTTGTTGTGGAGTTAACATGAGGCGCTTGATTGAAAGTCAGTCTTCGCCAAAAAAAAGCGAACTTTTTGGTAATCAAGAAAGGAAGGAATGTTGTCCTTGTGCCCTTTAGGGCTGAAGAGAGCCACTAGGATAACCAAGTTCCATTGATCCAAACTGGATCTTAGTTGTAATGCTATTAGTGAGCTCATTTGCTGAGTCAATTTTTGTATATCCGTGGACAAGATTGACAACACTCTGAAAAGGGAAGTATCCTGCACATTATTTTGCCGAATGCTTGGTGTCCATGCTTGCTGGTTAGAGCTTGCATAGTAATGCTGCCATGGCGACCATGGACCACAAAACAATAGGCACTAACAAATGACAGCAGAGATTGATATTTCCAATGGTTGCAATTGCTGATACGATGGAATTCCAACTCGATATTTGTCAAAGCTGCATTTAGACAAGCAGTTGCTCGTATCCTCGAGTCCCAACCTGGTGTTCCATGTCTCATACATTGAATCAGTCAATTATCCAACTCAAATAATTCAAGTTGATCTTTTGAGTTTTAACTTGATATCTGAAAAATCTCCATTGAGCCATATTTTAAATGACTGGATGCTTTGCTTTCAACCATTGTTGTCAGTTGAAATCAGTTATTCACTTATGTGTTCCCATAGGTATAGCCTCTTGTTGATTCATCATTCCTAACTCTCATCCTCTGCTGCAGGTTTCACGGGGATAGATGATCCATATGAGCCACCATTAAACTGTGAGGTGTGCATACTTGTTATTTGTGTGAAATCAAATTTCCTATTTGGTTCATAGAATATTTGAATGCAGCATATTTGCTTTTGTTCGACAAATATGACAATGCCCCGTGATCTCCCTAATTGAACGATTCTAACACTTAGATACAAAGCCTGTACACTGACAATTTGGAAAGAAATCCAAGTATGTTTAACGGAAGGCCACCTGAAGGATGGATATGATTTTCATTCTTGCCCAGGTTTTTCTTGAGCATGGGTCATCAATGAGGCATCTAGATTAATGGTCTGAATAACTGAACCATGCGTATTTCATGTTCTCATCAGAGAATGCTTGTTACATCTTCATTTTAAGGTTTACATAATTCCTCCCAACACAAAAAAGGAGAGATGGTTTGTCTTGGGGGCAGAGGTCACTGCCGGAGGTGCATGAGAATTGAAGCAAGCACAACAATAAGCAATTGGGACATGTGATACACATCAACATGAATCTGCCTGTGTTTAATGTTGTTCCACATATCCATCCCACTTCTCTGAGACCCTGCATGTGTATGCTAGTTTATGTTGCATTTAAGTTTGTAATCTGAACTATTGCTACTGTTTCATGTGAACTATGAATGGTGAACTTCTTTCAGATTGAAATAGGGCAGCAAGAAGGAACTTGTGCTTCCCCATGTACCATGGCAGAACAGGTAATATCATACTTGGAAGAGAAGGGATTCTTGCAGGCATAGCTACTGGCAGCACACCACCTATAGTTCCAATTTCGGTTGTTGAGGTCGACTAACCACCACATATTGTGTTGGTTTCATGCCTTCGTTGGCAAATAAGATTGTCGACTCGGGATGTGTTTAATTAATTTTCTTTCCTTTTTTTTTCGATTGGGAAGCTGTAACTTTTGTTAATATTTACGGTTAGTGCGTAAGTGTTTGTTCAGGAATGATGAGTTGTCCTTTTTTTGGGTAGTTTCTACAATGATCCAATTCAAACAAGTAAATGCAATGTATTGTTAAAAAAAGAATGGGAATATGCACCTGGTTGTCTGTACTGTTTACCAAAATTGTGTATAACCTTGATTATTTTTGTACCCGGTGTACTGAATGACATGCCAAGATTTAGGGTTTGATGCGACACGTGCATGTAGCTTGGGGGGTAAAGACCAGACCTCATTCTGTTCTACCACCAGCTGAGGCCCAGAACATCTTCTGATCCATACCATGCTTCAAGAGCAGACATGTTGCTTCGCCCAGATCGTTAGGCCTAACAGTCAGATGAGCAGCTGCAGTGGCAGCATGCTACATTTTTTTTATTTTTTATTTTTTCATTTTATTCTTCAAGTTAATGATTAGGGGTTTTCTTGTATGTTAAGGGCTAAGATTAAGATTAAGTTTTATTTATTTAACACATTGCTTTGGTAGGGCCAGCTCTTATTGGAGTATGATTTAGGGACATCCTGAGGGGCTTGAATTTTCAAAAAATGTGCTCCCACTGTGGTTTCCACTCCAACTAGAGAATTCCCCAAGTGTGACACTTAAAAGAGGATCCAAACTAATTTTATTAGTAGTATTCCTAAAGTTCCTCTGCCATACACACTCAGCATTAAATATTTGTTTGAAGAAAGCTTATTTTACTTTTTGCTAGAGGTTTTCTCATATTTGTTTGGCAATTAACTAGTTAAGTTAAAGTGAAGTGAATTCAGACAAGAAAAGATAATGAATAGGGAAGTAAATGGGTCCCCGATTCTTCAATTATCTGAAGGTTTTGACAAGTTAAAAACCGAGTTCAGGTCCTTATTTAGGCCCCAATGAGTAAATGGGTCTGGGTTTGATTCCACTTTGGTTTGGACCCGAGTCCCAACATATTATTTCAATTTTTGAAAATCTCACATAAAATCCATACTTTTTTAATATCATTATCTACCTAGACCCGGACCCGGATCCATACCCGTCCCATATATGGTTCTGGTTTCGGTTCTAGAGCCAAGAAACTGGTTCCGAAATGGTTCTGGGTCCGGGTCCGGTTCCACCTTCTCCTTAACGATTCCGATTCCAGGTCCACCCTGGACCCGAATCGGAACTGACACGTTTACAACCCTAACGATGAATCATATCAAAAGTACACATTTTCAAAATTCTTACCATCTTTTTAAAAAAAAAAGTCAAAAAAGCAACATCCTTTCTCCACTAAAAGAAAAAAAAAAAACTCCAATTTTTTATACAAAAAGTCAAAAAGATCCCATACCAAACAACTAAAAACAAAAATATCATCATGACATCTTATATTTTATTATCTTTTGATTTGACCATTCACTTCACTTTACTTCAATTCACCATACATCAAAACATGCCCAGGAAATAAGTTTCTTTCTTGTCGCGTCACTTCTCTTATTTTTTATGTCGTGGATCTTGAAGCTTCTCTTATATTTAAACCCTTGCGATCCCCAAGGTCCAGCTCTGTCAAGTGGGCTATTGTGAATTGTGTGGCGGGCCTCACCAATCTCAAGAGGAAGGGAAAAGAGGTGATCGGAGCAAGCAAAAGAGGAGAGGTTGGGTGAGGTTGTTGCTAGGTCAATTGAAATTTAAAGTGGCATAGGAATATCAACATTGAGGATGTTCTTGGAGATGAAAGAAGGGAGTAAAAGCAGCTTTATTTGTCTTAGTGTTTGGATGTAGGGTGCGTTGAAATAAAGTAAGGTATAAATCAAGAGAGAATAAAATATAGGGAGTTTATTAGGTCTTTTGCTTTTAGTTGGTTAATAAAGAATTTTTTTTTTTACTTTTTGTATAAAGAGCGGATATTTTTGGTTATTTAGTGGAGAAGAAGGGAGGTTTTCATTTATTTTTTTTTATTTATTAAAGAAGAAGGGAATTTTAAATGTATACCGTTGATATGACCCATTGTCTCTTTCTAATGTAACGGGGGCTTTGACTTGACTTTTAACTTTATCAGAATTATCAAAACATGCCGGGCCGGTTGGTGTACAAGTTGGAAGCAGCTGCATCACGATCGCCTATCGTCATAGTTCTTTCTGGAAGCATCCCTGATGACTATCGTTTAAAAGTCATTTGTTCCAATGTAATTATGATATACCACTCAGATTGTCATACTCGCATGAGACGATGGAAGGTTGAAAAGACATAGCCATTGATCCGTCCGACCATGGCTAGTGGGGACAAGAGCACAATTATAGGAGCCCACTAGATGAGCAGTATGGACGCCGTATGATCAAGCCTACATTGGTATGAATGCCAGTATGTACCTTGTAATAGTTTGTTTTGGACACTTAATTTCCTTTTGCATCTTCATGGTGACCAGTGTATTACTTGATCCATTTTTAAGCTTTGGATGACTCTTGAAACCTGCAGTATGAATTTTTGTCTATAAAAAAGATTCAAGTGTTTTTGCTTTCATGCACCCTGCTCTCTCTGTGAAAATTATCCTTTTTTGGCCTGCGTTGCAAAATAGCATATTAATGAGGACGACATAGTTTTCCGCCCTAAGATCTACCTTTTAGAAAAAAAAAAAAAAAAAAAAACTTTTTTCAGTTTTCCAGAATGATGGGTCAGAGAGTAACATCTAAACACCACCAAATATAGTCTCATGATCTGAACCATTGAACCAGTCAGGCGTAAGAAGCCATAATTCTAAAACGACATTGATCAAGCCATGCTAAAAAGCTATTTGGATAGTCACTCTTGCCCCAAAACACAATTCATGTCATCTTTGTAATGTGGCCACCAGTTGGAGGATCCACCATTCTCGACCGTTGGCCGCCACATCCGTACTCGGTTACCAGCAGAAGGCAAGAGACATCTCTGTCAATATCGACCCTTAAAATCAGATTGCAATATTTACCATTATCCTACAAAGTTTCCATCTTCAATTTGCAACCCACTCATAAAACATCAGACCCATCCGATTTTACGGATAGAGAAGTGCCTGTGTCTGAGTCAGAAAATACCAAATTACTCAATCCAATCTCGATCGTGTAAAGAAGTGGCCTATTTTCTTTTACATTTTAGTAGGAGTTGGGATCAAGTGTGGGTGACCTTATTACATCTCAGATTGTGGGAGAAAAATCAACAATAGATAGAACATGCACTGTTTGTATTCAACTCTCTTTATCTAACGATAAGAGAAGCAACATGTTCCAAGCTTCTGGAACAAAAACAAGAACACAAAACTCTATCCAAGTCTTCTAATCCAACTGTATCATCACCAATACAAAACAATAGAGATAATAACAACAGATATCTTCATCTACACAAAAATTAAAAGAAAACCACAGATGTTTCCCTATATCCTATACATTGGAGAAGAGGATATGAGAAGTCTGATGAAGGATCTCACGGCAGAACTCACTATATTATAGAAGGACGAAAATCTTCTCTCATGCAGAGCCCAAACAGTTGATGTGCAAAGAGCCAACCCTTCAAGTATAGCAACGAAGAAAGCCATGTACCCCCAGAGCCCCTTATTCCCAAATTCAAAATCAAGCTTCGAGTACAGTTTCAGAAACCAAGATTGATAAAAAGGTCCCTCAATCTGCAAATCATTGACACAGAGAAATGGGTGGACAAGCCTAATAAATTTCCAACCAAACGCCCCTTTCTCCACCCCCAACCCCAAAAAAATCCCAACCCCTTTCCAAATCCCAAACACTCTCCTCAGCAAAATCACGTCCCACAGAACCCATGGCTTGAGTTCAGCATAAAGAGATGAAACTGAAAAGAAATGGGGACCAAATCAAGCACAAATAGAGTATTTCAGGACCCTCCAACAGCACTATCCCTTACAAACAAAGGGAATGGAGAAACAGGTTTTTAGAAACAACTCAATTCTACAAAACCCATCCCCTGAACTCAAGAAAAGATCTGACACAGAAGAACTTCGAGACAAAATCAAGCACAAACAGAAGTCACCTTAAAACCCTTCACAACTCATCTTCAAAAACCATGGACAAATGAGAAATGGGTTTTCAAGAACATCTCACCCTTTCTTTAAACATGAGAAGATCAAGGTTAGATCTGAAAGGCAAAAGAGATTTGGAAGTGGAAAAAGAGATCCCAACTCCTACACGTTTGGGAAACTTCAATGACAAAAAACAAAGAAAGCAACCAGATAACGAATCCGAGAATAGAGAATTCCATTATTGCCATGTAATGTGTATTCTCGCAATAATGGAATTCTCTGACATGGAATTTGGAATAATTTGTCGTCTTTATCTTGAAACCGGCCAACGGTTATATTGAGCGGAGGCTATTTTCTACAGATTCAGATGTCCGTTGTTGGGTAACTGACTACACCAGAAGTTTACCATGGTGTGAATATATAGTCGATCCAACGGCCATTTTGTTTGGCTTGGTGTCAAATCCAAGACATGTGACTAGCATCTGTCCATTGTAAGATTTGAATTAGGTGATAGCTAGATTGGCCTCACCCATAATTTTCCCGGTTCAAACCGTTGATAAATATGGTCAATCTAGTGATTGTTTCCGTTACTTAATTTGGGTTTTAAATTTGTTGCATGTATCATTTGACAACCTAAAATAAGTTGCATGTGTCATTTCCTTTCCTTACCCAAGAGTGGGTTTGTGTTATCAATAATGTCTTCCTACTTTCGAGATTTCGTATTTCCGGTGGCCCAATTCCATTGTTTTATTTTTAAGTGACTAAATTTTTAATGATGGTTTTTTCTTATATAAACGATGGCTAAAGCAATTTTCTATGTAGTGTTTGTTTTATTTTAGTATTTTTATTTACATATGAAATGCTTTAAACAGCGCTTAAGATCAAAGATCCTTCAGCCCTTTTTAGATTAAAAAAAAAAAAAAAACACATTTTAAGGAAGTGACTGAGAACAACCATAGGGCTTAGGGTTATGTGAAGGCCAACATTGTTAGTTCCAATAGAACTAGCATTTGCGACCCATAAAAGTAAAGGGTATCACCAATATTTCCATGATGGTTGTTCATGTTTGAATACAAATGTTTTATATTAGGACAATTAATTTGTAGGGCATTTTAATTTAATGGAATTCATCAAAATTTCAATGCTTTTTGTCATTTTAGATCCACTGTTTCTCTTTAAATTTGATTGATGCAATGAACAAATATTTTTATTGGCAAAAGCACATTTCTAGGAAGCCCATTTGTTTCATGTAATTGAATTTTGAAGAATGTTATGACTTTATGTTTTGAAGTGGGTAAATGAAAAGATAAAGGTGGAAATGGTAAAATGACCATAAAATAATCTCTTTTACGAGAAAGTCAATCAAAAGGAAATGGTAAATGAATACTCAGTCATTGGTCTAGTAATTTAAATTGAAAGTGAAGGTCTTACATATATCTCCATCCTATATTATTTTTCTTTAACAATATTTCTACCTCATATTGTTCACGCATCACCTCTTAAATAATCCTTTGGTGTAACCCATTTAACCATGAATTCCTATATATACAACTACCATGCAAACAATGGGAACCCCATATGAAATCTCTTTTTTTTTTACCAAAAAAAAAAAGTGAAATATTATTTCTCATTTTGTGTGAAATGGAAGCCAATTTAAGGGGAAAAAATATTTTGAAACCAAAATGAGCTTTTGTGACCAAACTATCAAATTTATCATAAGAAATCCAAAAGGGTATCATCATCAGAGCCGTTTTGCATTAATCAAATATGTTAAACACTGCTCAAATATCACTCTGCCAATCGAACTTGAACAAATCTGATTCTCTACTTAAGGTCCCATGTTTCTTTCATTCCCTCCAAGACAGACCCACAGGCAGTGTTTCATATTTGCTGGAAATGATGTGTGGATCCTTGTTCATGGACATTGTCAGGGCCCTTTGATTTAGCAGCCCATAAAGCCACATTATAGACATAAGTTCCCGCAGCCTTTTCAGTGAAGTTAGCTTGGTCTTGCTAACCTTTTGTTTCTCTTTTTGTGGGTTGTTGAAGCGTTTCTGGTATAAATAAAGTCTAGATCACCTGGCTGGGTTGTGCTTTTGATTATTAGTAAGTGGACGGGAAGAGAGAAATGTTCGGAGGAGTTAAGGCTGTAAATGGGTCAGGTTATTATTCAAAGTTCAGACGCAACCCAAATTCGTTTGCTCAATTGTATCATATATTGACCAATGATTTGGCCCAAAAATGCTCCATACTAGAATTTTTTAGGTCGGGTCTTTTGGAAAACCTTGTAAGCAGGGTTCCATTTACAACCTTACCAGTATGGCCAATCAGATCTAGATTTGATTTGACTGATTTTTAAAGATGGACACATAAATTTAGCTTTTATCATACTCAAGCCATCTTCTATAGCTACATTGATCAAACCATGCTACAAACTTTCCGGATAGACCCAAAACCCCAATCGATGTCATCTTTGTAATGTGGCTCACCATTCTTGACTATTGGGTCACATCTCTTCTTGTTATGAGCAAAAGGCAAGTGACATCTTTGTCAACATTGTCCCTTGAAATCAGATTGCAAAGTTCATCCTAGAAATGTCCCACCTTTTTTTTTCAAGTCACTGCCCATCTACAAAATATCAGACCCATTTTATTTGGTTTTGTAGGGTCGAGTAAAATAAAATAAAATTGAGTATGCAAATGAAGAAGAAAGAGAGTTGGGACTAAACGCACATTTGTTTGTCATTTTGTGACTTTTTTATATAAAAAAAATTTATCATTTTGTGCCAAAAAAAAAAGTACTTTAACTCTTACAATTAGCTCTCCTCACTTTTTTTTTTTATATAGGAAATTCTATTTTATTTCACTTTACTCTACCCCACAAACAAGCAGAGGTGATGAAACTTTTCACCATCCAATTGCAATAAAAAGGTGTCAAAAAGGAAATTTTATTGAGGGTGGAACCAACGTGGGCAAGGGCAAGCTTACATATCTCAGTCTGGGGGAAAAGTCACTAATAGGAAGAACCTAGAAAAAAGAATGGAGAGTACTGTTCCAAGCTTCTGAAACAAACATAAATAAGAAATAAAACTCTCTTAAAAGTCTTCTAATACAATTGTTTCACCATCAGCACAAAACAGTACGGAACAGAACAAATAATTAAAAGAAAACCGCATATGTTTTCCTATATCCTATACATTGGAGAAGAGGACATGAGAATTCCGATAAAAGAACTCACAGCAGAACTTACTATATTATAGAAGGACGAAAATCTTCTTTCCTGCAGAGTCCAAATGGTTGATGCGCAAAAAGCCAACCCTTCAAATATAGTAATAAGGAAACACATCTATCCAGAGCCTTTATTGATGCCCAATTCAAAATCAAGCTTCAAGTACAGTTTCAGGTACCAAGATGTGTAAAAGGGTCCCCCGATTTGCAAATCATTGAAACACAGAAATGGGAGAAAAAGCCTAATGAATTTCCAATCAAAATCGCCCCTTTCTTCCCCACTCTCCACCCCAAAAAAGAAATCCCAAGCCCTTTCCAACACTCTTCTCAACAAACAACTGAAATAGATTATTAGATTAGCAAAATAGCTCACTTTGTACAGAACCCATGTCTTTAGATCAAGTTTTAAGATCCGAAACAGGAAAGAATAGAGGCCCAAATCAAGCACAAATAGAATATTTCAGGACCCTCAAACAGCAATCTCCTTTAAAATCAAAGGAAAGGTTGAAACGGGTTTTCAGAAACAACTAAAATTCTACAAACCCATCTCCTGAAATCAAGAAACGATCTGAAACAGAAGAACTTTGAGCCAAAGTCAAGCACAAATCAAAAGTCACAACTCCTCTACACAAACCATGGAAAAAATGAGAAATGGGTTTTCAAGAACTTCTCACCTTTCCTTCAATAAAAAAAATGGAAAGTCTTTCAAGACATGAGAAAATCAATGTTAGATCAAGGAGAGAAAAAAAAGAAAGAAGAAGAGAAGAGTCTATCTCTTACACTTTTGGGAAGGTTCCAACGGTTAAAAAAACGAAGAAAGCATGCCAACAGCTATCACGATTTCTGAAATCTTCGCCAACCAGATAACGAAGACAGCATCCGAGGAATAGAAAATTATATTATTGGCCTGCAATTTGGATTTTTCTGACATGGAATTATTCGCTTTGTCTTGAAACCAACGGTTCTTGATTTGGGCGGGAGGCCATTTTCTACAGATTCAGGTGTCGGACTCGGTGGTTGGTACTGCACAAAAAAGTGAGCTGTTGGTTATCTTAATAAAATTTTTGATAAATATGGTTGGTCTGGTTATTTCTACCTTCATACTCAGTCCGGGTTTTAATTTTGTTGTAAAGCTGCATGTGTGATCTGATAGGCTCCAAAAAGGCTCCAGAATATTTGTCTCGATTACCCAAAAGTTTTGTGTTGTCAGTTCTCTTTGAAGGGCTACTTTATGAAAAACGAAATTATGTGTTTGCCCGCGGAATAACCTGAAAAGTGATTATATTGGACCGGATTTTTATCTCTCCACGCTACACTAAAATAAAAATTCTTTTCCTAAAGTGGCCGTTCCCCCTCTCCCTCCACCATCATCCTCTCCCTCCCTCCCTCCCAATCTCCGGTTGGGAGGGATCCCTCGCAGGCCGGCCAGCCCCCCTCCCCCACCCTCCCAAATGCCGGCGAGGAGGGAGATCAAGCAGTAAGGCTACAGCAGGGTTTTCGCCTGTTACAGCCCTGACGCTCGATCTCCCTCCCCGTCGGGGGGGGGGGGGGGGGGGGGGGGGGGGGGGTTGTTCTTGAAGAGGAAGGGAGAGAAAACAAAGGAGTGGGGAGGGAGGCTGGCTAACTGCAGCCGCGGGCTGCTGGCCGGGTATCCCTCCCCGCTGGAGACTGGGTGGGGTGGGGTGGGGTGGGGTGGGGGGGGGAATTTATTTTTTTTAGTGCGATGTGGAGCAACAAAAATCCGGTGCCAATAGAAGCACTCTAACCTACATGAAGGAGTTGATAAATGAAAATAGTATTTTATCCTTTATAATTCCTTTTTTTTTTTTTTTTGCGGAAACTTTATAATTCCTTTTAATCTGTCACACTCTCATAGGCAAAAAAAATTATTGCCTTATAGTTGTCCCTGCATGTAATTTTTTTGTTCATGGTTCTATTGATCCGTGTAAAGATGGCAACTGGTCGAGGTAAACCTGAAGACCTTTCTAGCTCACACCTACATTATATTCCATGCTTTGTTTTATTTACATCTGAAACACTCAAAAACAACTGTCATGATTGGAGAATTTTTTAACATTTTTAGATTTTTAAACTAAGGGGGTGAACTTTCCACGACGGTTCATGTTTGAATACAAATGTGTTATATTAGTGTAATTAATTTGTAGGGCATTTTAATTTAATGGAAATCGTCAAAGTTTTCATGTTTTAGCAATTTTATATTTACTGTTTCTCTTTAAATTCGATCGATGCAATGCCCAAATATTTTTATTGCAAAGCAAATTTCTATGAAGCGCTGATTTGTTATGTGTAACTGATTTCCAATGAATTCTAGGACTTATGTTTCGAAGTGGATGAAATGAAAAGACAATAGTGAATATCCAAAAATTGACCATAAAATAATATCCTTCCTTAAAAGAAAATTAATCAAAAGGATTCAGGAAATGAATATCTAGTCACCACCCTAGTAATTCAAATTGAAAGTCGTCCCATCTTCATCTAAACCCTATATTATTCACTCCTCACCACTTAAACAATCCATTGTTAGAGCTCATTTAACCAAGAATTCCTATGTTTTCAATCCCCATGCAACCAAATGGGGCCCAAGTGAAATCTAATCTCATTTTCTGTGAAATGGAAGTCAATTTAACAAAAAAAATATATATAAATAAAAAAATTTAGAAACCAAAATGAACTTCTTTAAGCAAACTACCGAATTTATCATAATACCTGACCTCCAAAAGGGTATCATCATCAGAGCCCATTCGAATTAATCAAATATATTAAACACTACTCAAATGTCACTCAGCCCATCGAGCTTGAACAAATCTAATTCTCCAGTTAACAAATCTGATTCTCCATGTCCCATGTTTCTTTCATGCCCACCAAACAGCCCCACAGGCAGTTCTTCATATTTGCTGGAATAATTTGTGGTTCCTTGTTCATGTACATTATCAAGGCCCTCCAATTTAGCAGCCCCTAAAAATCCATCATAGACACAAGTCCTCGCCGTCTTTTAATAAAAGTTAGCTTCGTCATGTTATCCTTCTACTTTTCATCTTTTTTGTGGGTGGTTGAAGTTTTTCTGCTATACTCTTCTTAAGTGTTTTTAATTGTTGTAAATGGGGACGCAGAGAGGGAAATGTTCTCAGTAGGTAAGGCTGTAAATGGGTCAGGTGCAGGCAGGTCCATGGTATTTACCAAAACACAACCCAAGTACGATGCAACAATGACTTCGGCTTCTTCTTGTTGGGTAAAAATGTCCCTTTCCTATTTTGTAATGCCATTTGACACTGTTTGGCATCATTTTGGAAATGTTTTATTCTGAGAATGAATGAGGAAAAACTATACAGTTTTCTTCATTCATTCTCACAATGAAAACATTTCCAGAATTTTGCCAAACAGGCCCAGATAACAAAATACTATACAGTTTAGTCACCTCATACAGTTCACGACCTCTTCCAGAGGGTGTTTTTTTGCCTTCTCTACCTACCCCACCAGGATAGAACTGCAATGTTGAAATGATACAAAGCAAAAGACACAGAATCAAGGAATGGTATGAACCATGAAGAGAGCAGAAAAGTTGGAAAACGTGACAAATTGGTGCAATCAGGCGAAACCAGCCATGAGACAGTCTTTTGACGAATGTCACTGCCATGTTCGAAGGAGTTGGAAGAGGTTTCTGCACCTATACATCCTCACTCAGTGACAACTTGGTGAGTTGATTTTGTTTCCCATTCAAAAGCACCTCAGTGTACTGAAATTTCCATCAAGGAGACATTTGTGGATTGAAAACATTGAATTTTTGTTGTAGCTTCTATGGCGACACTAAAATTTATTTGTTAATTACTTAAAGTGGACTGCTTATTCCACATAATGCAACTCTTTCTACACATTTCCAGGTGGAACCATTCAAAATTGTGGATTCTGTGAACAAAGGGGATCAAGAAACAACCACAGTACAGAAGAGTCGAGGAAATAAAGTGAAAAATATCCTTTAGCGGTTGTCAGTACCTCCACGGGGATCATCGAAGCTCTATATCAATTAAGGCTTAGAAGGAAACCATGTCCGTTCATTACTGATGAAGGCAAAATAGACATTGTATTTCCAGTGATCCCAGATTGGACACTCTAAGGAAGCAGAAATTCAGTCAGTATTAACTGGTTTGAAGTTGTCTGAAGAATTTTTGCAGGCAATCTCTTGGGTGTCCATGAAGTATTCAGAGCCAGATAACTCTTATTTGCAGCAAATGACATCAGAAAGATGGTCATAAATCAGTAGGATGGTCCCCTAGTCTCCAGTCAGAACCTTGAGGTTACTTAATAAGGGAAAACTAAGTGGTATGATTCAAGCCTCCGGATGGAAGAGGAACCTCCCTGCCCCATGAATGTCAGAAGCGTACCATAATAAATTCCTCAAGTTATCTCAGGATTTGACCACACTTACACTGCCACGTGAAAAATGGTAAAAGTTTTACCAGAAAAAGAAGAAGAAGAAAAGAAAATTGGTAAAAGAAATTTTGAAACTACAAGACAATCAGGAGATAATTGGAAACTGTTGGCATGTACATGGAGATAACACATGTTTCCTTCTGTGGTGACGTATCAATTACCAATTATAAAAATCTCACTTGTTCTGGAGATCCTACTGCAGAGGGTTCTCTTTTTTCCTCGAAGTTCGTTTTTTTTAATGGTCAGGATCAACAATCTCAGATTTGTCTAAAACTAAATACCGAGAGATAGAGAGCTTGATACCTAATGCAAAACTATTTTACAGCCTGTTTCTGCTTTCTTTAAAACTTGCTTGCATGTCTCTAGCAATAGAAGGCAGCCACTTCTCCCCCCTAGTCCTTTTTAGTTCTGCCACTCTTTCTTCCTCTCTCTTTGCCGCTGCTTTTGCCGCAATCTCTTTAGCTTCAAATCTAGCCAATGCTCGATGGCATGCACCTTTTGCTGCAGCAATTATATCAGAGCCATCGACAGCAACCGACTGAACCTGATGCCTAAACTGCGAACAACCCACAACCAAATGATGCATATAATGACAGAAAGGGTTGGGAGAACAATAATAATATATATATATATATATATTATAAAATGAATCTATTGATCATTGATCAAATATAATAAACCTGGAACTGGATGTTTATACCTTCCTTGATTTCTCATTGATTTCTTCGGTTGGAAGGATTTTTGGTCTCTTCGTTGGTCGTTGATATGTATCTGATGAAGATATCAAACATGAATTTTTTGCTTCTTATTTATCAAAAACAGACATTTGTTTGTGAAAGCCATAAGAATGAATTTTTTTTTTCTTTTTTTAGTAGTCCCCAAGTACTTTGACCTGGGAGCTGGTAGCAGTTCACCTGAACAGGTGTATGCCATTACCTTCATGCCAAAAGCATGGTAGGCCATTACGAACAAACTGTTTTTCACATGGCATTAGGTGAAAATATGGTTGGACTACAAGAAATAGACATACCAATAGGATCGAATATTATTCCAGGAGGTGCTTGGCTGAATAATCGGATGCCTCCTTCACTTCTTTGGGCACTCTCATCAAAGGATGGGGTAGAAGTTTTCACCATGACCAAGCTCTTATCTAAGAGGTCGTCTAAAAGCTTTTGTGCCTGCCATCGAGTCCATTGTAAATTACAGTTCCAATAAATTAGTCCTGTAGGAAGCCATAAAATATCTTGAAATGAAGGCGATTGGACCTAGATAGAGATTTTCATAAAAATAAAAGATAAGAAACTCCGATACCTCGGAGAAGAGAATATTGGGGCAGAATCTAGATTTTCTTTTTTTTTTGGATGAAAAGGACTACATTTTTTGTTGTGGCAAACAATCTGTCTATCATATTGAAATCAGAAAAAACAGATTGCAAAAAAAAAAAAAAAAAAGATTTTCCAAAAAAAATAGGCTTCAAACAATTAACTTTACCACCAGGGGAATAGCCATGTAATTGGCCTCTTAACAGTGAAAGAATGTCAAACAGCCACAAGTATAATTTCATAATTATGCAAAAAAGGCACCATGATTCTCTAACCCCATTCTTGACCACTGCCTTATCAAGCAAAGAACCATATAATGTGTTTTGAATAACATAAGCCACATAAGAACAACTGTTCTACTTCATTGGAAAGATCTCAATGTGAATTAACAATGGCCCAATTGCCCAAAAATCAGGTTACCGAATCATTCTAGCTATCAATTTTCAAGGCTGAAAAGGTCTAACATTGAAATACCAGGGTGATTAAATCTAACAGTTATTATCGGTCCATGAGCCCATGCAATCCATCACGACCTATCAAACCCAATTCACACATTGGCATCTTAAATGGATCCAAATTGGGTGGCTCCAACCAATTTATAAATCACTCTTGCCTTTTGCACCATTATATCTTTGCAGCCAAAAAAATCTAGAGATATCCTGATCTAACCAGGTGAGACTTGGGCATCTGATCCACCTTTATATCTTCCCCTTCTTTTAGGGACCCTTAAATCTTCACATCTCTCTCTCAGAGAGAGAGAGAGAGAGAGAGAGAGAGAGAGAGAAAAGAGATAGAGAGAGTATTTTTCTAGTGGGAACTGCTCCCTTGATAGAGTTATTGCAACTCCAAATATTAGTTTCCAAGTAGTTTTCAGTGGTCGGATAGCTCAAATATCACCCAATCTTGTAACAACAGAATATCCCCTTGGAAGTTTGTCATGAAGGTTTCTTCATCATGCTGATTTACGAGAAGAAGAAAAAACACAATCGGTCTCACCAAAAAATTTAGCTACATGCTGCAAATTTGCAATATTTAACCAGATAAATACCTGTCTTCAGTAAGCAATATGAATCATGATCTTACGTTCCAAGCTTATATCCACAAATAGACTACTAGTACTAGGTAAGAATGAGAAAAACAGAACACCTGGGTACACTTCATAATTCATACATTCTGAAGAAATGCCTTGTGATCTAGTACATATGACAAGTGATCATCACCCAACACACAACGAGAAGCTATTTCAAATTTTCATATTGAAAACACTATACCCAAATCGTTTCGAGATGGGTATCCTTCTCAGGATTTGTTTCAAACCCACAAAACAAGATTTCATGATGTCCTGTGTAAAAAAGTTAACATTTTCCCACCACGAACAAATTTCAGACCAGATATCGAGAGAGCTAGAAAGAGAAAGAGAAAAAAAAAAAGGTCGTGCCTTGATCTGGTAGAGCTTGAAAGCATGGGATTTGGGCTTGTTTTCCTCATCGTTGGCTTCGTGTGATTGAGGGGGAGAAGAGATGGGTTTTGTGGGAGGCTTTGAGAGGGATGTGGAGAAATCCAAGGCAGCAACAACCGAATCGATCGCTGCTCTCCTACGGGGATCTTCGGCCTCGTCTCCGCTGCTACTGCTGCCGCCGCCGGTGTGGGGAGAAGAACCACCCATCTCTCTCGGTGGATCGCGGGTGGCCAAAAGGCTCTTTTCTTTTTTGTCTTGGTCTCATAAGATATATGGGCTGGGCCATGGCCCATGAGCCATCATCATCACACAATCAAATACATTTGGTTCAATGGCTAGCAGACTGGACGGTCACGATTCAGGGCTTGACTCGCCATTTCTAAAAACCACCCTCAGACACTATTCTAACCCATATACTTGATTAAATCAATATTTTCCTAAAGGTACATCTATTAGAAAAATCTCCTTAAATACGGTAACCACAATTGATAATCCTAAACTTTTATAACGACGGCGAAGGACTTTTAGTCCTAATCATCTCTTTTTTTTTCCCGTTTTGCCCTTTTTTTTTTTTATGTCAACATAACCATATTCCTTGGAATCGATTCCTTCACCCATGTCGACAAAAACAGGGGCAAAATGGAAGAAACCCCAACCTCCATTGCACCAAAATTGAAGATTAACAAAGCTGTTCCAAAACGGTCTAAAACCGTTTATAATTTGAGGTAGTCGGTTGACTTCAAGAACCGTTTCAAAACCAAAATCGACCCGCTCAAAACCCTTTTTTTAAGGGAAATGTGCCCAAACTCATTTTGGTAAGCACAAAGACGTGCCCTATCCAGGGGCACAAAAGAAAACCACCTAAACGAACCGAACCACAATTAATAACCGTGTTTCACAGTTCAGTTATAGTTATTAAAATTAGAAAATCGCACTACACAAATCTATTACGGTTATTAGTATTAACTTACAGTTATTAATTGAACCAAACCATAAAATACAATTCCGATAACCGACACACAGTTAACCGTAACGTTATACTAATAAAAAAGAGATAAATTGCCTAAATGATATATATAATTCTTAACTTAAGTATACACTTGACAAAATGATTTTTAACTTTTTTTTCGAATACGGTTCGGTTACGATTTTTAAAACTAAAAACTATAATTCATGATTCGGTTAACAATTCTCTCAAAATGAACGGTTAACCGAACTGTTACACACATAGTCGTAGTTGTTGCTCATGCTCTTCCTCTTTTCACTGTGCACGTTCTCTCTCTCATCGTGCCTTAGATTTCTCAATCTCATGGGTTTTCCATCTCCTCGTCTGAATGCATTCGGTTTAGATTATTCTCTCGTTGTCGGAGGTAAGAAATCAAATCGACTTCAACTTTCGATTCCATATCGTCGAAGCACAAAACCTCTGACTCCATCTTTTGATTTTCTCATCACCAGCAACAAAACCCCTAAAATATAAGCCAACAAAACCCTAATAATGATCCAAACGAAACCCCAAACCCTCCTCCAATGCCACGGAAGTCAGGCTTTGCAGCAAGGACAACCACTAGATGCACAGCAACTTCACGAACACTACACCATCATCAAAGCCATGGAAAAGATCGAAATGGCAACTATAGAAACTAGTAATGACAGCTGCATTTGTAGGTTTTGGTGTTTATACTAGAAGATCTTGATTTGGAGTATGTCATTTTGAATGTTGGTTTAGATTAATGGATTTTGATTTCTAGAGTTGCAGGTTTTGGTTTCTTTGATATTTTTAATATAATGCATTTCTGGGTCAATATTAGCTTATACAACTTTGGGTTTGAGTTTTTTTATTCTCCGGAGATTTTTTTGGTGTTTTCCCCTAGTGTTGGTGTTCTAAATAGGTGTAGAAAGAGGAGAGTGTTTACTGGATGTAGTTGATGGGGCTCTTGGGGTTCTGTGATGAGGTGGGAAGTCCCAGTAGCAGCAGTACTTAGTATTTTATTTTATTTTCTAGTGTAAACATTGCTGTCATACGTTTGTTTGTATTCCTCTTATTTCTTTTTATTATATCTTTTACTAGTGCTTACCATCTATTTAGTTATCTCTCTCTCTCTCTCTCTTTTCTTTATGATTAGTGCCCAGCATCCGTTTGTCCATATTAGTGCATCATCTGTTTGTCGATGTTACTCTTATTTCTCCTTTGGTCATATTTATGTTATTAGTGCTTACCGTGAGCTATTGAGAAGTAGTATAAATGGTATGTCCAATCTTTATTTTTAGTTGATCTATTCTAAAGATGTTGCGCTGCGACTGAGTGTTAGCTATGCCATTTGGATGACTAATTGAGGCATCATAACCTCGGGTTTAGATAATAGGCCAATGAGTTAATCCTACCATTGGACCTGGTGTGGGCTAAATTAGACATTCATGCCTAGTGACGGACATCCAAATTATTACTATTACTAAATTAATACCTAATGGGTTGGTGGGGACCCACTATTTTTAACTGAAACTTCACTATCTAGAGATATATTAAAGGGTATCTTGAGCTCTGTGGGCCCCAACAAAAGAGTTCCTTGAATTTATTACACGGTTTCATATAACAGCTGCGGCAAATATCCCGGCCTGTAGAAACCGTCGACAATGGGTCCCACAGATCATCTCAATCACGGCCGTCAAATTCAGGAATAGGAAGGGAAGGAAACTTGGTGGCCACGGTCAAATCTCATCGTTACCTTTTCAAATGAATTTAAAAGCGCCAGCTGTAAATTCCCGCGTACGTACAACGGCAAGTTTCCGCGTCATTGTACGGCTACTTATAACCGACCTCTCACTCTCTCATTCCCACTATTTTCTCTGTTGTTGCAAACGTTTGCTTCTCCTGTTCGCCTTCATTCCTCACACACACTGCTCTTTCTATCTAAAGAGAGAGGACGAAATCCATGGAAAACGAAGCTGAAAAGCAAATCGTTCTTCTCTTTCTTGGATTTCTGATTGAGGAAATGGTTGTTGCTGCTGGAAGGATTACATGGATCGGCAAATCCATCTTCTCGTATTGCAAAACCCTAACCGGAAAGACCATCAGTACCGAAGTCGAGAGCAATGTCAAAGCCAACAAAAACTCAGGTATCGTTTCTGATCTTTTCTTTCTCCAATATTTAGGGTTTCTTTTTGATGATTTCTTTCTTCATTGTGTTTTGCTCAGTAGTTTGATACGTTGGCGACGATTGATTCTTAGGTTTTTGGGGAATCTAGGGTTTGTTTGGCTTTGTATTCCGATTTAACAAAGAAAATATGCATCTAATGATTGGAAATTTTGGTTGGTGTGGCCGATCTTGATCTCGTTTTCTTTCTTCTTCTGCTTCTGTTTCGGTGAATGTGGACTGTAATTTGGTTCTTAGGGTTAGAACTTTGACGATATGAATATAACCCAACCGTTCTTTTCCTCTCAAATCGATAACTACAGAGAAGAAGAATGACAACTTGATCTCTGTATTCGAATATAAATTCATCTCCAATTGATCTCTCACTCTCTCTCACACATCATCTTCCATTTGAAAAAGTTCGTCATTTTGTCTGTTTCGGCATTCGAATAAATTAATACAAGGTAACGTGATTCTCTCAGAAACCGAATTTCAGCTCTCAGTCGATGGATGATCTATGTTGGGTTTCATTCATTCATTCTTTTCTGTTGTCACCTTTTGATTATTTTTTTTTATCAAGAAAGGAATTAGGTTTTTCTTTGAGTTTTTCTGGCGAAGATTGAATTGTTGATTTTTTTTTTTTTTTGTGAATTGTTTTTTGTCGATATTTGGATTCAGTTTCTATGTTTATTAATGGTAGAAACTTCTCCAAGCTTTTCTGTCATTTTCGGTGATCTGGACGGATTCTAAAGTTATGGTAAATGTTCTATCCACATCATGTATGGTAAAATTACCCAAACCTTTATATATTTTTCTTTTGACAATTTCTCCTTTTTGGGTATTATTCCCTACGAACTTGTTATAGTTCACAAACTCCACGTTCCTTCAGACCTTCAACTTTATTTAATTTTAAAAGGTCATTTTTCACGTTGTCCTGAGATTTTGAATTTTCATTTTTACTGCGTAATAGTCTTTAACCATGTATTTTTCTTTGGGGTTTTTATGGAAAAAATCCTTTAAATTTGAAAAATACGACAGCAGACCTTAAAACTTCATAATGATGGTAGAGTGCCTTCGTTCTGTGATATAATGGAATAACCTGACATTTCATTATATCACACAGTAATTTGACATCCAAATGCCCTGCGTCCACAACATCATGGAATGTTAGATTATTGCATGATATCATGAAATGCCACTTCTTTTTATGAAACTTGTATGTAAGTTATTCCATAATATCATGGAATGTCGGGTTATTCTATAATATTAAGGAATAGAGGTTCTCTACCGTCATTATGAAATATATGCGCCCTTTATCTTGTTTCTCAACTTGAAGGGTCTTTTCTGTAAAAATCTCCTTTTCTTTTCCTTTTCTTTTTCTTTTTTTAATTCATTGAGTTTCCTTCTCTTTTTTCTTGGGAGGGTTTTTTTTTTTTTTTTTGGGTTCTGTGTTGATGTATGTAGTGCTTTCAATGAATTTTAGTTACGTGTCATTGTGGAATTTGAAAGTTTCTCATTCTAGATGCTTTCTTTTGGTGTGGTTTGACCATTGCTCAATCCTAATCTCTATATAGCCGGGACCCTTTCCTCTGAGCCTCAGCATCTGTTTTGCTGTTACTGTTTCTTGCAGTACTGTGAGGCTTATTGAGGCCTAGAGAAGAGAGAAATTGACCATGACTCTGACTTACTATCAAATCTACGGATACGATGACCATGAGTGCATGACCCTAATTTGGTTCTTAGGGTTAGAGCTTTGATGGATGCCGTGACCATGAGTGTGAGTGTCTTGGTTATTTTGGTTTGTCTAAACATGGATCTCACTGGTTCAAAGTCAAGTTTGGAAGTTAATAATGGAAAGCTGTATCACAGAATCAGTGAAGGGGTTATCACTGATAATAAGTGGTGCCCATTGTACTGGATAAAAATACTTGTGCCAAACATAGCACCTCTTATCTATCCACTTGTGCCTTGCATTTATTATTATTATATTTGTATCAAGCCCTTTTGCTGAAACATTCTGTAGATGTCATGTTGACATCTAAAATCATCTCCAAATCTTTTAGTATGAACACTTTGAAGGCCTACTTGGTAACACTAATGATCAGGATGTGCGGCAAGATGGGAATTTCTCACCATGGATGAGGTTCCTTCAAAAACATTCCTTGTTGGAGAAGGATAGCACTCAATTCAGTCTAAGTAATCCAGCCATAAATATAATTCAGGTCATGATCAAAATTGGGTTTTGTGCAAAAACATAGAGGATAGTGTATAGAAAAATTAAATTGTTGGCAGTTTTATGTGTCCCTTTTTATTTTGTACCTCACAGTGTAAGAAATGATAATCTACTCCAAGGTACAAACATGAAAAATGTATAAGTTAATCAAATTTCAGGATTGTTATTATCCCTTTATTTGAGTGTTTAATCAACTTCACAGGATCCCCTTTGTAACTTTATAAGCCCTGAAAATGATATTATACTATCCCAATTTCAGGATTGTTTGGTTCAAGTAGTCAACAATAGAATCAAGTTCACCAACATAGTACTGCCAGATGATTAGCTTGGATCTCAAACACATGAGTAACATGCATAAAATGGTTATAAAGTGCTAAAAAACCAGTGCCTAAAACTGTATCCAATTTAGTTTTGCACTTTGTTTTCTTGTAGAGTATTTTGTGGTTGAATGATTATATGATGGAATTGACAACACCTTTTATTTGATGTTATTACTTTCAGCTGGATGGATTGGAAATGATGCCATTGAAATTCTTAAAATGCAAATTTTTGGAGTTTAAAGATTTAGAGCATTCTATGTGCGTCCGGATTATCTCTAGAGATTTCAAGAGCTTCAATCTTACATTGGTGGCGTCGTGATCGGGTCAGAGAGCTGCTTTTCTCCTTTAATTTCCGTAGTTTCTCCTTATTTATTTATTCTATGTTTTGTTCATTCCATTTCTTGTGATTGTTCATCTTATTGGTAGGTTTTAGGGTTTTTTTTTAATCATTGTCTGTTTAGTTTGTATTGGAAATTCCCACATGCCAGATTTTCTCTTGCGAGAGTCCCCCCCATGCGTGAAACCTCATCTCTGTTGTTAATGCAGAGGGGCCCCTCTGCATTAAAGGTGGCTTGACGTTTCATGCATAGCTTGGCTTGTAAACATCCATGGAAGAAAGCAGGATGTTTAACTGTACTTTTTTAAATTGTTTTCTTATATTTATGTGAGAATTCTATATAATTCTTTGCAAGTGATGGTTGATATTGATGTTTGACCATACCTTTTTATGTATTACATTTTTATATTTAAATGAGAATTTTGTATAGTTCTTTCAAGTGATGGTTTATATCGATATTTTACTGCACCTTTTTTTTTTTTTTTTTTTTTAATATTTAGGTCTGAATTTTGTACAATTCTTTGGAAGATGGTTGATATAGATGGAAGGCAGGATTGATTAGTTCCCCTCCTTATTGTCTGCTTATTCAACATTTATCATACTGTTCTGTAATTATTATTTGTGTTATATTTTTTAGTTTTAATGTCATTTTTTATTGAGTCTGTTAACAAGTGAGGATGGGTGTCGCATGTTTTCTATCCACAACAACCTTTGTGAATCAATACTCAAAGTTTATGTGCCATCAATACCAACAGCAATTAATGCTCACATCTTTCAACAACAACAACGATCTCACACAACCGAATAACAACCCTCATGACCATGAATTCCTGAACCAAAATAAGAAACAACAACAATGGTTGCTACTCCCAAAGTGTACAATCTTAATGATAATTTGTAAGTAACTTAAAGATTAGCAAATGCAACAGCCCTTGATAACTTCTCACGAAGTCATAAACAACTTCCACAAGCTTCAATCAATTATTCATATATGCCTCGATGATTATTGGTTGAAAGAATGCTCTTTTTACCAATTCAAAAGCATAAAACCAACTAAGGATGACAAGACATCCTTTAACCATTTCACTAATCTAATGACATCCAAACCATTGATGACATACACATTTTTTAATCTAGAACAACCTTAGCTACAATCATTACTGTAACCCAACGACCTTCTCAACAATTGACTCTCATGACAACAACAATTATATATATTTTCCAATCCAAAACATAATTTTTAATCAAGAAAAACCTTAGTTTCTATCAATACTCTAACCCAACAACCTTCTCACATCAGCCATTATAATGCTCACGACTATCATCAACATCACCACCACGGCCAACCATTTTTTGTAATATATCTTAAGACTTTTCCAACTAATAACCCTACATGACCATGAATTCCCAGGGACAACCAAAATAGCTCATGACCACTAACATCCAAAATGTGAACCAACAACAATGTTCACTTTTTCCTAGAATCTACAATCTCAACCAACAGTCATTGGTCAAATGCTATCATGATTAAGCAAATACAACAACTGATGACGACTTCTCACAAATCGTAAGCAACCTTTGCATACTATGATCAATTATTCATGGCCTGTCACAACAGTGATTGGCTATAAAACTAGATATTTGTCAATCCGGAACACATTTTTTAATACAGATCAACCTTAGCTTTTATCAATTTGAGTACTCATAACTTTCAATGACAACAAGTATTTACCAGAACTATTTAAAATTCCTTAAATAACAACACTTGATGACCATGACTTCCTAAATCAACTACAATGACTCATGATCACTTACATCCAATAAATGAGTCAATGACATCGGTCTAACCAATGATGTTATACAAATGCTTATTCCAGAGCAACCTCAATTACTATTGATACTCTGACCAACAACCTTCTCACATACATGATTAACAATCACGACTATCAACAACGACAAAAATGATTTATAGCAATTTTTCTTAATCTTGTCCTATTAACAACTCTTGATGACCAGAATTCCTCTGGACAATCGAAACAACTCGTGCCTACTTACATAAAAATGAGAAACAACAACAATGGCCACTTATTCCTAGATCTACAATCTCACCCAACAACCATTGGTCACATTCTTTCATAATTAACCAAATACAACAACCGATGATCACTTCTGCCAGATCATAAACAATGCTTATGTATCATTAATAATTATTCATAGACCTGTCACAATAACATGGACGCCAAAGCTATATGTCTTTGCCAATCAAAGGGCATTAATCCAACTGAGGGTGACATAGATTTTCTTCAATCCATAACAACCTTAGTTTCAATCCATAACGAGTTAACCTTATTCAAACTAGCTATATGATATTCTAGTGCTACGAAGTACTAGCCCGGTAGAGTCCTAGTTCGTGCCTAAATGATAGATGATCTTGACAGGCTGGAGAATAAAAAAAGAACCTTAGTTTCAACTAGTGATCAAACAAGTAAACATCACTCGTTGATAATACTGAATGCTCGACTTCGAACAATGACTTGCTAAAAAAATTCTCCAATTATAACAACCCACGATGACCGTGAATTCCCGAGTCAACCACCATAACTCTTGATCATTAACGCCATCAATACCAAACAATACATCTTTACAAAACCAAGGGAATTCTAACGAATGAAGGATGGCATTTATATACTTCAATCCGCACGAATATTATTCTCGATCAATTCTCCAACAAGCAAACTCCACACTCAACAATATGAGCAACATATTTTTTATTCTAGAACAACCTGAATTACAATCAATGCTCAATGCAATAACCTTCTCACAGCAACAATTTATGTTCATGACTGTCAACAACAACAATGATGATTTATAGCAATTTTCCGTAGTCTTTTCCTATTAATGATCCTCAATGACCATGAATTCCCAAGGACAACCAAAATAACTCTCACACCAGTCACATCTAAAATGCTAAACAATAACAATGGTTACCTGTTCCTAGATCTACAATCTCAGCCAACAACGATTGGTTTAATACTTCCACAAATTAGCAAATATGGCCACCAGTGATCAGTTCTCACAAATCATAAACAAGCTTTACAGACTTTGAAAAATTATTCTAGACTAGTCACAACAATATTGGCTACAAAACTATACATCTTTTCCTCTTTAAGTGGATTAATTAACTATTTGTGGCATACATATTTTTCGATCCATAACAATCTTAATTTCAATCTATAATAAGTTAACCTTATTCATGTAGGCTTTGTGATATTCTAGTTTGACAAAGTACTGACCCGGTGGAGTCTTAGTTTGTGTCTGGATGATAGATGTCCTTGACAGGCACAAAAAATGAAGAAGAGAACAACCTCAGTTTAAACCAATAGTCATAGGTAAACTTCGCTTGTCAACTATACCGATATTTAATTTTCTTGACTTCAAACAACAACGATGCATTGAAAAATTCTTCAATTATAACAACCCACGATGACCATGAATTCCCGTGTCAACCACCATTACTCACGATCATCAATACAAAAGAGTAGACTCTTATGAATCCAAGGCAATTCTAAACAAAGGACCAAATTCATATTTTTCAATCTGCACCAATCTTATTCTCAATCAATACTCCAAGGGGCAAACTCAGCACTCAACAATACGAGCAACAATTTGAGTGCACATGACTTTCACCAACAACTGTTTATTCTCAAAATTCCTTAAATAACAATGTTGGATGACCATGAATTCCTAAGTCAACTATAATAACTAAGGATTACATACATCCAACGTAAGAATCAACGATAGTAGTCAAACCAGTGATGATACACAAGTGTTTTATTCCAGAACAACCTCAATTAATATCAATACTCTAACCAAAAACCTTCTCTTGTCAGCAATTAACACATGACTGTACTATTAATGACAACAATGATTTATGGCAAATTTTCTCAGTCTCGTACTATTAACAACTCGATGACCATGAATTCTCGAGTCAACCACTATAACTAGCGATCATTTACATCATTAATACAAAATTCTGTATCTTTACGAATCTAAGGGAATTCTAACAAACAAAGAACGACACTCATATTTTTCAATCCGTACCAATCTTTTTCTAGATCAATATACGAGCAACAATTTCAGTTCGCATGATTTTCTACAGCAACAACGACCTCCCACAATTATTTATTCTCAAGATTTCTTAATTTACAATGCTTGATGACCAAGAATTCCCGACTCACCTACAGTAACTCATTACTACGTAAATCTCACATTTGAATCGACAACAATGTTCTTTCCAATGTTTATATACAAATGTTTTATTGTAAAACAATCTGAATTATAATCAATGCTCAAAACAACAACATTCTCACATCAACAAGTTATGTCCACGACTATCAACAATGACAATGATGATTTATAGCAAATTTTCTTTATATTATCCTACTAATGATTCTCGAAAACCTTAAATTCCTAGGGAGAACCGAAATATCTCTTTACCACTTACATTCAAAATGTGAAACAATAACGATGGTTACTTATTCCTAGATCAACAGTCTAAAAAAACAACAATTGGTTTAATACATTCATAATTTAGCGAATACAAGTATACAACCACCAATGCTCACTTCTCCCAAATCATAAGCAACCTTTATAGTCTCTAAACAATTATTAATAGACTAGTCACAACAATATTGGCGACAAAACTATACATGTTTGAAATCTTTCAAGGCATAAAGACAATCGAGAGGATTGCGGAATAGACCTGTCATGTATCCTCATTGTGACGGATCATAGCATAACACTTAACATACTTCACGATATTCATGTCATCATAATCACTTGGTACCAAAGAGAGAAACCTAAATAAGCGGGTCCCTTTTACGTTGATAGTCAACATTTGAAAAGAAAAACAGAAGAAAAGAAGCAAGTTCATTGGTTATTCTTCACTTGGGGTACACACTTGTTCACAATTGGTCCCTTGCTTCTTTCTTCTAAATTGCCCATATTTTTTAGTCTCCTCCGAGTACAGAAGGAAACTATGCAACTATGCCTTCTCCCCCGATATGAAATATTGGGAATATCTTTAGTGTGGTAGTGGACCCCACCAACTGTACTTAGAGCAGCAACCATAGTGCCAGTTTTGTCAAACCGGGTTAGGGGCATGTTTAAAGCTTGGATAGGCTCCTAAACACGTGGGTCCAATCCCTCACATGTATCCCCATTGCGACGTATCATAACATAACTGTCAAAGTAATTATGTATATTTATGCAATCATATATGAAAGATTAGTGTGTCAGTGGACCCCCACGAGATGTACTTCGAGCAGCAACAAGGTTGTTGGCATTGTGAAAGAGGTTTCGGGACATGTTAATAGGCCCGGCTAGGGTCATGAACATGCTGGTCCAGTCCATCACGTTGCGATCTGCTCCATCTTTCAAAGTTGGGATCTTTTGAGTCAAGCTCGGATTGATGATGGACTTAATTGATCGGTTAAATTTCTGACAATTGCCCCGGATAAAGGACAATAATTTTGACCTGAATTTTGACATTAGCCAGTGATGCATCCCCATCAAGACGGATCCAAACATATCATGTAACGTTATTCAAAATATTAATGTAATCATAATTGCTAGGTAACGTGGAGAGAAATCTGACCAAGGGAACTCGTTTTCCATTGGCACTGAACGTTTGAAAAGAAAGGAAGCAGGGTAATTAATTACTCTTCACTTGGGGTCCACAGTTTGTTCACCTTCGATCCATTGCTTCTTGCTTCTGTATTTCCCATTTTGTGAGTCTCCAGTACAAAAGGAAGTTCTGCGACTGTTGCTACTTCCGATATAGGCAATATTGGGTGTATATTAAGGGTGGTTGTGGACCCCCACCAGATGTACTTGGAGCAGCAGCAAGCTTGTTGGGTTTGCGAATAGGTTCGGGGACATGTTACAGGCGCGGATGGGGTCATTAACAATGGGTCCAGTCCCTCACATTGCGATCTGTTCCATCATTCGGTGTTGGAGTCTTTTGAATCATGTTGGGACTGAAGCATGGACTGAAATGATCCGCTAAATTTCTTACCTGGACCCCTATAATTGAGAATAATTTAGAATTGAATTTGGGGATCCAGTTTTGCATCAACCTTGGCCCCTTCATTCCATGTTTTGACGGAAACGTGTTCTTAACCCTGAACATGGATGATGAACTCTTTTGATGCAAAAGGACGATCGAGATCGTCGCATGCTAGATCAGTCACATATTCCTACATTGACATATGTCGTTCCATATTTTTAAGAAAATGTGTCTTTGTAGGCCTTATGTGGAGGTTGAAAGCTTTCGGTGCATAAAGGGCATCGGAAGCATCGTGGAATGGACCTGTCATGCATCCCCACCGTGACAGATCCTAACACATCATGTAGCGTTTTTCAAAATATTAATGTAATCATAATCGCTAGGTACCGTGGAGAGAAATCTGACCGAGGGAACTCGTTTTCCATTGGCAGCGAACGTTTGAAAAGAAAGGAAGCAGGGTCATTGATTACTCTTCACTTGGGGTCCACAGTTTGTTCACCTTCAATCCATTGCTTCTTGCTTCTGTATTTCCCATTTTGTGAGTCTCCAGTACAAAAGGAAGTTATGCGACTGTTGCTACTTCCGATATAGGCAATATTGGGTGTATATTAAGGGTGGTTGTGGACCCCCACCAGATGTACTTGGAGCAGCAGCAAGATTGTTGGGTTTGCGAATAGGTTCGGGGACATGTTGTAGGCGCGGATGGGGTCATTAACACGTGGGTCCAGTCCATCACATTGCGATCTGTTCCATGATTCGGTGTTGGGGTCTTTTGAATCATGTTGGGAGTGAAGCATGGACTGAAATGATCCGCTAAATTTCTTACATGGACCCCTAGAATTGAGAATAATTTAGAATTGAATTTGGGGATCCAGTTTTGCATCAACCTTGGCCCCTTCATTCCATGTTTTGACGGAAACGTGTTCTTAACCCTGAACATGGATGATGAACTCTTTTGATGCACAAGGACGATCGAGATCGTCGAGTGCTAGATCAGTCACATATTCCTACATTGACATATGTCGTTCCATATTTTTAAGAAAATGTGTCTTTGTAGGCCTTATGTGGAGGTTGAAAGCTTTCGATGCATAAAGGGCATCGGAAGCATCGTGGAATGGACCTGTCATGCATCCCCACCGTGACAGATCCTAACACATCATGTAGCGTTATTCAAAATATTAATGTAATCATAATCGCTAGGTACCGTGGAGAGAAATCTGACCAAGGGAACTCGTTTTCCATTAGCAGCGAACGTTTGAAAAGAAAGGAAGCAGGGTCATTGATTACTCCACTTGGTGTCCACAGTTTGTTCACGTTCGATCCATTGCTTCTTGCTTCTGTAATTCCCATTTTGTGAGTCTCCAATAAAAAACGAAGTTATGCGACTGTTGCTACTTCCGATATAGGCAATATTGGGTGTATATTAAGGGTGGTTGTGGACCCCCACCAGATGGACTTGGAGCAGCAGTAAGATTGTTTGGTTTGCGAATAGGTTCGGGGACATGTTTTAGGCGCGGATGGGGTCATTAACACGTGGGTCCAGTCCATCACATTACGATATGTTCCATCATTCGGTGTTGGGGTCTTTTGAATCATGTTGGGACTGAAGCATGGACTGAAATGATCCGCTAAATTTCTTACATGGACCCCTATAATTAAGAATAATTTAGACCTGAATTTGGAGATCCAGTTTTGCATCAGCCTTGGCCCCTTCATTCCATGTTTTGACGGAAACGTGTTCTTGACCAAGAACATGGATGATGAACTCTTTTGATGCAAAAGGACGATCGTGATGGTCGCGTGTTAGATCAGTCACTTATTCCGACATCGACATATGTCATTCCATATTTTTACAAAAATGTGTCCTTGTAGGCATTATGTGGAGGTTGAAAGCTTTCAGTGCATAAAGGGCATCGGAAGCATCGTGGAATGGACCTGTCATGCATCCGCACCGTGACAGATCCTAACAAATCATGTAACGTTGTTCAAAATATTAATGTAATCATAATCGCTAGGTTCCGTGGAGAGAAATCTGACCATGGGAACTCGTTTTCAATTGGCTCTGAACGTTTGAAAAGAAAGGAAGCAGGGTCATTAATTACTCTTCACTTGGGGTCCACGGTTTGTTCACCTTCGATCCATTGCTTCTTGCTTTTGTATTTCCCATTTTTTGAGTCTCCAGTACAAAAGGAAGTTATGCGACTGTTGCTACTTCCGATATAGGCAATATTGGGTGTATATTAAGGTTGGTTGTGGACCCCAACCAGATGTACTTGGACCAGCAGCAAGATTGTTGTGTTTGCGAATAGGTTCGGGGAGATGTTGTAGGCGCGGATGGGGTCATTAACACGTGGGTCCAGTCCATCACATTGCGATCTGTTCCATCATTCGGTGTTGGGGTCTTTTGAATCATGTTGGGAGTGAAGCATGGACTGAAATGATCCGCTAAATTTCTTACATGGACCCCTAGAATTGAGAATAATTTTAAATTGAATTTGGGGTTCCAGTTTTGCATCAACCTTGGCCCCTTCATTCCATGTATTGACGGAAACGTGTTCTTAACCCTGAACATGGATGATGAACTCTTTTGATGCAAAAGGACGATCGAGATTGTCGCGTGCTAGATCAGTCACATATTCCAACATTGACATATGTCGTTCCATATTTTTAAGAAAATGTGTCTTTGTAGGCCTTATGTGAAGGTTGAAAGCTTTCGGTGCATAAAGGGCGTCGGAAGCATTGTGGAATGGACCTATCATGCATCCCCACCGTGACAGATCCTAACATATCATGTAGCGTTATTAGAAATATTAATGTAATCATAATCGCTAGGAGTCGTGGAGAGAAATCTGACCAAGGGAACTCGTTTTCCATTGGCACTGAACGTTTGAAAAGAAAGGAAGCAGGGTCATTGATTACTCCACTTGGGGTCCACAGTTAGTTCACGTTCGATCCATTGCTTCTTGCTTCTGTAATTCCCATTTTGTGAGTCTGCAGTAAAAAAGGAAGTTATGCGATTGTTGCTACTTCCTATATAGGCAATATTGGGTGTATATTAAGGGTGGTTGTGGACCCCCACCAGATGGACTTGGAGCAGCAGTAAGATTGTTTGGTTTGCGAATAGGTTCGGGGACATGTTTTAGGCGCGGATGGGGTCATTAACACGTGGGTCCAGCCCATCACATTGCGATCTGTTCCATCATTATGTGTTGGGGTCTTTTGAATCATGTTGGGACTGAAGCATGGACTGAAATGATCCGCTAAATTTCTTACATGGACCCCTATAATTGAGAATAATTTAAACCTGAATTTGGAGATCCAGTTTTGCATCAACCTTTGCCCCTTCATTCCATGTTTTGACGGAAACGTGTTCTTGACCAAGAACATGGATGATGAACTCTTTTGATGCAAAAGGACGATCGAGATCGTCGCGTGCTAGATCAGTCATATATTCCTACATGGACATATGTCGTTCAATATTTTTAAGAAAATTTTTCTTTGTAGGCCTTATGTGGAGGTTGAAAGCTTTCGGTTCATAAAGGGCGTCGGAAGCATCGTGGAATGGACCTGTCATGCATCCGCACCGTGACAGATCCTAACATATCATGTAACGTTATTAGAAATATTAATGTAATCATAATCGCTAGGAGTCGTGGAGAGAAATCTGACCAAGGGAACTCGTTTTCCATTGGCACTGAACGTTTGAAAAGAAAGGAAGCAGGGTCATGGATTACTCCACTTGGGGTCCACAGTTTGTTCATGTTCGATCCATTGCTTCTTGCATCTGTAATTCCCATTTTGTGAGTCTCCAGTAAAAAAGGAAGTTATGCGACTGTTGCTACTTCCGATATAGGCAATATTGGGTGTTTATTAAGGGTGGTTGTGGACCCCCACCAGATGGACTTGGAGCAGCAGTAAGATTGTTTGGTTTGCGAATAGGTTCGGGGACATGTTTTAGGCGCGGATGGGGACATTAACACGTGGGTCCAGTCCATCACATTGCGATATGTTCCATCATTTAGTGTTGGGGTCTTTTGAATCATGTTGGGACTGAAGCATGGACTGAAATGATCCGCTAAATTTCTTACGTGGACCCCTATAATTGAGAATAATTTAGACCTGAATTTGGAGATCCAGTTTTGCATCAACCTTGGCCCCTTCATTCCATATTTTGACGGAAACGTGTTCTTGACCAAGAACATGGTTGATGAACTCTTTTGATGCAAAAGGACGATCAAGATCGTCGCGTGCTAGATCAGTCACATATTCCTACATGGACATAAGTCGTTCCATATTTTAAAGAAAATGTGTCTTTGTAGGCCTTATGTGGAGGTTGAAAGCTTTCGGTGCATACAGGGCATCGGAAGCATCGTGGAATGGACCTGTCATGCATCCCCAATGTGACAGATCCTTACATATCATGTAGCGTTTTTCAAAATATTATTGTAATCGTAATCGCTAGGTACCGTGTAGAGAAATCTGACCAAGGGAACTCGTTTTCCATTCGCAGTGAACGTTTGAAAAGAAAGGAAGCAGGGTCATTAATTACTCTTCACTTGGGGTCCACAGTTTGTTCACCCTCGATCCATTGCTTCTTGCTTCTGTATTTCCCATTTTGTGAGTCTCCAGTACAAAAGGAAGTTATGCGACTGTTGCTACTTCCGATATAGGCAATATTGGGTGTATATTAAGGGTGGTTGTGGACCCCCACCAGATGTACTTGGAGCAGCAGCAAGCTTGTTGGGTTTGCGAATAGGTTCGGGGACATGTTGTAGGTGCGGATGGGGTCATTAACGCGTGGGTCCAGTCCATCACATTGCGATCTGTTCCATCATTCGGTGTTGGGGTCTTTTGAATCATGTTGGGACTGAAGCATGGACTGAAATGATCTGCTAAATTTCTTACATGGACCCCTAGAATTGAGAATAATTTAGAATTGAATTTGGGGATCCAGTTTTGCATCAACCTTGGCCCCTTCATTCCATGTTTTGACGGAAACGTGTTCTTAACCCTGAACATGGATGATGAACTCTTTTGATGCAAAAGGACGATCGAGATGGTCGCGTGCTAGATCAGTCACATATTCCTACATTGACATATGTCGTTCCATATTTTTAAGAAAATGTGTCTTTGTAGGCCTTATGTGGAGGTTGAAAGCTTTCGGTTCATAAAGGGCATCAGAAGCATCGTGGAATGGACCTGTCATGCATCCGCACCGTGACAGATCCTAACATATCATGTAACGTTGTTCAAAATATTAATGTAATCATAATCGCTAGGTACCGTGGAGAGAAATCTGACCAAGGGAACTCGTTTTCCATTGGCAGTGAACGTTTGAAAAGAAAGGAAGTAGGGTCATAGATTACTCCACTTGGGGTCCACAGTTTGATCACGTTCGATCCATTGCTTCTTGCTTCAGTAATTCCCATTTTGTGAGTCTCCAGTAAAAAAGGAAGTTATGCGACTGTTGCTACTTCCGATATAGGCAATATTGGGTGTTTATTAAGGGTGGTTGTGGACCCCCACCAGATGTACTTGGAGCAGCAGCAAGATTGTTGGGTTTGCGAATAGGT
Source organism: Persea americana (assembly GCA_029852735.1). Taxonomy (NCBI): domain Eukaryota; kingdom Viridiplantae; phylum Streptophyta; class Magnoliopsida; order Laurales; family Lauraceae; genus Persea; species Persea americana. The sequence goes on along the minus strand of CM056811.1, from coordinate 93,348,309 downwards.
TCGGGGACATGTTGTAGGCGCGGATGGGGTCATTAACACGTGGGTCCAGTCCATCACATTGCGATCTGTTCCATGATTCGGTGTTGGGGTCTTTTGAATCATGTTGGGACTGAAGCATGGACTGAAATGATCCGCTAAATTTCTTACATGGACCCCTAGAATTGAGAATAATTTAGAATTGAATTTGGGGATCAAGTTTTGCATCAACCTTGGCCCCTTCATTCCATGTTTTGACGGAAACGTGTTCTTAACCCTGAACATGGATGATGAACTCTTTTGATGCAAAAGGACGATCGAGATCGTCGCGTGCTAGATCAGTCACATATTCCTACATTGACATATGTCGTTCCATATTTTTAAGAAAATGTGTCTTTGTAGGCCTTTTGTGGAGGTTGAAAGCTTTCGATGCATGAAGGGCATCGGAAGCATCGTGGAATGGACCTGTCATGCATCCCCACCGAGACAGATCCTAACACATCATGTAGCGTTTTTCAAAATATTAATGTAATCATAATCGCTAGGTACCGTGGAGAGAAATCTGACCAAGGGAACTCGTTTTCCATTGGCAGCGAACGTTTGAAAAGAAAGGAAGCAGGGTCATTGATTACTCCACTTGGTGTCCACAGTTTGTTCACGTTCGATCCATTGCTTCTTGCTTCTGTAATTCCCATTTTGTGAGTCTCCAGTAAAAAACGAAGTTATGCGACTGTTGCTACTTCCGATATAGGCAATATTGTGTGTATATTAAGGGTGGTTGTGGACCCCCACCAGATGGACTTGGAGCAGCAGTAAGATTGTTTGGTTTGCGAATAGGTTCGGGGACATGTTTTAGGCGCGGATGGGGTCATTAACACGTGGGTCCAGCCCATCACATTGCGATCTGTTCCATCATTATGTGTTGGGGTCTTTTGAATCATGTTGGGACTGAAGCATGGACTGAAATGATCCGCTAAATATCTTACATGGACCCCTATAATTAAGAATAATTTAGACCTGAATTTGGAGATCCAGTTTTGCATCAGCCTTGGCCCCTTCATTCCATGTTTTGACGGAAACGTGTTCTTGACCAAGAACATGGATGATGAACTCTTTTGATGCAAAAGGACGATCGTGATCGTCGCGTGTTAGATCAGTCACTTATTCCGACATTGACATATGTCATTCCATATTTTTACAAAAATGTGTCCTTGTAGGCATTATGTGGAGGTTGAAAGCTTTCAGTGCATAAGGGGCATCGGGAGCATCGTGGAATGGACTTGTCATGCATCCGCACCGTGACAGATCCTAAAAAATCATTTAACGTTGTTCAAAATATTAATGTAATCATAATCGCTAGGTACCGTGGAGAGAAATCTGACCAAGGGAGCTCGTTTTCCATTTGCAGTGAACGTTTGAAAAGAAAGGAAGCAGGGTCATTGATTACTCCACTTGGGGTCCACAGTTTGATCACGTTCGATCCATTGCTTCTTGCTTCAGTAATTCCCATTTTGTGAGTCTCCAGTAAAAAAGGAAGTTATGCGACTGTTGCTACTTCCGATATAGGCAATATTGGGTGTATATTAAGGGTGGTTGTGGACCCCCACCAGATGTACTTGGAGCAGCAGCAAGATTGTTGGGTTTGCGAATAGGTTCGGGGACATGTTGTAGGCGCGGATGGGGTCATTAACACGTGGGTCCAGTCCATCACATTGCGATCTGTTCCATGATTAGGTGTTGGGGTCTTTTGAATCATGTTGGGACTGAAGCATGGACTGAAATGATCCGCTAAATTTCTTACATGGACCCCTACAATTGAGAATAATGTAGAATTGAATTTGGGGATCGAGTTTTGCATCAACCTTGGCCCCTTCATTCCATGTTTTGACGGAAACGTGTTCTTAACCCTGAACATGGATGATGAACTCTTTTGATGCAAAAGGACGATCGAGATGGTCGCGTGCTAGATCAGTCACATATTCCTACATTGACATATGTCGTTCCATATTTTTAAGAAAATGTGTCTTTGTAGGCCTTATGTGAAGGTTGAAAGCTTTCGGTGCATAAAGGGCGTCGGAAGCATTGTGGAATGGACCTGTCATGCATCCCCACCGTGACAGATCCTAACATATCATGTAACGTTGTTCAAAATATTAATGTAATCATAATCGCTAGGTACCGTGGAGAGAAATCTGACCAAGGGAACTCGTTTTCCATTGGCAGGGAACGTTTGTAAAGAAAGGAAGCAGGGTCATTAATTACTCTTCACTTGGGGTCCACACTTTGTTAACCTTCGATCCATTGCTTATTGCTTCTATATTTCCCATTTTGTGAGTCTCCAGTACAAAAGGAAGTTATGTGACTGTTGCTACTTCCGATATAGGCAATATTGGGTGTATATTAAGGTTGGTTGTGGACCCCCACCAGATGTACTTGGAGCAACAGCAAGATTGTTGGGTTTGCGAATAGGTTCGGGGACATGTTGTAGGCGTGGATGGGGTCATTAACACGTGGGTCCAGTCCATCACATTGCGATCTGTTCCATGATTCGGTGTTGGGGTCTTTTGAATCATGTTGGGACTGAAGCATGGACTGAAATGATCCGCTAAATTTCTTACATGGACCCCTAGAATTGAGAATAATTTAGAATTGAATTTGGGGATCCAGTTTTGCATCAACCTTGGCCCCTTCATTCCATGTTTTGACGGAAACGTGTTCTTAACCCTGAACATGGATGATGAACTCTTTTGATGCAAAAGGACGATCGAGATGGTCGCGTGCTAGATCAGTCACATATTCCTACATTGACATATGTCGTTCCATATTTTTAAGAAAATGTGTCTTTGTAGGCCTTATGTGGAGGTTGAAAGCTTTCGGTGCATAAAGTGCATCGGAAGCATCGTGGAATGGACCTGTCATGCATCCCCACCGTGACAGATCCTAACACATCATGTAGCGTTTTTCAAAATATTAAAGTAATCATAATCGCTAGGTACCGTGGAGAGAAATCTGACCAAGGGAACTCGTTTTCCACTGGCAGTGAACGTTTGAAAAGAAAGGAAGCGGGGTCATTAATTACTCTTCACTTGGGGTCCACAGTTTGTTCCCCTTCGATCCATTGCTTCTTGCTTATGTATTTCCCATTTTGTGAGTCTCCAGTACAAAAGGAAGTTATGGGACTGTTGCTACTTCCGATATAGGCAATATTGGGTGTATATTAAGGGTGGTTGTGGACCCCCACCAGATGTACACGGAGCAGCAGCAAGATTGTTGGGTTTGCGAATAGGTTCAGGGACATGTTGTAGGCGCGGATGGGGTCATTAACACGTGGGTCCAGTCCATCACATTGCGATCTGTTCCATCATTCGGTGTTGGGGTCTTTTGAATCATGGTGGGACTGAAGCATGGACTGAAATGATCCGCTAAATTTCTTACATGGACCCCTAGAATTGAGAATAATTTAGAATTGAATTTGGGGATCCAGTTTTGCATCAACCTTGGCCCGTTCATTCCATGTTTTGACGGAAACGTGTTCTTAACCCTGAACATGGATGATGAACTCTTTTGATGCAAAAGGACGATCGAGATGGTCGCGTGCTAGATCAGTCACATATTCCTACATTGACATATGTCGTTCCATATTTTTAAGAAAAAGTGTCTTTGTAGGCATTATGTGGAGGTTGAAAGCTTTCGGTGCGTAATGGACATCGGAAGAATCGTGGAATGGACCTGTTATGCATCCCCACCGTGACAGATCCTAACATATCATGTAGCGTTATTAAAAAAATTTATGTAATCATAATCGCTAGGTACCGTGGAGAGAAATCTGACCAAGGGAACTCGTTTTCCATTGGCACTGAACGTTTGAAAAGAAAGGAAGCAGGGTCATTGATTACTCCACTTGGGGTCCACAGTTTGTTCATGTTCGATCCATTGCTTCTTGCATCTGTAATTCCCATTTTGTGAGTCTCCAGTAAAAAAGGAAGTTATGCGACTGTTGCTACTTCCGATATAGGCAATATTGGGTGTTTATTAAGGGTGGTTGTGGACCCCCACCAGATGGACTTGGAGCAGCAGTAAGATTGTTTGGTTTGCGAATAGGTTCGGGGACATGTTTTAGGCGCGGATGGGGTCATTAACACGTGGGTCCAGTCCATCACATTGCGATATGTTCCATCATTTAGTGTTGGGGTCTTTTGAATCATGTTGGGACTGAAGCATGGACTGAAATGATCCGCTAAATTTCTTACGTGGACCCCTATAATTGAGAATAATTTAGACCTGAATTTGGAGATCCAGTTTTGCATCAACCTTGGCCCCTTCATTCCATGTTTTGACGGAAACGTGTTCTTGACCAAGAACATGGTTGATGAACTCTTTTGATGCAAAAGGACGATCAAGATCGTCGCGTGCTAGATCAGTCACATATTCCTACATGGACATAAGTCGTTCCATATTTTAAAGAAAATGTGTCTTTGTAGGCCTTATGTGGAGGTTGAAAGCTTTCGGTGCATACAGGGCATCGGAAGCATCGTGGAATGGACCTGTCATGCATTCCCAATGTGACAGATCCTAACATATCATGTAGCGTTTTTCAAAATATTATTGTAATCGTAATCGCTAGGTACCGTGTAGAGAAATCTGACCAAGGGAACTCGTTTTCCATTCGCAGTGAACGTTTGAAAAGAAAGGAAGCAGGGTCATTAATTACTCTTCACTTGGGGTCCACAGTTTGTTCACCCTCGATCCATTGCTTCTTGCTTCTGTATTTCCCATTTTGTGAGTCTCCAGTACAAAAGGAAGTTATGCGACTGTTGCTACTTCCGATATGGGCAATATTGGGTGTATATTAAGGGTGGTTGTGGACCCCCACCATATGTACTTGGAGCAGCAGCAAGCTTGTTGGGTTTGCGAATAGGTTCGGGGACATGTTGTAGGCGCGGATGGGTTCACTAACAATGGGTCCAGTCACTCACATTGCGATCTGTTCCATCATTCGGTGTTGGACTCTTTTGAATCATGTTGGGACTGAAGCATGGACTGAAATGATCCGCTAAATTTCTTACCTGGACCCCTATAATTGAGAATAATTTAGAATTGAATTTGGGGATCCAGTTTTGCATCAACCTTGGCCCCTTCATTCCATGTTTTGACGGAAACGTGTTCTTAACCCTGAACATGGATGATGAACTCTTTTGATGCAAAAGGACGATCGAGATGGTCGCGTGCTAGATCAGTCACATATTCCTACATTGACATATGTCGTTCCATATTTTTAAGAAAATGTGTCTTTGTAGGCCTTATGTGGAGGCTGAAAGCTTTCGGTGCATAAAGGGCATCGGATGCATCGTGGAATGGACCTGTCATGCATCCCCACCGTGACAGATCCTAACACATCATGTAGCGTTTTTCAAAATATTAATGTAATCATAATCGCTAGGTACCGTGGAGAGAAATCTGACCAAGGCAACTCGTTTTCCATTGGCAGCGAACGTTTGAAAAGAAAGGAAGCAGGGTCATTGATTACTCTTCACTTGGGGTCCACAGTTTATTCACCTTCGATCCATTGCTTCTTGCTTCTGTATTTCCCATTGTGTGAGTCTCCAGTACAAAAGGAAGTTATGCGACTGTTGCTACTTCCGATATAGGCAATATTGGGTGTATATTAAGGGTGGTTGTGGACCCCCACAAGATGTACTTGGAGCAGCAGCAAGATTGTTGGGTTTGCGAATAGGTTCGGGGACATGTTGTAGGCGCGGATGGGGTCATTAACACGTGGGTCCAGTCCATCACATTGCGATCTGTTCCATGATTCGGTGTTGGGGTCTTTTGAATCATGTTGGGACTGAAGCATGGACTGAAATGATCCGCTAAATTTCTTACATGGACCCCTAGAATTGAGAATAATTTAGAATTGAATTTGGGGATCCAGTTTTGCATCAACCTTGGCCCCTTCATTCCATGTTTTGACGGAAACGTGTTCTTAACCCTGAACATGGATGATGAACTCTTTTGATGCAAAAGGACGATCGAGATCGTCGCGTGCTAGATCAGTCACATATTCCTACATTGACATATGTCGTTCCATATTTTTAAGAAAATGTGTCTTTGTAGGCCTTATGTGGAGGTTGAAAGCTTTCGATGCATGAAGGGCATCGGAAGCAGCGTGGAATGGACCTGTCATGCATCCCCACCGTGACAGATCCTAACACATCATGTAGCGTTTTTCAAAATATTAATGTAATCATAATCGCTAGGTACCGTGGAGAGAAATCTGACCAAGGGAACTCGTTTTCCATTGGCAGCGAACGTTTGAAAAGAAAGGAAGCAGGGTCATTGATTACTCCACTTGGTGTCCACAGTTTGTTCACGTTCGATCCATTGCTTTTTGCTTCTGTAATTCCCATTTTGTGAGTCTCCAGTAAAAAACGAAGTTATGCGACTGTTGCTACTTCCGATATAGGCAATATTGGGTGTATATTAAGGGTGGTTGTGGACCCCCACCAGATGGACTTGGAGCAGCAGTAAGATTGTTTGGTTTGCGAATTGGTTCGGGGACATGTTTTAGGCGCGGATGGGGTCATTAACACGTGGGTCCAGTCCATCACATTACGATATGTTCCATCATTCGGTGTTGGGGTCTTTTGAATCATGTTGGGACTGAAGCATGGACTGAAATGATCCGCTAAATATCTTACATGGACCCCTATAATTAAGAATAATTTAGACCTGAATTTGGAGATCCAGTTTTGCATCAGCCTTGGCCCCTTCATTCCATGTTTTGACGGAAACGTGTTCTTGACCAAGAACATGGATGATGAACTCTTTTGATGCAAAAGGACGATCGTGATCGTCGCGTGTTAGATCAGTCACTTATTCCGACATTGACATATGTCATTCCATATTTTTACAAAAATGTGTCCTTGTAGGCATTATGTTGAGGTTGAAAGCTTTCAGTGCATAAGGGGCATCGGAAGCATCGTGGAATGGACTTGTCATGCATCCGCACCGTGACAGATCCTAACAAATCATTTAACGTTGTTCAAAATATTAATGTAATCATAATCGCTAGGTACCGTGGAGAGAAATCTGACCAAGGGAGCTCGTTTTCCATTTGCAGTGAACGTTTGAAAAGAAAGGAAGCAGGGTCATTAATTACTCTTCACTCGGGGTCCACAGTTTGTTCACCTTCGTTCCATTGCTACTTGCTTTTGTATTTCCCATTTTGTGAGTCTCTAGTACAAAAGGAAGTTATGCGACTGTTGCTACTTCCGATATAGGCAATATTGGGTGTATATTAAGGGTGGTTGTGGACCCCAACCAGATGTACTTGGAGCAGCAGCAAGATTGTTGTGTTTGCGAATAGGTTCGGGGAGATGTTGTAGGCGCGGATGGGGTCATTAACACGTGGGTCCAGTCCAGCACATTGCGATCTGTTCCATCATTCGGTGTTGGGGTCTTTTGAATCATGTTGGGAGTGAAGCATGGACTGAAATGATCCGCTAAATTTCTTACATGGACCCCTAGAATTGAGAATAATTTTAAATTGAATTTGGGGATCCAGTTTTGCATCAACCTTGGCCCCTTCATTCCATGTTTTGACGGAAACGTGTTCTTAACCCTGAACATGGATGATGAACTCTTTTGATGCAAAAGGACGATCGAGATCGTCGGGTGCTAGATCAGTCACATATTCCTACATTGACGTATGTCGTTCCATATTTTTAAGAAAATGTGTCTTTGTAGGCCTTATGTGAAGGTTGAAAGCTTTCGGTGCATAAAGGGCGTCGGAAGCATTGTGGAATGGACCTGTCATGCATCCCCACCGTGACAGATCCTAACATATCATGTAGCGTTATTCAAAATATTAATGTAATCATAATCGCTAGGAACCGTGGAGAGAAATCTGACCAAGGGAACTCGTTTTCCATTGGCACTGAACGTTTGAAAAGAAAGGAAGCAGGGTCATTGATTACTCCACTTGGGGTCCACAGTTAGTTCACGTTCGATCCATTGCTTCTTGCTTCTGTAATTCCCATTTTGTGAGTCTGCCGTAAAAAAGGAAGTTATGCGATTGTTGCTACTTCTATATAGGCAATATTGGGTGTATATTAAGGGTGGTTGTGGACCCCCACCAGATGGACTTGGAGCAGCAGTAAGATTGTTTGGTTTGCGAATAGGTTCGGGGACATGTTTTAGGCGCGGATGGGGTCATTAACACGTGGGTCCAGCCCATCACATTGCGATCTGTTCCATCATTATGTGTTGGGGTCTTTTGAATCATGTTGGGACTGAAGCATGGACTGAAATGATCCGCTAAATTTCTTACATGGACCCCTATAATTGAGAATAATTTAGACCTGAATTTGGAGATCCAGTTTTGCATCAACCTTTGCCCCTTCATTCCATGTTTTGACGGAAACGTGTTCTTGACCAAGAACATGGATGATTAACTCTTTTGATGCAAAAGGACGATCGAGATCGTCGCGTGCTAGATCAGTCATATATTCCTACATGGACATATGTCGTTCCATATTTTTAAGAAAATGTGTCTTTGTAGGCCTTATGTGGAGGTTGAAAGCTTTCGGTTCATAAAGAGCATCAGAAGCATCGTGGAATGGACCTGTCATGCATCCGCACCGTGACAGATCCTAACATATCATGTAACGTTGTTCAAAATATTAATGTAATCATAATCGCTAGGTACCGTGGAGAGAAATCTGACCAAGGGAACTCGTTTTCCATTGGCAGTGAACGTTTGAAAAGAAAGGAAGTAGGGTCATTGATTACTCCACTTGGGGTCCACAGTTTGATCACGTTCGATCCATTGCCTCTTGCTTCAGTAATTCCCATTTTGTGAGTCTCCAGTAAAAAAGGAAGTTATGCGACTGTTGCTACTTCCGATATAGGCAATATTGGGTGTATATTAAGGGTCGTTGTGGACCCCCACCAGATGTACTTGGAGCAGCAGCAAGATTGTTGGGTTTGCGAATAGGTTCGGGGACATGTTGTAGGCGCGGATGGGGTCATTAACACGTGGGTCCAGTCCATCACATTGCGATCTGTTCCACGATTCGGTGTTGGGGTCTTTTGAATCATGTTGGGACTGAAGCATGGACTGAAATGATCCGCTAAATTTCTTACATGGACCCCTACAATTGAGAATAATGTAGAATTGAATTTGGGGATCCAGTTTTGCATCAACCTTGGCCCCTTCATTCCATGTTTTGACGGAAACGTGTTCTTAACCCTGAACATGGATGATGAACTCTTTTGATGCAAAAGGACGATCGAGATCGTCGCGTGCTAGATCAGTCACATATTCCTACATTGACATATGTCGTTCCATATTTTAAAGAAAATGTGTCTTTGTAGGCCTTATGTGGAGGTTGAAAGCTTTCGGTGCATAAAGGGCATCGGAAGCATCGTGGAATGGACCTGTCATGCAACCCCCCCGTGACAGATCCTAACACATCATGTAGCGTTTTTCAAAATATTAATGTAATCATAATCGCTAGGTACCGTGGAGAGAAATCTGACCAAGGGAACTCGTTTTCCATTGGCAGGGAACGTTTGTCAAGAAAGGAAGCAGGGTCTTTAATTACTCTTCACTTGGGGTCCACACTTTCTTCACCTTCGATCCATTGCTTATTGCTTCTGTATTTCCCATTTTGCGAGTCTCCAGTACAAAAGGAAGTTATGTGACTGTTGCTACTTCCGATATAGGCAATATTGGGTGTATATTAAGGTTGGTTGTGGACCCCCACCAGATGTACTTAGAGCAACAGCAAGATTGTTGGGTTTGCGAATAGGTTCGGGGACATGTTGTAGGCGCGGATGGGGTCATTAACGCGTGGGTCCAGTCCATCACATTGCGATCTGTTCCATCATTCGGTGTTGGGGTCTTCTGAATCATGTTGGGACTGAAGCATGGACTGAAATGATCTGCTAAATTTCTTACATGGACCCCTAGAATTGAGAATAATTTAGAATTGAATTTGGGGATCCAGTTTTGCATCAACCTTGGCCCCTTCATTCCATGTTTTGACGGAAACGTGTTCTTAACCCTGAACATGGATGATGAACTCTTTTGATGCAAAAGGACGATCGAGATGGTCGCGTGCTAGATCAATCACATATTCCTACATTGACATATGTCGTTCCATATTTTTAAGAAAATGTGTCTTTGTAGGCCTTATGTGGAGGTTGAAAGCTTTCGGTGCTTAAGTGCATCGGAAGCATCGTGGAATGGACCTGTCATGCATCCCCACCGTGACAGATCCTAACACATCATGTAGCGTTTTTCAAAATATTAAAGTAATCATAATCGCTAGGTACCGTGGAGAGAAATCTGACCAAGGGAACTCGTTTTCCACTGGCAGTGAACGTTTGAAAAGAAAGGAAGCGGGGTCATTAATTACTCTTCACTTGGGGTCCACAGTTTGTTCCCCTTCGATCCATTGCTTCTTGCTTATGTATTTCCCATTTTGTGAGTCTCCAGTACAAAAGGAAGTTATGGGACTGTTGCTACTTCCGATATAGGCAATATTGGGTGTATATTAAGGGTGGTTGTGGACCCCCACCAGATGTACTCGGAGCAGCAGCAAGATTGTTGGGTTTGCGAATAGGTTCCGGGACATGTTGTAGGCGCGGATGGGGTCATTAACACGTGGGTCCAGTCCATCACATTGCGATCTGTTCCATCATTCGGTGTTGGGGTCTTTTGAATCATGGTGGGACTGAAGCATGGACTGAAATGATCCGCTAAATTTCTTACATGGACCCCTAGAATTGAGAATAATTTAGAATTGAATTTGGGGATCCAGTTTTGCATCAACCTTGGCCCGTTCATTCCATGTTTTGACGGAAACGTGTTCTTAACCCTGAACATGGATGATGAACTCTTTTGATGCAAAAGGACGATCGAGATGGTCGCGTGCTAGATCAGTCACATATTCCTACATTGACATATGTCGTTCCATATTTTTAAGAAAAAGTGTCTTTGTAGGCATTATGTGGAGGTTGAAAGCTTTCGGTGCGTAATGGGCATCGGAAGAATCGTGGAATGGACCTGTTATGCATCCCCACCGTGACAGATCCTAACATATCATGTAGCGTTATTAAAAAAATTTATGTAATCATAATCGCTAGGTACCGTGGAGAGAAATCTGACCAAGGGAACTCGTTTTCCATTGGCAGGGAACGTTTGAAAAGAAAGGAAGCAGGGTCATTGATTACTCCACTTGGAGTCCACAGTTTGTTCATGTTCGATCCATTGCTTCTTGCATCTGTAATTCCCATTTTGTGAGTCTCCAGTAAAAAAGGAAGTTATGCGACTGTTGCTACTTCCGATATAGGCAATATTGGGTGTTTATTAAGGGTGGTTGTGGACCCCCACCAGATGGACTTGGAGCAGCAGTAAGATTGTTTGGTTTGCGAATAGGTTCGGGGACATGTTTTAGTCGCGGATGGGGTCATTAACACGTGGGTCCAGTCCATCACATTGCGATATGTTCCATCATTGAGTGTTGGGGTCTTTTGAATCATGTTGGGACTGAAGCATGGACTGAAATGATCTGCTAAATTTCTTACGTGGACCCCTATAATTGAGAATAATTTAGACCTGAATTTGGAGATCCAGTTTTGCATCAACCTTGGCCCCTTCATTCCATGTTTTGACGGAAACGTGTTCTTGACCAAGAACATGGATGATGAACTCTTTTGATGCAAAAGGACGATCAAGATCGTCGCGTGCTAGATCAGTCACATATTCCTACATGGACATAAGTCGTTCCATATTTTAAAGAAAATGTGTCTTTGTAGGCCTTATGTGGAGGTTGAAAGCTTTCGGTGCTTACAGGGCATCGGAAGCATCGTGGAATTGACCTGTCATGCATCCCCAATGTGACAGATCTTAACATATCATGTAGCGTTTTTCAAAATATTATTGTAATCGTAATCGCTAGGTACCGTGGAGAGAAATCTGACCAAGGGAACTCGTTTTCCATTCGCAGTGAACGTTTGAAAAGAAAGGAAGCAGGGTCATTAATTACTCTTCACTTGGGGTCCACAGTTTGTTCACCTTCGATCCATTGCTTCTTGGTTCTGTATTTCCCATTTTGTGAGTCTCCAGTACAAAAGGAAGTTATGCAACGGTTGCTACTTCCGATATAGGCAATATTGGGTGTATATAAAGGGGGGTTGTGGACCCCCACCAGATGTACTTGGAGCAGCAGCAAGATTGTTGGTTTTGCGAATAGGTTCGGGGACATGTTTTAGGCGCGGATGGGGTCATTAACACGTGGGTCCAGTCCATCACATTGCGATCTGTTCCATGATTCGGTGTTGGGGTCTTTTGAATCATGTTGGGACTGAAGCATGGACTGAAATGATCCGCTAAATTTCTTACATGGACCCCTACAGTTGAGAATAATGTAGAATTGAATTTGGGGATCCAGTTTTGCATCAACCTTGGCCCCTTCATTCCATGTTTTGACGGAAACGTGTTCTTAACCCTGAACATGGATGATGAACTCTTTTGATGCAAAAGGACGATCGAGATCGTCGCGTGCTAGATCAGTCACATATTCCTACATTGACATATGTCGTTCCATATTTTAAAGAAAATGTGTCTTTGTAGGCCTTATGTGGAGGTTGAAAGCTTTCGATGCATGAAGGGCATCGGAAGCATCGTGGAATGGACCTGTCATGCATCCCCACCGTGACAGATCCTAACACAGCATATAGCGTTTTTCAAAATATTAATGTAAGCATAATCGCTAGGTACCGTGGAGAGAAATCTGACCAAGGGAACTCGTTTTCCATTGGCAGTGAACGTTTGAAAAGAAAGGAAGCAGGGTCATTGATTACTCCACTTGGGGTCCACAGTTTTTTCATGTTCGATCCATTGCTTCTTGCATCTGTAATTCGCATTTTGTGAGTCTCCAGTAAAAAAGGAAGTTATGCGACTGTTGCTACTTCCGATATAGGCAATATTGGGTGTTTATTAAGGGTGGTTGTGGACCCCCACCAGATGGACTTGGAGCAGCAGTAAGATTGTTTGGTTTGCGAATAGGTTCCGGGACATGTTTTAGGCGCGGATGGGGTCATTAACACGTGGGTCCAGTCCATCACATTACGATATGTTCCATCATTCGGTGTTGGGGTCTTTTGAATCATGTTGGGACTGAAGCATGGACTGAAATGATCCGCTAAATTTCTTACATGGACCCCTATAATTAAGAATAATTTAGACCTGAATTTGGAGATCCAGTTTTGCATCAGGCTTGGCCCCTTCATTCCATGTTTTGACGGAAACGTGTTCTTGACCAAGAACATGGATGATGAACTCTTTTGATGCAAAAGGACGATCGTGATCGTCGCATGTTAGATCAGTCACTTATTCCGACATCGACATATGTCATTCCATATTTTAACAAGAATGTGTCCTTGTAGGCATTAGGTGGAGGTTGAAAGCTTTCAGTGCATAAAGGGCATCGGAAGCATCGTGGAATGGACCTGTCATGCATCCGCACCGTGACAGATCCTAACAAATCATGTAACGTTGTTGAAAATATTAATGTAATCATAATCGCTAGGTTCCGTGGAGAGAAATCTGACCATGGGAACTCGTTTTCAATTGGCACTGAACGTTTGAAAAGAAAGGAAGCAGGGTCATTAATTACTCTTCACTTGGGGTCCACGGTTTGTTCACCTTCGATCCATTGCTTCTTGCTTTTGTATTTCCCATTTTTTGAGTCTCGAGTACAAAAGGAAGTTATGCGACTGTTGCTACTTCCGATATAGGCAATATTGGGTGTATATTAAGGGTGGTTGTGGACCCCAACCAGATGTACTTGGAGCAGCAGCAAGATTGTTGTGTTTGAGAATAGGTTCGGGGAGATGTTGTAGGCGCGGATGGGGTCATTAACACGTGGGTCCAGTCCATCACATTGCGATCTGTTCCATCATTCGGTGTTGGGGTCTTTTGAATCATGTTGGGAGTGAAGCATGGACTGAAATGATCCGCTAAATTTCTAACATGGACCCCTAGAATTGAGAATAATTTAAAATTGAATTTGGGGATCCAGTTTTGCATCAACCTTGGCCCCTTCATTCCATGTTTTGACGGAAACGTGTTCTTAACCCTGAACATGGATGATGAACTCTTTTGATGCAAAAGGACGATCGAGATGGTCGCGTGCTAGATCAGTCACATATTCCTACATTGACATATGTCGTTCCATATTTTTAAGAAAATGTGTCTTTGTAGGCCTTATGTGAAGGTTGAAAGCTTTCGGTGCATAAAGGGCGTCGGAAGCATTGTGGAATGGACCTGTCATGCATCCCCACCGTGACAGATCCTAACATATCATGTAGCGTTATTCAAAATATTAATGTAATCATAATCGCTAGGAGTCGTGGAGAGAAATCTGACCAAGGGAACTCGTTTTCCATTGGCACTGAACGTTTGAAAAGAAAGGAAGCAGGGTCATTGATTACTCCACTTGGGGTCCACAGTTAGTTCACGTTCGATCCATTGCTTCTTGCTTCTGTAATTCCCATTTTTTGAGTCTGCAGTAAAAAAGGAAGTTATGCGATTGTTGCTACTTCCTATATATGCAATATTGGGTGTATATTAGGGGTGGTTGTGGACCCCCACCAGATGGACTTGGAGCAGCAGTAAGATTGTTTGGTTTGCGAATAGGTTCGGGGACATGTTTTAGGCACGGATGGGGTCATTAACACGTGGGTCCGGCCCATCACATTGCGATCTGTTCCATCATTATGTGTTGGGGTCTTTTGAATCATGTTGGGACTGAAGCATGGACTGAAATGATCCGCTAAATTTCTTACATGGACCCCTATAATTGAGAATAATTTAGACCTGAATTTGGAGACCCAGTTTTGCATCAACCTTTGCCCCTTCATTCCATGTTTTGACGGAAACGTGTTCTTGACCAAGAACATGGATGATGAACTCTTTTGATGCAAAAGGACGATCGAGATCGTCGCGTGCTAGATCAGTCACATATTCCTACATTGACATATGTCGTTCCATATTTTTAAGAAAATGTGTCTTTGTAGGCCTTATGTGGAGGTTGAAAGCTTTCGATGCATGAAGGGCATCGGAAGCATCGTGGAATGGACCTGTCATGCATCCCCACCGTGACAGATCCTAACACATCATGTAGCGTTTTTCAAAATATTAATGTAATCATAATCGCTAGGTACCGTGGAGAGAAATCTGACCAAGGGAACTCGTTTTCCATTGGCAGGGAACGTTTGTAAAGAAAGGAAGCAGGGTCATTAATTACTCTTCACTTGGGGTACACACTTTGTTCACCTTCGATCCATTGCTTATTGCTTCTGTATTTCCCATTTTGTGAGTCTCCAGTACAAAAGGAAGTTATGCGACTGTTGCTATATCCGATATAGGCAATATTGGTTGTATACTAAGGGTGGTTGTGGACCCCCACCAGATGTACTTGGCGCAGTAGCAAGCTTGTTGGGTTTGCGAATAGGTTCGGGGACATGTTGTAGGCGCGGATGGGGTCACTAACAATGGGTCCAGTCCCTCACATTGCGATCTGTTCCATCATTCGTTGTTGGACTCTTTTGAATCATGTTGGGACTGAAGCATGGACTAAAATGATCCGCTAAATTTCTTACCTGGACCCCTATAATTGAGAATAATTTAGAATTGAATTTGGGGATCCAGTTTTGCATCAACCTTGGCCCCTTCATTCCATGTTTTGACAGAAACGTGTTCTTAACCCTGAACATGGATGATGAACTCTTTTGATGCGAAAGGACGATCGAGATGGTCGCGTGCTAGATCAGTCACATATTCCTACATTGACATATGTCGTTCCATATTTTTAAGAAAATGTGTCTTTGTAGGCCTTATGTGGAGGTTGAAAGCTTTCGGCGCATAAAGTGCATCGGAAGCATCGTGGAATGGACCTGTCATGCATCCCCACCGTGACAGATCCTAACATATCATGTAGCGTTTTTCAAAATATTAATGTAATCATAATCGCTAGGTACCGTGGAGAGAAATCTGACCAAGGGAACTCGTTTTCCATTGGCAGTGAACGTTTGAAAAGAAAGGAAGCAGGGTCATTGATTACTCCCCTTGGGGTCCACAGTTTGTTGATGTTCGATCCATTGCTTCTTGCATCTGTAATTCCCATTTTGTGAGTCTCCAGTAAAAAAGGAAGTTATGCGACTGTTGCTACTTCCGATATAGGCAATATTGGGTGTTTATTAAGGGTGGTTGTGGACCCCCACCAGATGGACTTGGAGCAGCAGTAAGATTGTTTGGTTTGCGAATAGGTTCGGGGACATGTTTTAGGCGCGGATGGGGACATTAACACGTGGGTCCAGTCCATCACATTGCGATATGTTCCATCATTTAGTGTTGGGGTCTTTTGAATCATGTTGGGACTGAAGCATGGACTGAAATGATCCGCTAAATTTCTTACGTGGACCCCTATAATTGAGAATAATTTAGACCTGAATTTGGAGATCCAGTTTTGCATCAACCTTGGCCCCTTCATTCCATGTTTTGACGGAAACGTGTTCTTGACCAAGAACATGGTTGATGAACTCTTTTGATGCAAAAGGACGATCAAGATCGTCGCGTGCTAGATCAGTCACATATTCCTACATGGACATAAGTCGTTCCATATTTTAAAGAAAATGTGTCTTTGTAGGCCTTATGTGGAGGTTGAAAGCTTTCGGTGCATACAGGGCATCGGAAGCATCGTGGAATGGACCTGTCATGCATCCCCAATGTGACAGATCCTAACATATCATTGAGCGTTTTTCAAAATATTATTGTAATCGTAATCGCTAGGTACCATGGAGAGAAATCTGACCAAGGGAACTCGTTTTCCATTCGCAGTGAACGTTTGAAAAGAAAGGAAGCAGGGTCATTAATTACTCTTCCCTTGGGGTCCACAGTTTGTTCACCTTCGATCCATTGCTTATTGCTTCTGTATTTCCCATTTTGTGAGTCTCCAGTACAAAAGGAAGTTATGTGACTGTTGCTACTTCCGATATAGGCAATATTGGGTGTATATTAAGCGTGGTTGTGGACCCCCACCAGATGTACTTGGAGCAACAGCAAGATTGTTGGGTTTGCGAATAGGTTCGGGGACATGTTGTAGGCGCGGATGGGGTCATTAACGCGTGGGTCCAGTCCATCACATTGCGATCTGTTCCATTATTCGGTGTTGGGGTCTTTTGAATCATGTTGCGACTGAAGCATGGACTGAAATGATCAGCTAAATTTCTTACATGGACCCCTAGAATTGAGAATAATTTAGAATTGAATTTGGGGATCCAGTTTTGCATCAACCTTGGCCCCTTCATTCCATGTTTTGACGGAAACGTGTTCTTAACCCTGAACATGGATAATGAACTCTTTTGATGCAAAAGGACGATCGAGATGGTCGCGTGCTAGATCAGTCACATATTCCTACATTGACATATGTTGTTCCATATTTTTAAGAAAATGTGTCTTTGTAGGCCTTATGTGGAGGTTGAAAGCTTTCGGTGCATAAGGTGCATCGGAAGCATCGTGGAATGGACCTGTCATGCATCCCCACCGTGACAGATCCTAACACATCATGTAGCGTTTTTCAAAATATTATTGTAATCGTCATCGCTAGGTACCGTGGAGAGAAATCTGACCAAGGGAACTCGTTTTCCATTGGCAGCGAACGTTAGAAAAGAAAGGAAGCAAGGTCATTGATTACTCTTCACTTGGGGTCCACAGTTTGTTCACCTTCGATCCATTGCTTCTTGCTTCTGTATTTCCCATTGTGTGAGTCTCCAGTACAAAAGGAAGTTATGCGACTGTTGCTACTTCCGATATAGGCAATATTGGGTGTATATTAAGCGTGGTTGTGGACCCCCACCAGATGTACTTGGAGCAACAGCAAGATTGTTGGGTTTGCGAATAGGTTCGGGGACATGTTGTAGGCGCGGATGGGGTCATTAACGCGTGGGTCCAGTCCATCACATTGCGATCTGTTCCATTATTCGGTGTTGGGGTCTTTTGAATCATGTTGCGACTGAAGCATGGACTGAAATGATCTGCTAAATTTCTTACATGGACCCCTAGAATTGAGAATAATTTAGAATTGAATTTGGGGATCCAGTTTTGCATCAACCTTGGCCCCTTCATTCCATGTTTTGACGGAAACGTGTTCTTGACCAAGAACATGGTTGATGAACTCTTTTGATGCAAAAGGACGATCAAGATCGTCGCGTGCTAGATCAGTCACATATTCCTACATGGACATAAGTCGTTCCATATTTTAAAGAAAATGTGTCTTTGTAGGCCTTATGTGGAGGTTGAAAGCTTTCGGTGCATACAGGGCATCGGAAGCATCGTGGAATGGACCTGTCATGCATCCCCAATGTGACAGATCCTAACATATCATGTAGCGTTTTTCAAAATATTATTGTAATCGTCATCGCTAGGTACCGTGGAGAGAAATCTGACCAAGGGAACTCGTTTTCCATTCGCAGTGAACGTTTGAAAAGAAAGGAAGCAGGGTCATTAATTACTCTTCACTTGGGGTCCACAGTTTGTTCACCTTCGATCCATTGCTTCTTGCTTTTGTAATTCCCATTTTTGAGTCTCCAGTAAAAAAGGAAGTTATGCGACTGTTGCTACTTCCGATATAGGCAATATTGGGTGTATATTAAGGGTGGTTGTGGACCCCCACCAGATGGACTTGGAGCAGCAGTAAGATTGTTTGGTTTGCGAATAGGTTCGGGGACATGTTTTAGGCGCGGATGGGGTCAGTAACACGTGGGTCGAGTCCATCACATTGCGATATGTTCCATCATTCAGTGTTGGGGTCTTTTGAATCATGTTGGGACTGAAGCATGGACTGAAATGATCCGCTAAATTTCCTACGTGGACCCCTATAATTGAGAATAATTTAGACCTGAATTTGGAGATCCAGTTTTGCATCAACCTTGGCCCCTTCATTCCATGTTTTGACGGAAACGTGTTCTTGACCAAGAACATGGATGATGAACTCTTTTGATGCAAAAGGACGATCGAGATCGTCGCGTGCTAGATCAGTCACATATTCCTACATGGACATATGTCGTTCCATATTTTTAAGAAAATGTGTCTTTGTAGGCCTTATGTGGAGGTTGAAAGCTTTCGGTGCATACAGGGCATCGGAAGCATCGTGGAATGGACCTGTCATGCATCCCCAATGTGACAGATCCTAACATATCATGTAGCGTTTTTCAAAATACTATTGTAATCGTAATCGCTAGGTACCGTGGAGAGAAATCTGACCAAGGGAGCTCGTTTTCCATTCGCAGTGAACGTTTGAAAAGAAAGGAAGCAGGGTCATTAATTACTCTTCGCTTGGGGTCCAGAGTTTGTTCACCCTCGATCCATTGCTTCTTGCTTCTGTATTTCCCATTTTGTGAGTCTCCAGTACAAAAGGAAGTTTTGCGACTGTTGCTACTTCCGATATAGGCAATATTGGGTGTATATTAAGGGTGGTTGTGGACCCCCACCAGATGTACTTGGAGCAGCAGCAAGCTTGTTGGGTTTGCGAATTGGTTCGGGGACATGTTGTAGGCGCGGATGGGGTCACTAACAATGGGTCCAGTCCCTCACATTGCGATCTGTTCCATCATTCGGTGTTGGACTCTTTTGAATCATGTTGGGACTGAAGCATGGACTGAAATGATCCGCTAAATTTCTTACCTGGACCCCTATAATTGAGAATTATTTAGAATTGAATTTGGGGATCCAGTTTTGCATCAACCTTGGCCCCTTCATTCCATGTTTTGACGGAAACGTGTTCTTAACCCTGAACATGGATGATGAACTCTTTTGATGCAAAAGGACGATCGAGATCGTCGCGTGCTAGATCAGTCACATATTCCTACATTGACATATGTCGTTCCATATTTTTAAGAAAATGTGTCTTTGTAGGCATTATGTGGAGGTTGAAAGCTTTCGGTGCATAAAGGGCATAGGAAGCATCGTGGAATGGACCTGTCATGCATCCCCACCGTGACAGATCCTAGCACATCATGTAGCGTTTTTCAAAATATTAATGTAATCATAATCGCTAGGTACCGTGGAGAGAAATCTGACCAAGGGAACTCGTTTTCCATTGGCAGCGAACGTTTGAAAAGAAAGGAAGCAGGGTCATTGATTACTCTTCACTTGGGGTCCACAGTTTGTTCACCTTCGATCCATTGCTTCTTGCTTCTGTATTTCCCATTGTGTGAGTCTCCAGTACAAAAGGAAGTTATGCGACTGTTGCTACTTCCGATATAGGCAATATTGGGTGTATATTAAGGGTGGTTGTGGACCCCCACCAGATGTACTTGGAGCAGCAGCAAGATTGTTGGGTTTGCGAATAGGTTCGGGGACATGTTGTAGGCACGGATGGGGTCATTAACACGTGGGTCCAGTCCATCACATTGCGATCTGTTCCATGATTCGGTGTTGGGGTCTTTTGAATCATGTTGGGACTGAAGCATGGACTGAAATGATCCGCTAAATTTCTTACATGGACCCCTAGAATTGAGAATAATTTAGAATTGAATTTGGGGATCCTGTTTTGCATCAACCTTGGCGCCTTCATTCCATGTTTTGACGGAAACGTGTTCTTAGCGCTGAACATGGATGATGAACTCTTTTGATGCAAAAGGACGATCGAGATCGTCGCGTGCTAGATCAGTCACATATTCCTACATTGACATATGTCGTTCCATATTTTTAAGAAAATGTGTCTTTGTAGGCCTTATGTGGAGGTTGAAAGCTTTCGATGCATGAAGGGCATCGGAAGCATCGTGGAATGGACCTGTCATGCATCCCCACCGTGACAGATCCGAACATATCATGTAGCGTTATTCAAAATATTAATGTAATCATAATCGCTAGGTACCGTGGAGAGAAATCTGACCAAGGGAACTCGTTTTCCATTGGCAGCGAACGTTTGAAAAGAAAGGAAGCAGGGTCATTGATTACTCCACTTGGTGTCCACAGTTTGTTCACGTTCGATCCATTGCTTCTTGCTTCTGTAATTCCCATTTTGTGAGTCTCCAGTAAAAAACGAAGTTATGCGACTGTTGCTACTTCCGATATAGGCAATATTGGGTGTATATTAAGCGTGGTTGTGGACCCCCACCAGATGTACTTGGAGCAACAGCAAGATTGTTGGGTTTGCGAATAGGTTCGGGGACATGTTGTAGGCGCGGATGGGGTCATTAACGCGTGGGTCCAGTCCATCACATTGCGATCTGTTCCATCATCCGGTGTTGGGGTCTTTTTAATCATGTTGCGACTGAAGCATGGACTGAAATGATCTGCTAAATTTCTTACATGGACCCCTAGAATTGAGAATAATTTAGAACTGAATTTTGGGATCCAGTTTTGCATCAACCTTGGCCCCTTCATTCCATGTTTTGACGGAAACGAGTTCTTAACCCTGAACATGGATGATGAACTCTTTTGATGCAA
The DNA here is from genome assembly GCA_029852735.1 of Persea americana. Classification (NCBI taxonomy): domain Eukaryota; kingdom Viridiplantae; phylum Streptophyta; class Magnoliopsida; order Laurales; family Lauraceae; genus Persea; species Persea americana. Next base: position 93,326,810 of record CM056811.1, on the reverse strand, counting down.
AAGGACGATCGAGATGGTCGCGTGCTAGATCAGTCACATTTTCCTACATTGACATATGTCGTTCCATATTTTTAAGAAAATGTGTCTTTGTAGGCCTTATGTGGAGGTTGAAAGCTTTCGGTGCATAAAGTGCATCGGAAGCTTCATGGAATGGACCTGTCATGCATCCCCACCGTGACAGATCCAAACACATCATGTAGCGTTTTTCTAAATATTAAAGTAATCATAATCGCTAGGTACCGTCGAGAGAAATCTAACCAAGGGAACTCGTTATCCACTGGCAGTGAACGTTTGAAAAGAAAGGAAGCGGGGTCATTAATTACTCTTCACTTGGGGTCCACAGTTTGTTCCCCTTCGATCCATTGCTTCTTGCTTATGTATTTCCCATTTTGTGAGTCTCCAGTACAAAAGGAAGTTATGGGACTGTTGCTACTTCCGATATAGGCAATATTGGGTGTATATTAAGGGTGGTTGTGGACCCCCACCAGATGTACTCGGAGCAGCAGCAAGATTGTTGGGTTTGGGAATAGGTTCAGGGATATGTTGTAGGCGCGGATGGGGTCATTAACGCGTGGGTCCAGTCCATCACATTGCGATCTGTTCCATCATTCGGTGTTGGGGTCTTTTGAATCATGGTGGGACTGAAGCATGGACTGAAATGATCCGCTAAATTTCTTACATGGACCCCTAGAATTGAGAATAATTTAGAATTGAATTTGGGGATCCAGTTTTGCATCAACCTTGGCCCGTTCATTCCATGTTTTGACGGAAACGTGTTCTTAACCCTGAACATGGATGATGAACTCTTTTGATGCAAAAGGACGATCGAGATGGTCGCGTGCTAGATCAGTCACATATTCCTACATTGACAAATGTCGTTCCATCTTTTTAAGAAAAAGTGTCTTTGTAGGCATTATGTGGAGGTTGAAAGCTTTCGGTGCGTAATGGGCATCGGAAGAATCGTGGAATGGACCTGTTATGCATCCCCACCGTGACAGATCCTAACATTTCATGTTGCGTTATTAAAAAAATTTATGTAATCATAATCGCTAGGTACCTTGGAGAGAAATCTGACCAAGGGAACTCGTTTTCCATTGGCAGTGAACGTTTAAAAAGAAAGGAAGCAGGGTCATTGATTACTCCACTTGGGGTCCACAGTTTGTTCACCTTCGATCCATTGCTTCTTGCTTCTGTATTTCCCATTGTGTGAGTCTCCAGTACAAAAGGAAGTTATGTGACTGTTGCTACTTCCGATATAGGCAATATTGGGTGTATATTAAGGGTGGTTGTGGACCCCCACCAGATGTACTTGGAGCAGCAGCAAGATTGTTGGGTTTGCGAATAGGTTCGGGGACATGTTGTAGGCGCGGATGGGGTCATTAACACGTGGGTCCAGTCCATCACATTGCGATCTGTACCATGATTCGGTGTTGGGGTCTTTTGAATCATGTTGGGACTGAAACATGGACTGAAATGATCCGCTAAATTTCTTACGTGGACCCCTATAATTGAGAATAATTTAGACCTGAATTTGGAGATCCAGTTTTGCATCAACCTTGGCCCCTTCATTCCATGTTTTGACGGAAACGTGTTCTTGACCAAGAACATGGATGATGAACTCTTTTGATGCAAAAGGACGATCAAGATCGTCGCGTGCTAGATCAGTCACATATTCCTACATGGACATAAGTCGTTCCATATTTTAAAGAAAATGTGTCTTTGTAGGCCTTATGTGGAGGTTGAAAGCTTTCGGTGCGTACAGGGCATCGGAAGCATCGTGGAATGGACCTGTCATGCATCCCCAATGTGACAGATCCTAACATATCATGTAGCGTTTTTCAAAATATTATTGTAATCGTAATCGCTAGGTACCGTGGAGAGAAATCTGACCAAGGGAACTCGTTTTCCATTCGCAGTGAACGTTTGAAAAGAAAGGAAGCAGGGTCATTAATTACTCTTCACTTGGGGTCCACAGTTTGTTCACCTTCGATCCATTGCTTCTTGCTTTTGTAATTCCCATTTTTGAGTCTCCAGTAAAAAAGCAAGTTATGCGACTGTTGCTACTTCCGATATAGGCAATATTGGGTGTATATTAAGGGTGGTTGTGGACCCCCACCAGATGGACTTGGAGCAGCAGTAAGATTGTTTGGTTTGCGAATAGGTTTGGGGACATGTTTTAGGCGCGGATGGGGTCATTAACACGTGGGTCGAGTCCATCACATTGCGATATGTTCCATCATTCGGTGTTGGGGTCTTTTGAATCATGTTGGGACTGAAGCATGGACTGAAATGATCCGCTAAATTTCCTACATGGACCCCTATAATTGAGAATAATTTAGACCTGAATTTGGAGATCCAGTTTTGCATCAACCTTGGCCCCTTCATTCCATGTTTTGACGGAAACGTGTTCTTGACCAAGAACATGGATGATGAACTCTTTTGATGCAAAAGGACGATCGAGATCGTCGCGTGCTAGATCAGTCACATATTCCTACATGGACATATGTCGTTCCATATTTTTAAGAAAATGTATCTTTGTAGGCCTTATGTGGAGGTTGAATGCTTTTGGTGCATAAAGGGCATCAGAAGCATCGTGGAATAGACCTGTCATGCTTCCCCGCCGTGACAGATCCAAACACATCATGTAGCGTTTTTGAAAATATTAATGTAATCAAAATCGCTAGGTACCGTGGAGAGAAATCTGACCAAGGGAACTCGTTTTCCATTGGCAGTGAACGTTTGAAAAGAAAGGAAGCAGGGTCATTAATTACTCTTCACTTGGGGTCCACAGTTTGTTCACCTTCGATCCATTGCTTCTTGCTTCTGTATTTCCCATTTTGTGAGTCTCCAGTACAAAACGAAGTTATGCAACTGTTGGTACTTCCGATATAGGAAATATTGGGTGTATATTAAGGGGGGTTGTGGACCCCCACCAGATGTACTTGGAGCAGCTGCAAGATTGTTGGGTTTGCGAATAGGTTCGGGGACATGTTGTAAGCTCGGATGGGGTCATTAACACGTGGGTCCTGTCCATCACATTGCGATCTATTCCATCATTCGGTGTTGGGGTCTTTTGAATCATGTTGGGACTGAAGCATGGACTGAAATGATCCGTTAAATTTCTTACCTGGACCCTATAATTGAGAATAATTTAGAATTGAATTTCGGGATCCAGTTTTGCATCAACCTTGGCCCTTCATTCCATGTTTTGACGGAAACGTGTTCTTAACCCTGAACATGGATGATGAACTCTTTTCATGCAAAAGGACGATCGAGATCGTCGCGTGCTAGATCAGTCACATATTCCTACATTGACATATGTCGTTCCATATTTTTAAGAAAATGTGTCTTTGTAGGCCTTATGTGGAGGTTGAAAGCTTTCGGTGCATAAAGGGCATCGGAAGCATCGTGGAATGGACCTGTCATGCATCCCCCCCGTGACAGATCCAAACACAACATGTAGCGTTTTTCAAAATATTAATGTAATCATAATCGCTAGGTACCGTGGAGAGAAATCTGACCAAGGGAACTCGTTTTCCACTGGCAGTGAACGTTTGAAAAGAAAGGAAGCGGGGTCATTAATTACTCTTCACTTGGGGTCCACAGTTTGTTCCCCTTCGATCCATTACTTCTTGCTTCTGTAATTCCCATTTTGTGAGTCTCCAGTACAAAAGGAAGTTATGGGACTGTTGCTACTTCCGATATAGGCAATATTGGGTGTATATTAAGGGTGGTTGTGGACCCCCACCAGATGCACTTGGAGCAGCAGCAAGATTGTTGGGTTTGCGAATAGGTTCCGGGACATGTTGTAGGCGCGGATGGGGTCATTAACACGTGGGTCCAGTCCATCACATTGCGATCTGTTCCATCATTCGGTGTTGGGGTCTTTTGAATCATGGTGGGACTAAAGCATGGACTGAAATGATCTGCTAAATTTCTTACATGGACCCCTAGAATTGAGAATAATTTAGAATTGAATTTGGGGATCCGGTTTTGCATCAACCTTGGCCCCTTCATTCCATGTTTTGACGGAAACGTGTTCTTAACCCTGAACATTGATGATGAACTCTTTTGATGCAGAAGGACGATCGAGATGGTCGCGTGCTAGATCAGTCACATATTCCTACATGGACATATGTCGTTCCATATTTTTAAGAAAATGTGTCTTTGTAGGCCTTATGTGGAGGTTGAATGCTTTCGGTGCATAAAGTGCATCGGAAGCATTGTGGAATGGACCTGTCATGCATCCCCACCGTGACAGATCCTAACACATCATGTAGCGTTTTTCAAAATATTAAAGTAATCATAATCGCTAGGTACCGTGGAGAGAAATCCGACCAAGGGAACTCGTTTTCCACTGGCAGTGAACGTTTGAAAAGAAAGGAAGCGGGGTCATTAATTACTCTTCACTTGGGGTCCACAGTTTGTTCCCCTTCGATCCATTACTTCTTGCTTCTGTAATTCCCATTTTGTGAGTCTCCAGTACAAAAGGAAGTTATGGGACTGTTGCTACTTCCGATATAGGCAATATTGGGTGTATATTAAGGGTGGTTGTGGACCCCCACCAGATGCACTTGGAGCAGCAGCAAGATTGTTGGGTTTGCGAATAGGTTCAGGGACATGTTGTAGGCGCGGATGGGGTCATTAACACGTGGGTCCAGTCCATCACATTGCGATCTGTTCCATCATTCGGTGTTGGGGTCTTTTGAATCATGGTGGGACTGAAGCATGGACTGAAATGATCCGCTAAATTTCTTACATGGACCCCTAGAATTGAGAATAATTTAGAATTGAATTTGGGGATCCAGTTTTGCATCAACCTTGGCCCGTTCATTCCATGTTTTGACGGAAACGTGTTCTTAACCCTGAACATGGATGATGAACTCTTTTCATGCAAAAGGACGATCGAGATGGTCGCGTGCTAGATCAGTCACATATTCCTACATTGACATATGTCGTTCCATATTTTTAAGAAAATGTGTCTTTGTAGGCCTTATGTGGAGGTTGAAAGCTTTCGGTGCCTAAAGTGCATCGGAAGCATCGTGGAATGGACCTGTCATGCATCCCCACCGTGACAGATCCTAACACATCATGTAGCGTTTTTCAAAATATTAATGTAATCATAATCGCTAGGTACCGTGGAGTGAAATCTGACCAAGGGAACTCGTTTTCCATTGGCAATGAACGTTTGAAAAGAAAGGAAGCGGGGTCATTAATTACTCTTCACTTGGGGTCCACAGTTTGTTCCCCTTCGTTCCATTGCTTCTTGCTTATGTATTTCCCATTTTGTGAGTCTCCAGTACAAAAGGAAGTTATGGGACTGTTGCTACTTCCGATATAGGCAATATTGGGTGTATATTAAGGGTGGTTGTGGACCCCCAGATGTACTTGGAGCAGCAGCAAGATTGTTGGGTTTGCGAATAGGTTCAGGGACATGTTGTAGGCGCGGATGGGGTCATTAACACGTGGGTCCAGTCCATCACATTGCGATCTGTTCCATCATTCGGTGTTGGGGTCTTTTGAATCATGTTGGGACTGAAGCATGGACTGAAATGATCCGCTAAATTTCTTACATGGACCCCTAGAATTGAGAATAATTTAGAATTGAATTTGGGGATCCAGTTTTGCATCAACCTTGGCCCCTTCATTCCATGTTTTGACGGAAACGTGTTCTTAACCCTTAAAATGGATGATGAACTCTTTTGATGCAAAAGGACAATCGAGATTGTTGCGTGCGAGATCAGTCACATAATCCTACATTGACATATGTCGTTCCATGTTTTTTAGAAAATGTGTCTTTGTTGGCCTTATGTGGAGGTTGAAAGCTTTCGGTGCATAAAGGGCATCGGAAGCATCGTGGAATGGAAATGTCATGCATCCCCACCATGACAGATCCTAACATATCATGTAGCGTTATTCAAAATATTAATGTAATCATAATCGCTTGGTACCGTGGAGAGAAATCTGACCATGGGAACTCGTTTTCCATTGGCAGGGAACGTTTGAAAAGAAAGGAAGCAGGGTCATCGATTACTCCACTTGGGGTCCACAGTTAGTTCACGTTCGATCCATTGCTTCTTGCTTCTGTAATTCCCATTTTGTGAGTCTCCAGTAAAAAAAGGAAGTTATGCGACTGTTGCTACTTCCGATATAGGCAATATTGGGTGTATATTGAGGGTGGTTGTGCACCCCCACCAGATGGACTTGGAGCAGCAGTAAGATTGTTTGGTTTGCGAATAGGTTCGGGGACATGTTTTAGGCGCGGTTTGGGTCATTAACACGTGGGTCAACCCCATCACATTGCGATCTGTTCCATCATTCGGTGTTGGGGTCTTTTGAATCATGTTGGGACTGAAGCATGGCCTGAAATGATCCTCTAAATTTCTTACATGGACCCCTATAATTGAGAATAATCTAGACCTGAATTTGCAGATCCAGTTTTGCATCAACCTTGGCCCCTTCATTCCATGTTTTGACGGAAACATGTTCTTGACCAAGAACTTGGATGATGAACTCTTTTGATGCAAAAGGACGATCGAGATCGTCGCGTGTTAGATCAGTCACTTATTCCTTCATCGACATGTCATTCCATATTTTTACAAAAATGTGTCCTTGTAGGCCTTATGTGAAGGTTGAAAGCTTTCAGTGCATAATGGGCATTAGAAGCATCGTGGAAGGGACCTTTCATGCATCCGCACCGTGACAGATCCTAACATATCATGTAACGTTGTTCAAAATATTAATGTAATCATAATCGCTAGGTTCCGTGGAGAGAAATCTGACCATGGGAACTCGTTTTCAATTGGCACTGAACGTTTGAAAAGAAAGGAAGCAGGGTCATTAATTACTCTTCACTTGGGGTCCACGGTTTGTTCACCTTCGATCCATTGCTTCTTGCTTTTGTATTTCCCATTTTTTGAGTCTCCAGTACAAAAGGAAGTTATGCGACTGTTGCTACTTCCGATATAGGCAATATTGGGTGTATATTAAGGGTGGTTGTGGACCCCAACCAGATGTACTTGGACCAGCAGCGAGATTGTTGTGTTTGCGAATAGGTTCGGGGAGATGTTGTAGGCGCGGATGGGGTCATTAACACGTGGGTCCAGTCCATCACATTGCGATCTGTTCTATCATTCGGTGTTGGGGTCTTTTGAATCATGTTGGGAGTGAAGCATGGACTGAAATGATCCGCTAAATTTCTTACATGGACCCCTAGAATTGAGAATAATTTAAAATTGAATTTGGGGATCCAGTTTTGCATCAACCTTGGCCCCTTCATTCCACGTTTTGACGGAAGCGTGTTCTTAACCCTGAACATGGATGATGAACTCTTTTGATGCAAAAGGACGATCGAGATCGTCACGTGCTAGATCAGTCACATATTCGTACATTGACATATGTCGTTCCAAATTTTTAAGAAAATGTGTCTTTGTAGGCCTTATGTGAAGGTTGAAAGCTTTCGGTGCATAAAGGGCGTCGGAAGCATCGTGGAATGGACCTGTCATGCATCCCCACCGTGACAGATCCTAACATATCATGTAGTGTTATTCAAAATATTAATGTAATCATAATCGCTAGGAACCGTGGAGAGAAATCTGACAATGGGAACTCGTTTTCCATTGGCAGTGAACGTTTGAAAAGAAAGGAAGCAGGGTCATTGATTACTCCACTTGGGGTCCACAGTTAGTTCACGTTCGATCCATTGCTTCTTGCTTCTGTAATTCCCATTTTGTGAGTCTGCAGTAAAAAAGGAAGTTATGCGATTGTTGCTACTTCCTATATAGGCAATATTGGGTGTATATTAAGGGTGGTTGTGGACCCCCACCAGATGGACTTGGAGCAGCAGTATGATTGTTTGGTTTGCGAATAGGTTCGGGGACATGTTTTAGGCGCGGATGGGGTCATTAACACGTGGGTCCAGCCCATCACATTGCGATCTGTTCCATCATTATGTGTTGGGGTCTTTTGAATCATGTTGGGACTGAAGCATGGACTGAAATGATCCGCTAAATTTCTTACATGGACCCCTATAATTGAGAATAATTTAGTCCTGAATTTGGAGATCCAGTTTTGCATCAACCTTTGTCCCTTCATTCCATGTTTTGACGGAAACGTTTTCTTGACCAAGAACATGGATGATGAACTCTTTTGATGCAAAAGGACGATCGAGATCGTCGCGTGCTAGATCAGTCATATATTCCTACATGGACATATGTCGTTCCATATTTTTAAGAAAATGTGTCTTTGTAGGCCTTATGTGGAGGTTGAAAGCTTTCGGTGCATAAAGGGCATCGGAAGCATCGTGGAATGGACCTGTCATGCATCCCCACCGTGACAGATCCTAACATATCTTGTAACGTTGTTCAAAATATTAATGTAATCATAATCGCTAGGTGCCGTGGAGAGAAATCTGACCAAGGGAACTCGTTTTCCAGTGGCAGGGAACGTTTGTAAAGAAAGGAAGCAGGGTCATTAATTACTCTTCACTTGGGGTCCACAGTTTGTTCACCTTCGATCCATTGCTTATTGCTTCTGTATTTCCCATTTTGTGAGTCTCCAGTACAAAAGGAAGTTATGGGACTGTTGCTACTTCCGATATAGGCAATATTTGGTGTATATTAAGGGTGGTTGTGGACCCCCACCAGATGTACTTGGAGCAGCAGCTAGATTGTTGGGTTTGCGAATAGGTTCGGGGACATGTTGTAGGCGCGGATGGGGTCATTAACGCGTGGGTCCAGTCCATCACATTGCGATCTGTTCCATCATTCGGTGTTGGGGTCTTTTGAATCATGTTGGGACTGAAGCATGGACTGAAATGATCTGCTAAATTTCTTACATGGACCCCTAGAATTGAGAATAATTTAGAATTGAATTTGGGGATCCAGTTTTGCATCAACCTTGGCCCCCTCATTCCATGTTTTGACGGAAACGTGTTCTTAACCCTGAACATGGATGATGAACTCTTTTGATGCAAAAGGACGATCGAGATGGCCGCGTGCTAGATCAGTCACATATTCCTACATTGACATATGTCGTTCCATATTTTTAAGAAAATGTGTCTTTGTAGGCCTTATGTGGAGGTTGAAAGCTTTCGGTGCATAAAGTGCATCGGAAGCATCGTGGAATGGACCTGTCATGCATCCCCACCGTGACAGATCCAAACACATCATGTAGCATTTTTCAAAATATTAAAGTAATCATAATCGCTAGGTACCGTGGAGAGAAATCTGACCAAGGGAACTCGTTTTCCATTGGCAGTGAACGTTTGAAAAGAAAGGAAGCGGGGTCATTGATTACTCCACTTGGGGTCCACAATTTGTTCATGTTCGATCCATTGCTTCTTGCATCTGTAATTCCCATTTTGTGAGTCTCCAGTAAAAAAGGAAGTTATGCGACTGTTGCTACTTCCGATATAGGCAATATTGGGTGTTTATTAAGGGTGGTTGTGGACCCCCACCAGATGGACTTGGAGCAGCGGTAAGATTGTTTGGTTTGCGAATAGGTTCGGGGACATGTTTTAGGCGCGGATGGGGTCATTAAAACGTGGGTCCAGTCCATCACATTGCGATCTGTTCCATGATTCGGTGTTGGGGTCTTTTGAATCATGTTGGGACTGAAGCATGGACTGAAATGATCTTCTAAATTTCTTAGATGGTCCCCTAAAATTGAGAATAATTTAGAATTGAATTTGGGGATCCAGTTTTGCGTCAACCTTGGCCCCTTCATTCCATGTTTTGACGGAAACGTGTTCTTAACCCTGAACATGGATGATGAACTCTTTTGATGCAAAAGGACGATCGAGATCGTCGCGTGCTAGATCAGTCACATATTCCTACATTGACATATGTCGTTCCTTGTTTTTAAGAAAAAGTGTCTTTGTAGGCATTATGTGGAGGTTGAAAGCTTTCGGTGCGTAATGGGCATCGGAAGCATCGTGGAATGGACCTGTCATGCATCCCCACCGTGACAGATCCTAACATATCATGTAGCGTTATTCAAAATATTAATGTAATCATAATCGCTAGGTACTGTGGAGAGAAATCTGACCAAGGGAACTCGTTTTCCATTGGCAGCGAACGTTTGAAAAGAAAGGAAGCAGGGTCATTGATTACTCCACTTGGGGTCCACAGTTTGTTCACGTTCGATCCATTGCTTCTTGCTTTTGTAATTCCCATTTTTGAGTCTCCAGTAAAAAAGGAAGTTATGCGACTGTTGCTACTTCCGATATAGGCAATATTGGGTGTATATTAAGCGTGGTTGTGGACCCCCACCAGATGGACTTGGAGAAGCAGTAAGATTGTTTGGTTTGCGAATAGGTTCGGGGACATGTTTTAGGCGCGGATGGGGTCATTAACACGTGGGTCGAGTCCATCACATTGCGATATGTTCCATCATTCGGTGTTGGGGTCTTTTGAATCATGTTGGGATTGAAGCATGGACTGAAATGATCCGCTAAATTTCCTACATAGACCCCGATAATTGAGAATAATTTAGACCTGAATTTGGAGATCCGGTTTTGCATCAACCTTGGCCCCTTCATTCCATGTTTTGACGGAAACGTGTTCTTGACCATGAACATGGATGATGAACTCTTTTGATGCAAAAGGACGATCGAGATCGTCGCGTGCTAGATCAGTCACATATTCCTACATGGACATATGTCGTTCCATATTTTTAAGAAAATGTGTCTTTGTAGGCCTTATGTGGAGGTTGAATGCTTTTGGGGCATAAAGGGCATCGGAAGCATCGTGGAATGGACCTGTCATGCTTCCCCGCCGTGACAGATCCAAACACATCATGTAGAGTTTTTGAAAATATTAATGTAATCAAAATCGCTAGGTACCGTGGAGAGAAATCTGACCAAGGGAACTCGTTTTCCATTGGCAGTGAACGTTTGAAAAGAAAGGAAGCAGGATCATTAATTACTCTTCACTTGGGGTCCACAGTTTGTTCACCTTCGATCCATTGCTTCTTGCCTATGTATTTCCCATTTTGTGAGTCTCCAGTACAAAACGAAGTTATGCAACTGTTGCTACTTCCGATATAGGAAATATTGGGTGTATATTAAGGGGGGTTGTGGACCCCCACCAGATGTACTTGGAGCAGCTGCAAGATTGTTGGGTTTGCGAATAGGTTCGGGGACATGTTCTAAGCTCGGATGGGGTCATTAACACGTGGGTCCAGTCCATCACATTGCGATCTGTTCCATCATTCGGTGTTGGGGTCTTTTGAATCATGTTGGGACTGAAGCATGGACTGAAATGATCCGTTAAATTTCTTACCTGGACCCCTATAATTGAGAATAATTTAGAATTGAATTTCGGGATCCAGTTTTGCATCAACCTTGGCCCCTTCATTCCATGTTTTGACGGAAACGTGTTCTTAACCCTGAACATGGATGATGAACTCTTTTCATGCAAAAGGACGATCGAGATCGTCGCGTGCTAGATCAGTCACATATTCCTACATTGACATATGTCGTTCCATATTTTTAAGAAAATTTGTCTTTGTAGGCCTTATGTGGAGGTTGAAAGCTTTCGGTGCATAAAGGGCATCGGAAGCATCGTGGAATGGACCTGTCATGCATCCCCCTTGTGACAGATCATAACACAACATGTAGCGTTTTTCAAAATATTAATGTAATCATAATCGCTAGGTACCGTGGAGAGAAATCTGACCAAGGGAACTCGTTTTCCATTGGCAGGGAACGTTTGTAAAGAAAGGAAGCAGCGTCATTAATTACTCTTCCCTTGGGGTCCACAGTTTGTTCACCTTCGATCCATTGCTTATTGCTTCTGTATTTCCCATTTTGTGAGTCTCCAGTACAAAAGGAAGTTATGTGACTGTTGCTACTTCCGATATAGGCAATATTGGGTGTATATTAAGGGTGGTTGTGGACCCCCACGAGATGTACTTGGAGCAGCAGCAAGATTGTTGGGTTTGCGAATAGGTTCGGGGACATGTTGTAGGCGCGGATGGGGTCATTAACGCGTGGGTCCAGTCCATCACATTGCGATCTGTTCCATCATTCGGTGTTGGGGTCTTTTGAATCATGTTGGGACTGAAGCATGGACTGAAATGATCTGCTAAATTTCATACATGGACCCCTAGAATTGAGAATAATTTAGAATTGAATTTGGGGATCCAGTTTTGCATCAACCTTGGCCCCTTCATTCCATGTTTTGACGGAAACGTGTTCTTAACCCTGAACATTGATGATGAACTCTTTTGATGCAGAAGGACGATCGAGATTTCCGCGTGCTAGATCAGTCACATATTCCTACATGGACATATGTCGTTCCATATTTTTAAGAAAATGTGTCTTTGTAGGCCGTATGTGGAGGTTGAAAGCTTTCGGTGCATAAAGTGCATCGGAAGCATTGTGGAATGGACCTGTCATGCATCCCCACCGTGACAGATCCTAACACATGATGTAGCGTTTTTCAAAATATTAAAGTAATCATAATCGCTAGGTACCGTGGAGAGAAATCTGACCAAGGGAACTCGTTTTCCACTGGCAGTGAACGTTTTAAAAGAAAGGAAGCGGGGTCATTAATTACTCTTCACTTGGGGTCCACAGTTTGTTCCCCTTCGATCCATTGCTTCTTGCTTCTGTAATTCCCATTTTGTGAGTCTCCAGTACAAAAGGAAGTTATGGGACTGTTGCTACTTCCGATATAGGCAATATTGGGTGTATATTAAGGGTGGTTGTGGACCCCCACGAGATGTACTTGGAGCAGCAGCAAGATTGTTGGGTTTGCGAATAGGTTCAGGGACATGTTGTAGGCGCGGATGGGGTCATTAACACGTGGGTCCAGTCCATCACATTGCGATCTGTTCCATCATTCGGTGTTGGGGTCTTTTGAATCATGGTGGGACTGAAGCATGGACTGAAATGATCCGCTAAATTTCTTACATGGACCCCTAGAATTGAGAATAATTTAGAATTGAATTTGGGGATCCAGTTTTGCATCAACCTTGGCCCGTTCATTCCACGTTTTGACGGAAACGTGTTCTTAACCCTGAACATGGATGATGAACTCTTTTGATGCAAAAGGACGATCGAGATGGTCGCGTGCTAGATCAGTCACATATTCCTACATTGACATATGTCGTTCCATAATTTTAAGAAAATGTGTCTTTGTTGGCCTTATGTGGAGGTTGAAAGCTTTCGGTGCCTAAAGTGCATCGGAAGCATCGTGGAATGGACCTGTCATGCATCCCCACCGTGACAGATCCTAACACATCATGTAGCATTTTTGAAAATATTAATGTAATCATAATCGCTAGGTACCGTGGTGAGAAATCTGACCAAGGGAACTCGTTTTCCATTGGCAGGGAACGTTTGAAAAGAAAGGAAGCGGGGTCATTAATTACTCTTCACTTGGGGTCCACAGTTTGTTCCCCTTCGATCCATTGCTTCTTGCTTATGTATTTCCCATTTTGTGAGTCTCCAGTACAAAAGGAAGTTATGGGACTGTTGCTACTTCCGATATAGGCAATATTGGGTGTATATTAAGGGTGGTTGATGACCCCCACCAGATGTACTTGGAGCAGCAGCAAGATTGTTGGGTTTGCGAATAGGTTCAGGGACATGTTGTAGGCGCGGATGGGGTCATTAACACGTGGGTCCAGTCCATCACATTGCGATCTGTTCCATCATTCGGTGTTGGGGTCTTTTGAATCATGTTGGGACTGAAGCATGGACTGAAATGATCCGCTAAATTTCTTACATGGATCCCTATAATTGAGAATAATTTAGAATTGAATTTGGGGATCCAGTTTTGCATCAACCTTGGCCCCTTCATTCCATGTTTTGACGGAAACGTGTTCTTAACCCTGAACATGGATGATGAACTCTTTTGATGCAAAAGGACGATCGAGATTGTTGCGTGCGAGATCAGTCACATAATCCTACATTGACATATGTCGTTCCATGTTTTTGAGAAAATGTGTCTTTGTAGGCCTTATGTGGAGGTTGAAAGCTTTCGGTGCATAAAGTGCATCGGAAGCATCGTGGAATGGACCTGTCATGCATCCCCACCGTGACAGATCCTAACACATCATGTAGCATTTTTCAAAATATTAATGTAATCATAATCGCTAGGTACCGTGGAGAGAAATCTGACCAAGGGAACTCGTTTTCCATTGGCAGTGAACGTTTGAAATTGCAGGGTCATTAATTACTCTTCCCTTGGGGTCCACAGTTTGTTCACCTTCGATCCATTGCTTATTGCTTCTGTAATTCCCATTTTGTGAGTCTGCAGAAAAAAAGGAAGTTATGCGATTGTTGCTACTTCCTATATAGGCAATATTGGGTGTATATTAAGGGTGGTTGTGGACCCCCACCAGATGGACTTGGAGCAGCAGTATGATTGTTTGGTTTGCGAATAGGTTCGGGGACATGTTTTAGGCGCGGATGGGGTCATTAACACGTGGGTCCAGCCCATCACATTGCGATCTGTTCCATCATTCGGTGTTGGGTTCTTTTGAATCATGTTGGGACTGAAGCATGGTCTGAAATGATCCGCTAAGTTTCTTACATGGACCCCTATAATTGAGAATAATCTAGACCTGAATTTGGAGATCCAGTTTTGCATCAACCTTGGCCCCTTCATTCCATGTTTTGACGGAAACATGTTCTTGACCAAGAACTTGGATGATGAACTCTTTTGATGCAAAAGGACGATCGAGATCGTCGCGTGTTAGATCAGTCACTTATTCCTTCATCGACATGTCATTCCATATTTTTACAAAAATGTGTCCTTGTAGGCCTTATGTGGAGGTTGAAAGCTTTCAGTGCATAATGGGCATTAGAAGCATCGTGGAAGGGACCTGTCATGCATCCGCACCGTGACAGATCCTAACATATCATGTAACGTTGTTCAAAATATTAATGTAATCATAATCGCTAGGTTCCGTGGAGAGAAATCTGACCATGGGAACTCGTTTTCAATTGGCACTGAACGTTTGAAAAGAAAGGAAGCAGGATCATGAATTACTCTTCACTTGGGGTCCACGGTTTGTTCACCTTCGATCCATTGCTTCTTGCTTTTGTATTTCCCATTTTTTGAGTCTCCAGTACAGAAGGAAGTTATGCGACTGTTGCTACTTCCGATATAGGCAATATTGGGTGTATATTAAGGGTGGTTGTGGACCCCAACCAGATGTACTTGGACTAGCAGCAAGATTGTTGTGTTTGCGAATAGGTTCGGGGAGATGTTGTAGGCGCGGATGGGGTCATTAACACGTGGGTCCAGTCCATCACATTGCGATCTGTTCCGTCATTCGGTGTTGGGGTCTTTTGAATCATGTTGGGAGTGAAGCATGGACTGAAATGATCCGCTAAATTTCTTACATGGACCCCTAGAATTGAGAATAATTTAAAATTGAATTTGGGGATCCAGTTTTGCATCAACCTTGGCCCCTTCATTCCACGTTTTGACGGAAACGTGTTCTTAACCCTGAACATGGATGATGAACTCTTTTGATGCAAAAGGACGATCGAGATCGTCGCGTGCTAGATCAGTCACATATTCCTACATTGACATATGTCGTTCCATATTTTCAAGAAAATGTGTCTTTGTAGGCCTTATGTGAAGGTTGAAAGCTTTCGGTGCATAAAGGGCGTCGGAAGCATCGTGGAATGGACCTGTCATGCATCCCCACCGTGACAGATCCTAACATATCATGTAGCGTTATTCAAAATATTAATGTAATCATAATCGCTAGGAACCGTGGAGAGAAATCTGACAAAGGGAACTCGTTTTCCATTGGCAGTGAACGTTTGAAATTGCAGGGTCATTAATTACTCTTCCCTTGGGGTCCACAGTTTGTTCACCTTCGATCCATTGCTTATTGCTTCTGTATTTCCCATTTTGTGAGTCTCCAGTACAAAAGGAAGTTATGTGACTGTTGCTACTTCCGATATAGGCAATATTGGGTGTATATTAAGGGTGGTTGTGGACCCCCACCAGATGTACTTGGAGCAGCAGCAAGATTGTTGGGTTTGCGAATAGGTTCGGGGACATGTTGTAGGCGCGGATGGGGTCATTAACGCGTGGGTCCAGTCCATCACATTGCGATCTGTTCCATCATTCGGTGTTGGGGCCTTTTGAATCATGTTGGGACTGAAGCATGGACTGAAATGATCTGCTAAATTTCTTACATGGACCCCTAGAATTGAGAATAATTTAGAATTGAATTTGGGGATCCAGTTTTGCATCAACCTTGGCCCCTTCATTCCATGTTTTGACGGAAACGTGTTCTTAACCCTGAACATTGATGATGAACTCTTTTGATGCAGAAGGACGATCGAGATGGTCGCGTGCTAGATCAGTCACATATTCCTACATGGACATATGTCGTTCCATATTTTTAAGAAAATGTGTCTTTGTAGGCCTTATGTGGAGGTTGAAAGCTTTCGGTGCATAAAGTGCATCGGAAGCATTGTGGAATGGACCTGTCATGCATCCCAACCGTGACAGATCCTAACTCATCATGTAGCGTTTTTCAAAATATTAAAGTAATCATAATCGCTAGGTACCGTGGAGAGAAATCTGACCAAGGGAACTCGTTTTCCACTGGCAGTGAACGTTTGAAAAGAAGGAAGCGGGGTCATTAATTACTCTTCACTTGGGGTCCACAGTTTGTTCCCCTTCGATCCATTGCTTCTTGCTTCTGTAATTCCCATTTTGTGAGTCTCCAGTACAAAAGGAAGTTATGGGACTGTTGCTACTTCCGATATAGGCAATATTGGGTGTATATTAAGGGTGGTTGTGGACCCCCACGAGATGTACTTGGAGCAGCAGCAAGATTGTTGGGTTTGCGAATAGGTTCAGGGACATGTTGTAGGCGCGGATGGGGTCATTAACACGTGGGTCCAGTCCATCACATTGCGATCTGTTCCATCATTCGGTGTTGGGGTCTTTTGAATCATGGTGGGACTGAAGCATGGACTGAAATGATCCGCTAAATTTCTTACATGGACCCCTAGAATTGAGAATAATTTAGAATTGAATTTGGGGATCCAGTCTTGCATCAACCTTGGCCCGTTCATTCCACGTTTTGACGGAAACGTGTTCTTAACCCTGAACATGGATGATGTACTCTTTTGATGCAAAAGGACGATCGAGATGGTCGCGTGCTAGATCAGTCACATATTCCTACATTGACATATGTCGTTCCATAATTTTAAGAAAATGTGTCTTTGTTGGCCTTATGTGGAGGTTGAAAGCTTTCGGTGCATAAAGTGCATCGGAAGCATTGTGGAATGGACCTGTCATGCATCCCAACCGTGACAGATCCTAACTCATCATGTAGCGTTTTTCAAAATATTAATGTAATCATAATCGCTAGGTACCGTGGAGAGAAATCTGACCAAGGGAACTCGTTTTCCATTGGCAGCGAACGTTTGAAAAGAAAGGAAGCGGGGTCATTAATTACTCTTCACTTGGGGTCCACAGTTTGTTCCCCTTCGATCCATTGCTTCTTGCTTATGTATTTCCCATTTTGTGAGTCTCCAGTACAAAAGGAAGTTATGGGACTGTTGCTACTTCCGATATAGGCAATATTGGGTGTATATTAAGGGTGGTTGATGACCCCCACCAGATGTACTTGGAGCAGCAGCAAGATTGTTGGGTTTTGCGAATAGGTTCAGGGACATGTTGTAGGCGCGGATGGGGTCATTAACACGTGGGTCCAGTCCATCACATTGCGATCTGTTCCATCATTCGGTGTTGGGGTCTTTGGAATCATGTTGGGACTGAAGCATGGACTGAAATGATCCGCTAAATTTCTTACATGGGCCCCTATAATTGAGAATAATTTAGAATTGAATTTGGGGATCCAGTTTTGCATCAACCTTGGCCCCTTCATTCCATGTTTTGACGGAAACGTGTTCTTAACCCTGAACATGGATGATGAACTCTTTTGATGCAAAAGGACGATCGAGATTGTTGCGTGCGAGATCAGTCACATAATCCTACATTGACATATGTCGTTCCATGTTTTTGAGAAAATGTGTCTTTGTAGGCCTTATGTGGAGGTTGAAAGCTTTCGGTGCATAAAGGGCATCGGAAGCATCGTGGAATGGAAATGTCATGCATCCCCACCATGACAGATCCTAACATATCATGTAGCGTTATTCAAAATATTAATGTAATCATAATCGCTAGGAACCGTGGAGAGAAATCTGACCAAGGGAACTCGTTTTCCATTGGCAGTGAACGTTTGAAAAGAAAGGAAGCAGGGTCATTGAATACTCCACTTGGGGTCCACAGTTAGTTCACGTTCGATCCATTGCTTCTTGCTTCTGTAATTCCCATTTTGTGAGTCTGCAGTAAAAAAGGAAGTTATGCGATTGTTGCTACTTCCTATATAGGCAATATTGGGTGTATATTAAGGGTGGTTGTGGACCCCCACCAGATGGACTTGGAGCAGCAGTATGATTGTTTGGTTTGCGAATAGGTTCGGGGACATGTTTTAGGCGCGGATGGGGTCATTAACACGTGGGTCCAGCCCATCACATTGCGATCTGTTCCATCATTATGTGTTGTGGTCTTTTGAATCATGTTGGGACTGAAGCATGGACTGAAATGATCCGCTAAATTTCTTACATGGACCCCTATAATTGAGAATAATTTAGTCCTGAATTTGGAGATCCAGTTTTGCATCAACCTTTGCCCCTTCATTCCATGTTTTGACGGAAACGTGTTCTTGACCAAGAACATGGATGATGAACTCTTTTGATGCAAAAGGACGATCGAGATTGTCGCGTGCTAGATCAGTCATATATTCCTACATGGACATATGTCGTTCCATATTTTTAAGAAAATGTGTCTTTGTAGGCCTTATGTGGAGGTTGAAAGCTTTCGGTGCATAAAGGGCATCGGAAGCATCGTGGAATGGACCTGTCATGCATCCGCACCGTGACAGATCCTAACATATCTTGTAACATTGTTCAAAATATTAATGTAATCATAATCGCTAGGTGCCGTGGAGAGAAATCTGACCAAGGGAACTCGTTTTCCAGTGGCAGGGAACGTTTGTAAAGAAAGGAAGCAGGGTCATTAATTACTCTTCACTTGGGGTCCACAGTTTGTTCACCTTCGATCCATTGCTTATTGCTTCTGTATTTCCCATTTTGTGAGTCTCCAGTACAAAAGGAAGTTATGGGACTGTTGCTACTTCCGATATAGGCAATATTTGGTGTATATTAAGGGTGGTTGTGGACCCCCACCAGATGTACTTGGAGCAGCAGCAAGATTGTTGGGTTTGCGAATAGGTTCGGGGACATGTTGTAGGCGCGGATGGGGTCATTAACGCGTGGGTCCAGTCCATCACATTGCGATCTGTTCCATCATTCGGTGTTGGGGTCTTTTGAATCATGTTGGGACTGAAGCATGGACTGAAATGATCTGCTAAATTTCTTACATGGACCCCTAGAATTGAGAATAATTTAGAATTGAATTTGGGGATCCAGTTTTGCATTAACCTTGGCCCCCTCATTCCATGTTTTGACGGAAACGTGTTCTTAACCCTGAACATGGATGATGAACTCTTTTGATGCAAAAGGACGATCGAGATGGCCGCGTGCTAGATCAGTCACATATTCCTACATTGACATATGTCGTTCCATATTTTTAAGAAAATGTGTCTTTGTAGGCCTTATGTGGAGGTTGAAAGCTTTCGGTGCATAAAGTGCATCGGAAGCATCGTGGAATGGACCTGTCATGCATCCCCACCGTGACAGATCCTAACATATCATGTAGCGTTATTCAAAATATTAATGTAATCATAATCGCTTGGTACCGTGGATCGAAATCTGACCAAGGGAACTCGTTTTCCATTGGCAGTGAACGTTTGAAAAGAAAGGAAGCAGGGTCATTGATTACTCCACTTGGGGTCCACAGTTTGTTCACGTTCGATCGATTGCTTCTTGCTTTTGTATTTCCCATTTTTGAGTCTCCAGTAAAAAAGGAAGTTATGCGACTGTTGCTACTTCCGATATAGGCAATATTGGGTGTATATTAAGGGTGGTTGAGGACCCCCACCAGATGGACTTGGAGCAGCAGTAAGATTGTTTGGTTTGCGAATAGGTTCGGGGCCGTGTTTTAGGCGCGGATGGGGTCATTAACACCTGGGTCGAGTCCATCACATTGCGATATGTTCCATCATTCGGTGTTGGGGTCTTTTGAATCATGTTGGGACTGAAGCATGGACTGAAATGATCCGCTAAATTTCCTACATGGACCCCTATAATTGAGAATAATTTAGACCTGAATTTGGAGATCCAGTTTTGCATCAACCTTGGCCCCTTCATTCCATGTTTTGACGGAAACGTGTTCTTGACCAAGAACATGGATGATGAACTCTTTTGATGCAAAAGGACGATCGAGATCGCCGCGTGCTAGATCAGTCACATATTCCTATATGGACATATGTCGTTCCATATTTTTAAGAAAGTGTGTCTTTGTAGGCCTTATGTGGAGGTTGAATGCTCTCGGTGCATAAAGGGCATCGGAAGCATCGTGGAATGGACCTGTCGTGCTTCCCCGCCGTGACAGATCGAAACACATCATGTGGCGTTTTTGAAAATATTAATGTAATCAAAATCGCTAGGTACCGTGGAGAGAAATCTGACCAAGGGAACTCGTTTTCCATTGGCGGTGAACGTTTGAAAAGAAAGGAAGCAGGGTCATTAATTACTCTTCACTTGGGGTCCACAGTTTGTTCACCTTCGATCCATTGCTTCTTACTTCTGTATTTCCCATTTTGTGAGTCTCCAGTACAAAACGAAGTTATGCGACTGTTGCTACTTCCGATATAGGAAATATTGGGTGTATATTAAGGGGGGTTGTGGACCCCCACCAGATTTACTTGGAGCAGCTGCAAGATTGTTGGGTTTGCGAATAGGTTCGGGGACTTGTTTTAAGCTCGGATGGGGTCATTAACACGTGGGTCCAGTCCATCACATTGCGATCTGTTCTATCATTCGGTGTTGGCGTCTTTTGAATCATGTTGGGACTGAAGCATGGCCTGAAATGATCCGCTAAATTTCTTACATGGACACCAAGAATTGAGAATAATTTAGAATTGAATTTGGGGATCCAGTTTTGCATCAACCTTGGCCCCTTCATTCCATGTTTTGACAGAAACGTGTTCTTAACCCTGAACATGGATGATGAACTCTTTTGATGCAAAAGGACGATCGAGATCGTCGCGTGCAAGATCAGTCATATATTCCTACATTGACATATGACGTTCCATATTTTTAAGAAAATGTGTCTTTGTAGGCCTTATGTGGAGGTTGAAAGCTTTTGGTGCATAAAGGGCATCGGAAGCATCGTGGAATGGACCTGTCATGGATCCCCACCGTGACAGATCCTAACATATCATGTAGCGTTATTCAAAATATTAATGTACTCATAATCGCTAGGTATCGTGAAGAGAAATCTGACCAAGGAAACTCGTTTTGCATTGGCAGGGAACGTTTGAAAAGAAAGGAAGCAGGGTCATTGATTACTGCACTTGGGTTCCACAGTTTGTTCACGTTCGATCCATTGCTTCGTGCTTCTGTAATTCCCATTTTGTGAGTCTGCAGTAAAAAAGGAAGTTATGCGACTGTTGCTACTTCCGATATAGGCAATATTGGGTGTATATTAAGGGTGGTTGTGGACCCCCACCAGATGGACTTCGAGCAGCAGTAAGATTGTTTGGTTTGCGAATAGGTTCGTGGACATGTTTTAGGCGCGGATGGGGTCGTTAACACGTGGGTCCAGTCCATCACATTGCGATATGTTCCATCATTCTGTGTTGGGGTCTTTTGAATCATGTTGGGACTGCAGCATGGACTGAAATGATCCGCTAAATTTCTTACATGGACCCCTATAATTGAGAATAATTTAGACCTGAATTTGGAGATCCAGTTTTCCATCAACCTTGGTCCCTTCATTCCATGTTTTGACGGAAACGTGTTCTTGACCAAGAACGTGGATGATGAACTCTTTTGATGCAAAAGGACGATCGAGATCGTCGCGTGCTAGATCAGTCACATATTGCTACATAGACATGTCATTCCATATTTTTAAGAAAATGTGTCTTTGTAGGCCTTATGTGGAGGTTGAAAGCTTTCGGTGCGTAAAGGGCATCGGAAGCATCGTGGAATGGACCTGTCATGCATCCCCACCGTCACAGATCCTAACATATCATGTAGCGTTATTCAAATTATTAATGTAATCATAATCGCTAGGTACCGTGGATAGAAATCTGACCAAGGGAACTCGTTTTCCATTGGCAGTGAACGTTTGAAAAGAAAGGAAGCAGGGTCATTGATTACTCCACTTGGGGTCCACAGTTTGCTCACGTTCGATCGATTGCTTCTTGCTTTTGTATTTCCCATTTTTGAGTCTCCAGTAAAAAAGGAAGTTATGCGACTGTTGCTACTTCCGATATAGGCAATATTGGGTGTATATTAAGGGTGGTTGTGGACCCCCGCCAGATGGACTTGGAGCAGCAGTAAGATTGTTTGGTTTGCGAATAGGTTCGGGGACGTGTTTTAGGCGCGGATGGGGTCATTAACACCTGGGTCGAGTCCATCACATTGCGATATGTTCCATCATTCGGTGTTGGGGTCTTTTGAATCATGCTGGTACTGAAGCATGGACTGAAATGATCCGCTAAATTTCCTACATGGACCCCTATAATTGAGAATAATTTAGACCTGAATTTGGAGATCCCGTTTTGCGTCAACCTTGGCCCCTTCATTCCATGTTTTGACGGAAACGTGTTCTTGACCAAGAACATGGATGATGAACTCTTTTGATGCAAAAGGACGATCGAGATCGCCGCGTGCTAGATCAGTCACATATAACTACATGGACATATGTCGTTCCATATTTTTAAGAAAGTGTGTCTTTGTAGGCCTTATGTGGAGGTTGAATGCTTTCGGTGCATAAAGGGCATCGGAAGCATCGTGGAATGGACCTGTCGTGCTTCCCCGCCGTGACAGATCGAAACACATCATGTGGCGTTTTTGAAAATATTAATGTAATCAAAATCGCTAGGTACCGTGGAGAGAAATCTGACCAAGGGAACTCGTTTTCCATTGGCAGTGAACGTTTGAAAAGAAAGGAAGCAGGGTCATTAATTACTCCTCACTTGGGGTCCACAGTTTGTTCACCTTCGATCCATTGTTTCTTGCTTCTGTATTTCCCATTTTGTGAGTCTCCAGTACAAAGGGAAGTTATGCGACTGTTGCTACTTCCGATATAGGCAATATTGGGTGTATATTAAGGGGGGTTGTGGACCCCCACCTGATGTACTTAGAGCAGCAGCAAGATTGTTGGGTTTGCGAATAGGTTCGGGGACATGTTGTAGGCGCGGATGGGGTCACTAACAATGGGTCCAGTCACTCACATTGCGATCATTTCCATCATTCGGTGTTGGGGTCTTTTGAATCATGTTGGGACTGAAGCATGGACTGAAATGATCCGCTAAATTTCTTACATGGACCCCTATAGTTCAGAATAATTTAGACCTGAATTTGGAGATCCAGTTTTGCATCAACCTTGGCCCCTTCATTCCATGTTTTGACGGAAACGTGTTCTTGACCAAGAACATGGATGATGAACTCTTTTGATGCAAAAGGACGATCGAGATCGTCGCGTGTTAGATCAGTCACATAATCCTACATCGACATGTCATTCCATATTTTTACAAAAATGTGTCCTTGTAGGCCTTATGTGGAGGTTGAAAGCTTTCAGTGCATAAAGGGCATCGGAAGCATCGTGGAATGGACCTGTCATGCATCCGCACCGTGTCAGATCCTAACATATCATGTAACGTTGTTCAAAATGTTAATGTATTCATAATCGCTAGGTACCGTGGAGAGAAATCTGACGAAGGGAACTCGTTTTCCATTGGCACTAAACCTTTGAAAAGAAAGGAAGCAGGGTCATTGATTACTCCACTTGGGGTCCACAGTTTGATCACCTTTGATCAATTGCTTCTTGCTTCTGTATTTCCCATTTTGTGAGTCTCCAGTACAAAAGGAAGTTATGCGACTGTTGCTATTTCCAATATAGGCAATATTGGGTGTATATTAAGGGTGGTTGTGGACCGCCACCAGATGTACTTGGAGCAGCAGCAAGATTGTTGGGTTTGCGAATAGGTTCGGGGACATGTTGTAGGCGCGGATGGGGTCATTACCACGTGGGTCCAGTCCATCACATTGCGATCTGTTCCATCATTCGGTGTTGGGGTCTTTTGAATCATGTTGGGACTGAAGCATGGACTGAAATGATCCGCTAAATTTCTTACCTGGACCCCTATATTTGAGAATAATTTAGAATTGAATTTGGGGATCTAGTTTTGCATCAACCTTGGCCCCTTCATTCCATCTTTTGACGGAATCGTGTTCTTAACCCTGAACATGGATGATGAACTCTTTTGATGCAAAAGGACGATCGAGATGGTCGCGTGCTAGATCAGTCACATATTCCTACATTGACATATGTCGTTCCATATTTTTAAGAAAATGTGTCTTTGTAGGCCTTATGTGGAGGTTGAAAGCTTTCGGTGCATAAAGGGCATCGGAAGCATCGTGGAATGGAAATGTCATGCATCCCCACCGTGACAGATCCTAACAAGTCTTGTAGCGTTATACAAAATATTAATGTAATCATAATCGCTTGGTACCGTGGAAAGAAATCTGACCAAGGGAGCTCGTTTTCCATTGGCAGCGAACGTTTGAAAAGAAAGGAGCAGGGTTATTGATTACTCCACTTGGGGTCCACAGTTAGTTCACGTTCGATCCGTTGCTTCTTGCTTCTGTAATTCCCATTCTTTGAGTCTCTAGTTAAAAATGGAAGTTATGCGACTGTTGCTACTTCCGATATAGGCAATATTGTGTGTATATTAAGGGTGGGTGTGGACCCCCACCAGATGGACTTGGAGCAGCAGAAAGATTGTTTGGTTTGCGAATAGGTTCGGGGACATGTTTTAGGCGCGGATGGGGTCATTAACACGTGGGTCCACCCCATCACATTGCGATCTGTCCAATCATTCGGTGTTGGCGTCTTTTGAATCATGTTGGGACTGAAGTATGGACTGAAATGATCCGCTAAATTTCTTACATGGACCCCTATAATTGAGAATAATTTAGACCTGAATTTGGAGATCCAGTTTTGCATCAACCTTGGCCCCCTCATTCCATGTTTTGACGGAAACGTGTTCTTAACCCTGAACATGGATGATGAACTCTTTTGATGCAAAAGGACGATCGAGATGGCCGCGTGCTAGATCAGTCACATATTCCTACATTGACATATGTCGTTCCATATTTTTAAGAAAATGTGTCTTTGTAGGCCTTATGTGGAGGTTGAAAGCTTTCGGTGCATAAAGGGCATCGGAAGCATCGTGGAATGGACCTGTCATGCATCCCCACCGTGACAGATCCTAACACATCATGTAGCGTTTTTCAAAATATTAATGTAATCATAATCGCTAGGTACCGTGGAGAGAAATCTGACCAAGGGAACTCGTTTTCCATTGGCAGCGAACGTTTGAAAAGAAAGGAAGCAGGGTCATTGATTACTCTTCACTTGGGGTCCACAGTTTGTTCACCTTCGATCCATTGCTTCTTGCCTCTGTATTTCCCATTGTGTGAGTCTCCAGTACAAAAGGAAGTTATGCGACTGTTGCTACTTCCGATATAGGCAATATTGGGTGTATATTAAGGGTGGTTGTGGACCCCCACCAGATGTACTTGGAGCAGCAGCAAGATTGTTGGGTTTGCGAATACGTTCGGGGACAAGTTGTAGGCGCGGATGGGGTCATTAACACGTGGGTCCAGTCCATCACATTGCGATCTGTTCCATGATTCGGTGTTGGGGTCTTTTGAATCATGTTGGGACTGAAGCATGGACTGAAATGATCCGCTAAATTTCTTACTTGGACCCCTATAATTGAGAATAATTTAGAATTGAATTTGGGGATCCAGTTTTGCATCAACCTTGGCCCCTTCATTCCATGTTTTGATGGAAACGTGTTCTTAACCCTGAACATGGATGATGAACTCCTTTGATGCAAAAGGACGATCGAGATCGTCGCGTGCTAGATCAGTCACATATTCCTACATTGACTTATGTCGTTCCATATTTTTAAAAAAATGCGTCTTTGTTGGCCTTATGGGAGGTTGAAAGCTTTCGGTGCATAAAGGGCATCGGAAGCATCGTGGAATGGACCTGTCATGCATCCCCACCGTGACAGATCCTAACAGATCATGTAGCGTTATTCAAAATATTAATGTAATCATAATCGCTAGGTACCGTGGAGAGAAATCTGACCGGGGGAACTCGTTTTCCATTGGCAGTGAACGTTTGAATAGAAAGGAAGCAGGGTCATTGATTACTCCACTTTGGGTCCACAGTTAGTTCACATTCGTTCCATTGCTTCTTGCTTCTGTAATTCCCATTTTGTGAGTCTCCAGTAAAAAAGGAAGTTATGCGACTGTTGCTACTTCCGATATAGGCAATATTGGGTGTATATTAAGGGTGGTTGTGGACCCCCACCAGATGGACTTGGAGCAGCAGTAAGATACTTTGGTGTGCGAATAGGATCGGGGACATGTTTTAGCCACGGATGGGGTCATTAACACGTGTGTCCAGCCCATCACATTGCGATATGTTCCATCATTCGGTGTTGGGGTCTTTTGAATCATGTTGGGACTGAAGCATGGACTGAAATGATCCGCTAAATTTCTTACATAGACCCCTATAATTGAGAATAATTTAGACCTGAATTTGGAGATCCCGTTTTGCATCAACCTTGGCCCCTTCATTCCATGTTTTGACGGAAACGTGTTCTTGACCAAGAACATGGATGATGAACTCTTTTGATGTAAAAGGACGATCGAGATCGTCGCGTGTTAGATCAGTCACTTATTCCTACATCGACATATGTCCTTCCATATTTTTACAAAAATGTATCCTTGTAGGCCTTATGTGGAGGTTGAAAACTTTCAGTGCATAAGGGGCATCGGAAGCATCATGGAATGGACCTGTCATGCATCCCCACCGTGACAGATCCTAACATATCATGCAACGTTGTTCAAAATATTAATGTAATCATAATCGCTAGGTGCCGTGGAGAGAAATCTGACCAAGGGAACTCGTTTTCCATTGGCAGTGAACGTTTGAAAAGAAAGGAAGCAGGGTCATTCCTTACTCTTCACTTGGGGTCCACAGTTTGTTCACCTTCGATCCATTGCTTCTTGCTTCTGTATTTCCCATTTTGTGAGTCTCCAGTACAAAAGGAAGTTATGCGACTGTTGCTACTTCCGATATAGGCAATATTGGGTGTATATTAAGGGTGGTTGTGGACCCCCACCAGATGTACTTGGAGCAGCGGCAAGATTGTTGTGATTGCGAATAGGTTCGGGGACATGTTTGAGGCACGGATGTGGTCATTAACACGTGGGTCCAGTCCATCACATTGTGATATGTTCCATCATTCGGTGTTGGGGTCTTTTGAATCATGTTGGGACTGAAGCATGGACTCAAATGATCCTCTAAATTTCTTACATGGACCCCTATAAATGAGAATAATTTAGACCTGAATTTGGAGATCCAGTTTTGCATCAACCTTGGCCCATTCATTCCATGTTTTGACGGAAACGTGTTCTTGACCATGAACATGGATGATGATCTCTTTTGATGCAAAAGGACGGTCGAGATCGTCGCGTGTTAGATCAGTCCCTTATTCCTACCCCGACATTTCATTCCATATTATTACGAAACTGTGTCCTTGTAGGCCTTATGTGGAGGTTGAAAGCTTTCTGTGCATAAAGGGCATCGGAAGCATCGTGGAGTGGACCTGTAATGCATCCCCACCGTGAGAAATCCTAACATATCATGTTACGTTATTCAAAATATTAATGTAATCATAATCGCTAGGTACCATGGAGAGAAATCTGACAAAGGGAACTCGTTCTCCATTGGCAGCGAACGTTTGAAAAGAAAGGAATAAAAGAAGCGGGGTCATTGATTACTCCACTTGGGGTCCACTGTTTGATCACGTTCGATCCATTGCTTCTTGCTTTTGCATTTCCCATTTTGTGTGTGTCCAGTACAAAAGGAAGTTATGCGACTGTTGCTACTTCCGATATAGGCAATACTGAGTGTATATTAAGGGTGGCTGTGGACCCCCACCAGATGTACATGGAGCGGCCGCATGATTTTTGCGTTTGCGAATAGGTTCGGGGACATGTTTTAGGCGCGGATGGGGTCATTAACACGTGGGTTCAGTCCATCACATTGCGATCTGTTCCATCATTCGGTGTTGGGGTCTTTTGAATCATGTTGGGACTGAAGCGTGGACTCAAATGATCCGCTAAATTTCTTACATGGACCCCTATAATTGAGAATAATTTAGACCTGAATTTGGAGATCCAGTTTTGCATCAACCTTGTCCCATTCATTCCATGTTTTGACGGAAACGTGTTCTTGACCATGAACATGGATGATGAACTCTATTGATGCAAAAGGACGGTCGAGATCGTTGCGTGTTAGATCATTCACTTATTCCTACGCCGACATCTCATTCCATATTATTACGAAAATGTATCCTTGTCGGCCATATGTGGAGGCTGAAAGCCTTCAGTGCATAATGGGCATCGGAAGCATCGTGGAATGGAACTGTCAAGCATCCCCACCGTGACAGATCCTAACATATCATGTAATGTTATTCAAAATATTAATGTAATCATAATTGCTAGGTGCCGTGCAGAGAAATCTTACAATGGGAACTCGTTCTCCATTGGCATCAAACGTTTGAGAAGAAAGGAAGAAAAGAAGCGGGGTCATTGATTACTCTTCACTTGGGGTCCACAGTTTGATCATGTTCGATCCATTGCTTCTTGCTTCTTCATTTCCCATTTTGTGTGTGTCCAGTACAAAAGGAAGTTATGCAACTGTTGCTACTTCTGATATAGGCAATATTGGGTGTATATTAAGGGTGGCTGTCGACCCCCACCTGATGTACATGGAGCGGCCGCATGATTGTTGGGTTTGCGAATTGGTTCGGGGACATGTTTTAGGCGCGGATG
The DNA here is from genome assembly GCA_029852735.1 of Persea americana. NCBI lineage: Eukaryota > Viridiplantae > Streptophyta > Magnoliopsida > Laurales > Lauraceae > Persea > Persea americana. The sequence continues at coordinate 93,297,703 of CM056811.1, read as the reverse complement.
GGGTCATTAACACGTGGGTCCAGTCCATCACATGGCGATCTGTTCCATCATCAGGTGTTGGGGTCTTTTGAATCATGTTGGGACTTAAGCATTGACTCAAATGATCCGCTAAATTTCTTACATGGGCCCCTATAATTGAGAATAATTTAGACCTGAATTTGGAGATCCAGTTTTGCTTCAACCTTGCCCCATTCATTCCATGTTTCGGCGGAAACGTGTTCTTCACCATGACCGTGGATGATGAACTCTTTTGATGTAGACGGATGATCGAGTTCGTCGCGTGTTAGATCAGTCACTTATTTCTTCATCAACATGTCATTCCATATTTTTACGAAAATGTGTCCTTGTAGGCCTTATGTGGTGGTTGAAATCTTTCAGTGCATAAAGGGCATCAGAAGCATCGCGGAATGGACCTGTCATGCTTCCTCACCGTTAGAGTTCCTAACATTTCATGTAACATTATTCAAAATATTAATGTAATCATAATCGCTAGGTACCGTGGAGAGAAATCTGACCAAGGGAACTCGTTCTCCGTTGACAGTGAACTTTTGAAAAGAAAGGAAGAAAAGAAGCAGGATCATTGATTACTCTTCACTTGGGGTCCACAGTTTGTTCCCGTTCGATCCATTGCTTCTTGCTTCTGTATTTCCTATTTTGTGAGTCTCCTGTACAAAAGGAAGTTATGCGACTGTTGCTACTTCCGATATAGGCAGTATTTGGTGTATATTAAGGGTGGTTGTGGACCCCCATCAGATGTAATTGGAGCAGCAGCAAGATTGTTAGGTTTGCGAATTGGTTTGGGGACATGTTTTAGGTGCGGATGGGGTCATTATCACGTGGGTCCAGTGCATCACATTACGATCTATTCCATTATTCGGTTTTGGGGTCTTTTGAATCATGTTGGGACTGAAGAGTGGACTCAAATGATCCGTTAAATTTCTTACATGGACCCCTATAATTGAGAATAATTTAGACCTGAATTTGGAGATCCAGTTTTGCATCAACCTTGGCCCATTCATTCCATGTTTTGACGGAAACGTGTTCTTGACCATGAACAAGGATGATGAACTCTTTTGATGCAAAAGGAAGGTCGAGATCGTCGCGTGTTAGATCAGTCACTTATTCCTAGATCGAGATATGTCATTCCATATTTTTACGAAAACGTGTCCTTGCAGGCCTTATGTGGAGGTTGAAAGCTTTCAGTGCGTAAAGGGCATCGGAAGCATCGTGGAATGGACCTGTGATGCATCCCCACCGTTAGAGATCCTAACATATCATATAACGTTATTCAAAATATTAATTTAATCATAATCGCTAGGTACCGTGGAGAGAAATCTGACCAAGGGAACTCGTTCTCCGTTGGCAGTGAACGTTTGAAAAGAAAGGAAGAAAGGAAGCAGGATCATTGATTACTCTTCACTTGGGGTGCACAGTTTGTTCACGTTCGATCCATTGCTTCTTGCTTCTGTATTTCCCATTTTGTGAGTCTCCAGTACAAAAGGATGTTTTGCGACTGTTGCTACTTCCGATGTAGGCAATATTGGGTGTATAATAAGGGTGGTTGTGGACCCCCACCAGATGTACTTGGAGCAGCAGCAAGATTGTTGGGTTTACGAAAACGTTTGGGGACATGTTTTAGGCGCGGATGGGGTCATTAACACGTGGGTCCAGTCCATCAAATTGGGATCTGTTCCATCATTCGGTGTTGGGGTCTTTTGAATCATGTTGGGACTGAAGCATGGACTCAAATGATCCGCTAATTTTCTTACATGGTCCCCTATAATTGAGAATAATTTAGACCTTAATTTTGAGATCCAGTTTTGCATAAACCTATCCCCATTCATTCCTTGTTTTCACGGAAACATGTTCTTGACCATGGACATGGATGATGAACTCTTTTGATGCAAACGGACGATCGAGATCATTGCGTGTTAGATCAGTCACTTATTCCTACATCAACATATGTCATTCCATATTTTTACGAAAATGTGTCCTTGTAGGCCTTATGTGGAGATTGAAAGCTTTCATTGCATAAAGGGCATCGGAAGCATCGTGGAATGGACCTGTCATGCATCCCCACCGTGACAGATCCTAACATATCACGTGAGGTTGTTCAAAATATTAATGTAATCATAATCGGGAGGTACCGTGGAGAGAAATCTGACCAAGGGATCTCGTTTTCCATTGGCAGTGAACGTTTGAAAAGAAAGGAAGCAGGGTCATTGATTACTCTTCACTTGGGGTCCACGGTTTGTTTACGTTCGATCCATTGCTTCTTGCTTCTCTATTTCCCATTTTGTGAGTCTCCAGTGCAGACAGAAGTTATGCGACTGTTGCTACTTACGATATAGGGAATATTGGGTTTATATTATGGGTGGTGTTGGAACCCCACCAGATGTACTTGGAGCAGCAGCAAGATTGTTGGGTTTTTGAATAGGTTCGGGGACATGTTTTAGGAGCGGATGGGGTCATTAACACGTGGGTGCAGTCCATCACATTGCGATCTATTCCATCATTCGGTGTTGGGGTCTTTTGAATCATGTTGGGACTGAAGCATGGACTCAAATGATCCGCTAAATTTCTTACATGGACCACTATAATTGAGAATAATTTAGACCTGAATTTGGTGATCCAGTTTTGCATCAACCTTGGCCCATTCATTCCATGTTTTGACGGAAACTTGTTCTTGACCATGAACGTGGTTGATGAACTCTTTTGATGCATAAGGACGGTCGAGATCGTGGCGTGTTAGATCAGTCACTTATTCCTACAGCGACTTGTCATTCCATATTTTTACAAAAATGTGTCCATGTAGGCCTTATGTGGAGGTTGAAAGCTTTCAGTGCATAAACGGCATCGGAAGCATCGTGGAATGGACCTGTCATGCATCCCCACCGTGACAGATCCTAACATATCATGGAACGTTTTTCAAATTATTAATGTAATCATAATCGCTACGTACCGTGGAGAGAAATCTGACCAAGGGGACTCGTTTTCCTTTGGCAGTGAACTTTTGAGAAGAAAAGAAGCAGGGTCATTGATTACTCTTCACTTGGGATCCATAGTTTTTTCACGTTCGATCCATTGCTTCTTGCTTCTGTATTTCCCATTTTGTGAGACTCCAGTAAAAAAGGAAGTTATGCGACTGTTGCTACTTCCGATATAGGCAATATTGGGTGTATATTAAGGGTGGTTGTGGACCCCCACCAGATGTACATGGAGCAGCCGCATGATTGTTGGGTTTGCGAATTGGTTCGGGGACATGTTTTAGGCGCGGATGGGGTCATTAACACGTGGTTCCAGTCCATCACAATGCGATCTGTTCCATCATTCGGTGTTGGGGTCTTTTGAATCATGTTGGGACTAAAGCATGGACTGAAATGATCCGCTAAATTTGTTACATGGACCCCTATAATTGAGAATAATTTAGACCTGAATTTGGAGATCCAGTTTTGCATCAACCTTGGCCCCTTCATTCCATGTTTTGACGGAAACGTGTTCTTGACCATGAACATGGATGATGAACTCTTTTGATGCAAAAGGACGGTCGAGATCGCCGCGTGTTAGATCAGTCACTTATTCCTACACCGACATATGTCATTCCATATTATTACGAAAATGTGTCCTTGTCGGCCTTATGTGGAGGTTGAAAGCTTTCTGTGCATAAAGGGCATCGGAAGCATCGTGAAATGGACCTGTCATGCATCCCCACCATGACAGATCCTAACTTATCTTGTGACGTTATTCAAAATATTAATGTAATCATAATCGTAGGTACCGTGGAGAGAAATCTGACCAAGGGAACTCGTTTTCCATTGGCAGTGAACGTTTGAAAAAAAAGAAAAAAAAGAAGCAAGGTCTTTGATTAGTCGTCACTTGGGGTCCACAGTTTGTTCACGTTCGATCCATTGCTTTTTGCTTCTGTATTTCCCATTTTGTGAGTCTCCAGTGCAAATGGAAGTTATGCGACTGTTGCTACTTCCGATATAGGCAATATTAGGTGTATATTAAGGGTGGTTGTGGGCCCCCACCAGATGTACTTGGAGCAGCAGCAAGATTGTTGGGTTTGCGAATAGGTTCGGGGACATGTTTTAGGCGCGGATGGGGTCACTAACACGTAGGTCCAGTCCATCACATTGCGATCTGTTCCATCATTCGTTGTTAGGGTCTTTTGAATCATGTTGGGACTAAAGCATGGACTCAAATGATCCGCTAAATTTCTTACATGGAGCCCTATATTTGAGAATAATTTAGACCTGAATTTGGAGATCCAGTTTTGCATCAACCTTGGCCCATTCATTCCATGTTTTGACGGAAACGTGTTCTTGACCATGAACATGGATGATGAACTCTTTTGATGCAAAAGGACGGTCGAGATCGTGGCGTGGTAGATCAGTCACTTATTCCTACATCGACAGATGTCATTCCATATTTTTACGAAAATGTGTCTTTGTAGGCCTAGGCAATATTGGGTGTCTATTAAGGGTGGTTGTGGACCCCCGCCAGATGTACTTGGAGCAGCAGCAAGTTTGTTGGGTTTGCGAATAGGTTCGGGGACATGTCTTAGGCGCGGATTGGGTCCTTAACACGTGGGTCCTGTCCATGACATTGCGATCTGTTCCATCATTCAGTGTTTGGGTCTTTTGAATCATGTTGGGACTGAAGCATGGACTCAAATGATCCGTTAAATTTCTTACATGGACCCCTAGAATTGAGAATAATTTAGACCTGAATTTGAAGATCCGGTTTTGCATCAACCTTGGCCCATTCATTCCATGTTTTGACGGAAACGTGTTATTGACCATGAGCTTGGGTGATGAACTCTTTTGATGCAAAAGGACGATCGAGATCGTCGCTTTTTTAGATCAGTCACTTATTCCTACATCGTGGAATGGACCTGTTATGCATCTCCTCGTGACAGATCCTAACATATCCTGTAACGTTATTCTAAATACTCTTAATCACTAGGTACCGTGTAGAGAAATCTAACCAATGGAACCTTTTTTCCGTTGGTAGTGAACGTTTGAAAAGAGAGGATGAAAAGAAGCTGGGTTATTTATTATTCTTCACTTAGGGTCCACAGTTTGTTCACGTTCGATCCGTTGCTTCTTTCTTCTAAATGTCCCATTTTTCTAACTCTCCAGAACAGAAGGAAGTTATTGAACTGCAGATACTTCCCCTATAGGCAATATTGGGTGTATATTATGTGTGGTAGTGGAGCCCCACCAGATGTACTTGGAGCAGCAACTGGATTGTTGGCTTTGCAAAATAGGTTTGGGGAATATTTTTAGGCCCAGTTGGGATCTTTTGATTCATATTGGGACTGATTCAAGGAATCAGTTGATCTGCTAAATTTCTGATATGGACCCCTATAAAGGAGAATAATTTAGACTTGATTTTGGAGATCCAGTTTTGCTTCCACCTTGGCCCCTTCATTCCATGTTTTGACGGAAACGTAGTCTTGACCATGAACATGGATGATGAGCTCTTTTGATGCAAACGGACGATCGAGATCACCGCGGGTTAGATCAGTCACATATTCCTATTGCGGCATATGTGATTCCCTATTTTTTCGAAAATGTGTCTTTGTCGGCCTCATGTGGAGGTTGAAATCTTTCGCTGCGTAAAGAGCATCGGAAGCATTGTGGAGTGGACCTGTCATGCTTGCCCACCGTGACGGATCTTAACATATCCTGTAACGTTATTCTAAATATTAATGTAATCATATTTGGTAGGTACTGTTGAGAGAAATCTAACCAAGGGAACCCATTTTCCATTGATAGTGAACGTTTGAAAAGAAAAGAAAAAGAGAGCTGGGTCATTGATTATTCGTCACTTGGGGTCCAAAGTTTGTTCAAGTTCGATCCATTGCTTCTTTTTTCTATATTTCCCATATTTTGGGTCTCCAGTACAAAAGGAAGTTATGCGACTGTTGCTACTTGCCATATGGGCAATATTGGGTATATGTTTTGTGTGGTAGTGGACCCGCCCCAGATGTACTTGGTGCAACAGCAAGGTTGTTGGGTTTGCGAATAGGTTTGGGGACATGTTTTAGGCCCGGTTGGGATCATTAACACGTGGGTCCAGTCCATCACATTGCGATCTGTTCCATCATTCGAAGAATAATTTTGACTTGAATTTGGAGATCCAGTTTTGCATCCACCTTGGCCCCTTCATTCCTTGTTTTGATGGAAACTTGTTCTTGACCATGAATATGGATGATGAACTCTTTTGATGCAAAAGGTCGATCGTGGTCATCGTGGGTTAGATCAGTCACTTATTCCTACAAAAGGAAGTTGTGCAGCTGGTGCAACTTCCCTGAAGGCAATATTAGGTGTATATTAAGTGTGGTAGTGGAGCCCCACCAGATGTACTTAGAGCAGCTGCAAGACTGTTGGCTTTGCGAAATTGGTTTGGGGAATTGTTTTAGGCCTGGTTGGGTTCATGAACTTGTGGGTCCAGTCATCATATTGTGATCTGCTCGATCATTCACTGATGGGATCTTTTGAATCATGTTGGGACTGATTCATGGACTCAGTTGATCAGCTAAATTTCAGATAGGGACCCCTATAATGGAGAATTATTTAGACTTGATTTTGGAGATCCAGTTTTGCATCCACCTTGGCTCTCCATTCCATGTTTTGACGGAAATGTGTTCTTGACCACGAACATGGATGGTGAACTCTTTTGATGCAAACCGACGATCGGGATCATCGCGGGTTAGATCATTCACATATTCCTGTTGTGACATGTCATTCCTTTTTTTTACCAAAATGTGTCTTTGTAGGCCTCATGTGGAGTTTGAAATCTTTCGGTGCATAAAGGGCATCTGAAGCAGCATGGAATGAACCTGTCATTCATCCCCACTGTGACGGATCTTAACATATCCTGTAACGTTATTCTAAATATTAATGTAATCATAATCGGTAGGTACTGTGGAGAGAAATCTAACCAAGCGAACCCGTTTTCCATTGGTTGTGAATGTTTGAAAATAAAAGAAGAAAAGAAGCAGGGTCATTGATTATTCTTCACTTGGGGTCCACAGTTTGTTTATTATCGATCCGTTGCTTCTTTCTTCTAAATTTCCGATTTTTCTGAGTCTCTTGTACAGAAGGAAGTTATTCAGCTGCAGCTACTTCCCCTATAGGCAATATTGGGTGTATATTAAGTGTGTTAGTGGACCCCCACCAGATGCACTTGGAGCAGCGGCAAGCTTGTTGTCTTTGCGAAATAGGTTTGGGGAATTGTTTTAGGCCCGGTTGGGGTATTGAGCACGTGGGTCCCGTCATCACATTGATTTATGCTCGATCATTCACTATGAGGGTCTTTTGAATCATGTTGGTACTGATTGATGGACTCAGTTGATCAGCTAAATTTCTGATATGGACCCCAATAATGAGGAATAATTTAGACTTGAATTTGGAGATCCAGTTTTGCATCCACCTTGGCCCCTTCATTCTATGTTTTGATGGAAACGTTTTCTTGACCATGAACATGGATGATGAACTCTTTTGATGCAAACGGACGAACGAGATAATCGCGGGTTACTTCAGTCACATATTCCTATTGCGACAAATGCCATTCCATATTTTTACCAAAATGTGTCTTTGTAGGCCTGATGTGTAAGTTGAAATATTTCGGTGCATACAGAGCATCGGAAGCATCGTGGATTGGACCTGTCATGCATCCCTATCGTGACGGATCTTAACATATCCTGTTACGTTATTCTAAAAATTAATGTAATCATAATCGCTAGGTATCGTACAGAGAAATATAACCAAGGGAATCCGTTTTCCATTGGTAGTGAACGTTTGAAAAGAAGGGAAGAAAAGAAACAGGGTCATTGATTTTTCTTCACTTGGGGTCCACAATTTGTTCACGTTCGATCCATTGCTTCTTTCGTCTATAGTTCCCATTTTTTGAGTCTCTAGTACAGAAGGAAGTTATGTGACTGTAGGTACTTCCCATATAGGCAATAGTGGGTTTATATTCAGTGTGGTGGTGGAACCCCAGCAGATGTCCTTGGATCAGCTGCGGGATTGTTGGGTTTGCAAATAGGTTTGGGGACATGTTTTAGGCCCGGTTGCGGTCATTAACACGTGGGTCCAGTCATCCACATTGCGATCTGTACCATCATTCTGTGTTGGAATCTTTTGAAACATGTTGGGACTGATGCATGGGCTCAAATGTTCCGCTAAATTTCTAGCATGGGCCCCTATAATGGAGAATAATTTTGGCTTGAATTTGGAGTTCCAGTTTTGCATCCACCTTGGCCCCTTCATTCCATGTTTTGACAGAAACATGTTCTTGACCATGAACATGGATGATGAACTCTTTTGATGCAAAAGGACGATCGAGATCATCACCAGTTAGATCAGTCACTTATTCCTCCAGCGACAGATGTCTTTCCATATTTTTACGAAAATGTGTCTTTGTAGGCCTTATGTGGAGGTTGAAAACTTTCAGTGCATAAAGGGCATCGGAAGCATCGTGGAATGGACCTGTCATTCATCCCCACCGTGATAGATCCTAACATATCATGTAACGTTATTCAAAATATTAATGTAATCATAATCACTAGGTACCGTGGAGAGAAATCTGACCAGGGGAACCCGTTTTCCATTGGTAGTGAACGTTTGAAAAGAAAGGAAGAAAAGAAGCAGGGTCATTGGTAATTCTTCACTGTATCCCCACAGTGATGGATCATTACATAACCGTCAACATAATTCTAGATATTCATGTAATCATAATCGCTAGAAACCATGGAGCAAAATCTATTTTATGGAATCCAAGGGAATTCTAACGCCGTCGATACCAAACAATACATCTTTACAAATCCAAGGGAATTCTTACGAACAATGGACAACATTTAAATTTTTCTGTCCGCACGAATCTTATTCTCGATCAATTCTCCAACAAGCAAACTCCGCACTCAACAATATGAGCAACACATATTTTATTCTAGAACAACCTGAATTACAATCAATGCTCAATGCAAGAACCTTCTCGCATCAACAATTTACGTTCATGACTGTCAATAACAACAACGATGATTTATAGCAATTTTTTTGTCTTTTCATTTTAATGATCCTCAATGACCTTGAATTCCCAAGGACAACCGAAATAACTCTCAACCAATTACATCTAAAATGCGAAACAATAACACTTGTTACCTGTTCCTAGCTCTACTATCTCAACCGACAACGATTGGTTTAATACTTCCATAAATTAGCAAATACAGCCACCAATGATCACTTCTCACAAATCACAAACAACATTTACACACACTGAACAATTATTCATAGACCAGGCACTACAATATCGGCGGCAACACTATTGATCTTTGCCCCTCTAAGTGCATTAATCTAAACTATTGGTGACATACATATTTTTCAATCCATAACAATCTTTATTTCAATCTATAACAAGTTATCTTATTCATGCAGGCTTTGTGATATTCTCTCTCTACAAAGTACTGGCCAATGGAGTCTTGGTTTGTGTCTGGATGATAGATGTCCATGACAGACACAAATAAAAAGAAAACAACCTCAGTTTAAACCGATACTCAACTACGTAAACTTCACTTATCAACTATGTTGGACGACCATGAATTCCTAAGTCGACTACAATAACTCATGATTGCATACATCCAATATATGAATCAACGACAGTGGTTAAACCAATGATTGTATACAAATGTTTTATTCCAGAACAACCTCAATTACAATCAATGCTCTAACCAAAAACCTTCTCACGTCAACAATTAACACACAACTGTCAACAACAAAAACAATGATTTATAGCAATTTTTCTACTTTTGACGACTCTCGATGAACATGAATTCTTTAGTCAGCCATTTGTAGCATTAATACAAATTTGTATATCTTTTCGAATCTAAGGAAATTCTAACAAACAAAGGACGGCATTCATATTTTTTATCCACACCAATCCTTTTCTCGATCAACACTCCAACAAGCAAACTCTGCACCCAATAATACGAGCAACCATTTGAGTTCTCTTGACTTTCTACAGCAACAACAATCTCCCACAGTTATTTATTCTCAAAATTTCTTAATTTACAATGCTTGGTGACCAAGAATTCCCGAGTCAGCTACAATAACTCATTATTATATACATCTAACATTTGAATCGACAGCAATGTTCTTTCTAATGATTATATTACAAATGTTTTATTGTACAACAATCTGAATTATAGTTAATGCTCCAAAGAACAACTTTCTCACATCAACAAATTATGTCCACGACTAAGAATTTATCCAATTTATGATTCTCGATGACCATGAATTCCCTAAGAAAACCGAAATAACTCGACCACTTACATCCAAAATGTGAAACAATAATGATGGTTACTTATTCCTAGATCTAATCTCAAACAACAATAATTGGTTTAATACATTCATAATTTAGTGAATATAGCAACCAATACTCACTTCTCACAAATCATAAGCAGTCTTTATAGCCTCTGAACAATTATTCATAGACCAATCACAACAATATTGGCGACAAAACTATACATCTTTGCCTCTCTAAGTGCATTAATCCACCTATTGGTGGCATAGATATTTTTCAATCCATAATAATCAAAATTTCAATCCATAATGAGTTTACCTTATTCATATAGGCTTTGTGATATTCTTTTTTTTTTAATAACGAAGGGTGTTCCAGCCCTTTGGGCCTGACTAATCCCTACGGGCCCAGGGGGAGCCAGGTAAATCCCATGTGGGCCCAGTGTGGTAGTGCAATTTTGAACCCTCAACCTCCAGAAGCAAACCGTGGTCCTAGGCCAACTGAGCTTCCCCTTGTGGTTGCTTTGTGATATTCTAGTGTGAGAAGGTATTAGATCGGTGGAGTCCTAGTTTGTATGTGGATGATAGATGACCTCGACAGACACAAAATAAAAATAGTTTGGGTCCAGCCCCCTTGTCTGGGGTACCAAAAAAGAAAACACTAGATTTGGCATTAAGCACATTCATACTGAATGCAATCTAATCCACAATACAAATCCTGGTTCGAGAAAAAAAAAAATGTCTACTAGATTTTCCCTAGCCGTAATCATTATTGAAGCGTTATTCTATCAATTTGGGGTCAGTTTTTGGTTTTTTTTTCCCTAATTGACAATATTTGAGGCCCAGTTGTTTATAGCTTCATAATCTGTTTAGTACTTACTTTTCTTGTTTTTCTATCTTTTTCACCAGGAGGTCGTCTCAAAACTCGGTGATAACATTGTCATGGTCATACTAGACAATCAAATTAGTAACCCTTGATGGTGTTGCAGTAATAACGACGGTAATGGCTTCTTTGGAGACCAATATTTTGACCCACAATTGTGGACCAGTGGGTTAGCCAATATGGCTTCCATGAATATAACAACCAATGTCGCTGCCATCAGCCTTAGGAACGAGCTTCGTGGGCCCAAACAAAACGCTGGTGATTGTTACAGTTATAGGTGCTCTGAATAGATCAGTGTTCACTTTGTATTTATTTGTTCTATTTATATATTGGATAAATGGCTACTCATAGGTAAGGCACGATGGGTTAATCTGGTGAAGCTTGTCAAACACTAGCTCATTTGATTTAAGGCGTTGTCAGCTGACCCAGTTCCATCCAGGGGATTGAAAGTTAGGCCTCGCTTCAACTCATTTACAAAACTTGACATCTGTTAGTGTTAAAATGCCCATTAGAGCTAGGCTTATATTGTAAGGTAATTACCTATAAATATGCCCAGGCCCAAGTCATTTATCTATCACTCTGGAAAATATGACAAAGCCCAGCCTGTGCAACTATAAGCACTGCCCAAATCTAACTAATCAATGTAGAATATTGAATAGATATGACGACTTTCCCAATCTAGACCCTACCAATATGAAATTCAGTTGGGCCCATTCTTAATTTGAGCCACAATAACAAATGTCAACATGGCCCATTCGATCAACGTCATACAGCCTCACTAGTTTTTCTTTTAATACTGGCACATGAACAAAGGAGCTGAGTCTGGGTGTGAGCATGAACATTTAAAGGGAGTTTGGAGCTGCACTCGTACAGTTGGTATAGTGGAAACCCAGATGAAGCTTGTGGCAAATATGTTCAGGATGTGATGAGAGCTGGAGGTTTTCTGCTGCATCAAGGGTGGCCCTTGCTTATCAGTGAGTTTGGAGCTGATGAGAGGTGGACTAATGCCAATGGTAACAACTTCTTAAATTGCTTCTTTGGGCTTGCTGCTGAAAGGGATCTGGACTGGGCCCTGTGGGCCTTACAAGGAAGCTACTATTTGAGGGGGAAAATTGGGGCGGATGTGGTATATGGCTTGTTAGATTCGAGCTGGGGTCAGCTTTGAAATGCAAGCTTCTTGCAGCGACTTTCCACCATCCAGCCTCCTTCCCAAGGTATGTTGTTGATCAAGTCCTAAGACTGTAAAATGGATATGTCATACCCAATATTTGATTGCGCCGGACGTGGAATGTATCTGGGTCCAATCTTACAATTGATGGGTTGTCTCTGATTTCTGGGGTCCAACACCTGAAGGTCCCAAACAATTTGAAAATGGATCTGGGTCAGACACGAACTCAATAAAATACAGCTAGGGCCATGTATAGGTATGAGCCTTGGGATTGGGTCTGGAATAGACTAAGTCTGACCAGGGTTGAGCAGGGTCCGTCTGGATCTGACTGATTTTACTGGTCCCCCAACCTTTCATGGGTTGAACATTAGGCCCAACATGGCCCCAGGGTCGCGGAGGTCTATAATCCATCCCCCAACCTTTCATGGGCCAGGCTTAAATGGATCAGATCTTGGCCAAATCTTTGTCTATGATAGCCTTCTCTCGACTTCAACTTTTCCTCCTTCCATTTTGGGACCTTAGATGGAAAAGCACAGCTCAGAATTCCAAGGAATTCAATATCAACCAAACAAAAGGGCCATTAATATGTATTATGATCTGAACATTTTTTATATATTTTACATGCTGCCTAACACCTCCTAACATAAAAACATGTTTTTTTCTTTCCATAAAATGCATGCCTGGTATTTCAAATGGCAGACCATACAAATCTATTTTCCATTCAGCAACAGGCCTGTGTGGTACGGAAGTCATTGTTTGAGCCACTCAAGCTAGGTCCTTGTGACCAAACAGTAGGCCCTCCTTCCCACGGCTTCTCTTCCCAATCATGTGGGCTCTCTTGGGTCCCTGCAGGCCCCACGGCTGGGGTACAAAAAAAACTCTATCAACATTGGGAAATTGGTAAAATCCAAAGATACTTTCTACTTACCAGAATTAGTAGGAAAGTATGTCAAAGACAAATTTATGACTCTATCATTCTTGGAAAATGCAACTCTATCAATAAAAGTACATCAAATACATAATACACATGTATACATTTACAAACCAGATCGAATTAGTAAAGAAAGTGTGTCAAAGACAAAGATCTCTAATTGTATCATTCATGGACTTTGTCGACTTGCAATAATAGATTTTTTGTGCACTTATATACACCTGGAAGCCTCTTCTCTTCATTTCTTTCTTCAAAAACAAGCCATGATGAAAATCTCTCTTTTTCTTCCTCTTCTCAATTTGCTTCTTAATATCTCAGTCATATGGCCTTCAATGGCTCTGCCAGTTAACACCAACTCGGTGGATACCGTCGATGGAGGTGGTCAGCCAGTGAAGTTTGCTGGTGTGAACTGGGCTTCACACTTGGAAGTTATGGTTGCACTGGGACTAGACAAGCAGCCATTGGATGCCATCTCCAAGTGAATTGCTGCGATGAAATTCAATTGTGTGCAAATTGCTGAAAAACTATGGTCTCTAGAAACTGTAATAGTACTTAAACTTTTTCAGTATATCGGTTGGTTTATGAAATAGATAACGTTGAACCTGTTACTTTCGAGTAAGCTGGGTATGGCTTACTTTTTCAGTCCACATGATGTGTCATGGGATTGTTTATTTGCCTGAGAGGTAAAGGACCTGGGTTTTCTGAAGTGCCTGATAATATTTCAACACAAGGCTAGCTTGATTGCCTAATAGAATTACTAATTGGCTGGGCCTATATTGAGATGTACTGGATGATAACTATACATTAGGCCCACTAAATAAACAGCATGTGCTTGCGACCGAGTTTTCTAAAAAAATTATCCGAATATATAGTGAAAATGTACTGCAGGAAAATACTATTATAAGATTAGCATTGAATGGGGAGCACTTTTTTCTTTCTCCTAGTAAAGGCCCTTTTTAGTTATTGGGCCTATAGTATCCAGGCTAGGATCTTGTCCATGGGGATGAAACTAGTCCAGTCATGGCTGGCACACATTGGCCCTATAAATTTTGCTCACATGCCGTACCATATCACTGGCGAGTTTCTCTGTGTCTAATGGAAGCTGTCAACTTGCAGATGATTTTCACCTCCACTCTATCCATTTGGAATGGTGCCATCCTCGTAGTGGGATCAGGTGAAATTCAAGGGATGGTCCGGATGTGTGCTCCTGGAGAAAATTTTTCATAGAATGACATTTATTGTGAAGGCTATGGTGCCACCACACAACGGGTCTCACGGAATAGAGAAGTGGAAAGCGGCAACTTGGCAGGATTGGGTCCAGTTTCATCTCATTTGCAGACACTGTAGAAACACTGCACATGTCAAATCAACATACACCAAGGGGTAAGTGTCCTCGCCCCTGAGGGCAAGTTCGTGCATCATGAACCAAGAAGAGTATAAAAGGATCCCTCCACCTGATGAAGAACCCTAGACACAAATTGTGTCTAGCAGCGAGATGCATGTAGAATTAGGTTGGTGCCTATGTCATAAACCCAAATGTGATACCTGGGGGGCCTCTTGCCTTATGGATGGAGGTGTTCATGGATCAAGTTGGCCGAGGCTGAGGCATATCTAGGTTAAGCTTCAGTTTAGAAATACAAGCCCGTGTCCAGCGAAGCCCACCCATTGAGTCAATCAGGCTAGACTGAACCGAATTACAGGCACGCATTATTTGGCCAGGGCTAAACTGGGCCTTGGGCTTCGTACCACTTAATCCAAGTCCGGCCTAATACTAAATGACCCAGAATATAAATAAAGGCCTGGCCCATGGGTACCCCTACATAACTACTTATGTAGGGGTACGATGGAAACTCCCACTTCTTATTGCTTATAGGAGAACAGAATTTGTGAATATCATATTGTTGATTTTTTTTAATATTTCAAGATCTTTTAAGAGGCTTTCCACTTCAATTCCATTGTCTTTCAAAGTGTACTAATAGTGCCTTTAAGATGCTTTGTACTTACTCAGGGTTGCGCCAATTGGTACCGGAGCCTAAGTCCTGCAATCGCCAAGAAGACCATCCTTCCCAGATTCTATCATCATCATCAACCTCGTCACGGCTTTACAGGCTTACAAAATATTTTGATATTTGAACACTAATTTTCAGAATATACATTATTAGATAGACTGTGTTTTTAGAGTTTACTAAAAATACTCTTTAATTTTGATCTTGGATTGATGTGATGATGCTTTGTTGATGATGATGATTATGATTAAGTTCATCATCTGATTTTGATATGATCTTCCCAATTTTTGCATTAGAACAAATAAAAAGGTCATTTAGAGCATTGTAGAATTCCTCATGATAAATAGTTATTAGAACTGAAGTAGGATAGATTTCCAGCTATTACAATGATGATTTCAATGCTGAGAGATGAGTGTTTTTATAAATTATGTGTCTTCATGTAGCATTGTTTTTTGTTTTTCTAGGTAATCACTGTCAATTATCTGTACTTAAGCACTATTGTTCTATGATGTGGGACTTCAAATTGGATTTTGCATATCCTCATTGATCTCCTGCCATGTTGGCTTAGCTATGCGAAAATCTCTCCGAGAGTTCAAGTTTCAACTTGAAATGTTTAATGGTTTTGTTGGTCTTGACTCGTGGTTTGTTATGGATTAGACTCAAGAAAGTGATGGTGTTGATATGGAGATTGCCTTATCAAGAATGGGAGCAATCAATACAGTGTTTGCAGCATTGTTCATGTAATAAAGCTTTGCATGGTGCTCTAAAGCGTCCTCTTTTTTCCGGTTGCTGTCATTGAGTAGTTTGCTCTGTATGGTGGTATAAAGCTTTGTATCATTGTTTATATTTCTTTTCTGTTGTCCTGGTCAGTATAAACTGTAATGTCCCGGAATACGGGGCCCTTCGAATTCCGTACCGAGACTTGTAAGCATCACACATAGGTTAAATTAAAGATCACATAAAGATTCAGGCATTTACCAAGTTAACCAACTTGTATTAAAAATCTAAATCTAATAAATAAATGTAACATTGACCAATAAAATAAAATAATTACAATGTTTTTCAAATGAAATAATCCAAACAATTTATTAAATCTAATTCTTCTTTAACTATGTGGCTTCGACGCTCAAGTACGCATCCCAAAGTTTATCTCCCGGTCACTAAGATTTTCCTGAGTCGCTAAATTCTAATTACCTGGTTTGGGGCAAATCCACAAAATATCAGTACAATTGAGTGAATAGATATTCTAATCTATTTGTATAGTCAAACATACACTTAGATAAGATTCCACAACAAATTAAAGTAATATCTCATAGTCTCATTTAAGCTAAAATTGAAATTGGGTTAAACAAATGACAACCTCCTAGCCACCTGAGCACCAGCCTAAAGTTCATGTTCCACAAAGATATCACATGTACAAAGAGTTCTCAAATCTCATTCCTGGACATCTCAAAATCATTCTTTTCTATCCCAAAATAAAATTGACCACGAAGGCCCAAAATGAAACCGACCCCTAAGGTCCAAAATGAAACCGACCGCCATGGTCCAAAATGAAACCGACCACAATGGTTCAAAATGAAACCAACCACCAAGGTCCAAAATAAAACTGACCGCCATGGTCCAAAATAAGATCGACCCTCAGGGTCCAAAACCCACAAACTGGTACAACAAAATCGACCTTTCTCAAAAAGGTTCAATCGGCCATACATGCTCGTGGTCTAGGGTTGTCCAAAAGGTTCCTCCATACAAACAAGGTCATCGTATATCAGTGTTCCAATTCAAATAGCAAATATGTGTCTCATCAAAATCTGATATTTAGCATGTCCTCAACATAAGTAATGGGCAAGTTTCATAATCAGCCACTTCTCAAATTATGTGGATTTAATCTGCCGCATTCCGAATCAAAATTGGTATACAAGGTGAGAAAGGTCAATTACATAACTCACCCTTTACAGATTTGAGGGAAATATTCAATTACCAAATTAATCACAAAATATATATATACAAACCATACAATTTATCATATGAGATTCCCAAATAACAAAGACATAAGCATATTAACCCACATACATTTTTCAAGTCACCATATATTCAAATATCGGGGTCCAAAATACATATTTGATAAATCAAGAACTAAAGGATGCAATTCAAACAATTTGCAAATAATAATAATGAATAACCAGTCTTTGCTTATAATTTCAGAGAACTTAGGACCCTATTATAATTTATATAAAACAGTTGGGTCTATTGGTAATTTCAGAAAAGTCACAATTCAAAACAGGGCTTGCCACATCCCAGGTTTTGGTCTCTTGTTTCCCGGAATTGAAGCAGCTGGCTGGTGGGCCCCCGCTCTCTTGTTTATCAATGGGATTCAGTCCTAAAAGGTCTGAGTAAATATTTCAAACCAGCAGGCCCTATTTGTAAATTGGCAACTCATAGCAAGATCGATACACAATAGAACCCCTCCATATTCACGCCTGGTAGTTTTGAATTTGTATGGTAGTGGGGCCCACCAGTCAAAACTAAGATGGACCTGATCACCAAGGTCGCCCAGCAGACCCTTATCCTTTGGTTGGACCTGATCTCTGATCAGGTGGGCCAGGGGGTCCCACGAGGGCTTGTAAAATTATATACAAAAAAGTAATACTCCATTATATTATATTCTCTTAATTTGATGCTTTACTAAAATTTATTTTACATGTAAAATTATTAAAACGGCCCGAGGGAGGATAAGTTGCAAAGGGGGACACTTTGATATCATGTCCTGATGGGGGAGGAAAGCTTCAAATGCAAGATTTCATCTTGTCTCAAGGGAGCCTCATTAATACCCAAAATATTTAGTAAAATCAGTTTGGTCCATATACATCTAAACGAGGGATTGGACGTCCATGGGCCTCTACCCACGCACGTGGGACGCCCTTGTGGGTCCACACCAGTGGGGGTCTTTTCATTTTGTCATGAGGGAGGATGAGCTGCAAATAAAGCGGCACTATGATTTCATATCGTGATGGGGAAGGAAAGCTTCAATCAGTGGCGGATCCAGGATTTGAAATCACTGGGGCACAAATAAGTGGTGGGGGTCCGGGGGCAGCGCCCTTGGAAATGTTTTTGGATTATTATATAGCACAAAGAAAACTACTAGTAATAATTTCAAGTAATAAAACATTAAATCTTTATTTATCACAATTGTTCTCCACGTGTTTTCATTTTCTGAAAACGCTCTATTACAACATCATTAGTAATAGTTCCAAGCAACTCTTTTTCAATAAAACATACAAGACAATCATTTAAAAATTGGTCACTCATCCGATTCCGCAAATCCGTCTTGACAGTATTCATTCCTAAAAAACATCTTCCAACACTTGCCGTTGCTATAGGCAAAACCAATGCTAATTTCAAGAGCCGATAGACCAAAGGAAAAGAGAGATGCTTCTTTGTTTGCACTAGCAATCTAGAAAGATCACCAAGCCCTTTCAACTGACTAAATCTATCATCTGTTCGTACATCTGCAATGTATGTCTCTAGTTGATGCTCAAGAATCATGCATTCAATGTGAGAGAAGTCGTCAGGATAAAATTGAGCCAATTTTATCAACTTTGATAAATTAAAATCACTGAAACCATCACTTGGATTCAAGCAACCAACACAAAGAAGCGACTCAGTATTTATCTCATTGAATCGATCATTAAGTTCCAAAAGTTGCATATCCACAATCATATAAAAATATTCCACGCGATAATGAAATTCATTAAAAGTGTTGCTTTTACGTCGAGGATGATATGGATCAACATACGCTTCCTCCATATTCAAAACATCAATTTTGTGCTCATTACAAAAAGCGATAATCTTACCTATGAGAGATTCCCATCCATCATTCCTTAAATTTTCCAATCGCCCCTTAGCCACTTTGACAAGTGCAATAGCATTCAAAATATCTTCATCTTTCTTTTGCAAAGCCAATGACAACTCATTTGTGATTCCCAATATAGTTAGCATCAATTGCAAATTAAAAACAAAATCAAAGGATTGCAAATATCTCAAAAGACCACGTGCTTGAGCTTTTTTTGAGAAATCTGAAGCGTCACATGACACAAATTCAAGAACCTCAATAACAGAGGAGAATAAAGAAACCAAGTTCAAAAGTGATTTGTAATGAGACCCCCAACGTGCATCTCCGGCCCTCTTAAGGCTTAACTCTTGATTCAATCCCTTCCCAGTCTGAATCTCACCATTCAAGATTCCTTGTGCAATTTTTTCTGCACGATTTTGTCGAATCATGTCTTTACGCTTACAAGAGGCTCCCACAACATTCATCAAAGTAGAGATCATATTGAAAAAATCTACAACATCAACATGCTTTCTAGCCACAGCAACAAGAGCTAGTTGAAGTTGATGTGCAAGGCAATGAACATAATAAGCTGTCTTATTTTCATTCATAATCAAAGTTTTCAAACTATTGAACTCACCTTTCATATTACTTGCCCCGTCATAGCCTTGACCCCTAACTTTCTTCAAACTCAAACCATGGTCGGCAAATAAAGAATCAATAGCAGTTTTCAAAGATAAAGCACGGGTTTCCATCACATGAACAATTCCAAAAAACCTCTCTTTAACAATTCCATTTTTGTCAACATATCGCAAAACCACAGCCATCTGTTCTTTGTTAGACACATCACTAGATTCATCAACCAATAATGCAAAAAAATCATCCCCAAGTTCTTCAATGATAGAATGCACAATTTCTTGTGCAAAACAATGAACAATGTCTTTTTGAATACTTGGAGCTGCCATTTGAAGATTTTTTGGAGCATTACGTAGAACGACCTTACATACAGTTTCATTTTGAGCAGCTGTATATTTAATCATTTCAAGAAAATTACCTTTGTTATCAGACTCTTCTGACTCATCATGGCCACGAAAAGGTAATCCTTGGTGCAATAAAAATCTAGAAACATCAATCGAAGCATTTAAGCGAATCCTATATTCATTCTTCATGCTGTCTGACTGCTTATGAAAAACAACCTCAATAGATTGCTTTTGCCTCAATAGATTGTTACATTTCTAAACTGCTTGATTATGTGCACTATTAACATGACCAACATGAGAAGCTAGTCTTTCAGTTTTGTTCCAAGATGAAAACCCTTCTGTAACAAATGCCTCACTCCCACCTTGATTTCCAAACTGATCTCTAAATAAGTAGTAACATAAACAATATGCTTTGTCTTCTTTTATGCTATACTCTATCCAATTCTCATATTGATCAAACCACTCTGGATTGAATCGACGTTCCTTATTGCCGATCACTTTTAAAGGAAAATCATGGCCACGAGGTTGACAAGGTCCTTTAAGCAGGTATGCACGTCTTATTTCATCTCTTTGATTGGGGTGATACTCTGAAAATTTTCTCCTTTCTGCAGGATCCGAAGGAAGGTTGTTCAAATCAACCTCCTTTGGCATTGAAGAAGAGGATTCTTCACTAAGTTTTCTTTTGAAAAATCTCTTCATAACATGTAGTTTACTGTTGAGAATGAAAATTGGGGTATCAATAATAAACTAATATTACATAAAAGACAATTTTTTTACACAAACTCATTATAAAAGACATAACTATTTAAACACAAACTCATTACTCATCATAAATCACTATTCACCACCACGGCACTGGCACACCAACATTAGAAGCATTGAATCACTACAAAAGAACCAAATAAAAATAGCCTAGCTAGAATTTAAAAAAATAGACAAATCATACCTCTTTTACACAAAAGACGAAGTTGGAACACCACTGCCATCCGCCCGTCCCTGTATCGCGTTGATCGACCAAGTTAAAGAGAAGAAGAAAAAAATAACCTAAAAGAAAGTGAGATTAAAAGATTGGGCCAACAAAGATTGGGTTGTCTTGGTAATTAGACTACATTTTTTTACACAATTGGACTATTATTTTTTAATTGACAATGGGCTGGGGCTATATATTGGACTTGTATTTTTAATTGGGACCAGCCACTGGGGGCCTACAAAAAAATTTACTGGGGGCCCAGTAAGAATATGTATTATAGTCCAGTTTAAAATCTTAAATCCACTGGGGGGCCCAGGCCCCCAGTGCCATGCAAGTCCATCCGCCCCTGGCTTCAATTGTAGGATTTTTTTTTTTTTAAACTAATGGTTCTTTTCTTCCTAGGTGGTGACACTAGTGGACTCAACATTCGGTTTTTGAAGAGAAGGGAGTCGGAGATCGATATGAGGACCTCTAGCTCTGAAAGAGAGAGGAACCGTAGTCCTGATCACTCGGCCAACCCCTTGGGATTCAAATGTAGGATTTCATCTTGTCTCAAGAGAGGTAAATCTGCAACCCAATTTTCAAATTTACATTAATACCCCAGATGTTGAGTAAAGTTACAGTTTGGTCTATACATCCTAAACAAGGGACCGGACGTCCATGTGTCTCTACCTACACACGTGGGACGCCCTTGTTGGTCCACACCAGTTGGGGTCTAATTATTTGATTAATTATTGTATTTTTTAGATTTTCTAAGGTTTTAACCTCAGCTAGAGGAAAATTATAATTTGGTCCATACGTCCCAAGCAAGGGACGTGGTTGCACCCACACACCTGTGGAATCCCCTTGTGAGTCCACACTAGTTAGGGTCCAACTTTTTTATTAATTAACTTATTTTCCATATTTTATAAAATTTTAGAATTCTGCCAAAATTTTTGTGGATCCAATTTTTCCAGTGAGAGTCCTCCA
This sequence comes from Persea americana, assembly GCA_029852735.1. Lineage (NCBI taxonomy): Eukaryota > Viridiplantae > Streptophyta > Magnoliopsida > Laurales > Lauraceae > Persea > Persea americana. The sequence goes on along the minus strand of CM056811.1, from coordinate 93,275,663 downwards.
TTACCTCATGTAAATATATAGCCACTTGTGACTTAAGTTCCTGAAAGAGAGTCCGCTATCTAGCTAGCATCATTGTACCCTTTTAGTACCTTGTGATATTTCTCACCCCGATCACAGCCATCCAATGTTCATAACTGAGATTACTCGTATACCAGCTCAATTTGCTTACAGCATGAGCAATGTTAGGTCTAGCGCAGTTTGTGATATACATTAAGCATCCAATGGCTCTAGCTATCAACACTCCAGTGGAATTTGAGACATTATCACATTCGAAAATGTGGGTTTTTGCTTGTCGATACGGTCTTTGTCATACATGTGGCCCCCTGTCGAAGGGCATTGAGTTCGGCAAGCGTATGCATAGAGAAAAAGAGGGCGGGAGAAACTCTTACTTGTTTGGGAATTTTACTAATAGAGTGAAGTGAAATAAAACTCCTATTTTTTAGACAAATGATTACACCAAAAGTAAATATTTTCAAAATTCCGTTATTTTTTTTAAAGTAAAAAACAACTTCTTTTCTCCACTAAAAGAAAAGAAAGCATACTTTTTATACAAAAAGTGAAAAAGATTCAATATCAAACAACTAAAGATAAAATATCATCATAACCTACTTATATTTTATTCTTTTACTATTTAAAATTTTACTTCACTCCACTCTACATGTAAAGTTCACAAAGAGGGGTTTAAATATGAAAAACCATACTCAACTCCAATCCTACCAAAGAGGGGTTTAACTTTACTTTACTTTACTTGACTTTACAAGTAAAATTACCAAACGGACCCTAATGGAAGTGAGTAGGTGCGAGTCTCCATTTAAACCCTTGCCATTGTTATGTGTGTAAGTAAGGATCCAACCAGGGTCGGATTGAAAAAAATATATATTGTGCAGGATTACCGATGATATTTTAGATCTGTCTGGTGGTTCGGATTACCGATATGAGTATCGAGCGGTAGTCCTGCATATAAAGCATTTCCATCGGTAATATTTTAGATTTGCAGTCCTACACTCCTACCGCTAATGCTTATAGCGTTAAACATGCAGATATCCCCACCCACCAGACAGATGAATGATTTAGATTTCTTACCTTGTCTTCGGTTAATAAGAGAAGCAATCAAGTTTAATCAGATGAAAGTGCAAACCAACTTATGTGGCTCACTTCAACTAGATTTTGACATGATGAGTGGCTGGATAAAAGGGAATTATAATTGACTGCATGGTTAAAAACTTGACTCCATTAAATGATAGCGACCATCTTATGAGGGGCCTCTAAACATGAATAGATTAATATTATCCAACTCCAACCGTTTATTTTACACAGTTTTGATATAATTGTCGCCATAGAAGAAGGAAAAAATAGTTTAAAAAAATGGAGTTACCAAAACCAGTACAACCAAATCCCACTTGTGGGCACTTGAAGCCTGAGTAGAAATTTTGGTGAGTCGTGAAGATAGATGGAAAAAAAAAAAGCAAAAAAAGAAAAAGAAAAGCACATTCACAATTTTATTTTATTTTTCCTTTTATTCAACAAATTTGGAGTGAAATAGTTGTGGGACTTCTTAGAAACCAGTACAGAATTCGGTCAATTGGAAAATTAAGATATGAAAAAAGAGAAGATGAGTAGATGCTCTCTGCATTTACTCTTTTTTTTTTTTAACAACAATATTGGAGTGAACTATTTGTATTTAGTACAGGCCACACTATGGCTGCGGGTTCGGAATTACTTTTATTTATTTTTTTTCACAACAACATTGGAGTGAACTATTTATGTTAGTATGGGCCACACTGGCCATAAAGATTGAGGGTTCGAAACTGCACTATTAAATTAGGGCCACAGGGAATTTACCCGGCTCTCCTTGAGACCGTATGGATTATTTTGTTCTAATGAACTAAATATATATATATATATATTGGGCCGGTTCTCCTAAACTGAAGCTTATCTTATTCTAAACTAAAATAATGCTGGTCCTACAAAAAATAGTCGATTATTGTTGTTTTTTTGTATGATGATTGTCTCTAAAATCAAGATAAATCCAATCAAAACTAGATTTTTCAATTTTATCATGTAAAAAATTAGGGGTGTGCACGGATCGGATTGGTTCGGATTGGGCCAAATCCGTCACCAATCCGTTGCCTACGGATTGACGGATTTGTAATCCGTCACCAATCCGTTACTGTTGGAATCCGATCCGATCCGATCCGATCCGTGGACGAGCGGATCGGATCGGATTAATCCGTTCAATCCGTTACTGTACATTACATGTAAAAAAAAAAAAAACCATGAAAAAATTCAGATTCTTCCTCTACTCTCAACCATTCTAAGACTAATACTCCAACAATGCAATGAATAAAATAAGAAATTGAGAGATACTATAAGCAAGACAGATGGATGCATATGTAATCAAAATGTTTCACAATGTACATAATACTCACATGTACATAATACCCCATATGAGATTGGTGGCCATATTCTTTTGAACTGATCTGAAAGAGATAGAAATGTTCAAGTGGGAAAATGAAGGAATGAGGGAGACAGAGAGAGAAGAAAATGCAAGTGTAAACATGTGGAAGAGCAGAACACTAGTTAAGAGACTTTCAAAGGGTGGTGGTGACCTTTTGTCACTAAGCTAACCAGAATAAGCAAAATAATTGAACGTTGAAAGTAACCTGATGGGTTTTGGAATCCTCTTGGATCATTCCTAAAATTTCATCAATATGTCCACAGCCAAAATCCAAATTGCAAAAAAAATTATTATTACTTAAATACATTGTGACATATATTCTACTCCAATTTGAATTAACTCCTTATGTTTTTTTCCTTATTTTAAATTTAGACACCTAATTTTTATTTAGACCCCTTATATATTTTTTATTTATATTTAATGACAATGGATCGGATCGGATTGAATCCACGAATTGAGAGTGAAATCCGCCACTGATCCGTTGCTAACGGATTACACAATATCCAATCCGCCACCAATCCGTTGGTCTTCGAATCGGATTGAAATCCGCGGATCGGAGCGGATCGGATCGGATTGACGGATTTTTTGTACACTCCTATAAAAAATAGATATAATTAATTTTAATTTGTGAAATCAGCACTATTTCCATTTGGGATAAAGTAAGCTTAAGCTTACGAGAAGCCTCCTTTGTTTATATTTGTATTTGGTAAGGGCCTATTTGCAGCCGCCTTAAAAGTTAGCGTCTGTTTTGATATTCTAGCGATTTCTTCTTTCTTTTCATATTAGGTCGATCCTTGGGGCTTATTTTGAAACTTCCCTTTGTGCCTAAAATCCTCTTCAGCCCTTCTCTCCAATTTCGACCTCGATTTATTGCAGAACCCGACCCTTCACTTCTTTCCATAACCAAAAACCAAAAGAAGGAGAAGGAGAAGGAGAAGAGAGAGAGATGGGGAAGAAGCAGCACAGCAAAGATCGCATGTACATCACGAAAACGGAGTGGGCCACGGAATGGGGCGGTGCCAAATCCAAAGACGCATCCATACCATACAAAAAGCTTCCGTTCTACTGCTGCACGTACGCCTTTCTCTTCTTCTAGCAAAACCCTAATTTCTCTTCGTCTCCTTTCCCCTATCTCCTCTTTCTCTAACCCACATCGATGTTTATGTTTCAATTACAGGCTTACATTCACTCCTTTCGAGTATCCCGTTTGTACGATCGATGGAAGCGTGTTTGATGTAATGTGCGTATCTGTTCTATTCACAATTACATGTATTTCGTCAAAAAATCTTAGGGTTTTAGGTATGATGTTGTATCTGGCAATTCTCGATTTTTATGGTGCTGTTTGGATGCACTGGAATCACCATCGGATTGGATATTATCTGTGGTGAATCGGGTTTTCCCTCCTAAATCATTTTTACTGAATGTTTCTTATTAGACGCTGCTGGATGATAGTTAGGGTTTTGGTGCATCTTATTCTGCCCCAAAAGGTGAAAATGTCATTTTTTGGATTAAATTTTGCGTGCTTTTGTCTGCAGGAATATAGTCCCCTACATCAAGAAATACGGCAAACATCCAGTCACAGGCGCTCCTCTCAAGCCATCTGATCTTATCTCCCTCACCTTTCACAAAAACTCTGAAGGTAAGCAATTTCCCTCTTTCTGCATCTGTGTCAAAACAGGATTGTAGAATATATATACTATGAGCAGTTAGCATCACAGATGCATAATTAGTAAGTATGACCAAGACCAACCACATGCATCTTTGGCCATTAGCCCTTTTCTATATATAGATAATGAATACCAACACTCTCTTTTCGTTGCATGGGGTATGCGGCCATTACCCTAGGTGAAAATGAAATTATAAGGAAGATGATATGCACCCACACTGTTATGTAACGTAATTTTGTTTAGAAAGAAAATAATCCATAAAAAAGGCTATCTATCAAGATGATGGAGAAGGCCTAAGTAATAAAGGACACTCGTTACAATGAAGATATCATCACACACATCGTCACATCTTGCTCTTGCAACTCCCATGTGTGCAACTCCCATGTGTCCTGCTCAACCTGCATTTACATTTACTCAATGCTACTGCTCAAAACTACTAATTGGCGTACCTTCTACTAAAACCACTTTTCCTACAAAGCTCCCAATTGCTTCATTGATTTTTGCCCCTTAGGCATGTAATTGGATACCGATGCATTTGAGTACTTTTGATTCATATGCTTTATGATTTCATGGTTCCATGGGTAATAGTTTTCTCCTTCTAGTACCTCATACCTCCTTGCAACATAATATTTACATAATAGCAGATCTGAACTCCATGTGATGTAATTTTCACCTAGGCTTTTATTAATCTTCATGCCTCCTTCAAAATGGTAAACCCCTTTATTGAAACCTTTTCCAATTTTTGCATAAAAACTCTTGAGATATTCATTAGAAAACATTGAGGCGTGAAGTGTGGCATTCCAATCGCCCCAAACCATGACATGCAAGCCTCAACATCAATGGTGTAAGGCTGTAAGCCTTACGATCCTGCCTTTTCCACGAGCGATTAAGAAAAATCTATGGACTTCTTCTGTATAGTTTTTTTTTTTCTCCTGATAGGTGGGCCACTTGACTCACTAGCTAGCATTTTCTTCCTTTTTTAAGGTTTGAACTCTAGTCTTCCCCATGACAGGGCGGTGCGTTACCACTGACTGCTCCAACAGTTTGCTTCTTTGGTATAGCATTTGACAAATACTTGTTTATGTTGCTAACAGGGAAAAATGTTTTATCTATCCTTGATGTCAATCATTGCAGGAGAATATCACTGCCCAGTTTTAAGCAAAGTCTTTACTGATTACACACACATAGTTGCTGTGAGGACAACAGGGAACGTGTTCTGTTATCAGGTTTGTTGCCAGTGCCACTCTGATCACCTCCCCTGATATCCTTTTTCTAGATATCTTTTGTAACATAACTTGGCTGCTATAGCTCTACATTTTTTGTTGTTTTTACATTGCAGGCAGTTCAAGAATTGAATGTGAAAAACAAGAATTGGAAAGAGCTTCTTACTAATGAACCATTTACCCGTGAGGACCTGATAACAATCCAGGTACTCTATTCTTTTGATATAATTGGATGGTTGTTTCATTCATCGATATAGCCTTTGTGATTGTGCACATGAAGCCCATGTTTCCGTTATCAAATGACTGGTGGGGATTGCCTGACCAGATACAAGTGATGAATGACTCCCTATATTGAATGTCCAAACCTTCATTCCGCTACATTCAATATTTGAACTTTCATTTTCACCCATCAACTTAATGGTTAAGAATACAGAAAAAGTCCAAAAAAGGGTCGAAGTTCAAAGATATAGGAAACAGATTTTGAACATTTTATATATTTATAGTGGATGTATTGGAGAGACAGTCAGGAGTACCTAAACATGGCACTTGCTTGTGCAAAAATGGGAACATAGAGAAATTTAGAATTTTGCTGCCTATAATTGTTGATCTTACCATTAGTTTCTTTGATGGTTTTACTTGCAGAATCCAAGTACTTCTGATACCAAGGTCCTCACAGATTTTGATCATGTTAAGAATAGTCTAAAAGTTGATGATGAAGGTAAATGACTTGATTTGATGTTTTCTTAATCTTCTTCTTCTTCTTCTTCTTCTTTTTTTTCTTTTTTTTTTTTTTTGTCATTCTATATTCATGAGTATGATTTTTGCCTTTGTTTTGCCAGAGTTGGGGAAAATGAATGCAGATCCATCCTACAACATAAATCTATCAGGTGATGTCAAACGGATGCTGCAGGAGCTTGGAACTGAGAAGGGGAGGCAGGCTGCTTTGCATGGTGGTGGTGGAAACAAAGCACAAAATGAAAGAGCTGCTGCACTTGCTGCCATCTTATCCTCAAGATCTCAAATCAAAGAGGATTCCAAATCAAGCTCCACCACTCAGTCCTACAGCATTGTAGATGCTGCATCTGCATCAGTACATGGAAGAAGTGCATCAGCTGCCAAAGCTGCGACTAGTGATAAAACTGCAGCCCGCATAGCTGTGCATATGGCTGGTGAACGCAACCCTGTGAATGCAAAAGTGGTTAGTTTTCAGGAATAAAAGAGACTATCTTTAGTGTTGTGATGTCACACGTCCCTATGTTTAAACATTTAGAAGTCAGGGTTGGCACTCAATTGCTTACATCAGCTTGAGCAGGAATGTTACCAGGTTCCAACATTTAAAATCATGGGCAATTCAGATCTTGAAATTTAGTTGTCTGATTATGTATTAATTAAAAAAGTTAGTTGGCTGACATCTTTATCCATCTATTCTTTGTTGCATGCATTGATTCTCATAAGGTAATTTTGGCTTTTTTGGTATATTTTCAGGTAAAAAGTCGTTTTACATCAGGCGCTGCATCAAGATCCTTCACTTCTACTTCTTATGATCCAGTCACCAAAAATGAATTTGAATACATTAAAGTGGAAAAAAATCCGAAGAAGAAAGGTTATGTTCAGTTGCATACAACACATGGAGATTTGAACATAGAACTGCATTGTGATATTACTCCAAGAACATGTGAAAATTTCATCACACTTTGTGAACGTGGCTATTATAATGGAGTAGCATTCCACAGAAGCATCAGGTATGATAACAAACTGCCTTGTTTTCCGAGGCTTGCATTTCAAATTTATTTCTTCTCCCAGTACCTTGTAAGCTTGAACTTGCAACACTTTGTGCTAAAATTGAAGTGTTGCAAGTAGTAAGTGCGATGCACTAAGAGACAGGAGAGGTCGATAATGATTTGAAATGAAGTACTTAGAACCACTGTTAGATTGAGGACTGAGGTAGCCCTAAAAGGGATGAGTGGAGAACTAGACCTCACAAAGGTGGCCCTAGATAGATAGGATAAAGTTTTGATGATGATGATGATGACCAATTTAAAACCACATTTCTTGCCTTGTTTTTTAAATGACTTGCCAGTATTCTTATGTAGGAATTTCATGATTCAAGGTGGTGATCCCACTGGCACTGGAAAAGGAGGGGAGTCTATTTGGGGAAAGCCTTTCAAAGATGAACTCAACTCTAAATTGGTTCATTCAGGAAGAGGGGTTGTTAGTATGGCCAACAGTGGCCCACATACAAATGGTTCTCAGTTTTTCATTCTGTACAAGTCTGCAAATCACTTGAATTTCAAGCATACTGTGTTTGGGGGAGTTGTAGGTGGCTTGACGACCCTTGCGGCAATGGAGAAGGTCCCCGTTGATGACAACGACCAGCCCCTGGTAAGTGAATGCCTCTTGGTTATTTCTGTGTGTAACAAAGCGGTAATCAATGGTTCTTCATTTATAAATTTGTTACCTTCGGGAAAAAAGACTGTCTATAGAGGAATGAGGAAGGTCACCCTGGAAAAAATCTTCAATTACTTACATTTATAAGAAGAACTTTTACAATGTTATAGCTCTTTTGAAAGAAAAGGAAAGAAAAGAAAAATCTATAGATTATAAACGTAAATACAAACAGTTTTAAAAGATAAATAATAAAACTAACAACAATGACAAAAATGTTTTGGTTATTCTTGTCACCTCTCTTTATCCTTTTCATATTTCAGCTATTTCTCTTCCTCGGAATCACAAAATCTTGGTTCAATTGACACCTAGTTTTACATATTGATCGTTTTGACTCTAAAAGGTGACAAACTTAACTAAGAGAATAATGTTGAAAAATATATGTTGACATTAAAGGCTTCTTATAGAACAAATATAATATATATAGGCCAGACCTCTCCTCAGCTCGAGCTGATGGGAGAGGGCTGTCTGCTGCCTAGGTTGGGGCCCATTGTTTGGTCCATCCAAATGGATCACACATAGGCCCCCCCCCTGAATTTCACATGTCCACCAAAACTTGGCCCCATTCGATTAAATTGGACCATTGGATCGAGTGACACCCATCCGAATGGACTGTACACCGTTAAACTTTTGTGAACCAGATGGAGGTGGTGATGATCAGAGATGGGGCTAATTTTTAGTAGAGAGGAGGGCCCCTGTGTGTCCTTCAAATACAACCAACACACCGCCCCCCCCCCCCCCCAATATAGATATATATATATATATAGGCATATATATATAGGCAATATTCATGTGCAGACAAACTCAATGGGGCCCACCTAGGGCCCCATTGATCATGGGACTTGGGGGAGATGAAAAGAGTCATATGAGATGAGACCATATATCAAGTTTAAGGTCAATCCCAAGTCTCTAATCCCTTCATCCGTGGCCCACAAATATAACGACTTTATATTAAAGGAAAATTTTGACCCTCAATCCAACAGTCCAATCTATTCGGATTAATGAAAACTCAATTGATCCATTGTAATTTAGGGGGTTCCATGTGTGTGGATGATTTGGATGAATCATAAAGTGGCCCCACTATGTTGCCTCTCACCATAATGTGAGGGATGGATGCACATGAATATCCCCCATATATATATATATATATATATACATACATACATACATACATACATATGTATATATAGACCCTCCCCCCTACCCACACCAAAAACCACCCACCACCACCAAACAACAACAGCAGCAACAAAACTCACACCCCACAACAATCCAACCATGATTAGCCATAGGATTGAGGTTTCATATGGTTGCCGCATCTTCCAATGGTTCCACAGAACTCTTCATTGAGTTTGGATGCTTCAGATCAATGCAGACCCAATTTCTTGTTGTCATCTTCCAATTCAAATTCAATGGGTGTTATGCCCTTGCCCGCTGTCGAACGTTTATGGGCCAATTCTAATTTTTGTCCATGTTATAGTGTTCCTCTAGCAATATTGGTGCCCAAACGGGAGAGATGATAAATAATTTCTGAGTAGAAACAAATAGCCCATTGTCATTACTCTCACGTGAAGAAAATGTGTGACCTCTCATTTATAATGTAGGCTACTCAATAATCTCTCCTTGTAATTCGTTATTCCATCATGATTCTTGATATTTTCACACTTTAGGTACTGATCTCCAACTGACCCAAGCAAAGTTAATACATATATAAAGCATTGTAATTGTTTACACATTACATCATTTAATTTCTTATTTATGAAATTGTTGAGACTTGAGTCAATAAACTTTACTTTTCAGTTATTTTCTTAGTATTGACGCCATCCCTATGGAAAGCCAGCTGTCTAGTTGGTGATTTAGTGGTGCAGCTGCAGCTTAGTAGATTCAACGCCATGTGTGCATCCCATGGCCTGCACAAACTGACCTATGGGAATCCCACAAATTCTGTGTGCACGGTCGATGTGGGCACACAAAACAACATAATATTTCTAAGAGTTTATTCTATGAAAATTAGAGTTTGTGTTTCTTAATTATCTTATTTGCATGTAATGAGTTTAGTACGGTATGTGTTCCTTTGGGGTCTCACAATTTTAGATTCAATATTGTGAAATTGTTGAGTCAATGAACTTTACTTTTCAGTTATTTTCTTAGTATTGACGCCATCCCTATGGAAAGCCAGCTGTCTAGTTGGTGTTTTGGTGGTGCAGCTGCAGCTTAGTAGATTCAAGGCCATGTGTGCATCCCATGGCCTGCACAAATTGACCTATGGGAATCCCACAAATTGTGCGTGCAAGGTTGATGTGAGCGCACAAAACAGCATAATATTTCTATGAGTTTATTCTATGAAAATTAGAGTTTGTGTTTCTTAATTATCTTATCTGCATGTAATGAGTTTATTACAGTATGTGCTCTTTGGGATCTCACGATTGTGAAATTTTTGAGTCAATAAACTTTACTTTTCAGTTATTTTCTTAGTATTGACGGCATCCCTATGGAAAGCCAGCTGTCTAGTTGGTGATTTAGTGGTGCAGCTGCAGCTTAGTAGATTCAAAGGTCATGTGTGCATCCCATGGCCTGCGCAAATTGACCTATGGGAATCCCACAAATTGTGTGTGCACAGTTGATGTGAGCTCACAAAACAAAATAATATTTCTAAGAGTTTAGTCTATGAAAATTAGAGCTTGTGTTTCTTAATTATCTTATCTGCATGTAATGAGTTTAGTACAGTATGTGTTCCTTTGGGGGTCTCACAATTTTAGATTCATTTAAGTCTTTAAGGGCCTTTTTTTTCTGGGTATATGTGTTTATTGGTGGGGGTTTCTCAGGTCAGCACTTAGATTTGTGGTTTTTGGATTATTAACATAATCTAAATTTCCTTGAGATATAGTTTGAAGGGGCTGATTTAACCATCTTTTTAAGCACATGCAATCCAGTACGTATGCAAGCAGGGGCAGACCTACATGCAACCATGCGGGTGCGACTGCACCCGTGAGGTTAGAGAGATTTCTTAAATAACACTAGAAAAAAAATTATTTTTTTATTTAACTTTTTAACTTGACCATTGCCGCACCACCCAAATGAAAATCCTGTGTACGTCATTGTGTGCAAGGACTGTTTCCCTATGGTTTGGGATTTGCATAACCAATTGGAAATTCTATTTTGTGAAGGTAAGGTTCAAAGGGGCCAATTGTACGATGTTCTGAGCGCATAAAAACCAGATTCCTGATATGTCTGACTAATTTTCCGGTGTAGGGGATTGATTGATGTGTGTTAAACACTTGTTGAAAGTTCTATAGAAGTTTCTGAATTTTCAGTCATGTTGTAAATCCAGTGTCTTTCTAGGCTAGGTCAGGAGTGGGCCAGATTGGTCAGGACTGATCTAAAATTGCTCAGGACCTTTCCTGTCTGTATCATTTAGACCTGGAGAGTGGTCTTGGAGACTCCAATTTCTGTAAACACCGAATGGATCTCCCTTCCATCTGTATTTAGCTCTGAACTAAGATGGGGCAGGGAAGTCTTGACTACACATTCCATGATTTTCCTCTGGACAATTTTTAACTTATATTTCAACAGTATCCCTGGACGAAGCTTCCTTTTTCCCATATTTACAATGCTATCCATTTTAATACTAGTGTATTAATAATTAAGAAAACAATGATTTCCACCAATTACTACCAAAAAAAGAAAGAAAAAAACAGAATTTTATCTGATGGGATTGCATACTGTGAGCTCCTTTGATTTGCAGACATGTTACTTTTGTACCTTGTGTTCTTATTTCCCAAAAAGCAACGCTTAGTCTCATAGTGGTTTGGCTGCATTTAATTTGTATTATTCCACACTTTCTGCAGGAAGAGATAAAGATAACAAGTGTGACAGTATTCGTCAATCCTTATACAGAGCCAGATGAGGAGGACAAGAAGGGTGAAGATGAGAAGAAAGACGATGATGAGGAAAATGTGAGTTTTCATTTTCTTCATTTGCAACATATCTTGGCGTATTCTGCTTTACAGGCAATGGATGATTGAATTTTTTATTTTTATTTTTTTTAAATCTCTTCAGGAGAGATTGGGTTCTTGGTTTAGTAATACAGGAACAACGGGAACCACAGCTGTTGGTAATGGAGTAGGCAAGTATTTAAAAGCTAGGACTACCCAAGCTGACACTGCTTCAAACACTTCAACAGAGGCAAATGGCTCTAGCAAGAAAAGGAAAGCTGGGGACTCTAAAGTGGAATATAAAGACTTTTCTGCCTGGTAAGGGTTCCTTGGGTTGTACCATAGCGAGTGATGAAAAATGCTGCATCAAGGAGACACACTGTAATATAGTGGTTCAAAAGTGAGAAGAATTTGGAGCCACATGATCTCTTGGAATGCATATCTATATTTTAGACAGGTTCCTAGCACAAGCTAACACCTGCTGAATGAGAAGCAGTTTTTTTATGTGTAGAGAGTTCTCGTTTGTTTTTCGGTTAGAGGATGTGTGGGTAGAATTCGCAAGCTTGCTGTCCTACTCTCAAACAGATTCCAATTTTTTTTCATGAATTAAAAGCTTTAGCTTGTGATGAGAGAGTATTTACATGGAGATTCCCTTCTAATTTCCCATGATGGATGATGGACCGGGTGAACACAGATGGAAAGAGGTAGGGGGAGACGCAACTTTTGCAAGTGGCCAGGCGTGACCTTTTAGAAAAAGTTCCTATGATCTATCACATGGTACGTTTTTGTTCAAAGATAGGTTGATTTGTATTGGGCTATGTGTAGGTAGAAAAATAAAGGTGGACAGTGCCAGTGCTTGAGATTATGAAAAATAAATGCTAATCTTGTTGCCCTTTAATGCTTAATGCCATCCATTATGAAAATCAGGATGCATTCTTTTTCTTTTTCTTTATTGTTTATAGAACCTGAAATAATCTGAATGAATCTATAACTTATTTTTTAAGGTAAAATCAAGAGCAAAATGTCTTTAGAATGTCCAGTAACTTTTTATAGAATTGTCCGCAATGTTATTAAAATGTCCAATAGTGAATGTAAATTGAAGGCATTTTTGCTTGTTTAATAAAAATATCAATAGTTGCCTGTTCAGTACAAGATGGATTTTACCTCTTATATGCAATGGGTGAGCTGAGAGAGCCCACACATGGGATAGGCAGCAGTGATGAAGATGTGGGGATGGATCTCTTGAAGGCCTTTTGTATCTAGGTGATCAAGATCACTTAACTGAAATGTGTCACGAGGATGATTTTTAGTTCAATTAAAAAGCATAACAGCGAGCTATTGAAGAGTATTACAGAGTGAGTGAGTGGTCACCCTTGCAAGATGACATATGGTTATTGCTAACCATTGCAATTGTAATTGTTTTTACAGACCCTTCTTTGTTTTCCATTTTAACATCTTTTAGATTGGATGGCCATCAATGACCGGTAAAGCCCACACTCAGGAGACTCCTATTTTGCAAAGTCTTAGATCGTCTTGCAAGGTCAGTAGCTGTTCACAAAATTCTTGCTTCTATCATTTCTTTTTCTTCTTGTTTATTCATTCTTAGAAGAGAAAGGAGAATCATGAGAGTGAAAAATTCAAAAAATAAAATAAAAAATAAAATAAAATGATAAAACATCTGCTGGGGATTCATTCTCTCACCTAAAATGACATCATTCCAAGGATTCGTTCCCCCCTAAATTGGCATCAATGGGACAACTGTTGAAAGCAATCTCACTAAAAAATGCACTGAAAAAGTCATTCAGCTGTCTTTAGGACAAAGGGTTGAGATATTATCTGATTAGATAACTTTGGCCACCCTTAAAGCAAACGAAGACTTTATTCACGTACGATTTTGGGATGCATTTATGTAGGCCCAATTCCATATAACTAATGGGAGGCTTGGCTAGGCCCATCACTTTTGATCAGACTGACAAAAGGCGTCCGGTCGAATGGAAGTGGTACCAATTCAAGTGGAGCCGGCCGGTATTCGAAAAGCATTCAACGACACTCACTTTTTCCTTTGCAGAGGTTCCCATTGATGGGTGAACACTTCTTTTCTTAAAGAAAGAAACTTTGTAAGAGAAAGAAGAAAGCTATGCACAAGCCTTTTTCGAGTCAGATAAAAAGACTTGCCCAGTTACATTTCAATCGGACTGGTGGGCCCAATTCTATTCTATAGATGAGGGATCCAACTTCTATGGGTAGCAGTAGAGCATATAACCTAACTTAGATAAAAGATAGTACTGCCAGTCTTATGATAAAGTATATGTAATTTGTTAAAACCAATAATGTGAGATGTGGTTCACCTGAGTGACGTTCCTAATTCCTAATAAGGTGCACCGGAGGAGCCCATGGGGCCCACCTCCATCCCAGAGATGGTGGAGATATGACCGCCTAGAGCCCATGGGCCCACCGCAATCTTTGATCTAGCAAGACAATGATCTCTTTAAAAATGCATCTCGTATTCTGTATTATGCCCATATGCACTTAAATCTTTTAAAAATACATCTCATGTGCTGAATCTTATGAAAGAAATGGAACTTGAATTTCTAAATGTGATCATATTATTCTTATAAGAATAATACACACATATCATACAACTTGGAAAGGTTTTATATTTATATATATATATATATATATATATAACTTCAAGAAATAGTTTCATGTAAGATTGCATTTAATATACATAATGCAGAAATTGTCTCTATATGATAATATAAAACATCTTCAAAAAGTAAACTTCAAGACCCACACCCACCCACATATAAAAATCATATTAACTTTGTTAAATTTAAAATTTTATATTAAAATTATATTAAACAATCATAATAAGGCGTAGGTTCGCTTCCCACATCTTACGTTTGAAATCTGCCCTAGATTTATCCGGTAAATGTTTGTGTGGGTTTAGCGGGCGCCACTTGGGGATTTAAGCCCTATTGAGTCAAAGACCTTAAGATACCCTTATAAGCAAAATAATAATATAAAATATTCATCAGCAAAAGACTTCAAGATACACACATATATGTCAAGTTTTTAGTGCCGAATCCTTTCAAAGAAAACCATACTACACTCAAGCATATGCATATTTGACATTAGCATTTTCATCGGGATGACCAAATTCTTAATTGTACTTTTAGATCTTCAATCCAAACCATACTCCAACTTTCAACATGTTGGGATGCTCAAACCCTCTACTTTGACACAGAGTTCGACCTAAAGTCATATTAACTTTTAAACGAACGAATGCATTGCATAGAATCACCTGGGCTTATTAAGGGAAAATATCCCAATTAATAAAAAGGAAACACATAATAAATTTCAAATTCAAACCGAGCCTTACTAATTAAGGAATCCTAGATCTTATCTAACCTGGCCTCCCCCCTCCTTATATATGTGAGTTGCTATTATCTTACATGCGTGAGTTAGGTCCATTATCTCGCATGTATGAGTTGTGTTTCCTCATATGTGCGAGTCTCTCAGGGTTACCAATATATATATATATATAGAGAGAGAGAGAGAGAGGGAACCGGTCTTATAAGGACCATCCTAACGGTCCGCACAATTCGGAACGCCCACTGGGGCCCACCTTAGGACCCATCCAAATTGACCACACATTCACAACCTCCTTATAGGCACCGAATCCCATGAATTTGCGTAGATTCGGATGAACTAGACTGTTGGATTGAGGTTCAATTTTTCTTATTTGATTTAAAGCCCTTAAACTTGTAAACCACGGATAAAGGGGTTATAGGTATTAGATTGACTTCAAATTTGATATGTAGGTTTGCCCCACTTGGATCTATATATATATATATATATATATATATGAGAGATGCTCCTATGAGAGGCACTCTCATCAACTTGGTAAGAGATGGGTGGGTGCCTTCACATTTCAGTTGGGGGTCCTTGCATTTAAGTTTGTGAGAGTGAATATGGAAATGAGGGCCCCCACCCATTTCTCACCAAGTTAGTGAGAGTGCCTCTCATAAGAGCACTGCCCTATATATATAAATATATTTGTGTGTGTGTGTGTGTATATATATACTAGATTTCTAACAGTCAAACCCGTTAATAGTGCACTAGTTCTCTTAACTGGATCGGTTTCCCCAACTATCGCTAAAAGATGCTGGATCTTATGTATTTCACAGCATTTGACATGACCTAGGGAGCCAAACATGCTATGCACATAATACAATATCTCCTTATTGTCTAATTACACTTCCATGGGCCCACATGGACTAATAATTAAGAGATATATATATTGGTTCAAGGTGGGCCAATTATTACTGAAATCAAATAACACTAGCATGTGGTTTTAAAATCTCATAATTTATAGCTTTTAAAGTTAAGATGTTTATACATTTTTTTAAAAATCTAGAGCTAAAAATGGTTTGATCAGTTCTAAAATGGTATTGGTCTTACTTCAAAGGGGTAGAAAAGAAAATTATGCGGAGGGATTGAAATGACCATTGGCCTATGTGAAAATAAAAAAAAAATAGTGCATTTGTGCAACAAGAGAATTGCACATTTTTATAATTTTCTTTGCTAACAATATTATGTTGTTTGGTGTTATGTATTTTCCTTGCATAGAAGAAAAAAACGAATCATTTTTCCTTAATAATGAGGACTTTGATTTTCTACGAAAATACAAAATTCTATTCTCATGAGGAAATAAAAATCTGCATAAACTAAAATCCTCTTGTTGCACAAACAAGTCCAAATGGGGTGGCTTTGTTTTATTGGGCTTTGAAATTATCAATAGGTAACAAAAACTTAAAGCATTTCTTATTACTAATATTATATATATTAACAAAATTCGCTTTTCTATATCTTCTTTAGTAATTATTGCTGTTATTATTATTTTTTTGTTGTTGTTGAATAGATTTTTTAGCTTTATTTTTATAATAGTTTATTGTTGATATTGACCACTTGTATTTGTGATTGAAGATATGTTGATTTTTTTTATATAAATATGCATGAATATATTCTTATATGTTTATAATTAATTTTGATATCTCATAAATTCAAATGTAATATCTTACTTTTTGCCCCGGGCTAAGCACGGGGGCATTGTTGCTAGTTATTCTAATTACAGAGTAGTTCTATGAATAAAAAAAAAAAAAAGGATTGCTCTTTGAACTGCTGATACACACCTGGATGGATAACGATCACAAAAGTAGGTGACTAACAAGGGTATCATGTGGATCAGGGGTTAGTTAGATATTACCTTAATCAGATCATCCCGGTATTGATTTTGTGCTCAAATTTTTAATAGTTTAATAAATACGTTTTTTATCATGATTCAATTGCACGGTAGATGATGGTTGGATCAAAGCCAAATTGGCGGTAAGTGACCATGTCATGGGATAGGTGTGTACATGTAGGGCCATGATTAAAAATGTATTGAGTTTTTGCCTTACTACAGCACTTTCATTGAGTAAGACTCTATGTTTAAGGAAGTAGAGAGATTTTGTGTTCAACACTTACCTTTGTTGGCCACCTCCCATAGTTTTACCCGATGCATGTGAATAAGAAGGTTTGTATGTGCCCCTAAAGATTAGTTCTCGGCTATTCGGAATTGAACATCCCTTAGACTTAGGGCCAAAGCCTCGTTAGCTGAAATTAATTTTATTTACTTTCTTTTGATATCTCTCTTTCCTAAAGAAAATATTGGAATTATCAAGAAAAGGGATGTGGGGGACCTCAAAACCACATTCACCAGTCACAACCAATTCACAAGTCAATTTTTGAAATAAAAATAAAAATAAAAAATCAAGAAGAAGAAAACCATGATTCCGGGCAGAACACGTCTGGCTATACATCCACACCCATCAACACGCCCTTGTTTTTAAAATTATATAAACCTAATAAATTTGAAAACACAACAAACTGACATAACCATCCTAATCCAAATCAAAACAATATAATTGTTGGAGGTGATGATGTTTCACCAACGCGATTGTTGCAGCCTCTTTCATCAATTTAGTAACCATTTGGGCCCCAAATCAGCTCTAAACAATCCCCTAATTTAAGCATTAAAGTTAGGTGTATAGCATCAAAAGGTGAGGTAGTGTAAGAAAACCCACTATTTATAATCCAAGTAGGGATGGGTTAGAGAGGGAATATGTTGATATAATCCTGTGGAGTTCGGAGAAACATGCCCTTAAGTTGAAAAGTCGATACAAGACAAGGCCGTCCCTATATGTATTTTTCAATGACCTAAATGCCACTGACCCACCCTATTTTTTTGTGTATGTACTCTGCCTGCCTTGGATTAAAAGATAGGTAAGCACCCTACAGAGGACTGTCATTCATGATGGCATGGAAGAAACAGTATCTAAATCTCAATTCATCAAAGGACAGCCCCAGGCATGAAATTCCCCCTAATGATTAAAGATACATGCCCACACCCACCATTCAAACTGGCCGTATTTTTTGTCCATATATAGAGAAAAGGACAAGGAAATACTTGTATACTTTCAGCAAGTGCCTCTAATGATGATGCAAGGATGAACTTTGAGCATTGGCTACAACTTTAATGTTTCTTCATCATTGTTGGTTATTAATTCTAGATGACTTGGAATAAGGTAGAGTGTTAATGTGTCTTAAAAGAAGTAAAACCAATTTGATTTGCTTAGTATGGTAGGCAGTGTGACACTAACTATCCTAATTATAGGTGGAGGGATCTTCTGCATTGGACAGGTGGAAATGGGCCAATATGAAAGGTGACCAGGCACCATGGAATGCCCAGAAAAGAAATTAGAAGAAAGGCTATGCCTATATATACTCACAAAAGAAAGGATATACTTCAAGGATGTATTGATAAACCCATCACTAGCTAGACTAGAGTCATTTGAAAAGAGTCATCCTTGTTTATCTAGGAGAATTTTGAAAGTTGACAGTAGCAGAGTGTGTGAAACTTAGTTTGTTAGCGGCTTAGTAACTTCTAAAGACTTAGGTCGATGGATTCTGATACAAAAGAAAGAGTGGTCAAGATTTAAAGAAAGACGGCCCTGATTTAGAGCTTTTAACATTCTGTGGTGCTCTGCATATGTACGTGCTTTATAGGGTCAGAGAGAGAGAGAGAGAGAGAGAGAGAGAGAGAGAGAGAGAGAGAGAGCCTGCCCCTTGATTTTGGAGAAGTGTAGTTTTAGAAATGAATATTCAAAAACCAAAAGTGGGAGATATTATTGTACATGTTTATACATGCAGGGGCTTTTATAGTATTGGAAAAGCAAAAGATGAGGGCATTTTGGCAGAGTTTGGAAAGGGATTAGGGAGCAGGGAATGTGTAGGGTGTGGTGATGGTGGTGGGTTTGATGACGATGATGCACGCTGGCAGGCTTTTCTGACGTCCATTCCCTTCTTCCCCACAACCCCTTTGGCACGCCTGCTCCCACTTACCTCTCTCTCTCTCTCTCTCTCTCTCTCTCTCTCTCTCTCTCTCTCTCTCTCTCTCTCTCTCTCTCTCTCTCTCTACACTACAAGACATACGCTTGTAGAGCACTGGATCTATCCAACCATTTTCTGGGCCATCTATTTAAATGGTTGGCCCCACTATGAAAAGTCCCACGTCTAACATTTTACGTTTGGATCATCTGATCCATCTTACTAGGGCAACAAATCTATAAAAAAAATAATAATAATAATCAGCATCCCATTTTGAGCTAGCAAAAATGGAATATGACTAGGAACAAGATCTTCCTATCAGTGCAGTTTTCACAATTTACAGTATTCTCAGAGGGGCTAATTACTTGGATGGTTCAGATTGACTACTTGCATTGCAAATGACCCAACAGAAGGTGTGCATGTCCCAGTTCTACCATACTCCATAAATGTATAGTAGAACTATTGCTTCTGTAAATAAAAAGAGCCCACTAGACTCTCTCATATCTTTCCATACACTTCTGTCAGACAAGTCCATTTTCTAAATACCAGGTACCTTCCATGCTTTATCAAAAACCCATATCAGTCAATCCTAGGGAGAGAGGATCACCAATGCAAGGCAGTCCTTACCATTAGAAAAGAAATCCCACTCATCTCTCATCGATTACATAAAAAGAAACTGCAAAATTATTAAGATTCCTCACCACTCTTTCTCTCTCTTAAATGTTAAAAACCCAACTAGAATCCAACCCAAAGATCTCCCTTTTCTCTCTCTTTTCCCCACTTCCCATTTCACAGTTAAAAACACAAGAGACCCATCTCATCCCATCCAATAGGTCTCTTCTTACATGGGTTTTTGATGTGGGTATGTTTAGATGGACACCTTGTTCAGACTAGTCAGTCTCCAATCCGACCAATCTTTCAACTCCAGTAGAACTTCAAGCAGCTCAAGATCCTCAAGGCAAACCCACAATCCCCTCCAAGAAGAATGCTGCAATCCTTACATGGATGAGGACGACTTCTCTTCTTCTTCCTCCAGGCACTTCTTCCCTTACCATCACCAACCAACCTCTTCCAATCCCACCACTGCCACTACTTCCATTCCCACTACACACACCAGCACCACCCATGTCTTTGAACCATCCCAATTCTCTTTCTCCTCCGACGTCAACGCTGAATTCTCCGCCTCCTTCTCCGGCAAGTGGGCCTCCGATCTCCTCCTCCAGTGCGCCCGGGCCATCGCTGAAAAGAACAGCCCCCGCGTCCAGCAGCTCATGTGGATGCTCAATGAGCTGAGCTCCCCCTACGGAGACACTGAGCAGAAGCTCGGCGCCTACTTCCTCCAAGCACTCTTCTGCCGTATGACCGACTCCGGCGAGCGGTGCCACCGCACGCTGGTGTCGGCCACGGAGAAGACGTGCTCCTTTGAGTCCACGAGGAAGATGGTTTTAAAGTTCCAAGAGGTGAGCCCTTGGGCCACATTTGGCCATGTGGCATGCAATGGTGCAATTCTTGAGGCCTTTGAAGGGGAGTCCAAGCTGCACATAGTAGATATCTCAAACACTTATTGCACCCAATGGCCTACATTGCTTGAGGCCTTGGCCACACGCAGCAGCGACGACACCCCCCACCTCCGCATCACCACCGTCGTCGCTGCTAGAGCCGGCGGGGCTGGTGCCGGCAGCCCCGCCGTGCAGAAGGTGATGAAGGAGATCGGCAATAGGATGGAAAAATTCGCGCGCCTCATGGGCGTCCCATTCAAATTCAATGTGGTGCACCATGGGGGCGACCTATCCGACATGAATTTCGAAGAGATTGAGATCAACGACGAAGAGGCGCTCGTCGTCAATTGTATCGGCACGCTGCATTCGACGGCCCCGATTGATTCTCACCGTGATGCAGTGATCGCCGCGTTCCGGAGGCTCCAGCCAAAGATCGTGACCGTTGTCGAGGAAGAGGCTGATCTGGATGTTGGAACTGACGGTCCTGATTTCATCAGGGGATTCCAGGAATGTCTCCGGTGGTTTTCAGTCTACTTTGAGTCATTGGATGAGAGCTTCCCACGTGCTAGCAATGAACGGTTGATGCTCGAGCGAGCTGCCGGCCGCGCACTCGTTGACCTCGTCTCATGCCCGCTGGCCGAGTCCGTGGAGCGGCGGGAGACGGCTGGGAGGTGGTCAAGGCGTCTGCAAGCGGCCGGTTTCGCTCCTTCTGCATTTAGTGATGATGTGGCCGACGACGTGAGGGCGCTGCTCCGGCGGTATCGAGATGGGTGGTCAATGACCCCCGGCACGGCTGACGCCGGCGTATTCTTGGCGTGGAAAGATCAGCCAGTAGTGTGGGCGTGTGCATGGAAGCCATGACACGTGCGACAGTGCTTTGATTGAGTGTGCACGTGCATGGTAAGCTTTGGCACGTACGAAGAGTAGACGGCATGGAAATGTCATATTAACGTGGAAATATGGATTCTGGAGTGAGACGAAAAAAAAAAGAAGAAATTTGCTTGAATAGATTACATTGAGAAAGGATACATTATTGATGGTGTTCTTGTTGGAGTGGTTGTTGCCTTGAGTGTTATTATTATTGTTATTACACATGTTAGATAAGGATTTTTTTCCCAAAAAGAAAAAAAGAGAGTTAGTTTGGATTAGGTGATTGTGATGATATCATAAGATAGTTTTGATTGCTCAAATGGTAGGTTTATCATCCCTAATCTCTTATTATGTACAAGTGGGTCCTACAGTTCCATGATCTGGACACTTGATCTTTTGTTCCTCGCCATGGATGTGACGCCCTAAAAAGTCCCTTCATGGCACTGACTTCATCATATGGTGTCCTGCTTGTATAGTTTCAGGACTAGACGGAGAGATAAGATATCCCAGTATATCAACGGCTTGGATTGGATGTAAACTTGGTCATGGTGCATATATCCTGAGGCCCAGGATCAAACAATTTCCCACTAAATTAGTGTGTCATTATCAGGTGGAGAAGGGTCGAATCTCAGGCATGAGTTGGGATGAGAGAAGTGGAATCTAAGAAAGGATGGATTTTCATGGGCGGCCTGCACATTGTGTTGATGGCCATATGCTTTTTTGTCTGGTGAATGTGACTCTCTCTCTCTCTCTCTCATGTAGCATTTGATATTGGATAGATTTTTCTAGGGGCCCAATAGATTAGTGCCAGCCACGAAGACCATATGGGCGTGGTGAGAAAGAAGAGCTTTTGGCTCACAAAGAGAGATAGTGGGAGCTGCTTTTTAGAGTCTCTAGCTTAGTCTTTTGATGAGACATGCCCTACTTAAGACACCCCCCGCTCCACTTGCTTTGCAAAAGGTTCTCCTTTCTTTCCTTTTCCTTATTCTTATCTCTGTTGCTTTTATTTCTCATCTGTTTTATTGTGAGGAAACTAAGCCACGTCCTTACCTTTATTTGATGTTATTCTTCACCACTGTATTAGGTCTTGGACGTGGACGCGTTCTTTTCTTTTATCTTTTTCTATAGACAGCAACTATGATATGATGTGTTCAAAGGGGAAAAAAAGATGATCCCACGTATGAATTTGCTTATTGTAGTGTGTAATGAGCTGATTATATACCCTTTGTTGGTAGGAACCGTTTGATGGGTGGGCCATGGATTATTAGTGTAAACTTTACTAAGCATCTTAATGATTGACTTTTGATTTGATTTTGGATAGACTATTAGGTACGTAACTTTCGTTGACCACCGCCCTAAGCCAACTATGTTTGTACAGGTTAGGAACAGGTATTGGTGGGTCCCATTTGTTGGACTGCCAAAAGGTAACAGGCACATGCACTGATTTTGGTTAGCCATGGATTGTACACTGGGAGTCTGGGTCTGATGTACGGTTCAAACGTACGTTTTAAACTTTAAGGTCTCTCTCTCTCTCGCCACACGCATTTAGACCAATTAAAACAAGAGGAATGTTCGGTTATGGGCCGAACCTCTCTGCAATCCACAGTCGTAACTCTGCTGGATAGGCATCTCCTTGATCCAGTTGTATAGATAAGGGACTTGTTTAGTTTTTTGTGTGTGTGTGTGTGTGTGGAAGGGGGGGTGGGGGCATTAGAGCTTTAAAAAATATATGAAAATGGGTCTTGGGTGGCATGCAGGACCCACCTCACTTTATCAAAAAGGGGCGAGATTACTACTCTTGATTAGAGAAGGAGTTATCTGATGAGAGGCTCTGAAGTTGGCAGTTTCTAAGATTCTTTTGTCCTCTAAATTGTTGATCTTGAAAGCTTAAATAGATGGTCAGGAACAATATATGAGTCATGGTCCTTGGTTTAAGAAGGAACTAGGTCCTCTACTGGTGGGCACCAAAAACTTCTATGTTTAATTATGACAGGTGTTATTTGTTAGGTGGAGCTCCTTGGCTCATGATCTAGATACAAGTGACTTTGGAGATGACCATCTACAAAATTAAAGTCCAAGTATACTTCTTGCCGTCTCATCCAAGTCATGAAATAGATCCTCAAGGCAGCTTCTTTTTTTTTTTTAATTCTAACGGTTTATTTCATAGTTTTATACAGAACAATTGACTACATCTGATTAATCTGACTTTCACAGATGGCTATTCGCCAGATCCTGATGCTTTATGCTATATAAACTTGGCGAAGCTGCTTGCTGCTTAGCTGGTAATAATTTCAAATCTGCGATGTATCTTCATTTCAAATTTGTGGAGAGCTACGTTCCAAAGCCGTGAAGGATCAAGATTCAATCCAACATACAAGAGCGTTATTGTTGTTGTTGTGGAATGAGAACACAGTGACATTTCTTCAAAATTACATACTCCCACGGTGAGGCCTTGGTATATTTAAGGGTAACATCATGCAATGTTATCTAGTATCTACTATTAAAGAAAGGGTCGGTTAGGTTTAGTGGACTACGTCACGTTTGGGATATTATAGCTCTATAATACCCAAGTAGAGGACCGATGAACAGACAACCAGCTTTTAATATTAGGAGTTGATGTTTACACCCTTACATTTTTTTTTTTAATTGCGTTGTCAATGACTTTAATCACGCCGTTGTGGGTCCCGTTGGAGATGGCTGTATACCAAAATTTTTCTGATGATCAAAGCTTATAGGTAGGCAATTCAGTATGGCCCATTCAAGTTGATCTGCTAGCTTGTGTTTTCTAATTCAGACGTGCAGATGTACAAGCATGGTATGCTATTGTCAATATTGTATTATAGTTGGTTTTTCCCCGGAGAATGGCTATTAAGATAATCCAATCCTTTCAAATTTGACCACTAATTTCTACTTTTCAAGTTTTGATTTATTTTATTCCGACAGGCTTTCTCAATAACATCCAAAGTAAATCCAGAAAAATCAAAAACACCAAACACTATTCCAAGATGAGAATTTCGGCAGGGATTTGGAGGGAAATATGCCCCAACAATTCATTTACAGGACAACTTGAGTCTTCCAATATAGAAGATCTTAAGGCATCATAGGCACCCATTTGGAGTGTTGGGCAAGGCATCATAGGCACCCATTTGGAGTGTTGGGCATCAGATCATGATGAGCGGCATACAAGGATCCATCACTAAGGGGAAAAAAATCAATCGCCAGTAGCACCTGCCAAGCCACCATAAAGTGCAGTCCTAAAATAGACTTGAATGCTAAATTATCTCAAGGAGAATGGGTGATTTAAAGTATATAAACATTACCTCAATGATTCAAAACCCCAACTCTCATTACAAAGGTTATGAAGGCAGTACAGATTGCATAACCACCACATTAGAATGCAGAAACATCAAGAGACTGCACATATAATACACTCTGTAATCAGCAAGTGAATAACTGAGTGCTGTGAGTAATTAGATCACAGAATTCTAGGGTCCTGATGCATCAGGAGAGTGCATACTGTGCTCATATACAAGTCCCTGAGTTGGTTCCATGCAGCTGAGGCCCATTGTTCAATAGCCCAGATCAATGATATGATGGGAAATATCATGGAATGCCCAAATTCTTCCCAGACTGAAGAACACTAGCCTGATCTGTATTTTATCTGATAGACCCCTAAAATGGGTTATGGTCTTCAAGTGTAAGAGTTCTTTGGGGGCATCCTCCCCAAGGATGGAGTCCATCAGATCAATGTTATTCATGACCCAAGCAACAGGCCCCATTTGTATGGACTTATCAGGACCCCATAATTCCATTACAGATGACTGTCAGGGTTAGGCTCGCTGCCACCCATCTGGAAGCTTCCATCTTTTGTGCCAGTAAATGGATACTCTTGACCACAAAGGAAAGCCAAAATTGTACTCCAGTGGCTCATCTGCTGCTCCACCCACTGTCAAGGGCAACCATACATATCGTGAGTCCCTCAACTCGGCTGGATTCCACCGGTCCGCCATGAATATAAAAGAATCTGGCATCCCTCGTAATGGTACTACGAAAGTGCTCTGTGAGAAAAATGTCGTTGCTCTGAAGATCTTGTTCCCCCCTATACAAGGATTCCCCATTGTCTCCCATGGGCCCATGATCGACTCTGCTGCATGTGCCAATGCTTCATTTGGAGCCCACCCCGTGCAGCCTGAAGTGATCATATAATATGTTCCTTGGTGCTTGAAAATGGCTGGGGCTTCACGATGTTGGCCCACTAAAATCCTTCTCATCATTCTAGTGACATCAAGGTAGTCATCGGTTAGTGGGCCTATGTGTAGCTCACTGTTATCCTCAGAGGAGTAGATGAGGTAGGCCTTGCCATCATCATCTTTGAAGATGGACATGTCACGGCTGTCAAAGCCATGGGGCCGTTTGCTGTAGAGGTATTCAAAAGGACCAGTAGCTGAATCGCTGATAGCCACACCAACAGAGGCTTTTGTATAGTTTTCATCATCGACGTGCATCCACATTACATACTTGTCCATCTGGTCATTGTAAATCACCTTAGGCCGCTCAAGCACATTCGATTTGTACAGGTCGTGGGTGACATTTGATTCTTCACCCAGCAGCACAATACCCTCATTATACCATGACCATAAGTCCTTAGAAGAGTAGCAGTTGACTCCAATAATGTCAACCTGCAGCAACAATATCAGAAGAGTGGGAATTTCAGTTGTGCCAAGTTTCAAAACTTCAATGGAGTAAAATTAAACAATGCACGATAGAATCATCACTACTGCGATCATATTTTGCAACTAGAATTAGGTTATAGATAAGACACATGTAAATGTGTTGAAGCAATACAGAAAATGTCATTTTGTGCTAGTTTCATTTTCAAGGGCAATTGCATGATATAAATGTATTGAAGTACGTTCCCTTGTCTATTGGGTTTCGAATTCGAACGGCTTCCATTCGAGAGGAGGTGTTGATATAAATTGTTATGTCGTTCACTAACAACTTGAGATTTTGGTGTTAACGGTTATTAACAACTAAAAAGATCTCACTATCAGCCCCTTGTTTGGTCAAGGCGCCCACCATCCTACTAACACTCCCCTCAAATGCTTGAATGCAACTTGAGACAAGGAAGACAAAAACTTAATTTCAACGAGATGGAAGCAGAATCTCCAAGGGCCCACACTTGAGGAGGACACCCAAGAAATAGCATCAGAAGAATCACTTTCTATAGTAACCCTGCTATGAAACAAAGGCCAGAAAATACAAAGAGTTTCCAAGATAGTGAGTACCTCCGCTTCATTAGAACCCTTCATTCCTTTCTTATTGGAAATATCAAGGTGAGTCTGCACACCTTTTGCTATTCTGGAGCACTCCACCTATGCCTGTTGGACCTAACCTTCCTCTAGCTACTTCATCCACATTGAACTTCAAAAAACACATATGGACAAAATTGACCTGGCTCCCCCCTAGTTGCACCTATGTCATCAGTCCAATTGGCTAAATTGATCTGGGTTTTCTACTGCTTTACTTTCTCCATATTTTTTTCTCTAAACAAACTAAAATTTTGACATGAAGAGTCCCTTGTGTGGATTGATTTTGGTGTAAAATAGACGATTGGTGGCATTTTCATTATGAGTTTGCTTGATTATTCTTGCTAGTTTTTTGCTTCTTGGAATTTTGGGAATGTTGGAGATCGATCCAGTTGACTATATTGACTTGAATTGCATCATCATGCCTTCAATATGTATATGTGGGCTTCATTATTTTGTAATGTCAGCAATTGATTCAATAGGTTCTGGACAATGTTTAAAGGGATTGGATCCATTCGGGGGCAAAACCCCATCCATGCACTGAAAGGATGGTTTTGATAAAACAGCCATTTATTTGGCCTGACATACAATTTTCCCCAAGCTAGATACCCAAATCTTGACCTGAACTTGACCCAACCCACTTCACTCCATGTGCCACGCCCTGTAGGCCATTCAGCAGGTTCCAAACTCAGGTCCAGACCTGGCCCAACTGCCCATTAGGGCTGCTGACCACAAAATAACACAAGCTTGCACTTGCAGCAAGTTGTGCACTGCACTTTTCTTTTATTTTCATCAGACTTGGAGACTAAGCCCTTCGGCATCTTTTAATTGTGGAGATTGGGTTTTGGGTATATTCATCAGATCTGCACAGGTTTGTGCTGCATTGGCAATTGAATTTCCTCCTTTTCTTGCTCTTTTCTATGCGATCTTGTAGCAATATACGTGCTGAATTCTGACTCAAGTATTTCCTCACAGCCAAAATCTCAGTTCGAACGTACTCACCTATTCCTACATGACCTAATAACAACAATAATAGCTCTCCTATGTCATTCTTTAAGGGAACCCAACCTAAACAGGCCAGATTCCTGAAGTGCAACCATCTATCCTAACTTTCAAACTACCATGCACTAGGTTCTCAAGTCATGGGCTCCTCCGTGGAATGGCTTGACCCCAAACACCACTGTCCAGTTTCCACACGCTAACGACAGATGGAACACTTTTATGAACGCCTCAATAGCTCCCAATGAAAGAGAAAAGATATAATTTTCTCCCACCACGAAACTCACCATGTGCCACTTCCCATAAAAGATTATTTTCTTCGTTTCCTCCCAGATTCTAAGTCATAGCCAAAGGCAACAGTTCTAAAGTAAAACCCTCTGAGAGAAAGCAGAGAAAGCACGCATGAACTAACTTACCATGTCCCTGTAAGTACGGTAGGGCATCACTCCTATAGGGAATACAAGGGTTCAGCCTTGCTCAACCTGTTAGCAGTCATTCCAACCAGTGTGGCAACCTTCAAAAAAATATAATAAATAACTAACTTTCTATTAGGAAATTAAAGGATACAGAATGACCGAAGAAAGATAGAAAGATCAAATGGCTTTGAGGGATGGAGTAACACAATGAATAAAAAGATGATCCTCAGTTCCTTCACTTACGAACACATGAAGAAAATGTTGGGCACCGATAAAAAAGAAAACTAGGATGTTTGGTAACACAAATTAAGGGTCTTGTAAGTAAGAACCAAAAGTTAATAAAGCAACAAGCGCAACCCCTACCACAATAACCTATGCAGCAAGGACTCAATTTTCTTAAAAGAAATCCAAAGCCATTGCCTAAAACATTTTAAATATACTTATACTAGGAAAAACCCTTACCCATGAGGGAGAGGTTTGATGATCTCTCTCAAAGATGCTAAGACTTTGTGATTGTAATGAAGTAGAAACTCAAATGCTTTTAGATTGTTGCAAGCGAAGGAAATTCAATTTAACTTCTCAAGCTTGACATTCACATGATTGAGGGTGACTCCTGAAAGTACTAATCTGTGGGTCAGCTTTGTTTCTAATATATGTGGGTAACTTTAAGGAAAGTTGGAGTCATATCCCTTGATGCCCATGTCTTTTCAAATATTAGAAGTGACATCCCTTACTATGCAAGGATAGTTTATTGTTGTAGTGATCAATTTCTTCACTTTAACAAATAATTATATATGCATATAATTGATTAGTAACATGAGTTGAACCTGCAACCTGTTGGTTGCAACGAAGAGCAGCATCTAACTGTTTATATGTCAAATGCTATAAGTAGTTGTACGTACCTATACATTCATAAAATTAAATTTATTTAAGAACATTACATGTTGGGTTTACTAGGTCCATGTGTTATACACCTTATGTTTGCATCTAAGTCACGTCGGTGGAAACACAGAACAATTATACAGAGCAATTGATTTTCAATGTATTTTTGGATTCTGCGGTTTCATAAGCATTTCAATTCGGTCTTGCCTCTGTTTCCACATGGTTTGATTTCTAAATTTCTCCAATTTTCAAATAAATTATGTCCAGGACCTCAGCCATTTGCAGGTGGCTATTACTTTCACATGTGATATAAGGAAGAGGGCCTTTGGATGAAAGCTTCCAAACCAGCCAAATTACCAACAATAACGAGAAGTTGACATTTGTTTGATTGTGTATATCGCCCAGTTCTTAGCCTTTGCAACTATGGCAAATCCACTACAGGAACCACAATTTCCAATAAAGAAAACTCCCGGAAAAAATAAAATAATAATAATCTTACTAAAATCAATCTTCTCAAAAATCTATATTATCTCTTTCTATAGGCCCGGGAATAGATCCTAATAACTCTAAACCACTAAACATAATAAGATAAAAATGGATAAAGGATCCACAAATTTGTAACTTTCCTAACCCTACTGGAAAATTGGACATTAACTTTACAAATAAATGTCAAAATGACACAAACTTGGGCTTGATGGAAAGCTAATTAAGTAAGCTATCCAATGGAACCAATTTCAAGTCATTCTGAAAATTGTTTGAAACATAAAATCTGGTCATGATCCAAAAAGATGACAACAAATCTAGTAAGTCACAACTCAGGGTCCGTGTATATAGGCTGCATGATTCCCACACAAAGGCTGAAGTGAGTCCAAGTATATTGGCTGCATGATTCCCACTCGTTTGGAGGAAACTCAACCTCAACTTTTCAAGTGGCGCCATTGTCCTCTGTGATCAAACACCAGAGGCACAAAACCAAGTATCCATAGTAGTAATTCTTTCAGATCTCCCATTACATATGCTGTTGATCTTTCAATCATTAGCCTTTAGCCCTTCTATTTCATCAATTTTCCATGGTTGATGAATGATCTAATTTGATATTTGCCACCATTTGACCATTTAAGTTAATGGATGTGTTCATTCAGCCGCTACATTCACTTTTAACAATGATGTAACAGTTCTATCTCACTTACCAATAACAAAATCAATTTCTTTTGCATCTACTGAAACTCCAATCTGAGGATAGTAATGGCAGATCTACCTCAACTTCATCTACTTAATGGCTGACCTTCAACAAATCATCCATCACAGTTGGTTGGTAATCTACCTCCAAATCCACACAAGAATGTTCCTCAACTTTCTCCCACAACAGCATCTTCTCCCTCAAGATTCAAAGTATGAGCTTCTTTAACTAGTTGATGATTAGACAACAAGTTAAAATTTAGCAACAGTTTATCTCCTTGTTCCTTCGCCTGATCGAGGCAATCATGGACCTCTTTAAATAATTCCTGTGCATTAGCACAATGTTCTTCCAACAACCAAATGATACTTGTCTGCTCTATGATCCAAGCAATGACTTGAAGAACAGATTCTTCCAACCATCAAAAGTATTTGTTTCCAAGACCCCAATGAGTCAGAACTTGCCCAGTATGAGGCAAGCTTTGGTACCAAATGATGCAGGAAAAAGGGTATCCAGGTGAAAGCCTCCAACCCACTAAATCACGTATCCAGATTACCAACAATAATGAGTATGCCCTTTTGTTAAGGATGAATTATGACCAATTCTTAGCTTCAGTTAAGAACAGAATAGGGTAAACCATCTGCAAGAACCGCAATTCCCAGTAGAGAAAATTTTTGAAAATAAAAATCTTATTATAATCTCCCATTTAAATAGCCTGTTGATAAGTCCTTAAAAATGCATATTTTCATGCACATTTTGGACCATTTTAAGGACTCATTAATCCAAAAGAGTCTCATTTAAGGGAAATCATGTTTTTATGCATTTTGGGTTCGTTGTAGTGCATTGTTGTATAATTTGCTCAAAAATCATAATTTTTGCATAAAATAATAAAACCTGCCATTTTTGGATCTCTATTTTTGGAAGATTCTTCCAAAATCATTTTTCTCATGAAATAAATCAATTCTTTTCATCATTAGTGAATTCAAGTAAAATCATGCATAATGATGTGCATTTTTATTGTCATTTATGTGAGATGGGCCCACTATCATGCACTTGTGATTTCTTGTTCAAAATTATTATTTTAAAAAAGGTTTTTTTCTTTGCTTGTAGATCATTGGAGATATGGGTCCTAAGAGACATTTTTGGTAGGAAAAAGAAAGAAAAAAACAAAAAAGAAGAAAGGAAAAACTTTCAAGAAATTGTGAAAAAACAGCTTTGTGGGTTCCACACACATGCACATGTGTGGGGCACACATGTGGGACTCCAAAAGGGTCCACCTTATTTGCACAAAATCCCAAGTTCATTTTGAGGATAATTCAAGATAATCAAAGAAAATCCATGAAGGGCCAAATCAAGAAAGAAGATTTCCAAAGAGACAAAAGTCGAAAGAATCTACACATATTAGGCATTCAATATTCTTTTAATTCCAACTTGGAGTTTGCCACCTCATGTAAAGATTCTTCCCCTCTTTAATTGTCTCTCATAAATGTTAAGTCAACGAAAGATTTGCTAAAGAAGGACATATGACAAGTGCATGAAGATAGAATGGAGAAAAGAAAGGATAAGACTTACTAAGTGAATAAGATTTTTGCAACAAAGTAGGGACTAGAGAGAAAGAATAGGGAAGCCCATACCCTATTTAAAGAATGCCTTAGACGTCCACTACTTTTCATGAAGGAAAAAGCCCCCTCACTAGTGTAATTCCTCCACCATTCTACCCATCTCCTTTCTCTACCATAGCTCATCTCTCTTCAAGAAGGCTTGTCCCAACTTGATGCTTCAACTAGAGAGGTTCCTTTCATCCTAGTATGTAATTGGTTTTTTTTTTTTTGGAATTTTAATTCTCCATCTTTTATGTAAAAACATTGCATATTAGTAAAAGTGTGATTCTTTTTAATTATTCTTTTTCTTATGTGATTAATGCTTGAATTGTGTTTTCTTTGTTGTTGTTCTTGGATTGAAAACCAAAGATCCTAAGGGCATGAAATAAGTAATTATGAACCCGGTTTGAGAATAAAAAGAAAAGAGCAAACTTATCACACATTTATTTTTATTGCAATTCCCACAAATTTACATTTATTGAAAAAATCCACACATTTGATTTCTTGTTAATGCCACACATTTAATTTTATGCAATCCACACATTTAATTTTTTTGCACTACACACATTTAAATTCCAGCACTTGTTGTTTCCTTTTCTTCTTATGCTTCTTATGCGATTATGTGAATTTTTATGCATAGTTTATGGTTGGGATTTGAGTTCATTGCATGTATCTTCATATCATAAGGTTAGTGCATGTTTAAGTGGCTGAAAATCGAAGCTTTCAGATCTTAAAAAAAAATAGTCCCTGATACCAATTGATGCAACCTAGGGTTAGGATGCAAGTGCCGGAACACAATTAGGGTTTCCATAGGAACAATCACAATGAAGAAGACACTCTCCAACAAAACCCACAACAAGGGAAATTTTATTAACTCAATTAACTGAGATTATCAATCTCTACAATATCATATTTATAAGAAAAGAAACTTAAGGGCTAAGAAATCAATATTAACTAAACTAGGAAATCAAATAATAATCCTATTCAAATTAGAAACTAATCCTAATTGCAACTTCTAAAATAAAAATTAGAAACTAATAACAATTAATAAGAAATTCCTAAACTTGCTTGGGTCCCACAATTGGACCATGAGTCTTGCCCCAACGGACAGATAGCGCTACTGCATCATTCTCCCCGGGTTGGAAAAGAGTTCGACCTCGAACTCAACTCTTCCTCTTGATGTTGCTTCTGTATACAGTGTGTACATGAAGTGCATCCTTTGTGAGACGAAAACGGGACCCCTTCTTTGGTGGTGCTGGCTTCATAGGACAAAGTGTTAGTTGCGTTTCACCATGCATGAATGTGTATGTGTTGTCACACATTCCATTAGTACCATTCTTGTCATACATCCATGGACAACCCAACAAGATATCACAACTATCCATGGGTACCACATGACACCAAACTGTATCTGTATAATCTTTATCAACAGAAAAGGTAACTGGACATGCAAACCGTACTAGCACTTGATCACCTGACATTAACCACCTAGCAAAATAAGGATGATGATGCTTCTGAACTTTTAGCTGTAATCGATCCACAAGACCTTGAGATATAAGGTTTTGAAAACTTCCGCCATCAATGACTACCATGCATTCTTGACCCTTAACTGTTCCTTTGGAGCGGAAAATATTTTCTCGCAACCATTTCTTCTCAGTATTGAAGGGAGTGTCAGTAATTACCTGGAGAGAGTCAATATCCTCCTCGGGTAGAATGTCATGTACTTCCTCTGTGTCAGTCTCTTTAGGATCATCATCTGGTGCAATTTTCACATCGCTTTCATTCTCAGTGAGGTGGATGCGTTTTGGACACTCCGCTACATGATGCCCTTTTTGTTTACAATTATAGCATGTAATCCTATTTTGACCTTCAAGCTTGGTGAAAACTTTCTCCGACGAATCACTAGGTTTAGACCCTGCAATTGAGGAATTCTTTTACATAACCCATTTAGATGCATTAAGTTTTCTGGCTTGATGGTTTGCGATCCCCTCAGCTTTGATAGCATGCTGAACAATCTCATCAACATTATCAAAATGTTTGAATGCGAGGATATCTTGTATGTCCAGTGTAAGCCCATTAAAATATCGATCAACTAAGACATCCTCCTCTTCATCTAAACTACAACGGGCTTGCATGGTCATAAACTCCTCAGAATACTCAACAACTGTTTTAGATCCTTGCTTCAAATATTGAAAACTTGTACGCAGATCTCTGGAGTAATTGACAGGGAGGAATTTTTGCTTCAACAGATTTTTCATCTCAGTCCACGTGTCAACAGAGTCAATTTGTTGGTTTCTTCACGTCCGTTGCAACTCGGCCCACCAGATCGCAGCATAATTGCGAAATCGAGTTGCTACTGGTGTAATCTTATGACCATCCGTCATTGGCTTGTGTGCAAAAATATTTTCAACATATACTAACCAATCTAGGAATTCATCCGGTTTCAATTTTCCATCATATTCGGGAATCACGAGTTTAATACCTAAATCACGATCAACACTGACTGCATGTGGATCTCGTTGATTCCGATTATGCCTTCCATCATTCCGATGATTTTCCTCACGCCGATGAGTTTCCAAGAGATTCTTGCAATTGAGCTTGCATTTGAACCATCATTGCGGATAGTTGATTAACAGTTATCGATAATGCCGCAACTGCGTTCCTCAAATCATCATCATTATGAGAGGAAGATTCCGCGTCAACCTGCTTCTTAGGAGGCATCTTTGGTTAAGGCAAACTTAAAATTTCTGACTGCCTGATGTGTAGATCTGCTCTTTACGATCACGCTGGCAAAAAGGGATCTGAAATTGGACGGTGGATGGCCCCCACAATCGCGAAAAGAAATTATGGTCGTCGATCTAGTCAAAATTCGCTGTTGACTGAAATCTGCTGATGGTTGGTATGTATGTATCTTCTGTGTGTGGGCTTCTTCAATGGGTCGGATCCACTCAATCCAAAAGTGGGTATAGTTGCAACGGGTCAAATCTTACCTGACCCGAATTCGAGCCCAGAGTAGGGGAGGCACTTGACACACGTGGCACGTGTGGATCTCTTGATCTTCGTGTCCTCAGAGGAAAAGAAAAAAGGAGTTCGAAACCCTTTCGTCTCATGTTGTTGCTGCTTTGCTTCGACGATGTCGAGAGAGGAGAGGGCGACGGATAATGCGAAGGCGCTCGGGAGAAGGACGGTGGACGCCGATGCTGATGCCAATGGTGATGCTGGAGGCGAACGATTGAGAGAAAAGAGGCGATGCAGGAGGCGGACGATTAAGAGAAAAGAGGCGATGCAGTAGGTGCTGATGATGCTAGCGTACAATGAAATCAAGGACAATGTCACCGGAAGACTTGAAGACGATGATGGCTAGATCAGCGACGGCTTGCTGTGATGACGAAGACCGAAAAGGTACGGCATCTATCTCTCAACAGATGC
Organism: Persea americana; assembly: GCA_029852735.1. NCBI lineage: Eukaryota > Viridiplantae > Streptophyta > Magnoliopsida > Laurales > Lauraceae > Persea > Persea americana. Next base: position 93,240,325 of record CM056811.1, on the reverse strand, counting down.
TTCTCCTCCTTTGTCTTTTTGTTTCCTCTTTTTTTTTTTTTGCTCTCTATCTCTCTCTAGGGCTGGGTGATGGAAGCAAAGGAAGAGTGGGTCTGGACTTGCAAATTTGGGGTTTTGGGTTTGTCGTAGGAGACTGATGAAGGGGCTGGGTTTCGGTCAATGGTCCTGGGCAGCGGGTGGGGTAGAGAACGGGGTTCGGGCAGCGGCTGGGTTTGGGTAGAGAACAGGTTCGGGCAGAGAACAGGTTCGACAGGGAGTGGTGGCGACGATTAAGGGAAGTGGCAGGGGGGTTTCAATGGCAGGATGGCAGGGAAGGGGGAAGGGGGTTTCGATGGCAGGATGGCAGGGAAGTGGCAGGGGGGTTTCAATGGCAGGATGGGGTTTCGATGGTTTTGGGTTTCGGCTCTGATACCAATTGATACAACCTAGGGTTAGGATGCAAATGCCGGAGCACAATTAGGGTTTCCACATGAACAATCACGATGAAGAAGACACTCTCCAACAAAACCCACAACAGGGGAAATTTTATTAACTCAATTAACTGAGATTATCAATCTCTACAATATCATATTTATAAAAAAAGAAACTTAAGGGCTAAGAAATCAATATTAACTAAACTAGAAAATCAATTAATAATCCTATTCAAATTAGAAACTAATCCTAATTGCAACTTCTAAAATAAAAATTAGAAACTAATAACAATTAATAAGAAATTCCTAAACTTGCTTGGGTCCCACAATTGGACCATGAGTCTTGCCCCAACAGACAGATAGCACTACTGCATCACCAAGCAGATCACTTTCTGCATAGTTTCAGGAAAACTGTAGAAATAGTTTTTGGCAAAAAGTTCGAAGTGGGTCAACTAGTCAAATCATGGTATTTTTCTGTGAAATTTGGAGAAATTGAAGTTCAACATGTGCCCTATCATGTCCCAAAATTTCAGATCAAAACGATTTCAGGAGGTTTGTGAACCAGTGGCTTGAACATGGCATGTTAGGCTGTCTGTGCGTAGAATCTCTGCACAGTTATAGTTTTTAAGGTCATGTTTATGCATTCATATTTCATTCATTTTAATTCCTTTTTCATTTCCCTTCTTTTTTTAGTTGATTCCTACATCATTGTAGTTCAAAACCCAGCCATTAAACTCAATTTTAGGTTGCATTAGATTAGGAAAAACCATGCATAAAAAACAGCCCTGCATACTAGGTTTCTAGACTTAGAATTTTCTAACATCTCATGGCATATATTGCATTACTAACTTTATAACTTTATGATTAGTTTCTAATTTTGTGTTTTAGATTTTTAGATAATTTCCAGAAATAAAAGATCTTTCTAATTTTTGTTAATTGAAGATTTTAACTTAGGAAGTTTCTTAAGATTTGGAAATTCTAACATAAGGTATGATTGACTTAATGCTTTCTAAATTTCTTATGATTTGAAAATCTTCATTTATTTGGAAAGTCCTAAACTTGAGGGAGTTGATCAACTTGGTGAACTACCTTAAGAAAGATACTAACCCTAATTGCCTAACCTAATTTCTAATTTAGGAAACTAATTTAATAAGGTTTTCATGCTAATTTTAGAAAGTAGGTTGTTTTCATTTTTATTGATTTGATTTTTTACTAATCTGCATGTTATGATTAATTTGGTTTCTAACTTAGGTTTATTTTGTTTCTAATTTAGCTTTTTAGTTTTATTTTTGGTAAGTTTCTAATTTGATGTTCTAATTTGTGTGTTCTTTTGCAGCAACTATGATTCATTTTAGATTAGTTTTTTTTTATTTAGGGATTTTTATTTTTTGAAATGTATTTAATTTTAATTTAAAGTATGAATGATGAATATACTTTTCTAGATTTTAGGCTAAAATTAGATGTTATTTAGGGCAGGTGACAAAGTTGGAAAGCCTTATTTTTAAAGCTCCATGTGGATCGACCTGGTCTCACCAATTTTATTACTGCAATCGAAGCTCTGCAGTTGGAGCTGCGATCATCAGTATATCTCTTTTTATAAGTACAAGAACAAACCTTGTTCACTCTAAAAAAATGAGATTGATGGAAAGCTAAATGAATAAGCTAACCAACAGAATGAATTTCAAGTCATTATAACATTGTTTGAAACATGAAATCCAGCTATTATCAAAAAAGGCAAAAATGAATTTAATTAAGTTACAACTCGACCACTCATAGCCCATGGCTTCGGGTCACTTAATTAAGCTATGAGCTCAAGTGGTTCCACACACAGGCTGCATCTCATTGCTCATCTGCAACAGAGAGTGACTTCATCTGCCTTCGTACATATTGAACAACAAATACATTCAATTTCAACTCTAACAATTATTCTAAATACATCATAATTTATAACTACTAATTTAGTAACTCTCCTAACCCTACCCAAAAATTGGCCACAATACGAGTCAGAAGCAGAGAAACTTGAGCTTGATGGAAAGCTAAATGAATAAGCTAACTAACATAACTAATTTCAAGCCATTTTAACAATGCTTGACACATGAAACCTGGAATTATTAAAAAAGACAAAAATCAATTTAGATTAAGTTACAGACGGTTCACTTAATTAAGACATGGGGTCAAGTGGGCCCATATGCAGGCTGTATCAAATTGATCATCTTCAACGGAGAGTGACTTTAACTTGGTTTTTTACATATCGAGCAATGAATACATTCAATTTCAACTCTAGTAATTATTCTAAATACATTTTAACTATTAATTTACCTCCGTATCAAAAAAAAAAAAAAAACATGGGAGGCACTCTTCCCATAAACTTGGTGGTTCTCAAAAGGAGCTAGCGCTCTGGCCAAGGGTAGATCTGTGGTAGTGACAGTCAGCAAATCAAAATGTTACAATACCATGCATTTCATGTCCCCAATTTGTGTACGGGCATTGGTTATCTCTAGTCTATTAGAGAACACATACTGAGGGAAGGATTTACATGCAAGCTCAGAATATGTGAGATAACCTCAGGGCCTCAAACACTAATTATGTATGAACAACCCCCATGTTTGTTATATTATTTCTATGATTGGCCCCAATATGGACAGTCACCAAATTTTACTGATGGGATCCCCAAATGGACATTTGAAAAATAAATACAACAGTGATCTGTCTCAATGTAAAAGGGACAGGCATTGAATGGCTAGTGTCTCCAAATTTAGATTACTAGGAGGAAATGTTTATCCCAGTGGCGCTAATGAGACGAAGTATCTGGAATCTGGGGTTTAAGACAAGGTACTATGACCTCGCACGTACAAATTAAAGGCACAAGGATAATACATATCCCCTCAGGTACAGACTGTAAAACTCTCAACTCTTCAGAGAATCACCAAAAAGATTAGTTTCCAGCTCAATCTGTTTCCCGCCAAAAAAATTCAAAGATATTGAATAGCCTCCATATAAGTACACAGTAAATAGGTTCTTATTCTTCGTTGTTCTTTACAGAAAACATGTTCTAAAACAGGACATTAAAAAACGAATATCATCCACGAACCACGATCAGAACCATGAATAATGATTTTTCAGTCATGTTCAAAATCATAAGAACAATTTTTTAAAAGAATTAAGTTACAAGCAAATGTAATAGGTCCAGTACGTTGCAAGATTTAAAACAAAACAAAACAAAAACAAAAACAAAAACAAAAACAAAAAAAACAAAAACAAAAAAAAAAAACGAAAAACGGTCAGATTGACACAAACACTTGGAATCAACATTCATAGTCACAAGCAAAATAAATTGCAAGAAACAGTCCAGGTTGCTATAGACCCAACTTTCATAAAAGGGGTCAAGGGGATACAAAATTAATGACATTATTTCTATTTAGATTAAAAAGACTAATCCAATCAAGAATATTAAAAGGTAACGGCATGTGAGTTCAGAACAGTATTTTAAACTGACCCGCGCAGCTCCTTTTTTATGAGCTTGGTAGGTGAGACCCTCTTTGTTTTCTCCATACCAGTAGTACGTGTCAGTTCTTTGATCATACATAATTCCTCCTCCATGGGCTTGAATGGGATTTCCTTCAGTATCCAACCACAGCCTGCCCGGATAGAAATACCCGCTCTCATTTGCTGCTGCCTTCGTGGGTCCTATGGCAGTTTTATGATCAGGGAAAAACAAGAGTCTGATTTGAGATGAATCGTCTAGGAACTCATCAATCAGTGATGGCCGCTTTCCCCCTCTTCTTTTCGCAGCTCGTGGGGATCGTTTGCCTCTGGGCTGGATCTGGAAATTCTCCTCCTCGATCTCTTCAAGTTCCTTGGTAAGTGGAAAATGACTCAAGCGCACCTGGGCCTCTCCCTCCTCCTGATGATGCACGAGGGAGTAGAAATGGATAATGAGAATGCACCCCACCAAGCTCCACACCACAGCAGACAATGACCATCTGCTTCCTGCACTGCAACAGAGAGCAGATGATTTCCTGTGTTTGTGCCTCATCCTCATTTTCTTCCTTTTTTATCTTCAAGAAAATGCTGCAGTAAAGAAAATGCAACCTATATAGATCCAACCCAATCTCATGAAATTCATATCCCAAGTACTTTACTTTTTCAACGAATTGCATAAGGATATGTCCACCAAAACACAATACTTTAAACCAGAGAATCTACCTGATAGTTATTGTGGAAGTATAGCTGAAAATGGCTTCATGGGAAATCAAATGGCATTGAGTGAAAAGTCATTATTTAATTGCAAATTGATATCTTAAAACTGGCATACGATAGCATAACAAGTAAATTTAACAAAATATATCATAAAAAATATAAAAATTTCCCAAATTCACTGAGGCTGTTTTTAGATATGCAACAAAATATACTCCCTGACGTGCAGAAAATATAGTTTTATTGGATGCATTTTTCATACTTCATACAAGACCGGATGCAATTTTAAGGTGAAATTAATAGGGCAGCATCTGAAATAATTATACATCAGACTTCTAGTTCAGTGAAAGCCTTACAGCTACCTCTACCAAAAGTTGTTCAGGAATGCATCCATTGATATATGGCATTCAGACACAAACATAGATATTCTAGAAGCATGAAACCGGGCATCACAAGGAAATCCCTAAAGATTATGAATACTCATCTTTTACATACAAACCAGATGGCATGGCGTAATTTAATTTGGGAATCTTCCTGGTCCGAATAGATGGGAGCAGCAACGGCCACTTACTCATTTTTATCATACAAGATGCACTGCAACTAGAATCGACCCCAAACCAAGAATTCAGCTGAAGAATACAAAGAACACCAATCCACTAATTAAGGTCAGACCTGTCTAGATTTATGATGTGGCTATGTTGGGCTGGCCTCAACAATGAATCCAATCCCTTCAATCAAACCCCCCCACCCCCCACAACAACAATAAAGTTTTATGAGCCAAAACTTCACTCGGATCAAAGTGCTGTTCACCCTTGGTTCGAATCAACCTCAACTAAAATCATCAAATTTTATACATAAATACATCCAAAGTAAGCATTTCATGTCTTACTGCCAAAGAGAATTACAAACAACTCACATTCCTAATTCCTCACCAAAAACTCCAATGCAACATATCAGATCAAAAGCAAGAAATAAAAAAATAAAAAATAAAATCACGCACGCCCACTCAAAATCAATATGTAACCATCCAATCAAACACCTTCAGATTTCCAACCAATCTAAAAAAAACCCAAGAAGAATCCCCAAAAAGAGAACCCTTACAGACCATAAAAGCATTGATAATAAGAACCAAGAAAAGGGCAAAAAACCCCACTAGTTTTTCCCAAAAACAAAACAACAAGGCTATGAATGATCAAATCAGATGATCAGATTTAAAAAAAAAAAAAAAAAAAACTGGGGGAGCTCGGGAATTTAGAGAGCTTACCTGACAGGATCCGAATCAAGCGGCGAGCATCTATAGACATGGGTGTTGGCGGTGATTTTACCACAAATGACCAGAACAAGAGCTCAAGGAACCCAAACCTTAATTTTCCCCTCCTCCTCCGCAAATCTCCGAAAAATCCTCCTCGTCACATGATACCTATCATTTTCCTTGTAAATTCAGCTACATGAACCATCCTCCTCTTCTTTCTTTCACTGTATCTGTCTATGATTTGGATGGATTCCTTAGAATTGAAGGATGCCGGAAGCAAGGACCTTCCGGGACGGGAGGATTTGGGGTGCGAACAAAAATGGTAGGTAGTCCTGTGGACTATCTGATGACAGTAGATGCTGCACGCTGCACACGGCGGTGGCAAGTGGGCCCACAAGTAGTACTGTAATTGGGCGAGGGATTCGATTTTCGGATTACCCAGAGGGCTTGATCTTTAAAAAAATCAAAATCGGATCTTGGTTTTTTAATTTTGATTCGTAAATGGATTCGGGCATGAACCTGATTTAGGTTTTATTGATAAATGGTTTCGGTTCCAGATATATACAAGTTCAAATCCGGAGACCAGGGCACCTGGCATAGAAGCCTTTAATATTTTAAAATTTAACTCTAAATTAACTTTTATTGAATAATTTTTTTATGTTTATCGGTAGTAGTCTTGATGCGGTATTATGGGCTGTATGAATATATTTATTATAAAAGGAAGAAATATAAAAAAGCGAAAATAATTTATAGCTGGCCTTGAAACAAGATTTATGTTCTCTAATTAGACTTTGAAATTGGAACCAGATCAGGGTTCAAAACTAATAAAATAAGTTCTGAATCAAAATCGGATTCGAGACCGGAATAATTATTTAGAAACGGGTCTGAGTCTAATATAATTCCGGCCCAGCACTGTCCCGTCTGATGACTATGAATGCCAGCCCATTGGGCCCCGGCAGATGGGCCACACCCATTATCATGAGATCAGCACCGCACTTGGATCCCTGTTTTTAGTGGAATTGAATTCACTGCTAAACAAAAGGTGGGCCATCTAGCTTGTTGATGGCCCCATTCCAACCCCGACATGATTCAAGTTGCAGCCACTTACGGGTGTTTTATGTGTATAAATTGTATTGATGTCAATGACATGAATGAAGCCATTGATTCGATACATGTGAGGTGTTAATTTGACCAACTGTCCATTTTTTGCCACCATATGTTGGGTGGAAAACGATGTTTAGATTGGCCCAGTTGCTCTGCAAGCCTCTTTATTTCCTCAATTCATGATGAGTTATTCACCTTTATTTTTAAACCTTAACTACTTTTTAAATAAATTTTTAATAACTTTAAGAATTATATTCCATGCAAGTAAAGGAGCCAGGCCTATTTGTTTACCGAAATTCCTGACAGGAATTTGCTAAGTTAGGGTTTTTTAAACATTCTGTAGTGTCTTATCTCCTAACATTTGAAATGTCATATTTCTTTCACCAATAACTTTAAATGTTTCACCAATGGGAGGAATTTAGAATTCCACCTCAAAGGAATACCTTTTGGAGAATTTGAAATTTCCTCCGAACATGATTTCTAGTAATTTTTGTAAGAAAACAGGCCCTCAGTAAAATACTGGGCTTCACGGACAAACACAAGCTCACGAAGTTGTACAACATGACCGGAGTTATGAAAGTCACAAATTTAGATATTAAGATAAGAAGCTTGAATTTGAAAATAGATGTATCTCCTCATTGATATGTATTTCCTTGAGTTATCTGATAACATTTTATGAACCATGCTTGACCACTGTTGAACAGTAAATTAACTCACAACAACATTTTTAATATAATGTTGTAATGCCTTGATCGACTCTCTCCTTCCCCCTTTTTGTTAATAAAGGTTTAGAGGGTTTTTTGCATATATCCCACTAAGGTTTTTGTGATTTACAATTAGGCCAATGTGGTTTTATTTTTTATAAATAGGCCCCTACTCTTTAATTATAATACCTTCTATTCCCTAAAATTAGTAGCCTTTCAACCATCAAAAGTTTTTAAAACGAAATGACATCTTTGCCCTTATCTCTAATGCCCCTATATGTATATTTTCAAAAGCTTTGACTTATTTTTCTTTAAAAGTTGTAACATTAATAGTCACTATAATATATTTAGTGGGGAGAGAATGACCTTATATAAATTCCATTTCTATTAATACATGGATTATTTCATTAAATCTAAATTGGTCATAAAAGTAATCACCACTTATATTTGTCATTGGTTATAATTGATCTAATCCATTCACAACCTATCATTGGATTGACGAAAGTTTGAAAATAATAATTAGACTTCATGTGCATAAGAGAGTTATTAAGTGAGAGACCATTGAAAACTGAAATAAACTAAAATTATTCTTGTAAAAAGATTTACTTATAATTCATCATACGAAGTTTCTAACTACATGCGATCACTGCACAACGCCTGAGGTGTCGCTGATACATGGCTGCCAAGGAAGGCAAGAGATGGATAGATTTGGACGTATACAGATTGTATTCTTGCAATACCTATCCCATCAAATCACCGATGACAGGATAAGTGTCTATTCAAAACTGTTTAGGTGCGTGGAAGAAATTAAACTATGTATGGGTGTATGAGAAGGGGCAACGGGAAAAGATGATGCAAAGTCACAGTGGGCTATTTTCATTGATTGCAAGTGACCAGCTCGACCTACAACTAGGCCCGTCAATTGGACGCATTGAAACGGATACTCGGCCCAGCCCAGGCCGTCCCATCCTAAGCCCAAAAGTACAAGGTTTTTAAAAAAGTTTGAGCCCAGCAGGCTGGGCTTGGCCCATATTTTTAAAGCCCGGCCAAAATGGAATTGGGATTGGGGAAAAATTGCCCAGCCCGCTCAAGCTTCGCCTGACCCGCTGTTAAATGATTATACTAATTATTTTATAAATGACATATATGGCTTTAGAGAGAGAGAGTGAGACTTTGGCCTTTTGTTAATTAGCTAGGCCCGAGGCCTGTCTTTCCGATGCATTCTATTGTTTGTGATTTATGCTATATGTTGTATGCATTGTGAGTTGTTTCTCCTATCTGTGGGCATATTTCCAAACCCTTGCTGCTAAAATTGCTTCTCTAGTGATTTGCGCCTGCCTACTTAGAAAGAGGAAAAATATCGCCTTTGTAAATAGAGGGATGTTTGAGATGATTTTCACTTTGGTCAGCAAAAAAATAATTATTTTGATAAACAAGATTGGAACAAGAGAATTATTTTGCTACAAATCATCCGTAACTTTGTAATCCTAAATGTGGGGGCACATGTGGGATACATATAAATTATTCTCATTCATTTCTATTGATTTTATAATTTTCTACTGTCACCGGCAAAAATAAAAATAAAAAAAGTTTTGAAAACCGATCCTACATTACTTGACCTATATAAGATACTCATTCAGTCATTTCTACTGATTTTCTACTGTCATTAGTAAAAATAAAAAATAAAATGTTTTTAACGCCGCCATATTGCTTGTTGCATTGCATTGCTGGTCCCAAGTCCGGAAAAAATGAGAGTTTAAAGTCCGGTTCACACCGGGTGTCTAGTGACAGTATAAATAATTAGAAAATGTCTTGCTTGTGTCAATGATCGGGCTAAGCCCGGGCCCGGCCATGTCCTAGCCCACACCCGTACGGGATGGGATTTGATGTAGGCCCCTTCATTTTCGAGTCAGAATTGGACAACCCCTGACAAGCCCATCCAATTTTTGGGACGAGATTGGACAACCCAAGCCGAGACTCGGCCCGTCCCATTGGCAGGCCTACCTGCAACAAATCTTCCGTATATAGTAATGCAGACAACTGGCTCCATGCCTCCATCCGGGTTTGTCAATGTACCATTTGAGAAACAAGACTGGTACTTGGTAGCTATCAAGTGTGCCCAGATATAGCCATTAAAATGGACACCAAGCATTTAATTCCCAGCACAAAATGTTTAAATGTCACCCAATGTCCTACTGAAAGGTAAGGACTTGCAAGCATGAAAAATGCTGCCGGAAAATAAGAGACGACTACCAAAAGCAGGCACATGATGAGTCGGGTCTGGCACGGGCCGAGTTCACCACCATTGTAATAGGTATAAGCGCAGCCCATTTATCAATCAAGTTGAAAATGCCAATGTAAACCCTTAATTTACACATTGGCTTTAGATTGGTAACAAGTCATAGTGTAATTAGTTGGATTAATGGTCACATTGACGGGAATATTAGTAAGGGAATGAACTCAATCCAAGCCTGATTCATTTATCAATTGGATTAGAAATGATAACCTGAATCCTATATTATTAAGCTACGTTTGAGTCTAGCTGACCGGCCATGTCCTGAATTACCACCTTCTGTATTGACCCCACCTACCATAAGGGTGTTTGTAGATTGGCTATCTTTCTTAATCATATCCACAAGTCATTTTTCACCATTCGATATAAAGATAATGCAGCGGTAATTACAAATAAAGCAAGAGCATGTGTATGATTAGATGATCCTCATTTTCTATTAGGAAGACCTTCTTATTAGGGGTGTTCATGGGCCGGGCTAAGAAGATCTAGGCCCAGTCCGGCTTCTACACTGCATGTCCAAGCCCGGCCCACCTAAAAAATGAAGCCCAAGCCCAGGCCGACATTGATATCTATCTACCTTATAAAAGAGAATAAAATAACATTTAGTTTCACTACACACCTGGGCCTACTTTTATAATATAAAATCTAAGAGAACAAAATGACATTTGGTTTCACTACACACCTGGGCCCACTTTTATAATATAAAATCTAAGAGAACAAAATGACATTTGGTTTCCCCACACACTTGCGCCCACTTTTATTATATCTACTATCACTATTATAAAAGAGAAGAAGTTGCACACTTTTTTCACTACACACCTTCGTATGGCCCACCCTTATAAAAATCATAAATCTATTATTATATCATATCTATCTACTATTATAAATCATAAAGGGAAGAAAAGTGGCCTGCTTTCACTACACACCTTGGCCCACTTATATTATTATTATATATGTCTACACATCTGTGGCCCCCACTTAGTATTATTATATTTTATATATATATATAAAATAAAAGAGAACTACACATGTGGGCCCCACTTAGTAGAAGAACTTGTAATATTTTTTTCTCTACATCTACACATCTGTGGGCCCCACTTAGTAGAAGAACTTTTCATGCTTTTTCTCTACACATATGTGGGGCCCACTTGGTATTATTATATTTCGATAAAATACTTAGCTAAAATGTTCATGAAAATAGTTGTGTTTGAAGAATTTGTATATTCGCTGCAATAACTCAAATGAGGAATTTCAATTGAGATTTTCATGTGTAGAAAATTTCAACTTCGATCCCAATGCCAATAAAGACACGATTTGCTTGTCAGAGGAAGAGATGAGAATGCCAAAGATTGCTTGGAATCCTTGTGATTTGTTGTTTATCCGTTTAAAGCTATGAGTTGGTTATTGTTTTGGTTGGTTGGTGTTTTGATTCATTGAACTTGCAATGCTAGAAATGAAATATGTGAAATAGAATTGTGACATTTTAAACATTTAGTGCTCCAACAACATTAAACAAAGTGAACTTTGTGACACTAGAAAATCTCTTTTTAATGTTGGAGCTTTTTTTTATGTTACTGAAATAGTGAATTTTACTTTAAATTTTTATAAGCGGTTAAAAATGAATAAAATTTGATATTAAAAAATGACCAGCAATGCTAAAAATGAAATAGAATTTTAATATTTAGGGGAGATAGTGACCAGTTGGGCTTTTTTTGTTTTTTTTTTTTTTTTTTTTGTTTTGGTTGTTTTTGTGTTGTATTAGTCAGCTTGGTGGATTAGTTATATTGTGTGTCATCTTTGACATTAGTGATTTTGGCAGAATGTTTGGCCCATTTATGATTGTTTTTTAATCTTTTAATGCGTTCATCTATTTCTGGAAAAAAAAAGGAAAAAGAAAAAATAATTGTAAATTTTACACATTTTAGTGCATCAAACATTATGAGGAATGATAGAAAATCGTTATTGTAGTTTCTAAGAGTTATAGGGCTTCAGATTTTCATTAGTGGTTAAAAATGTAAAATCATACATGAATATTAAAAAAATACCAATCAAATAACCTCTCTTTAATAGAAATTGATTTGAGGAAAACTGAGAGATGAATACTCATCTATCACCCTGCAACTCAAATCCCACGATGGCTAAGGTCCATTTTGCATCCATAGCCTTATGTTTCTCACCCTTTACTTCTTTCATAATCTTTCAGCAAAGCTTTTTTCACTATGAATTCCTATGTATGATAGGAAAATATGTTAGAGTGCAGTAGAAATCCGTAATCGATACAAAATACTATGCATAAGTAGATCTAACCAAATAGTCACTCTTAAAAATATAGAAAAATATTTTATGTGGCTTGATAGTATGCTTGTGTCAGATCAGAAAAAGAAATCGTGGGACATGTATATATATCCCCTTTACTACGAAAGTATGGTGTTTCCATGCTTGGCGATGAGGACTTAGGTGAGATTAGTGGGTTGAAATGAGGAAAATATTTCATTGATGCGTGGGTGCACTAGCCAAAGATACGGAGATGTTGTGGAGAGGCTTAAGGTATGTTTAGATGCTTTATTTTCTTAGTAGCCAAATAATCTCGATATCATGAAGGTTTTTTGTAAATATGCAAGCGTATACAGATTTTTGTCATGTAAGCCTTTTCTTAATTTCTTCATTCCATGCAAGTTGATTTTCTTTTAAATTTTATTGCTGTATATCAAACCAACATCCAATGCAAGTTAATAATCGCTTGTCTTATTACCTATTGAATTATGATAAGGTATTTTATTTTTCCTTTCAAGTTTTTATGAGTATGATGTAATGGAACCCATCATTTTGACATGTCAACTCGTGTTTTAAATCCACCCTCTTATGTTAATTTAAAGTGATTGCTTTAGGGCCCCTGTTTATTTGTTTTAGGCCATTTTGGCAACATGTATTCATTCATTATTATTCTATGTGCTAAACTTTGTTTGAGGGTGCTAATTGTCTTTCTTTATGATTATGCATGCTTCATCCAAGGCATCATCTCAGGTTGAACCAATATTACTCTTGCACTTGATTCATGTCCAACAATGCAACCACATTACTATAATGTTAGGATAATGGATTTTCCATGAAATTTTCTTAGGAAGTTTGAAAGAAGTAGTTGTGCCCACCCTAGGAGTGCATGGCTAAAGATCTCTTTGTAGTTGGTTGTCTTATTTCAAATTATTATATTTGTTTCAAAGATTCACTTACTACAAAATTAGAATGTAACAGAACTAATTTATGACACATAAAAAGCTAACAGAAGTGTTACAAAATTACGTATTTCAAAATTTGGTAGATCTCTTTGTAGTTGGTTGTCTTGCTTCAAATTATGATATTTATTTCAAAGATTCACTTACTACGGAACTGAATTACGATACATAAAAAGCTAACAGAAGTGCCACAAATTTACATGGTTCAAAATTTGGTAGCGTTGTTATCTGAATTTAAAAAAGCTTTTTAAGTTGTGTGCTCTGGCCCTCATCTTGACATATCAATCTTGTTTCTTTCCATGATATTCAAATTTGTTTGTTTTGGTATTAATGGCATTCGGTGCTTCTCAACATGAATTTGGTATGTATTTTGCGCTAGGATTTCGACAAATTTTAATGAAAAATAGGCCAGACGAACGATCCCTTTATATTGAAATTGGTGAGTGTTTTGCCTAATCATGTATGGCAAAAAAATGTTGGTTTTCAATTGTTTTTGGTTAATTTCCTTCCATATGTCTTGTTATTTTATCTGCTTCTTACTTTGAAGCTTCTACTGAATTTCATAAGAACAATGAGTGATTGTAAATTGCTTAATTTGCCAAAAAGAATTAGCTATATGTAAACTGGTCATTCTCCATTGGGATCGTTAATATTGAGTTTTAAAATACTTTATTTTTTCAGATTATCATACTAAAAGAGTGTGTTCAATGCACGTGCAGGGCTCCACTAGTATAATTTAAAAGAGATAAAGATTACACAATGTTTGGTGCAGTATAATTGGTTTGTTCTTCATTGTTTCCATGGAAATATCAATGTTTGAATTCCCCCACCAACATTTTTCCATCGCTATATTATCAACCGGCCGGGCCCAGACTTTGGGCTCTCTACAAATGAGTCCAAGCCCGGCCCGTATATTAAATGGTCCGAGAGAAAATGTCCGAGCCCGGCCTTAAATGGCCCAAGCCCAGACCAAATCTGGCTGAGCCCAGGCTGGGCTTGGGCTAGCCCGATCCATGAACACCCCTACTTCTTATACCTCCCATTTTCGCATAATTAATATGCATTTGAGTCCACTGTCCAGTCTGCTGTGATAAAATTCCTCTTAATTCCTCTCAATTGATCACAACGTATCCGGTTTTAAAGTTGAAACTTAAAACATATACAGGGGAAAGAAAATCTAATGGCAATATGGCCTACTATTTACAAGCATGCTTTCTTTTTGTAAGATGATCTTATTATGTTTAGCCATCAAATCTTTGGCCTCTTTCATTTGAGACTTACAGATATGATTGAACTTGTAAGTTTTAGCCATGGAAGTTTGCCATTATACTTTTATTGATGGTTGGTTTAGGGTCTAGGGTCATCATCATTGGAAATTGTAAGCACTGGATCATCATTTGGAGTTTCCAATTTCATTTTTGAAGAAAATTCAAGTTAATCCTGATGACATGGCAATAAAAAGGACTCTCTTTCTCTCTCTGTTTGCTTGAAAGAAAAAGGAGGACTTAATAAATCGCTGGTATGAAATGGGTCAAAGTTTTTACTTTACTCCCAAGCAAGTGATTATTCTTAACTTACCTCAACAATGTCTCATAAGATGCAAATGCAGTCAACACCGAGCCATCTTCTCCAGGCGTGCTAATCTTCTCCTGCTTAGTAATTTTTTAATTAGGTTCAATAAGACCCTGACACATCCACTTTTCTATATTCAATTTTCTTATTCATTGTCTAGCTAGCATCAATGACGGTCAAAGGTGGGGGCATATCCTTCCATTTTCTTTCATTCATTCAATTCATTATTCTTCTTCTCTTTCTTAATTCTTGTTCAAGAAATGAAGTTGAATGGAACCGTAGAAGATCATTTTTTTTTTTGCATTCATTTGACATATATGGCGTGAAAGGAACTATCGCATTTTCAGAGCACAATCTACATCAGCTATAAATGTCAAATGGAACTATAGAAGATCATTTTTTTTTGCATCCATTTGACATATATGGTGTGAAAGGAACTCTCGCATTTTCATAGCACAATCTACATCAGCTATAAATGTCGAATGGAACTATAGAAGATCTTCTCTTTTTTTTTGCATTCATTTGACATATATGGCGTGAAAGGAACTATCGCATTTTCAGAGCACAATCTACATCAGCTATAAATGTTGAATGGAACTATAGAAGATCATTTATTTTTTTTTGCATTCATTTGACATATATGGCGTGAAAGGAACTATCGCATTTTCAGAGCACAATCTACATCAGCTATAAATGTCGTGCACACCATTACCAATACAATCAGAAGTCGAATCTTATATCTTGGAATAAATTTACCAAATGATATTTCCAACTATTGGCACACCCACTAATCGATCATCATTCTTATGTTGTTCCTGCGGTTAGTCTATGTTGGAAGATATCCATTTATTCGACTAAGAACATGATAATTGGAATTCTTTGGAGTGATATTTATCAACCAGTGTATGCAGCCATTGAGCATTCTCTTGATTATTATCTGGGAGTTTTGCATGTGATACAGATTATCGTTTCGTCACACATATTTGTATTGAAGCGGATTCCGATCTTACCCAAGCATTGAGATGCCCATCAAAATCTCCATCGACAGCGGGATTTCAAGTGAGGAAAATAGTTTCCAGTATGAATAGATTTGATAATATCCATTTCTCCATTATGCATCCTCATATAATTCAATTCAATAAAAAGGTTTCCAAAAACTGAATGGGTCCCAGTCGAATTAATGCCAATGAAATGGAGGTCCTCTACCATTCACACTCATTTGCAGCTTGTTGCCCGAGCTATGGGCATATGTTATTGATATTTCTATCTCTGCTTTGAAATCCTATGTATCTGACTTGGATGATAGGGTTTGAATCATGTAATCTATTAACATTTGAAAATGGAGAACTATACTTATACTTAAAATAAATAAATAAATAAAAACTGTAGAAGAATATATGTTTGTGTTTTTGGAATAGATTTGATAAGATTTTGTATGTCGTTTGGCTCGAGAGAAAAAAATTAAAACCATATGATTTAAACCTTAGTGCCCATTAGTTTGCAATAAAATACATAAGAATTCAACACATAGGAAAATTTTAAAGCAGTTAAAAGTAAAGATTAAATGTGAATTAAAAAAAAAGGCGCATCTAGTGGCCCTTTATAGTTGGATTAGGTGCATTCGGTTGACTAAGGTGAAAACTTTATTTATTTATTTATTTTCATTCCCCTTCCCACCATTCTTAACAAGCAATAATAGTACTTAAAAACTCATTTAATCAGGACTCTGGATTAGAGCCTGGTTTGTTGACATTACTATTGAATTCAAAGTCGGATTATGAACAAAAAAGAAAGGTCCCAAATTATATTTGTTTCCTTTTGAGTAGTGAGTGGAATTAGTTGACAGATCATAACCATCCATTAGTGGGCCACCTGAAGCTCATGATCGCCATGTTTTTAGGTGTCTAAAGCAGTTTGGAGCAACGGTCCAGATTTAAAAAAGAGTCAAGACAGCTCATTACAGGTTAGTGTCACTTTTGACCGTTGGCATCTCCCAAACGTTTTCATTTCATTGGTAGGTAGGTACTGGTCGGCACATTTTGCCAGTCGTGAAAAGAGTTTCTATGTTTCCGATCCAGATTTTTACATGCTACCGACGTGCATCAGATTTAGATACGGCTACGAATTTTGAAAACTTCGGAACTAGCTTAAACATTTAGAACCATGTTAAGTACGAAACTACCCCTAGTTTTCGTCCAAAATATCAAAACTAATAAGCAATGAATCAGCTTCGTTAAATAAAAAAAAAGACACCTAATTCTTCTTGGCTAACACTGCATGTGATTGATTTGGCCCACTTGCATCACATGGTCCCCTTGTCAAGCAAATTATCTTCACTCCACTTCAGAAGTGATATACATTGTTGGATTAGTTATTTGTAACTTGTAAGTCACACTACACGGGTGTTTCAAGTTTCAATAGTCTAACATCATTAGAGCTAGAGTAACATGATAACTGCCGACAATACAATGAGACGTGCCTAAATTAAATTAAGGAAAGACAAGGCCTTACAAGTGAAATAAGGTGATTAGTTAAAAAGGAAAGTTCCAAATAAGGCGATAAGTTTTTGCCTTGTTTTAAAAAATGACACGAGTTTCAAAACTTTTCAAATTAAGGTTTAAGTTTTTCAGTAAGTCTTTAATTAAGAACATCCAGCCATTTAAAGGTTTTTTTGGGGGCAACCTTTGTCCTCAATTTTATTAAAATACATAAATTATCATTCATTTAAAGTCATGGTGTGCTTCCGACAGCCACTACATGTCGTTGATTAGTATAGAGAAGTCGACTACTATAAATCACCTTGTGAATGCCAGTAAATGAAAGGGTGAGAATATGGAAGAAGTGAGAGATATTTTTATTTTAATGAAGGGTAATTTGGATATTTTAAAAAAATTAAAGGAAAAATCGCTAGAAAAAAGCTTTTAAATGAACGCTTGTCCTTATTTGAGAACTTGTTGGAAATTTTAGGACCTAATTCGAGAAGTTTTAAAACTCGTGTCCTTTTTTAAAATAAGACAAAAACTTAAGGCCTTATTTGAAGTTTTTCCTACTTAAAATAAATGTCATTGTGGTGATAAAGAAAAGTTAAGAGTACTACTTTGTTTACATTAATTTCGATCCCACACAACTTGACCGAAATAAAGTTGGATGGCAGTGCTTGTTCAAGTTTAAATCAAGTTTGGGCCTACATTTTGAAGTCAACACCAAAATTAGATAGGGTTGGATTTGGGTTAAAGTTTTCAACATTGTCTGGCCATCCCCAATATAACTGGGACAAGGCTTTGATAGTGAGTACACATTTGTACGTGTATAATATATAACAAATATATCTATTGTATATTTTTATAGATTTTATACCATTTGAAAAAACAACCTACACCAACATCTGGTTGACCAATCCAAACAAAGTCAGTATGACTCAATCAAAATTAACCAAGGTATGAAATTTTACAATTCAAGTCAAGTTGTACTTAGGTAGAATTTGTATGGTTAATCTCGCCAAAATTGAGTTTACTTGCATGTAATTTGGATCGCATTTGAATTGAGCCAAGATGCTTAATTACTTCTACCAAAGTCGTACCTCAAATAGGAATATTCTTCTCTTGTGATAAATCTCCTTCATATGACAATAATATATATCTATAGCAATTTACCAAAAAAATCTCATAATGAATGAGTCACATGCAATATTTTTCAAGGCATGTTTGTTTAATGTAATTAAATTTCCACAACATCTAGCACTATGCATTGTCATAAGTGGTTGAAAATAAAGAATAAAAAATGACTATTAAATAACTTTCAAATGAAAAATGAATCAGAAAAAGTGAAAAATAAATGCCAAATCAAACGCTCTTATAATTCAAATCATAGAAAAGCTGTCTTATTTACATTGCCAACTTACATCCTTATAAGTCAACCCACGAGTCAAATCTAACACATGCCAAATAATGACAAATGAAATATCTCACATGGCAAATAATGAGTTGCTACAAACATTGGCTGTTCTGTTGTTTCTTAGAGGAAAAAAGGACTTTTATGTCCTTTCTTAAATACTTTCATTTCTTTTGTTTTTTCATTTCTATTTTATTCAATCTAATGATATATATGAACGTCATTTTGATTAAAAGGTGAAAAAAAAAATAAGGAGAGGGCATTAATTTTTTGTTTTTTGTGTCTCTGCAGATCTTCTTCTTATCAGAAACACAGAAGAGGAAGAAGAAGAAGAGTTATAAGAAGAAAAATCCAAGCCTAGATCTCTTCTCTCCTCTTCTCTCTCTTGATTTCGATCGATGGGACTGTGGGAAGCTTTCCTCAATTGGCTTCGCAGGTAGTCTTCTCGATCCTGATGTCGATTGCTTCTGATTTCCCTCAATTAGGGTTTGGTATCATTATCTTTCTCCTTTTCTTCTTATGGTTTCGTGTTTTTGAAATTTGAGGTTCAACTTTGATTTGGAGCTCCTTTGGTTGATTTGTGTCGGGAAATGGTGTCGGTTGGGTGTTTTTTTGGGTTTGGATTTGTGGAATTCTCATGTGATGGGAAAAGTTGGGATTTTTATTTGATTCTTTCCAATTACTGTTTGGATGCACCCCTATTTTAGCTGGCGGAATAACGCGTGGAAATAGGGTACTGCATTCATGTGGTGAACCCTTTTTCCGATTCTGCGCGGGCGAATCAGATATCGTGAACATTTGAAGTGTTCTTTCCACTAGTTTTATGGGAACATTTGAATTCATTCTGAGCCTTTTGTTGTGTTGGTGATCCATGGATTATATTGTGGAATAGAAGAGTAAAACATAAGAGAAGGGGGTGGAATTAGATGGATAAACTATGATCTTTATGCTTCTACGGATGGTTTGATTATTGTTTCGGTAACTTTTTTTTTTTTCATTGAAGAAGAGATTTTGCGGAATTTATGCCATTCCGTTTTTATTGTGTTGCAAGTTTTTTTTTTTGGGCAGGAATGAGGTGTTCTAATCATATCAACTCACATGTAGTATTCATTCTTTGGTTGAAACATGCGCATACTTTTGACAATTACGTGGTGCTTGCATGATCTCTCCACACAAGTAGCACAGTCATTGATCTAGATGTACCCATCAAAAGGCCTAACCATGGATGTCTGACAAGGGCCAAAATCATAGTTTTCAACTAATTAATATTTTGGAGCTGTGACCTGAGAATGATTGGTTACAGCAGGGACTTTGAGTCCTGTGTAAACATCCATTGGTCAATGGCCACAGTTATGGATGTTGGGTAGGTTCCTAAGTTGCTAGAATACAGGTACTCTTATTAAGCATCCCAAGGATCTCCAACATGGATCCTCTAAAGTCTAAACTCCAAATTCTTAAAGATGTGGATACCTATGATGCATTGATGCCTAGTCATAACACGAATATGGCAACAAACATGCCATGGGTCCAGCAGGGACACAGTTTGCACATAAAAATGAAGCCTTGGCCAGACGACATGCGGATTTCTTGCTGTTGGTGTGTGGGTTCTGTGGGGCCCGCCCTGATATGGGATTGGACTTGGTCCCATGGGTTTCTTGTTGACGGACCAAAAATCCCTTGAGAACCCCGGTGTTTGCACTTAGGAAACTTCTTAATGTCAGAAAACCCATGATCCGACTATCTGATAAAATCCTATAGAATACTTTTTTCCTATGAAAGATGACACTGAATTGCTGAAGTAATTACTGGGGAGCACTTAGGGTAACAATGATTATCAAATGGTTTTGGCAAATCTGGGTTTTTGCGGTGTTCACCAGCATAACGGCGCTGTTCCGTTTTCATTGGGCATTCTCTTTCAGTTGCCTAATTTGAAATATCCTGGGTATCATAGATGGTTGTGGCTAGAATTGGTGACTAGTCATAATATGACTATTTTGTCCAGAATTAGAATTGCAGCACGAGTGGTATTACTTGCATAAAAATTACAAATGAGTAGAGAGATGAGGATAAAAACCTGCATATATCAAATGCAAATTTTTTAGAGAGGAGTAACTATTTCCTCTTATATTTCCAACCCATGACCTCCAAGTTTTAAAGGATATGAGTAAAATAGGCCTGTTATTCATCAATGACTGGGCATGCAGTTTTGGCGGTACCTGTGCACATTTGCCACGGTAGGAATTTGGGAGTTGAGACTTGAGAGCACCATAAACAGAATGCATCTTTTGCATTAGTATTGCAATTAATGTTTGGAGAGCGCTTTTTTTCTTATTTCCACACCCCCTCCCCCCTTTTTTTCTTTTTTAAAATGCGTGTTTCTGTTTTGTTTGGGGCTCTAAACAGTTTGGGCTCAGTCTGGCGGACCTAATTTTTTTTTTTTAACTTTTTAAGCTGGAGACCAAGATTTGATTATCTTTTAAATATCCAAACCCAAATCTGGACCTGCTTTTTAAGTTGAATTTGGATCTTATCTAGGTCCATATTTCCAAATATATTTATCCATGTGGGCGTTTTACTGTATAAACTTCATTTTTTGTGTTCATCATTTTAACCTTTGGGCAGTTGAGAAGCTGGATCTGGATTCAACTGGACCTGGACCTAATTGAATCACTATTTTGGTTCAGATCCATGAACTGGAAACCACATCTGATTATTAAACCCGTACGAAAATTTGATCCATAGCTTCTGTCGGGTTGAATTTTCATCTATTTAGGTGAATCTGTACCTGTTGCCACCTCGTGCTATTTGAGATGAGTTTTATGTTGATGCACCTACTTCATCTTCTTAATTTAATTTATTTTATTATTTATCACAGCCTATTCTTCAAGCAAGAAATGGAGCTGTCTTTGATAGGACTTCAGAATGCTGGAAAAACTTCTCTAGTGAACGTCGTTGCAGTACGTAAATAATTAATTCATCTTATTGTTGGTGGTTTTTTTTCTTAATACTGAAGTGCTGATAGTGTCTGCTTGGGTCTTCTTTGTAGACTGGGGGATATAGTGAGGACATGATTCCTACGGTGAGTGAGCTGTAAAACCCATAGAGTTTAAATGTGCTTTAATTGGAAACCCTTGTTGAAGTTGGCAAAATAGTTTCATGATGACTTATTTCTTAATGCACTAGGTTTCAAAACCTACGTCATTTAATTGCATATTTAACATAAATTGTCTATATACCCATCGTGTACTACAGGTCGGTTTCAATATGCGGAAGGTAACTAAAGGGAATGTTACGATTAAGTTATGGGATCTTGGAGGTCAGCCCAGGTTTCGCAGTATGTGGGAGAGATACTGTCGTGCAGTCTCTGCTATTGTGTATGCACCTTCCCTTTTTCCTTTGTATAAAATGTATCTCCCACATTTAACTATGCTGATGTTCTCCCTGGTCCATTTGTTTACTAATTACTGAGACATGCTAATGTGTATGCATCTTCCTTTTGCATCTTCCCTTTTTTCTTTGGATAAAATGTATCTCCCACATTGAACTATTCTTATGCTCTCCTAGTCCTTGGTTCATTTTTATACGAATTACTAAGACATGCTATTGTGCATGCATCATTGCATCTTCCGTTTTTCTTTGGATAAAATGTATATCCCACATCTAATTATTCTTGTGCTCTCCCTGGTAAATTTTTGTTCTAGTTACATGGACATGCAGGTTGACATATTGATTTACGTGTCATATTTATAATGAAGTGTTGGTCGACGGCCATAACATGTTTAGTTTGAACTTTCTTCTATGATTTGCCTAAGAGCTCTATTGACAATACTTATGATGATTTTCATACCTTGTAAGAAATTTTGCCTGTCATAATCAGGTGCCAGGATTTCATAAGTTTCATTTTAGCCACCTTATTTCTTTTAGTGCAGGAACTCTATTTGTGAGGCATTGAGGCTCACATTTGCACTCACGCTTTATTGTTCTATTGCAATTTTTTGCTGCAATCATCTTATTGACCTTAGAATGCAATTTTTAGCTGCAGTCGAGTGCATTGTGTTATAGTTTTTTCAAGAATCATGCAAATGTGGCTCATCTTTGCACACCTAAATGATAGACTGATGCATTTTATTAATTGCATGATAGAACGCCAACCCCAAAATTGATGGGTTAAGGCATTGATGGCGATGTATTAATCACATATAATGAGCTAGAACCTCATGTAAGCATGCCTTTGTTATTTTGTTGTAGAAGAGATGATGAATGCAATTCATATGTCTTGGTTATGACATTTTATTTGTTGCTTTGATTTGCCAGATAGCTAAATCTCCTTAGTAACAGCCTTTCCTCCTAAAAATGGAGATTGAGGAAAATGACTAGGGAGCCCTGGAGTAGTAAGTTATAGACATTGTCTTAGAACATGATTTTGAACTGTGTATCAGCCAGGTTCAAAGCCAATATCAAATGTATTGGCCGGATATATCAGTCTTAACCAAAAAATTGATTGCATTTGTTCCTTTTCCTGAAAAAAAAATACTGAACTAAAAACTGAATTTATAGTTTCTTAGGCGAGAATAAATACAAAATTATAATTTAAGGGTTGCAAAAATGGAGTTTAATTGGGTCAGCAACCGGTACCACTAAAATTGTTACCTGTTGCTGTCAAATTGAGACGTAACATACTCAGTTCATCACTTTCAAACCAATGTTTATAGAAGCATTCTCCATGATGAGATTGGCAAACTTTTTTGCAGATGCTACCGTGGTGGTAGTATGGTAGCATATTATCAAACTCGTGATCTATTCTTTGAGGGAGATACTTAACCTATTATATGGGAACAAGGAATAGGTGTTTTGTTTTACCCATATGACTTCAGGGGCGGACCTAGGAAATCCAACTTGGGGTTGGGGGGCGGGGTCGGGGGGGCGGCGCTTCTATGTTATAGAAATATGGAGGGAAGGGGCAAATGTAAAAAAAATATCTTAATTTTTAAAATTTGCAGGGGGGTTCTTGAAAATCTTTAAATTTTTTCAGTCATGAGTGGCGGCTTCAGCCCCTACCTTGTTATACTTGGGTCCACCCTCGCATACGAGACTTGGATTCAATCTCTACATCATATATTCTATCATTTCTATGCTTGATATTGATATTGTGGCCTTTCATATACAATTGAAGATGCAAATTGTAGACGAAATATGCTATGGGGTGTTTTTCTTATAACATGCTATGGGTATATATTATATTTACTTAAATTTATTTAGTTTTTATATGGAAATCTTAAATTTATTTGGCCTCGTGTCCAACTTATTTTAACGAAGGTTATGTGAACTGCTTCGTTCCAGAGTGGTTTATTTGATTCCTTGAGAATCCTGTCTCTTACATTGAAATTATTCCTGGGAACCACTTAAAAAGTCACTTTACAATGGAGATTTTGTGAAATATAATATAAGTTTCTCTTTGAACTTAAGTGTCTTGTAATGCTGTTGCTTTGGCTATTGGTGTGGATATCTTTTACTCATGTTACAATTCAAAACCCCTTTTGGAGAGGTCTTGGTAGGGATGGATACAAGTGCCAAAGTGCAAAATTAAGTGCCAAAGCATGAAATTAGGTCTCCCAGAGACTCACAAAGAGAAAAAATTACTTCAATTGTATAAATGCTTTAAATTACTATTAAAAAAAAGTTTTAAATTAATCGTTAAGTCCCTTTCCCTGTGGCACATATCCTTGTATTTATAGGGAACAAAAACCCTAAAAGCTGAAAGTTTTCAAAATAAGAAGATATATCTAACCTAATAAAAAAATCGTAATCACATCTTAATAAATATTATAACACTAAAATTCTAATGAAAGAAATCTCCTTTCTGCCTTGGATGAGTTGTCACAAAATTTCTTCTTTCGGACTTGAAATTAGTGCCATGGGTTTTACTGGGAGTATAATATCACATCTTCCTATGTGCATATTTTAACAAAGGCTTTTCTATTGAGGCACAATTCTCTCACGAGCCTCCATGTAGATTGGATCTGATGGTTGTGTGACTGGTGTTTCTCTCGTGAGATAACTTGTATTAATTAGTTAGTTTCTAAAGTTATTTCTTAATTTTTTTTTTGGAGGCTTCGATTTGGTCGACAAAGGAATTACTTGTACTCTTCTTACTGGATCTGAAGCTTTACTAGTCAAGTCAAATGATTTTACTGTTAATGGGATAAAATGTGGAGAAGAACTTTTTACTTCCTAATATATTTACTGCCATCAATCCTGCTCTTTGTTCTGATTAATTTTCACAGTGCTCAATGAGTTTTATAATTGATTACACCGATCAATTATAAAACGTTTTTCTTCCTAATATATTTACACATTTTTCCTTTTTCTTATCATCATCACATCAAAGCCTTCCTCCAAGTATATTTTTCATTTACTCGTAAGGGTCCTACATAGTTATATGTAAATTATATGGGAATTTTGCTGTTGGGACTTAGGATGGGGACAAAAGGATGTTTTTATGAGGAATTCCGTTGTTGCAGGATTAAAATAGAGAACCCATCTCATTTTCCATTTGTTCCAAATGAATTAAATTATATGATCCTCAGCTCTGGGATATTCAGTATCTCTGGCCTGTCAGAATTAGGATCTGTAGATAAGTGCTTTACAGCTTCTTTATTTTATAGTTATGTCAGATATTGACCAATTCATGTGGTCTTTGACTTCCCATATTCTTGCAGGTATGTTGTGGATGCAGCCGACCGTGATAATATACCCATCTCAAAAAGTGAACTTCATGACCTGTTGAGCAAGCCCTCATTGAGTGGGATCCCGTTGCTGGTACTTGGAAACAAAATTGACAAGCCAGAAGCTCTATCAAAACAAGGTTTGACAGATCAAATGTAAGTGATTTGAGCTGGATACCAAGACTTCAATCTAGCATCTGGTTAAACCGTGTAGTGGGTTGTTTCAATGTACCCAAATCTGAAAGCAATTTGGAATTGTGAATATTTTGGAAGAGCAGAATCTTCGTCAGTGCCAATTTGTTTGGGGTGACACTGAAAGCTGAAACCACATTTGGAGGAATACTGCCCCCAGTGCAAATCCTTAACCATGTAAATGCTTTATGTTTATTTGGTTTCAAGGAATGAGAACACCACTATTCTGCGTGTGGTTTCTGATTTCTGATCAGCCCACACATGCAGCAGAACAGATCACTACTCTGCCAAATTATTCATTCTACTCGACTTTGGGTACATCCAATCTCTTGTGGAATTTTGATTTTTATTGTGGATGAGAGCTGTGCTGCAGGGATCTAAAGTTGATCACCGACAGAGAAGTCTGTTGCTTCATGATCTCGTGCAAGAACTCAACAAATATTGACTCTGTCATCGATTGGCTTGTGAAACATTCAAAGTCAAAGAACTGAGAAGATGATTTGCTCTCTTGTGATGTGAATTTGTTAGTTGATGTTCTGTGGATTTTGATGGCTGCATTGTGTTATTGGAGGTGTGGTATGGGGTCTTGGCTAACTGGGTTCAATTCATCTGACAGTTGTCTTTCTATTTGTAGTTTGCTTCTTGTACTGTGGGTTCTTTCATGGGTTTATGGTATGTATCTTTGTATCTTTGTTGGTGCTAGGAAATGATTGTGTATTTGTACTGATTGGTGTGAATAACAGTTTCATTTCTTGATTTAGAACTTTTAGATGAATTGGAGTATTAATTCTCCATTTTGAGCGGAGTGGGTTGATATGGCCAGGGGAAGTTACATTTTGCCCATTCTAAGAAAATTCAGCTCCACATTTTACCCCTTTCTTCCCAAACTGATTATTTTTCCCACCTCTAAACTCTCTGCAAATCAATCGTTTCTTTGATGTTGACGTGAAACACCTTTCTCCATACTCTATAAAGGTTATGCGTGATCCCCACAAAGATCCAACAACAGTGGGGCAGTAATCCAATTTTTCAGGATTCTGATCATTCATTGGTATTCTTTGTCTTGTTGGAATAAGCTCTGTTGAGCTGGTGCTAACAAATCAAGCCAATTCTGGGACTTATACAAGTGGATTAAAATTGAGAAGGTTACTGACGCATGGACAAATGGCCCCAAGGGCCAAGGGCCAATACTTGCTGCCCTGGTGTCATTTTTGTGGAGTATAAATTGTAGCACTTCTGGTGCTTTTCATCAGTTCCAATCAACAGGTTTTAGTTCTACCGAATTGTCATCTGAAAAGTCAGACATGTTAACAATAGATCCATTTGGACTTCTCATCACTGGATGATAGAAAATAAAAAATATATATTAAATTTATTTGTTTTTTTCTTTGCATTCATCTTATAGGTATGAAGTTTGTCACTGTTGGAATGACAATTGTGTTGGAAGGAATGACACGTCATTGATCGTTTTCTGATTTGATTTTTGGATTTACTTCTATAAGTTCTACTTAGAAATGCACTTGAAGACTCCAAAAGCTGGATCCTGTACGTAAATGTGTTTGGATGACCCGAGTTGCTTGTAACAACTGTTTATTCTTTTCATCAACTAATTACAAGTAAACTGAGTGGACTTATTGAAAGAGAGGTTATCCAAACACACTAATGGTGAGGATGTTACCAATCGCCCATGAAACTTCTACAAAAAAAAACATAAAAATTGCTAATAATATAGTTAGACATATTCCAAAATACACTACAAGACATGTTTGGGTGTGATTCAGATTGAAGATTCAACAATGTGAGCAAAAAGATTTTGATATAAAAATGAAAAAAAGAGCCTAAAAGCCAATACGGATTCAAATTTGAAAAGTTTATCATTATTATTATTTTGGTATTCCGCGCAAGCGGTGGGACCCGAGAGAGCCCACACATGCAGTAATAGAAGCCCACAACACATGTTTTTTTTTTTTTTAAATTTTAATTTAAATTGTATGGATGGATCCTACTCTACTGTTCTCTATTCGTGGAGAAAGACATTTGACCCAATTGTTTGAATAGAG
Organism: Persea americana; assembly: GCA_029852735.1. Taxonomy (NCBI): domain Eukaryota; kingdom Viridiplantae; phylum Streptophyta; class Magnoliopsida; order Laurales; family Lauraceae; genus Persea; species Persea americana. Next base: position 93,212,692 of record CM056811.1, on the reverse strand, counting down.
GTAGGTGGGCCCCAAAGTGGATATATGTAGATCTCTCAAAGTAATAGCAGATTCTATTCTAAAAATAAAACGACTCTACATAAGTCATAAAAGTGCAGTTAAGCTTATGAAACCCTGGACGCGTTTGGTCTATTTGCCTCGAACTGCTTTTGGTCATTGATTTCACATCATTTCAACAGCCAGGATCTTCCAACAGGGGCCTCATATACATACATAGGCGGTAGGCCCCACCAACTTAAACCCCAGATGTCTCATGTCAAAATCTCAAATACTTGAGAAAAAGTTTTGTGATCGAGAGCTCATGTCTTCTTCTTGCTCGCCCAAATGGCACCTTTCCTTACCAAAGCCCTAAGAAAAACCCACAACATAGTCTTCCTCGCAAACCCAACAAGGAATAACCCAATATCAAGAAGCCCCATTTCTCCGCTCCCTTCTTTTCGCAGGAATCTCTCAACTTTGCCATTGTCATCATCTCCATCATCTCAAGGTCAAGGTCAAGGTCAGTCTCTCCTTTCCCTCTCTCTCTGTGTGTTGTTATACTGCTAGTATAATCATTATTTTCGTTAGGAATCAACTTTCATTGTTTTTGGTTAATCAACTTTTGGATGCATCTCACTTGATTTCTGTAATTTGTTTCTGGGGGGTTTTTATACTGACCCAGAAAGGCAGGTTAAAAGATGGTCAAGATGGCTGCTTTTCCTTCCTGGGGCTGTCACTTTTGGTCTTGGGACTTGGCAGATTTTCAGGAGGCAGCAAAAGGTAAACTGTATATCCCTCTCTATTTCTGTTTTGACATCTTATTGAAAAATGAAGTGCTTATTACATTTAGTTCCATTTTATTTCCTTGGAATTCCAATCTTTCTACTTCTTCATGATTTTCCCTTTATTTGCTGAAGATTTTGATGGGTTTTAAGTTTTAGCTCTGCCATGGGTTTGTAACGTGTCACGATTAGCATGAAGCATGGGTGTAGGAGTGTTGTATCAGGTGATAGCCAGTCATATCCATAGTTGGAATAAAACACCTTCAACTGTGCTAGAGGTTCTTGTCATGTTCTAGGCATATGATAACACACCTCCAATGGCATTTCCATGATATTCTCTTTTATTTGTGTTACTTAATTCGTTTCCTGTCCCAATTTTTCTTCTTCTTATATTTCCATCCACCCAACTCAGCATATGACTCCAGTGTCATGCACTTTGTCTTCTTATTATTTCTTCATTTCTCAGCATCCAATTTCATATAGCAATGCATGCCTCACTACCATCTGATAATAAGTATCCTGTTGATTAATGGCATTCAATTATTGCATAACAGTCAACTAGCTAGTCCCCTTTTTGCCTTACAGTATTTGATCCTATTTACAAGCTCTCCATTTTGGTCTATAATTACTCCACTTATCATATTTCATAACAACACTAAGCGGTTTTCAGTTTTGAGCGGATTCTTCCTCATTTTTAGAAAAAATATATTTGCGCTGTATATATTTTGCTTTTAAACTCATTAATGAAAACTTTTTTTCTCCAAAGTTCTAGTTCCTCTTGTAGGTGTTTTCTTGATTGACTAATTTGCATCACATCATTTGTCAGTTTATACCAACAAACTCTATCTTATATTTGGTGTCAAGCTGAACATAACCAACAAGGATAGGCAGGACTTACCTTTGACCCTTCTTGCAGACCAATCCTGACTTAAACTTGGTCATTTCTCAACATGCAGCTTTTCACTCATTACTGCTCTTCATGCATGTCTTGTGTCTTGTATAATCTCAATACATTCCAATGCTCATAAAATCAACTCTCTTGACACCATATAGTAGGCCTTCAATAAAAATGTCATTTAAAGTTTTCCTTATCTGCCTAAACTTTTCCATAAGTTTTTTTAATAGGAAAACTGCTTCTGTTATGGACATCCATGGTGTAAACCAAATTATTTTTGAAAATTTTATATTCTTATATTAGGCGTTTGTCTACTACTTTTTCTTAAAAAAATTTCATTGGATGAGTTAGAATTTTTATTTTTTGGTAGCTAGGTTGTTGTTAGAATTTCAAAAATCTCCTCCTCTATTTTTAATTTTTTATAATAAGGACCACAACAATGAATTAAATCCAGAAAATCCAGAACTTTACAATATTTTGGATTTTGGACATAAAAAAACACTGATATGGACTAATATGGCTGATAACTGATATATTCCGCTTCTTCAGGCTGGTTGATATGCAACAGATATGACTATTTTGAACCATTATCTGGATTGCTTTTCTACCAAATAGATACACGTTTTGGTTTCAATTAACCTTAGCTCGCCTGTTCTTTCACATTTCGTTTACATTATCTAAATATTGCAGGAAAATTCATCCTTAAAAACAAAAAAAAATCTAGCAATAATATTTTCACATTTTAGCCCCCAGAACAAGCAAAATATGACTCCTTTACGTGATGCATCAATTTTCATACTCAGAAACAAAGAAATAATAAAAAAGAAAAAAGCAGCAATACTTGATTGCATGATTCCCAAGTCAGGCCCAAACAACAGGAGATGCAACAGGTTCGAAGAAAACATTTGATCGCTTCTGGAGACCACCCTAGCATTGTGATTTAAACTTAAACCGAAACTCTTTGTAAAGGTTTCGCAAGTTTTATTGGCCAACACTCAGTATGACACGCTAGCTTGGGACTGGGGCCAGAGTGTCAACCTGTGAGGCAATTGGGTTATTGTTTCGCAAAAATCATATTTTAACATATAAAATGCTTCATAGTATATTTTTTATTGTGATTTATAATTTTTATTTATTTAATTGGCTTCTTTAACAAATGGAAAGGATTGATGCATTTTACTCTATTTTTCTACATAGATTTTCATATATTTAGTTGCATTATATGCTCTTGTCTATTGTTCTTCATAATTTAGATTTTGAATTTAATTTTTAATGGCACAGTTGGGTTTTGATGGTTTTTGTTTCTGTCTATATGGCTCTTTAACAGATAGAAATGATTGAATATAGAAAGAAGAGATTGGATATGGAACCTATTGCATTAAATAGCATTTCTCCTTCAGATGGAGATTTGACATCTTCAGAATTCAGGAGGGTGGTATGCGAAGGTGTTTTTGATGAGACTAAGTCAATTTATATAGGACCACGATCTAGAAGCATTTCTGGAGTGACTGAAAATGGCTACTATGTTGTGACTCCTTTGATGTTGTCCTTGAACAAACCTGACAGGTGACTACCTCTGTTTTGAGAAAGTCATTAAAATTTATGGCTTAAATGACTCTGTTTGCTAGTCTTTCTTCTTTTCGGGATCTATGGATTTCTGCTTTTTAGCTGCTGGTGACAGTGGAGTTCAAGAAATAAAATTATTCACTGACCATCCCATTTCTTTTTTCATGTGTTTGTTTTTTCTTCTCTCCTGTCAGAGATGAATTTGGGGTCTCCCTAGATGTAGTGGGTATTTCCTTTTTTTATATAGTTGGGAAAAGGTTTTGATGATGATGATTTAATACCTCGACCTTGAGCCCTTGATTGTAAGGATACACCTTCAGTCTCAAGGAGAAAGCAGCCTGACCAATGCGAGAAAGGGGCTATGTCACTGTATGGGGTGGTAATAATAATGGAAGTACCAATTGGAGGTGAGCCCCCTCACCCTCTCCCTCCACTGGTGTTCTTACAGAATTACGAACAAAGAATCGCGAGTAGTCCTCCGCACCAGTGGACTTTCTTGGTCTTATACAGGTGTCATTATCTTGTTGTCCAAGGAGGGTTCTTGTCGTTGCTTGATGTGCATGAAATTTTGTCATCATTGAGTGAAAGAGCCATGTGGGCATATCATGAGAGACATGTCATCCTTGGCATTCAGTGTTGTGCCCATGTGAGTAGATCATGTTGACCAATTATGATTTGTCCAACAGCCATGCTCACTAATCACTACACACCCCATTTTGACCATGGTGGCAAAGTTTTCTGTGAAATACAAAGAGGGGCCCAACAGGTTTAAGTGGAGCACAACAGTAAGGTTTCGTAGGACCAACAAGGGTCATTATTCATGAAAAGGAGTAAAAAGAATACGTTAGGTCGTAAGAGATGCAGTATCACTTGGATTGAATTCATGGTAAGCGGTAACACAAGTGGCTTTCTTCAGTCTCATAGTACTTGCAAATCAGAGATGCTATGGTATTGAAGAGGACGTTTTGAGAATGTTACAGAGTCCAGAAGTATCCCATTTGTTATTGAATGTGATTCTAATATTTACATGTTTGGCTTCCTTTGCTTGTTGAGAGCTTTGTTGTCTTTCTTTAATAAATGATGCTTGTTGCCTTAATACTTCTCTCCTGTTTCAATAGAGGATTTTTATGTGATTACTGACACTCCAGGACTGGGAAGCACGAACACCTCTCTGGGGTCGTCGTGTTTGTGTCCGACACGTGTCGGACACGGACACGCTCGGACACGTGTCGGACACGCCGACAAGAGTATCCTATATTCTTTTTTTACATTTTATATTCCGGACACGCTGGGGACATGCTTGGGACACGCGGGGGACATGCTGGCCTCTTTTAATTGGAAAAAAAAATAAAATTAGTGTAAAAAAAAAAGAAAAGAAAAGAAAAGAAAAGAAAAGGGCGCTGTTTGTAAAAAGTTATAACTTAAGGGGAAAAGGGGGCTCTTTTAATTCATCCATCCAGCTCCAGCCCTAAACGAAAGAGAAAAAAAAAATCCCATTCCTCTGTCCAGTCCTAAACAAAAGAAAAAGAAAACCCATTTGTCCATCCAAGCCCTAGCGAAAGAAAAAGAAGAAGAAGATCTGTTGTGTTGGCGTGTTCGTGTCCGTGTATATGATTAGATATGATTGGATTTATTATTATTATATTATTAAATATTAACGTGTCCCCGACGTGTCCGTGTACTACTTTTTTGAGAAATGTCGTGTCGGTGTGTCGTGTCGTGTCGTGTCCGTGTCCGTGTCCGTGCTTCTTAGCTCCAGGAAGTGACAGTATGGTCTCTCGTGATAATCTTTCCTCGTTGTTTTCTTATTGCTATCACTTTTCTCAATTAGCTTCTATATCTATACTCTTAATTTTTTTAAATGTCATCTTCACTTCATGTCTTTCTTCAGTACTCTCTCCTTTGTTCTCCATTTGTCTTCTTTCTTGCTTCTGTACTTTATGAGGTTTTGCTGGCCGAAAGAGAAACTTCTTCTGCCATGGTTTTGCCTAATCAGGGCGAACTTTTAAGAATCAGGTGTCATTTTTAATGCTAGGATCAGCAGTTTTGATGGCCACATTGACTGTTCTCTTGTTCAATACAATGAAATGTGATGTTGTTTAGCAGGAACTTGGTATCCCATTGAATCATGTGACTGAGACTTGAATATTGATTTTAAAACATAATGGTCTGTCTATTGTTGGTGCTGTTTGGTTGCTGCTCCAGTGATTAATCTGTACTTGCTGGTGAAGCTTACCTTGATCTCTGAAATATGGTTCAAATCTTACGTTGTTAAGAGTTGGTTTATGAAGCTACGGGCTACGGCCACTCCTGAGGAACTGGTGAAAATGGAAGAAGACAATCTCTCAACACATTTAATGAAGAATGACCTGATCAACAATAATTCTACATATCAATTATCTTTGATGTTGGTAATATTGAAAAATGACCAGCTTCATGGATTTGTTTACCATAAATTTCTGATTGATCTGGCTTTGTTGAGATATAATTAATTTTATACATATTTTTTCTCAGCTATCTATTTATTGAGAATTGTTTGGTCAGTGCGCAGTTATCTGTTCTGGTTAACAGAGGATGGGTCCCCCGCAGCTGGCGAAACAAGCCTTCAGAAGATCTACGAGATGTGGAGAAATCTTCAACGGTTGCACCACAATATATTGAAGAGAAAGAGAGAAGCTTTTGGAGGAGGTTATGGCCCAAGAAACCTAAAGCGATTAAGGTTATTTGTTCTCACTTTGTCATGTATTTTGGCAGCTCTACTTTTCATTGATTAAGTCTGGAAAATGTTTTTAAGACAGGAATATTTAGGAATCAAAGCAGTTAAGGTTATTTTTCAAAAGCTTTATTCAGGATTCAGGAGTACTTGTAGGGTTTTGAATATTAGAAATTTCATGTTTGCAGAGGTTTGACAGCTTACATGTGTGCACATGTTTCAGTTTTCCAAACTGTTACCTGATGGGTGCATGCGAGATGCCTGAGAATCACCAAGAGTGGAAAATCTTATTTGTGGCCTACAAACAGATGATTAAGAAAAGAAAACAGTGATGCAAAATTGTCTGAATTAATTGAAAAGTCTGCTTCTTACTGAGGTGTCAGGATCATCCAATCTGGAAAATATTTTATGCAATTTCTGTTTCCGGTGGGGACCATCAGGTTAATGGTTTGTTTTACTAAAGTATGAACCTGCATGTACAGAATACCACCACCTGTAGGCTGTTCATTTGTTAAGGCGGGGCCCTATGACCCTGCTGCTTACTGTTTCCGTTTATGAATGCTGAAAATTTTTGCAACCTTCAGGACGGGAAGCCTGCTGTGACTCCTGTAAAGGTTATTGGTGTTGTTCGTGAAAGTGAGAAACCCAGCATCTTTGTGCCAGCTAATGATCCAAGCTCTGGTCAGTGGTTCTATGTTGATGTCCCAGCAATAGCACGTGCTGCCGGACTTCCTGAGAATACTATTTATATTGAAGATACCAATGAGGATATCAGTGCGAGTCAGCCATATCCCATTCCAAAGGATGTGAACACATTGATCCGCCATTCAGTCATGCCACAGGACCATTTAAATTATACATTGACTTGGTATTGCTTTTGATGCCTAAATCCTAGAGTTTGATGTGCATGGATATATTCAAATTGTTCGTGGGGAATTTGAATGCCTTCTGTTCTATGACCTTCATTTAAATGCTAATTGGATGAATGCAAATTATCTATATGCTGCACGTGGGGAATTCTTTCTGTGCAGCCATTTAAATCAATAGTGAGACCCACCTTTTTAAATCCAAACCCTGAAAGAATGCTTTATCCTGCATTGGTACTGGCCCACAGTTGAATTGGTCATTTATAGAACATGGGATGTGACTAAAAAACATACAATAGCAGGAGTGATTGTGTTTTTACACATGATCAATTTACAGGTGGGCCCAATCTGCTTGAAGTGAAATTGACCATTACAAGTACATGAAGGGTGCTTTATTTTTTAGTGGTTTAGAAAAGAAGGGTGTGTCCCACTGCTGATTATATGGGTTCATTCAAGAGGATCTGTCTTCTAATTGAATTACTTCATTTACATGATGGGTGCTTGTTGCCATGTACATGTAATGATTCCCTCGTTCCCTTGCTTTGGTCACTACCACCTTCCAAACCCAGCATTTAAGTCTCAACTCTCAACTCAAGTAATGCAAGAAGAGCTTTTTGTATTAGAACTTGTTGATATCATTCATTTTCTTTATAAGCAATCACCAAAGAATAGTTCCTGCTTGTAAATGAAGTGTCGTGATTCCACAACAGTTCTCAAGTCTCAACACAAGTAGCACAAGTAGTAGGAGCTGCTTGTATTAGATCTTGTTGATATCATTCATTTTGCTTATAAGTAATCACAAAATTAATAGTATCCACTTGTAAATGGAGTACTGGGAATCCCGACAATTTGTTTACATTGCCTTAGCTTGAGATTTTTCTGATTAATTTCTGTGCCTAATTGCCAGGTATTCTCTATCAGCTGCAGTAACTTTCATGGCTTTCAAGAGATTAAACCCAAAGAAGAGCCGGAGATAAAAGTCTCTCACTGCAAGAGTTTGGGTTTGTTCACAACAGCTTGACAACCTTCATTTATCTCCGATTTTAGGATTATTGAATAAAAAAAGGTTTATTAACTGTTTGCCTTTTTGGTTCCTCTGAAACTTTCATGCCATTTTTTTTTTCTTACGTGCTTTAGGATGCTTTCCTAGCTCTTTCCCCCTCCAGTTATTTCCTCTTTCCAACTTTTTTACTGTTCTGAAGAGCATTTTGGTTCACAGGTTGAGAAATGAGAATATCTTGCTTTACATAGTTTTTAGCTTTTCTGGTCATATCTTTATTGTTTGGACACCCAGATCTGATATGGTTTCTGGGCTCATCTGACAATCAGTGCGACAATATCCCAGTCACGTGCTTCTGTTTTTATAAGCTTGTCTGCCCTTCAACCAGAAATAACTACTACTTGAGCTGCTACCTAAGAAGTCATCAAGATCGCGATCTGGACTAGATATGCATCCTTTCTGTACATGATACTTGAAAAGGGAATTATTCATGTCAATTGGCATGTGCCAGTAACTTTCTGCATGAGGCCAACTTCTAGTGAGCTCATTTGTCTATATATGGGAAGAGTCCCATATTCGGGTCCTTTGAAATGATTTATCTACCAGTATCATACATGTGTAGGAGGTGGACAGCAAATGAGAAATTTCTTGTATTTTTTTTTTGGACATTGTTTTACAGATGATAAAATATTTTATTACCCTTTTTTTACTTTCAGAATCAATCTAGGTGTGGAGATTTTTGTTACTTAATTGTTTAAGTTAGAGTTTTATTGCTGGTTGTTTTACATATTATTTTTTATTTGAACTCGAAGATTTACTAAATTTATTTAAATAACATGCAAATCCAAGAATCCTGTGTTTTGGAATTTGCCAAACTGGACTCCTTGCATGTTATCGCATGCAAGTATTAGGAACCATCTGCTATTGTCTTGTATTATAGGGAGTAGTAGTTCAGCTGTATTATTTGCTGGTTTTTAGTGTTAAGAAATCCTTTTTAAATGGGATGGCTGCATTAGATATTCATTCCAAATTCAAAGTTGATTTTTGTTTTTGTTTTTTGCAAGTTAAGATTGGTATTTAAAAGACAAAGACAAAAATACAAAAAAAGGGGAAGCTGTTTTTAGGTAATGTGAGCACAACACCACCCACAGTACCAAAAACACAAAGCAAAAAATAATAGGGAGCCTACAACTGCCTAAAACAACAAACCAACAAAGCATTAGGTGGGGCCACGGATGATGCAATTGTGGTTTCTTAGATGACCTGCAAACTAGGACCAACCAGAAGCTTCTTTGTCAAAATGAGAGCAGATGGTTGAGTTGAGATTACTGAAAAGGAGAGCCATCCTGCGTGCTTGAAACTTATGGATGTGTTTGGCATTGTGTCATTTGGATGTTCTCATGTTTCCACAAGATGAGGATATGAAAAACATGTTTGGTTAGTGTAAATTATTGTTCTCAATTTTGGTCTTACGGGAAGGAATCCCAAGATCTTAACCTGCTGGCATAAGAAAGTTGGAACAAAAAATCTTTGTTTTTTTTTTAAGAAACAACTTTTTGGCACAGTTAGTTCCTACTTATCTCTTACATTTTAAATAGGTCATTTAAAAATATTTCAAATCCTCTCACTTATCTTAATGGTAGGCCCCATGTTCACAATCCCAAAGAAGGTGGCCCCACTTTGTAATTCTTGAAGGTGGGTCACATGATCACAATCACAAAAGGTAAATCCAAATTATAATTTTTATAATGGTGGGACTACATTATAAGGTCCCATGTTCTATTTTCTAAAGGTGGGCACCACTTGTAATTTCTAAACGTAGGTCATGTATTTACAATCAATCAAAAGATGGCCCCACATTATAAATTTCATAAAGGTGGGCCCAAATTGTAAATCCTATGAACATGTCCTCATATTCTCATTTCTAAAGGTGGGCACCACATTGTAATTTCTAAAGATGGATCATGTGTCCACAATCACAAAAAATGTGTCACCACTTTGTCATTCTTAAATGTGGGTCACGATCATGATCACAAAAGGTGGACCCACATTGTAAATCTTATGAATGTGGGCCCATATTTTAATTTCTAAAGGTATGTACGATGTTGTAATTTCTAAAGATGGGTCTCATATTTACATTTACAAAAAGGTGGCCCTACATTATAATTCCTATAAAGTGAGCCCATATCGTAAATCCTATAAATATGGGCCCCGTGTTCTAATTTTTAAAAGTGGTACCAACTTATAATTTTACAGGTGGGTCCCATATACGACAATAATAGAGTGTTGCAAATAATAAAAGGTGGGTCCCACATTATAAATCCTATGATTCTTTTGCTTCCGTTCTTTGGAGCAAAACTTTAATAACGTTACCAAACAAGTTCTGGACAACATATTCTCAACAGAATAATTTAATATAATGTTGCCAAACAAAATTTGGAGAATATAGTCTCGACACAACCTGATTTCAGAACAACCTGATCTGAGTACAAAATTAGAAACAACATCAGAATGATGCCAAACAGGCCCTATGTTTCCAAGGAGAAAGGTTTGGGTTGATAAGAGCAGAGTTGATTAATTTTATGTCCGCCAGCAACACTAGAGAGTTCGAATATTTGGAAGCTTCTTTAAGACGAGTAGAAGCTGCATTGAAAGGATCACCATCAGCAGCAGTCTTTATCCAAAGAACAGAAATTGTTTATCTCTAGTGGAGAGAAGAAGATACCAGTTTGAAGAGCTATATGGGATAGGTTTAATAAGCATGTGGTTTGAGTGTGCAGATAGGTCCTAAGCTGCTGCAATGTGAGAAGAAACCTCAAGATTGAGGTAATTTGCTCTTGAACGAATCTGGGCTTTGGTATCATGGAGGGCAGCTTCCCATGGCCGAGCTTTATTCCTGAAAATCCGGTAGTTGCGCTCACGCCATACATTCCAAGAAAATGCAGGGAAACATAACTTCGCCACAGTAATATCATCCATATGGGCCATGGAAGCAACCAACACATTTACCTTCAGCACCTGTTGAATCTCATGGAATTTCACTGCTAGGTGTGTATGTAGCGAGCCAGATTTAGGATCAAGAAACAAGGGATGAGAGAGTCCGCACATACATGGAAAGGCAGTTCGCACAAGCGGGAAAGAAAGCCCGCACAAGTGGGAAGAGGTGGCATTATGCTGTGTTAAAGATGCACAGAGAAAGCTCAAAAAAAAGAGGATATTCCCAACTTCCCAATCAAACCTTTTCCACCCAAGAGCCACCGAATCAAAGCTCTCATCGGTCCACTTCTTTTCTCCTCAGCTGAATGCGCGAAAAGGTCCCTTAACTGATTGTATCCAGGGCAATTCCTGAAGCTGGGTCAGTGGGTCTGTGATAATGGGAAATGCTGTCCATTGAAAACAAATCTGATGGACTTTGCTTGCCATCTGTTATTGGGTGGCAATCATGAACTTGTCCAAGCCTGATCTATCCGATTATCGGGCTTCATATTTAGGCCTGTATCCCCAACATTGGCCAGAAATCAGACTCTAAGAACACCCCCCTTTGTTTTAAATATCGGGTTCAGTCAGTCCTTTACTTAACTATTGGGCTAGAAAATTAAGCTAGAATCCAACTTTTGGACCTCAAAACACTTCACGATATTGGCCAGGCTAGGTTAGGCCTGGGCTGTCTCAGTTTTTTGATGATTACACACGTATGTATGACACCAATGGCTGGGCACTGACCTCAATTCTCTCTGGAGTAATATGAGTCAGTGCTGCCTAGATTGCTATAGCATCCCCACCACCGATCTGGATACTGTTCAAAGTCTAATTTGTCAGTATTTCATTATCTAAAGATACCCACATTGCAAAGCACATTAGAGTTTGGACTTGGGCTCATCAGATCGATGGCTTTAAATCTAAAACTTAAAAACTCGATCTCACTTGTAGATTAAAAATAATTGTTGATTGACGTAAAGATATAAATCATCTCATCCTACGGCCCAACAAACCAGGATCCCACAAACCATGAACCTTGAGTTATGATGATTCACCATCCTATTCATCAAGTCATGGAAACATATTTCAAATTTTGGCTTAAACTCCATTTTATATCTTTGCCTGATCGAGTTCATCATATGAGCATCGTAACTCGTAAAATATGAATAACTTGGGTCAAGCAAAGATAGCCCCCCGCATGTGCCAAGATGAGATAACATCTCGGGAATGCAGTCATCACCATGAGATCCTTGGGTTACAATCACTTTGGTTTGGTTGGTGGGTCAAACCCATATCATACTTTGGTATAAGCCATCTGGGCATGCCCTGATTAAAAGATCCGGCATAATTCACCCGGCCCGTTTATATCCGCAGCCTTGTGCCTAGGGTTTTAAGCTTAAAACCCGTTTCTTTATACCTCACCTATCCCTCTCTCTCATTTCCTATTCCCAAGCAGAACCGAATTCTAGGGTTTTCTCGGCGGCGTCGAGCCCAAGGTCTCTCTCTTTCTCTCTCTTGTTTATACTGCAATCTTCTGATGTTTGATTTCGTTGCCGATGGTAGAAGATTTCTCTCTATCTCTCTCTCGTTCTGATAAAAATCTAATCTTTCTCTTTTCCGGCTTTCCTAGCGTCAGATTAGAAGAGCTTCCGTTACCATCTTCAATCTGCAAGAATGTCTGGGTATGTCATTCCATCCTCTTAGAACAATTTTCGTTTTCGTTTATATGATTTTGTCTATTTTCAACAGTATCCATTGCTTTAGGTTTGATTTCTTATCTGCTTCTTCTTGTTGTTGTGTTTTTTGGGTCCTGTTCAATAAATCGATCTGCGTGTTATAACCGCTTAGAATCATTTCGGTTGATGGGTGGTTGAGTTTTCTTTTTCCTGATTTTGATTCATTAGCACTAGTTAAGATTAGCTGCAAGATGTCGTGGAAGCTTACAGGGGTTATCTGATTCCATATTCCGAACGGGCACTTTTAGATTACGCTAGAGGTAGCTCATAACTTCATATAATGGGGGGTAGCTGAAATCCATGTGATTTGTTTGTTGCTCTAGGTTTAGCATCATGGGGGGACTCAAATTTCCTTCTCTTGTTTGTTTTTTCCAACCCTGCATTTGTTGTGGAAGAGTGAGCATGGCAAGAGCCTGTTGAGAAAGTGAACACGTGGCATGAAGGGGGCTTCACTATATATGAGTGTGGTCTGTGGGTCAGTTATTTACAAATAATCTGATCTATTGGACTTTGCTAGCCGCTAGATCTATGGTGAAGAATGTCAGCTGATACTGGTTTTCATTTCAACCGGAGCCATTTTCATTTTACTTTGCTTAGATCAGATGGCTAATGATGACAAATGAGCTGACTTTTGGTACACAACTGATCCACAGTGCCCTCTAGTTTCTGCCTTGCCTGTACCTCAAAACAACACAACACGCCTTGTGTTCAATTTAACGGTTTTTTTATTTGTTAGATTTGTATTGGACAGGCACTTATTGCGCTAACAAATCTCATTAATATTGGCCTTTTTAATATGGTTTTACTTTAGAGTGGGGAACAGCACCTGTCCCATTTTTTTGAGGCATCCTTGTTACATATTTGGCTGTGAATTGTGTGTATATTCTCGCTGTATAGCCATAAAAGGGAGAAAAGTTGCTTCTAAACCTGAAATGTAGTATATGCATGCATTGGGCTCACGGATGAAGCTGCTTTTATCTAGGGATGGCAACTAGTCAGGTTTTGTTTGCATCCATCCGTACATGTCATCATTCCAAGTCTGGATCCAATTTGTCTAGACTCATACTTGGAACTGGCTGGTTATATTTTGATGTATATTGGACAGCTCTTGGTTGTGCCAATCCACTAAATAGAGGATCCGATGCCATCAGATCGTAAATCTGACTAGGATTGGGTCAATATTATCCACGTCATTGTGGATGTGTCGTCAATGATCAATAATCCAAAAACTCTATTCTCATTAATAGCGTTGTTGGTATTTATGATTGCTGGCTGAAAAGTTACAATCATAAAAAGAACCAAACTCTTAAATGAATACCAATGCTTGCTAAAAGGTTACAGTCCTAAAAATGAAGACCAAAGAGTGTTATTCTTCGGAACAGAAATAGTACTGATGTAGAAGATCGAGCTCTGTCACAAAGAATATCATGTCAATATTAGCTGCTTTTTTTAAAAAAAAAGTATTGTATACTGGTGAGAAAGTGACTAATGCGAACAGAAAATGAACGTGAATGTCTGTCAATCATACTAGGTTGTATTGTCTGAAAGGCATGGTATTTTTTTTTTCTTTTTCCTTTTTTTTGGGGGGGCTAAAGAGGGATGGTAATATACCTTTTATGTCACTCGTGACATTTTTTGTGAAAATTACATAGAAACTCACTTTTTAGAAGTTATTACCAATATCAATCTCTAGCATTGTAGCCTTTCCCCTGTTTACATCAGTTTTTTTTTTGTTGCCATGAACAAATTTCTGATGTTGGTTGTGATCCTATTTCCCCTCTTTTCCCCTTGTGGTGTGGCTCAATTTTCTGATTACAATATACTATTCTTTGAAGTCTCAGCTTCTCTTTTGCCTCCTGCAGTGAAGAGGGAACTAGCATCGTGGCCGAGACACCTGGCCCAGCTTTAGGTGAGCCCATGGACATCATGACTGCTCTGCAGCTTGTGCTGAAGAAGTCACTCGCCCATGATGGTCTTGCTCGTGGACTTCACGAGGGTGCAAAGGTGATTGAGAAGCATGCTGCACAACTGTGTGTGTTGGCTGAAGACTGCAACCAGCCTGACTATGTCAAGCTTGTCAAAGCTCTTTGTGCTGACCACAATGTAAATTTGATAGCTGTGCCAAGTGCTAAAACACTTGGGGAATGGGCTGGGGTGAGGTTTTCCCTCCTAAAAACTGATTTTTACTTTATACGTGCTTATAAACATAATTTCCATTTCCTAATTTTCATACTAACTTTCCTTTTGTTTCTTTTCTATTTTGACTTTTCTGATTAGAAAATAGAAATTATTCAGCTTTTGCCTTTCAGTTTATTTTCCACCTGTGTTTGAGTGCACATTTCTTTTAGCTTCTATCTTTTATGTTACTCAATTCTAAATTCTGACTTATTCATTCTATATGACGTTGTAAATGCAACAAATGTTGTTTAAGTTGTAATGAAACGGAAAATAGAATAGCCTAAGTTGGGGATCAGGATCACCCTATCCTTAATTTAGTATTAGATGGACCCCACTCCATCTGTCACAGACTGCAATGAGTTCCAGCAATTTTCCTTGGGTAGAACGGACCCAACCAAAGTCAATGAATTGCAGTTTACTTTACCGTAGCTTGACTGAAGTTTGACCCTGATCTTCTCCTGGGAAGCACGGAACTCATTGCTATTCTCTCTGCAAAAGATTCTTAAACCAGAGTTGCTTGAAGTGAAGGGTATCTCAACAAGCCTTGCCAGCTTATCTCAGCTTGAATGGGCTCAATCTCAAGCTCGGTTAATGAGTTGATCAAGTGGCAGCTCGGTTCCTGTCAAGTCAAATCTCATGCTAGGCACCACTCAGCTTGACTCAGCTGCAGATTAACTCATAGCTCATTAAAGACTTGGCCTGGTATTGGCCAGATAAGTATATACACTATATTTTCTTTTATGGGTATGTATACAATATAATTGTACTATTTCTTGTTATATTAGAACTTTTTTTTTTGTCGGTGTTATATTAGGACTGCATATACTTACACATGTAATGTAGTAGTATGTTTTATTCTAGTAGAACTGTATATACTTACACATGTAATGTAGTATTATGTTTTATTTAAGTAAATAGAATTTATTTTTGATATACAGTAAATGCATATGCAAATCAAGCATAACTCATGATGATTTTAAGCTTGACAAAGCTTGGCTTGCTTTCATTTGTGTGCATGCTTACTTGCTTGCTAGCATACATGTGTGCATGCATGCATGCTTGCTTGCTTGCTAGCATACATGTGTGCATGTGTGCATGCTTGCTTGCTGAATAGGTGCTATGGGGAGGGTTTATTTTTCTTAGGTGACCTTATATACATTTTTACGGTCCTTGTTCAAGTGAGAGGGCACTTGCAAAGTGAAGGGAACTTTATGATTGTTAGAGTGAAAGGAAACCAGTCAATACCTTGTGAATTTTGATGTTGAAAGTTGAAACACGTCTATCTTGAACTAAGCATACACCAGTCCTAAATACTGAAGGATCACTGGCCACAATGGTTGCTTTGCTTAGGTGACCTCATATATGGTTCTGATGGTCCTTGTTCAGGGAATAATCACTTGCAAAGTAAAGGGAACTTTGTGACCATTAGAGTGAAAGGACACCGGCCAATACCCAGCTAATTTTGATGTTTGAATATTGAAGCATGTCTGTTTTGAACCAAGCAGATAGCAGTCCTAAATGGTGAAGGACCACTGGCCACAATGGAGGTTTAGCTTAGGCGACCTCATAGAAGGTTTTGATGGTCCTGTTCAAGGGAAAGGGCACTTGCAAAGTAAAGGGAACTTTGTGACTCTTGGAAAGGACACCAACCAATACCCAGTGAATTTGATGTTTGAAAGCTGAAACATATCTGGTTTGAACTAAGCAGACACCAGTCCTAAATTGTGGAGGATCATTGGCCATGACCCAAGTGCACAATGGCTTGCTTGATTCACCATGACCCTGCAGGTCCTGAGTGCACTTGAACTCATTGGGTCAAAATAAGAAAAGGCTCTCAGCTCCTTGCAGTGAATAGTGTGAAGTGCTAAGTATGCTTGAGGTGGCTAGTGTGCTGGCACCCCCACTCTTGTACCCTACACACCAACAAAAAATCTCTCCATTGCTGATATGAAAGCTCTTTCTGATTAGAAAAAATGTATTGAGCACAAGCTAATATAATATCCTTTCCCATTTTACTATACTTCCCATAGAGTAATCTATAAGGAGGGAAAATCACTTTGCATGTAAAGGCTTGTGTGTGTGTGTGTGTGTGTGTGTGTGTATTGCTAGATGGGTCAGTCTTATGATATATTAGAACACCATCAATTGTGAATGTTTACTTTGCTAGCTGGATTGTAAGTATCTTAAGTTATTAAATTTCCTTTGCTAACCATTTCTACCAAAACCTCGAGGTGCTTTGCTAACCATTCTGACAAAAAACCTTGAGGCGTTAGTAGAGGCAGCATAAATACTTTTCGATACTCCCCCTCGGGTGGAGCCCCACTCAACACTCCCCCTCAGGTTGAACCCGGTTGGCGCACTTTTGGCAAAACTTATATTTTTTATTCACCCATTTTTTTCCATGCCAAGTCATTCTTCTTGGGATTCAAATTCATGACTAGTTGGCTCTGATACCATATTAAGTTTCATTAGCTAATCATTCCTACCAAAACCGCGAGGCATTAGTAGAGGCACCATAAATACTTTTTAGTACTCTCCCTTGGGTGTTGCTCACTCCTCAACAAAAAGTGAACATTACCTATCGAAAGAAAATTGTAAAGAAAAAAGAAAAAAGAATAGAAAAAGAAAAGGTAAAAAGAAGAAAAGTCAACTATGCAACCATATTAACCCTCAAATTGTGTTGCCTCAAATTAATATCAATCATCAATATTTAGATTGATTATTGCAGAATGCAGAAAATAATCGTCAAATGTGGAATTTATATTCATCATTTCTGCCCATGTATTTGGGCTGCTTGTGTTTTGGGGTGCATCCATATTCTAAGAAAGCCACTTCTTATGGAGCTGTCCTTTGCAATTACACTACTGGCTTTTGCTAGTAATGTTCATAACTTGTGAAGGAACAAGAATGCTATGTTTCTGTTTTCTTCTTTTGACAAAATCTTGAATTCATGATATTTTGGTTATTCTTATGGCTGTTTTTGATTTTTGATGCAGCTGTGCAAAATTGATTCTGAGGGAAAGGCCAGGAAGGTGGTTGGCTGTTCTTGTGTCGTTGTCAAGGTAGAAGACATGAAAGTGAAATTCTCAGCATCTGAACAAATATAATCAATTGTTTAACAGCATTGTTCCTTCTTGCAGGATTACGGTGAAGAATCCGAGGGTCTTCACATTGTCCAAGAATATGTGAAGTCCCATTAAATTGATAAATAGAGTTTTGGTGTACCCGAGTTTGGTGAGACTTCTCAGATTTTGGATTTGGTTTTTACCCCGTTGTGATGATGCATGGATGTTAGAAAGAAGACTATTAGTTATGGTTCTATTGCTAAGAGATTATTGGTTATAATTTCCGAGGCTGTCTTTGATACGGGTTGATTGTCTTCTTGTTTCCGGCTAATTGAATTATACATTTTTAAATGTTACATTGTAGTAGGTCTTCTGAGATGTCTGGATGGGAAAATTTTGTTCTTTATGTTGTTGCTGAAGCAGGGAGAGATGGGAGCAATGCATGCTCCATTATGCTTTAGCAGGCCGGATTAATTAATTGAGGGACTGCATGAACATGAAATTATAATACCATCTACCAACTTGCGGACTTTAACTCACTTGTCCAGTGGTTGTGGCCATCAATTTTCTAGTGGATATAGACCCTTTGTAAGTTACTCCGGGACCACGTGGTTGCTGGTCAGGTGGAATCTAGGTTTGTAGTTGCCCCGTTAGTGGGGGTGCTAGGGGTTTAGTTCTGAGCTTTTCACCTTGTGTTAGTGAGAGAGGTTCATATGAATAGCTTGGAATGGTGGTTGTCATTCCACTTTAGTTTTCCGTTGACCATGGTTTAAAAAACATGGTCGTGGTGGAAGGCTCTTTGATCAGTTATTGGACGTTTTCATGTGCGCTCGGCAAATGTAGGTAGTTCTTTTTTTGGTATTGTTTTATTTTGCGTGATGGACCAATAAACATTGATTTTAGCTGTGGTACTTTCTTGTTAAATTTAAATGAGAATTGCTAACGAGTCTGTATGTCAGTCAAGATCTGTAGATTTAATTGGATTTTGGAATCATGTTACATCTGGGATGCTCAGATTTTAAATTTCAAATTCGCCTCCTGGTAATGAAACATGATGTTTGGGTATCAGCTGGATTTTTGTTTTGAGGAGTTTCTGAAGTTTTTCTATTCATAATTTTTTTGTTTTGTCTGACCAATACATGTCTTATGGGGTGGAGGGCTCAAGGGTATAGATAGTCGTGAGGTTATGAATGGAGCTTCAGACCCCCCTTGGCAAGGATTTGTTTTTGGTCCAAATACATACAAGAAATTGATTGAATTGATGGATTTGTAAAAAGGCAATTCCACGCTTGATCAAAATGAGATATTTGAGATGTTACATATGTTGGATCTTTTTAATGGTAAAAAGAAAAAATTATAATAAGCACTCGTGCATGTGAAGAATTTGTGTTAGATATTTCTTGTTTTATACTCGTGCACATTTTCGCTTGTATGGAGTTGACTTCCTAGGAATTCTACTTCTGAAGGAAGGTTAAAATTAAAAAATTATAAATGTCCATCGTTAATCTACCTCTCAATGGAAACTGTATTAAGGGAGGAAAATGAATCAGAACATGGCCTCATCAACATTTCCCCCTTATATCCTTCTCACCTCACTTCATTGTAGCTACCTATTTTACCTTGAATTTCTTGGAATTCAAATTTTTCTGAAGTGCATTCTTCAAACACAAGTCTCTTGAAAAAAGACATTTGGAAATTCCAAATGCTGCTTTAACCATTTTATTGTAGCTGGTTTATAAAATTCATTCATCAAACATTGAATTTGGAGAACTCGGAAGACATGATTAAAATTTTCAAACAGAGCCTAAATTCCTCTTCCAAATTCCCTTTTTCAAAAGGTCCCTCAGACTACCTTGGGAATTTTACTAATAAGTGGACCAATTAGGCGTATGAACCTGTCCCCAAGTGTTTGTGACCCTCTACAAGTGGGGATCGAAATAGTTCTTCTAACAATACCCGTTTTGAATAAAATGGATGGTTCTCTGTTAATATACTTGCTGTGAGAAATCTAATAA
This sequence comes from Persea americana, assembly GCA_029852735.1. NCBI lineage: Eukaryota > Viridiplantae > Streptophyta > Magnoliopsida > Laurales > Lauraceae > Persea > Persea americana. Next base: position 93,192,918 of record CM056811.1, on the reverse strand, counting down.
TTTAATCAGTACTTGATTAAAAGCAGATTTGGGCAACTATGATTTAACTAAAAGTGAGAGAAAAGTGGAAAATTTAGTAGGAATCCAGCCGGTACAATCAATGGGGCCTCTCTTACCTGTGAGGCTCTTGTACTACCAAACCATGGGCCAACTCTCACAGAATCAAGTGCCCATTTGCTTTTCTACATGTCCTGTGTGGTGTTTCCCCATTCTTCTTTTCCGTTTCTCTTATTTCTTGGATGTTTTTGTAGGATCAAGGGCGCAGGTCCCCATTCTAAAACTGTACACACCAGAATCATCCAAACTCACCAAAATCTTGCAGGAGGGTGGAAAGGGCATATGAATATGAGAGGTAGAGATTGCAGAAGATAATGAGAGAGGAAGTGCTCAGGTGATTCTACTGTCAGGAAGTATAAGGGGAAGACACTGTTTATGAAACAGTCAAGAACATGATTGTAATGTATGATAATACCGTGTGATTTTGTTAGGCACTTCCATTATAATATGTGGGAAATGGGCCATAAGTGTCGAAGTGTTTCTAGACACAGGGTCCGGATCAGACGTGCTAAATTCGGACCTTGAAGCTGGAATGGGTTCCAGCTCATTAGATCCAATTTCATGTCCAAGCCTCCTTCCTGATGTACGGGACTAAATTAGACTTGGATTCAACTTTTGGATGTGTTTGTGCAACACTAGGATTCCACAGATTTCATGGTGTTGTGGAAAAGCAATTGTGAGAAAATGGTTTTCAGCAAAGTCAAGGAAAGGTAATTTGAATTAGTTCTCTTTTCACACGAAATGCACTGCACTAAATTAAAAAAAAAGGGTAAGTGCAGAAAATCAGAGACTATCATGCTGAGAAATCCTTAACGTTGCACCAATGTGTCTTTGTAGTAGAAATTGATGGAGAAAAATATATCTATATTCCCATATCTTTGTAAACTCATTTTGAAGGTTACCTCTCTACATAGTATTTTCTGCATAAAACAAAATAGTTTGGCTGTTTGTCGTTTTTCAGTGTTAATATTTTCTCGAAGTTCCATTTCTGTGGTGAAATCGCTTCCTGTAATTTTTTGGGCTTCAGTTCAGAGTCAGGAGGTAGAGAACCAATTTTATAATTTTGCAAGAGTTCAAAAAACATTTCACCGCAATAGTTATAAAACTGTGGTTTAAAGCAAAAATTAAATTTAACGTTGAAAAGGGAAACAATGCTGCATAAAAATGCCCTGCACAAAACCATTCCCTGATAGGTTGTTATTGGTGAATGTGTGCCACAGAAGATGTCCAATCAATCAGCCCAAGAATGGGATGTGTGAACTGGCAGTGTCTGAGAGAAACAAGAAAAACACTGTTTCTCACCAAATGCTAGAAGACAAGAATCTTCTACAATTCCCAACTTTTCTCTCCAACCAACCCCCTGAAACCCCTTTGCACCCTTTGCCTGCCACAAACCACCATTTGGATTTCTGTCCATGTGAGAATGAACTACACTACCCATTTCCCATTGAGCCCTATCTGCCCATGTACATATCTATTAATTAAGAATGAGATGTAGTAGGCCATAAAATGGGGCTTGGACCACCCAAGCATTATTTTATTAATAAAAGCAAATCCCTGTGGTCATGCTGTCCTAGAGAATTTAATAAATGGGAATCCAAGTATCCAACCCATCACGGTTTCTTGACTTTTGGGGCAAAGCACAAGGTGGATCTGAAACTTCCACATGCCCCACCATATTTCATATGTTTCCCAAGTCTCATGCATGCATGTATGGGCCTACCTCATGCACTTGTCATTATTAGTCCAGTTTTCTACTACAATACTATTGCTAGATTCCTGGGACCACGGTAAAGATGCGAAAATTAAAGTTACAGCAGTAGAATTGTGCGTGTGGGCTGTAGACTGCCTATAGAAATTTACATTAGAAGCACCAATAGATCACATCTTTTGAGGCAATGTGGTGTGAAAAATACAGACCCCACCTACGACTTGTAAGCCTCTGGTCAGATGGGGAGTGTGGACCAGTTACAGTGTCAGCCAACTTGGCATCACAAGTCAATTACTTTATTATACCACTGCCCCTTCTTCAATGTATATTGCCTTTCATGTTGAAAAGCAGCAGAAGGTAAAAAGCACCTTTCCTCACTCTCATATTTCCAGGTGAAACTGTTGGGGGTCTGGGACCCAGTTGAAGATCCAAATTGAGTGGATCGCTTGTCTGAGGATGATGAACTAGTGACATCAACATGACAAAAATTGAGTAAGGGAAAAGAAATATTAAAGTCTACTCGCTAATTGGTTCCAGCATTGTGGAGCTGCACTCGACTGGCAAAAAGATGGGTTAGATTGGAAGTCTCAGCCCTTATGAGGAAAGGTCAAATTGTGTTGTTCGGCCTAAAAGATGAGAGGTTTTGGCCATGATTGATACCAGTTTTTTCTTGTATTCAGTTTGAAACTAAAGGCTCATTTGGAATCAGTTTGATTGACTCCATTTTTTTTTGTAAGGGCTCATTTAGAATCATTTTATTATAAGAATGAATGAAGAAAAACTCATAAATGTGTAAAAAGGGAGATAAGTTTTCTAGCATAGAAGTTTTTCATCATTCATTCCTTGAATGATGGCAAACATGCCCCCATATGTTAAATTGAAACTTCAATTTTCACCATGTTTATACTTCCTATTCCATTAGTAACAATCGGATCAATATCACTTGAACACATACTATTCAAGAAAAAAAAAGATAAAAATACTGGTCAATTAAAATTCACTCAATTTATAAATTAGGAAAACCGGCAACATATAAGAGTTTGGATAAATTCCTTTTTCAAGTTGAGAACCATCTTGATCTCTCTAAAGGCCTTTTTAGCCGAATTCTTAAAATTCTTGTCTAGAGAATTTTGAAATTCTCCAAATATTGTCCCTCGCATGGAATTTCAAATTCTCTTTGGTCCATCTAGCATTTTAAATAGAGTTTCGAGAATCTCAAAGGTTGCTTTATGGTTTTGCAGGTGAATTGGCAGGGGAGGAATTCGAAATTCCAGCAAAATAAAAAAAAAATATATGACATCTGAAATATTAAGAAGATAACCATCATATTAATGTAAAAAAACCCTCAAATTCATGCAAGGGGACATGCATATTTCATTCCATCATCATAAAAGAGCCTTGATAAAATTTGATTAGAGGGCATACATATCTCATTCCAAATCAATCATTTCCCTTGCCATGAAAAAATATATAGTCTAATATGCCTAAAAATCAAACCTTGGATAATTAGGCGAAAAAACACAACTAGCAACTCCTCCATCTCTGTATTTCAAACAAGTTGAAAATACAATACATAGGATGGACAGGTATAGCATTATGTAGGGAAGCATCATCTAGACATCTAGGCCATCCACATGCTCTTGCCCATTTAATTAAAAACACTCTACAGTATGATAAATAACATCATGCATACAATTCTAAAAAAAAATTGATTTTATGTTCAATCTTACCATGGTATCATGCACTCCTAAAATAAAACTTATTTATGCATGGAGGGTTCCAACTTCCAAGGCACCGTCTATGTTGTGCATACGGGCTCTGTACGTACCTTGTCAAATATCTTTCAGTCGTATGTGTCAGATCTATGCCCGTTTAAACTGTACTGCAGGTGGGGCCCATCGGATAGATTCCATTCTGCAAACTCTTTCTGCTGGACCGTTCTTGATGCAGGCTCTCTGCTTGTACGTATTAAGCCCTGCTCAATTCTCATTTCCTATTCCAATTGATGTTTCTTAATATAAAAAAACAACCTTTTCAAATGGACATAAAATTTTAAACCAACTCAACACTTTTTGCTCTTTTTTTTTTTAAATAAATTTACCCATATAATGTTTAGAGCATAATGAGTTTGTTTGTTATTTATATTGAATTTATCTATGATATGCTTGATATAAAATACTTTTAGCTTTCCCGGTATAACAAGTTTACTTTTTAGGTTTTTTCTATTTGAATTTGGCATGCCAATATATTGATAAAAAGTGTAATTGAAACAACTTCATTTCAAACATATTCATCTCATTCAGCTCTATTTCAAATAAAGAGAAGGCTTATCGAACAAGACCTAATTCGATAAAGCTTCAAAATCTAAGACTTTTAAACTAAATGTTAAAATTATTTAATCTAACATAATATTTTACGATAATCTACTTTAAAATAAAATCTTTTCATTGCTTTAACTTTCTCAAAGATTATCATACATTGTTGACTTGCTGAACAAGCGGCTAAAATAATATTCTTTTACAAAACTAGTTAAATTGCTCTCATGCATAAGATTTCCTATATAATAATACCTTATAATCAAGAGGATTTAAAAAAAAAAGACATAACTTTAAATGACCACCGCACCAAATAGGGAACTTTAGCCAGTAGTACACTAAATAGAGAATCCGCACAGAAAAAATAACTTTTTTCATCATTTTTTTTGTGATTGCATTCGACCTTTATTTTCTGTGTTGAGGGTCAACTGAGACCCTCGTTATAACAAGTAAAGGTCACATTGGACCCTAAGTAGGCATAACCGCTTCATCTTCTTTCTTGAGTGTTCGAGTTTTCGATTAAAGGAAGAGATGACTGGAAGATTTAACCTAATAAGTTGCCAATCAACCCTAAAAATGTTGTTGGTGGGCTGGTCAATATAAGAAAGGTCTGGTCCCTAATAAATGTTGTTGATTGGTTTTACATCATGTGAACTACTCGTGCCATGTTCTCTTCCTCATCTCTGGTTTTCTTGTTAGTAGCATCTTTTATTTTAGGCAATTGGTATCTTCTTGTATGGGCATGATTTTTCTAGCCTAAAGTACAAATGAGTGTGGATCTTAAGTTTTGAATTGCTCCTCCAATCCATTCTTCCATTTTAGCAAAATCTGTTTCACGTGATGTTACACAAAACCATAGCATGCTAGAAATTTGGGTTTGAAATTGTAAGAGCTTTTTTTCGAAAAGATCCTCTATGAGAAATTCACCAAAAAAATAACTTTAAGTGGCAGATCTTCCAATCATCTCTTCCTTTAATCGAAAACTTGAATACTAGAGGAAGAAGGAAGAATATGAAGATGTTATGTTTACTCAGGGTCGAATGCGACTCTCACTTGTTATAGTGAGGGTCGCAGTCGACACTCAACATAGAAAATGAAGGTCGAATGCGACAAAAAAAAAAAAAAAAAGGTGAAAAAAGTTACTTTTTTTGTACGAATTCATTGTTTGGTGCGTTACTAGCTAAAGTTCCGTATTTGATACAGTGGTCACTTAAAGTTATTTTTTGATAAAAATCCTCTATAATCAATTAGAACAACAAATTGCAATCATTTGTTCTTGAAGGAATTTTCATATAATTGCATGCACATTTTTGTAACATGGAGATTCAATGCTTCATGGAATTCCATTTTTTGCGTGAGCATGGGAGTCACCTCTTCGCTTGTTTCACCATATTTCAATTTCTTTTCTACCATAAAATAATTAATTTAAACAAATGCATGTTGTGAAGAAGTTGAGCCATGTACAAAATTGACTAGAATTTTCTCACTTTGGTTAAATCTTCAAACTACACAATTGGGCTGTTATGGTTAAAAGTTAAAACCACTACCCCATTTGTCACCCTGCAGTCCGAAGATCAATGTGTGAGCTTCTCTTCGCACTTTGTTCTTATTTGTGTGGGCTCTCTTGGGTTGGATGCTCAGAACCCCTTAATTGAGGTTAGAAAAACATAGACAGAAAAAACTTAGCAGGGTTACTTTGGCCACAGAAAAGATGCAAGTTGGGGCCAGGATTGGAGGCTTCACCAACCCGTCCTCTATCCTGTGACCCTGTCGTAGTCCTAAGATTCAAACTCGGTTTGAAAACTGTCGTGGCTGGAGCTCGATTCGGTACGTTTTCAAATTCAAAATCCCCTCGTTGGATTCCCGGCAATAGATGCAAAAATAAAGCAATCACACCGGTGGTAATAGTTATCACACAAAATCTTGGACATGCCGCATTTCCATCCTAAAAAGTTTTAGCCACGACTGCACCAAACAAAATGACTTCAGGCACCTTCCTTTGAGGTCCGACTCAAGCTCGTGTTCATGATTCATGCTTTTGGTTATTCTAGCGTCGGCTTATATTAGGCTAAATTTGGGCATCAATTTTAGACTTGTGAGTATGCTGGGGTCTAATTTTATGTTCCAAAGTGTTGAATGGGCCGAGCCTTTTTCTTTATGCCTAGATGCTCAATTTGGCTCAACATTTTCATACAACGTGTATATTTACAAATAGACTGGGCACATATACTTGACTGTTTGGCCCATGGATTAAACTGAAACTTCAATACTATTGCCATAGATTACTTGGCTTCCCCCGCTCTTCGCAAATGTGAGTTGCTTTTACCTTTCATCTGTGAGTTATGTCTCATTTTATGTGCGAGTTCTCATTTATCTCTTCACATGTGTCACTTCATATGGATGTTTATTTTGAAATTAAAGTTTGTAGTAGAATCCACATTTACTCAAGGAAATGAAAGCATTTATAGTTAAAGTGAAATGGCGTATATGTGTCTCATAATAGCCAGAGTCATCCAAACGGGGTAGAGTCCCATTTGACTTCACTCTATTCTATTTTTTCGCTTATCCAAACATGCCCTAGAAAAAAAAAAAAAAACGAAACAAAACAAAAGCACTAAAATGGTGGAGCTTCCATGGACACTCATCCCCTTGGGAAGACTCCTTTCCACCCGCCCGGTGTGAAAACATAAAATTAATAAAACAAAATGACTATGTTTTAAAAAAGGGCCGAAAGTGTGATTGCATTTCTTTGACTTAATTAAAGTAGATATTCCGATGCATGTCCCACACTGCAAAAGTCAATGACTATCCTTGTCATGAGAGGAATTCAATTCACCCACCTGAAGGTAGGCTCAGCTGATTATAGAAATCCTTCCCCACGCTCTCATTTGTTTTATATGTGCATAATCTGATTTTCAGTTTGGTTTCAAGAGACTAGCCTACAGATGGAGCCAGCTTAATGAACGAATTCTAATAACAGTTTTCCACTTAGAGGTCAGCATAGATAGCACCTATTCGTACAGTAGGAGTGGAGAGGAAGAAGGGTGAGAAAAGTGATTTATATGACATAATATTTTATACCATATTTGAAAGGAGATGTAAAAAGAGAGTAAAATCAATGTTATACGAAGTTTTACTTCACAGGCTAGGAAATGTGAGAGTAAACTTTTGTCATATAATGCCTTTTATTAACGTCCTCTAATTTAACTATATTTATAATTTGACATCTAATTCTCTTTTTACTCCTCTCGTGCAAACAAACATACCTATGACCCAACTTTGATTATATCACAATCTGTGGTATTCCTGGGTTTCTTGCCTTGTTTCTTATGTTCCCCTTTCTTTCATAGAGAAAGTTTTCAAGATTATTCATATGTTATGATCTAATACCAAAGTTGTCTACTGAATTAATGTTAATAACATTAGAACGGTCCCAAAGTTCTTGAGGTGGCTTTCAAAAGTCATTGATGTTAAATTGATAGTAAAAACATCTACCCTTATTCTCCAGGCTTCCATCAATCCTGTACATGTGTACTTTTTTCCGTATTCTAACTAATATTCAAGCTTATATTTAATCTTTATTTTCACAATAAAGTGGAGCTAAGAAGAGCTTTGGCCAATCCTTGAATACTAGGGTGTGTTTGTGTGGAGCTGTGGAAGAGGAAACCCCGCGGCTTGTGTTTTTGACCCGGGAGATAGGAACCGCAAATCTGCTCCAGCGATGAAAATGCGTACAAAATGGTGGATTTCTTTGTAGTTTCATCGCTGCACCAAATAAAGGAAGAAGTTGTCAGGATTTCCGGTGCCTTGTCGGGCGACCTTTTATGTGAAAAACATAGTTGCACAAACACACCTTATAGTCTCTTGCTTTCCTTTTTCCTTTTAATTTTGTTTTTCCCTTAGATGATAATAGGGTAGAATGTAGGCAGTTTGAAGTGGTGGATGGATTTTTATTAAATCAACTTGGGTTGGAAAAAAAAGAAAAGATCAAATCATAATTTGGTTTTCTTATTTTTTGAATGTCATCATGCTTGGGATTTTGATGTTCTTAGGTTTGGATGTCAACATGGTTGGGATTTGATTTTCTTAAGTTTACAGATCAATTTGGGCGATAAGTTTCGGCAGAAATCAGTGCACCTGAGCTAATTTCGATCGGAGGTGATCAATGAAGGTGCAGTATACCTTGTTGGGACCTATTTAATGTAAAATTTGATTGGATCTAGAGCGTAGAGGTTGGATTTGTGAAAAAAAAAGAAGGTGATATCTAACTTACCACAGGACACGCGGATGAAAATGGTTAGTTGGAGGTGGAGAATGGAAGATGATAATTTTTTTAATTGATGATGATGAGTTAAACGATCTAAAGGGTCTAAATTTCTAATGGTGCCCATTTTACTGGATTTAAGTAAGCAATGCATGCACCTATTTGTGAGAAGTCTCCAATACATTTGACCCCTGACTGAGATGTCATCAATTATTGAGCCCCTTTTTTAGATTAGACCAAACCTCGGGGCTACTTATAAAAATTTGCTCTTTCTCCCAAAAAAGAGAATATGAGAAGATCCATTAGTAGAAACTGTCTGAAACCACGTCGTTCGGTAGTTGTCTTCTTCGTAAATTGATTTTTACAACCCCTTTCTCTTGCACCTACAACCCCATGTTATCAGTGTGGTCTTGCTATTATGGGAGAATTTTTTCCCAACCAGCAGTTGGGCCAGATGGGGTCACTTGGTCTCATTTCATACTGGGATCACCCATCATTGAATTAGATTTATAAAATGATTTATAATTAAAATATTATTAAATTTTGAGACCGTTAAATCAAGAGCTAAGATAATTTAATGGGGTCATTTTTTTAGCACAACCCTCATCCGACCTTTCCATCTATCTTACCCCAGTGATGGAAAAAATATATATAAATGAGCCCCATAAACTTCGATACATAAACACATATATATTATTTACTGGTTATTGAAAATCCTCCACTGTTATTATTCTACTAGAGATGTGCAAGCCCAAGCCATCCTTGTTGGCCACCGCCACCCCAAGAGTGGCCCACATACAATGTACTTAATGGGCCTCTCTATCACATGCAATCCACATGTGGGACCCACCTTTTGAGCCATGGATGGAGCATTCCATTATTTTTATTGATCAATAGGTGTAGCGACTCAAAAGCAGGGGGTGAAAACAGCAAAACGTGAGAAAAGTCCTCGTTCTCATCTGACATTAATAAATGCGAGACATTCAAATGAGAAAGGCTCTATATTCTACGGTATCACGATGAGAAGCAGCAATGCAGAAGGCGAAAATCTCCAGAAAGTTGCCTTCATATGCCATCACACGCATTTCCTGATTCTTTTGTAGCTCCGTCTACGCTGTCTCCCTTCTGTATCGCCCTTTTCATTGTTACTGTTATAGCTTTCGTTATCTTCTCTCCCTGTCTTTTGCTGCCTCTCACTCTCTCTTCCTGCCATCGCTTCTGCTTTCCAGTTCTTGCCATTTGAAAAAGGACGTTACTTTTGGCGACTTTGTTGGTTTTCTCATCTGGGTTTTGAATTTATTGCTGTTTTTTCTGTTCTGCTTGTGGTTGGTCATTGGTGTGGCCTTATGTCTTAGATTGGTTTGCTGACGCGGGGAAGATCTATTTGAAGATCCTCTTCAGATATTGGAGGTGATGTAAGCATCCTTCTGTGTATTTATTAATGGATTTCTGGAAATGGGTCTGTCAAAAGGAGATTTTTTTTCGATTGACGAGTACAATCTGATTGATTTTGGTGAATGGTTAGGTAATGCAGGGGTGTCTGATATGATTTCTGTTTAAAAACAGTTTTATTTTATTCATGTTTTTGTTGTTGTTCTGGATTTGTTTTCTGCTCTTGAACTGTTTTTTTTTTTTTTTTTGGGTAGAGAAATGAGTCAAATGATGCCACCGATTGGGATTAGAAAATCGCTTCTAGTGGTTGAATGGTTGAATGGGTCTCATAGGCTGTTGAAGGTTATCATTCTGAGTTGGGATTTGATGGGTGATAGTAAAGGTTTAATCTCGAACTTGATTTACGGTTTTACTTCTCCATTTGACAGTAAGTGAATAATGCTTTGATTGGAGATCTGATTCATTTCAAGTGCATTCTTTGAACTTTTACAAACATTTGAATTCTGGAAGTTGATATTTGTACATTTTCGTTTTTTTTTTCCTTTCTCTTTCGGGGTTCTTGGGGGATTTTATTTTCAATCTGTATCTTTGAAATAGTTTTTCTAACTATGAATGAGATTGAGTTAAAATCTGAAAATGCCATTTTAAAAATATACTGCCTTTTTTGTTTTCTTTGGGACAATATAAAACTTGATTTTGTAACGACTTTGTTGCTAATTTTTCCCCTTTTGCTTATCGATGAATTAGACTGGTTTAGAATCTGAAAATGGATTCCAATGCTTATACATTTGATTCATTTTTCAGGTATCCTAGAAGGAGGATTTTCCAAGTGGTGATTGATTTGTTGGTCATTCTTTTTTCGATTTGAGATTGAGATTTTCTTGTTCAAATTATCACAATGTTGTGCGCTTGCTCGGGAGAGCAATTTAAGTTTGAGGATCCACCTCAGTCACCAGAATCACTCGCAACAAGGGACTTTTCAGCTAGTGGACTCTCATCAAGAACCGGGGATTGGGAATCAAAATTTGATGATGCCCAAGTTGATGATGTAGAATCTACTCTAAAAGAAGCTCTCTCTTTGAATTATGAGGTTGGTTCTTTGCTTTGTTATTTACTCAGTGTACTTCTTTGTATCTTTCTTTCAATAGTTTTCTCCAATTCCTATTTTCAGGAAGCAAGGGCATTGTTGGGTCGGCTGGAATATCAGAGAGGGAACTTTGATGCGGCACTTCAGGTGTTTCAGGGAATTGACATCCGCATTTTAACACCGAGGATGACTAAGGCTATTGTTGAAAGAACTCGCCAAAGGAAACCTCGCTCCAAAAGTGGGAACTTGCGGGCACCTACAATGTCAATGCATTCTGTGAGCCTGCTTCTTGAAGCAATCTTACTTAAAGCAAAATCATTAGAGGCGCTTGGGCGTTTTAAAGGTATGTTTTTGTTTCAGGTTGTTTTACTTGACTTGCTACTAACTGGAGATTCTCATGTCAGAGTATGATTCTTATGATGTATTTTACAGTGGTAGCTTCTTGATACTTTTGAGTCTATTGAAACTTTATGAACCCTGAAAACTGGATTGGCTTAAATGAGACCCTTGTAGGAGGTCACTCCAGATCATTGATACCTGGGTTTGAAAATTGGGTCTGAGCCTTTGTTATATACTTTGTAGTATAGTTGTTAATTTCATTTTTTATTGTATTTCTCTATGACTCCAAACTGCTGAATTTTGGCTGGTTTGTTGCTATGGCATTTCATTTAGGGGTTACATTTCGAGAAAGTACACAAAAACAAAAGATAAAAGTTTTGGAAATATATGAAAATGTAAAAAAGAAAACTAAATACATATATATACATATATGTATATGTATGTATGTATGTATACATATACATATACATACACATATACATACATACATACATACATACATACATGTGTGTGCGCGCGCGCGCGCCTCATAATGTAGTTGCAGAGAAGGTCCATGAGAGACATCTGCACTAGAGCACATCTGTATTCAATTTATTCCACTAACTCGATAATGCAATATGTTACTTATACATATCAAGTGAAGAATTTGTAAACCTTGTGCATGTAACAATGTGAAGTTGTAATATGCATTCTCAATTCACATCTCCAATTATCAATCCAAAAATAAAATTGGAAAAACGCAGACATTGATACAATCACAAGTTCACTGACTACACTACTAGAGTTGGGTAAGCAAACTACTTCTTAAAATCATAATTAAAAAGTTAGATAACATAACTCTACTGCAATATTGTACAAAAGCATTACAACATATTGTTGTCGCCCACAACCGTAATGTTTATAACGCTTTGTTCTTTATCACTCTGATTAAACACATTGCCCTCATAAGCCCTTCTTTCAGTTGGCACGAGAAGATGAAGCTTTAAAAGACATGAAAAGTCTAACATGCCCTCATACATTAACAAAAATGAAATGAATAATAAAACATAAAGGCCCTGTTTGTTTGCATTAAAATACAAAGCCATAGGAATTGAATACATATGGTAGTTAAAAATGAAGATCAAAGGTGAATGTCCAAAATAAACATCAAATAGCATCTTCTTTTAGAACAGGCCTAAAACAAAAGGAGTCTTGAATGAAATCAGATTGACCCGTTGAACCAAAATCCAATTCTGGCTGAACAGGAATTTAGGAAATGTTCAGTTTGGCCCACTAGCCAAACAAAAACTATTCAGCCAGTTTGGTCAAGCAAAACTGAAATGAATCGAAATTGACATCTACGCTTTGTAGTCCATTTACTGAAATGAACTGAGACTGACATCTACGCTATTTGATTCTGTGTTTCTAAAAGAAAATGTTATTTGATCTTCATTTTTAATTACCGTAGTTATTCAATTCCTATGTATTCTAGCGCAAACGAACAGGCCTAAAACAGAAAGAGTTTTGGATGAAATCAGATTGACCTGTTTAAGTAACCAAAATCCAGTTCAGTCCGAACAGGAACTTAGGAAATGTTCAGTTTGGCCCACAAGCCAAACAAAAACTATCCACCAGTTTGGCCAAACCAAACTGAAATGAATCAAAATTGACATCTATACTTTGTAGTCCATTGACTGAAATGAAATGAAATTGACATCTACGCTTCGGAGTCAAATTTGACAATGCATAAATTTCCTGCTATCATTTTCTCTACTGGTGCTATTTCAATATTCATCGATCAATCCACTAGTAATTCATCCATGTACTCTCTTATCACCTTTGCACTCAATCCCTTCCTCATGATTTCAATGCACTCAACTTTAGAAGAGATTCTTTAATTATTTAGAGGCGAATTTTACTGGTACCCGGTGATTGTGACAGTTTGCTATGTTGAGTCATATAAGAATGGAGTTGATGTCAGATGAAACATAAATCACGTTAATTTTGGGAAGTTTCTTTGATTAAGTAGATATTTATTATAAACTTAAGCTAATCACACAATGTATTAGCTCTTATATCAATTGTTACAGTGTATAGCTATTAGTCCTTTCAGAAATAATTATACAGGTGCATGCATACCCCTTTGTGTTAATCGCCAGCCATCAACAGCCTACAGGAGATGTTGATGGAGATAAATACTAAAAGCAGAACTGGAGTTGTGGAAATTAGATATTGTACAACGCTACCAGTGGCCATTCTGCATATGTTGAGTTTTCCAAACAAGATCCCTAGTTTGGGCTGTTGGATGTGCATTGTACACTCTTAACTTTTAGTAGCTCCACTTTGTTTATTTGGGCACCTCCAAAATCAAAATGTCATTTAGATACTTTAAACTTTATTCTCTTATTTTCCACTTAGCTGATATCAATTCAGTATTAATGAAACTGACACGGAAAAGAATCATGAAAATAATTGCCATTGTTGGGGAACCAAAAAGGGTCTCATCTCCCTGTGATTTTGACTTGGAAGTTGGAAGTCGATGCAGTTATGGCGAGTCGCAATCTGTTAAATTAAACTAAACCAAAAATGACATTGAAAAGAAAATGGGAAACAAGCAAAACAGGCTCATCAACATGACAAAATGGTAACATATATCTAACAAATACTTAAGGAAGTGGAAATTTATATGTTATAGTTTTAATCCTAAATCTGAGGAGTCAATGAAAATTAGCCTACACCTTATCGTAAGAGAATGGTTGCGTACATTGTTATTTCATATATTTTTAAGCTCGGTGTGATACATTAGCATGCAACCCACTTTCAACTTTTACTGGGTCTTTCATGCTTACAACAAAATGGTATTTGGTTTTGATACAGTTTTGGTGTTTGATTTTGGCAGAAGCTGCAAAGGAATGTAAAGTTATTTTGGACACAGTTGAAGCTGCACTGCCTAATGGAATGCCCACTGAGATTGGCGAGGACTGCAAGTTGCAGGAGATGTTTCACAGAGCTCTTGAGCTGCTTCCAGAATTGTGGAAACAAGCTGGATATCTTGATGAAGCAATTTATGCATATAGGCGGGCTCTCATCAAACCATGGAATTTAGAATCCCAGAGATTGGCTGGCATCCAGAAAGAATTGGCTACAGTTCTACTTTATGGTGGTGTGGAAGCCAACCTGCCGCCTCAGTTGCAAGCTTGGGGCTCAGGTTCCCCTAAAAGCAATATAGAGGAAGCAATTCTTCTTTTGCTTATAATCACGAGGAAGATAGCCTTTGATGAAATACCTCGGGATCCGGAAGTCATGGATCATCTGACCTTTGCTTTGTCAACATCGGGGCAATTTGAAAATTTGGCAAATCATATAGAACAGTCACTGCCTGGTATATACAGTAGAACAGAAAGATGGTATTTTCTGGCCCTCTGTTATAGTGCTGCAGGCCAAAATGATGTAGCCTTGAATCTGCTAAGGAAGGTATTTTTTCATTCCAAGAGGAAACACAAAACCCATCTCCCGTCACTCCTATTAGGAGCGAAATTGTGTTCTCAAAATTCAAAGCATGCTTTCGAAGGAATTGACTTTGCTCAGCGAGCAATTGAGTGCAGTAACTGTCGGCGAGGGCATCATTCTATTGGTGCTGCACATCACCTGCTTGGTGTTTGTTATGGAAGAGCAGCTCAATTAACAGTCTCTGATACTGAGAGGGTACTATTTCAGAAGAAGTCTTTGGAATCATTGCATCAGGCAACCATGATTGAGAAAGATAATCTGGAAGTGATACTTAGCCTTGGACTTGAGAACGCTGTGCAGCGAAACTTGGATGAGGCTCTAGAGAATGCGAAAAAATATCTGCACATGATGGGCGGAAGCTCTGTACGATGTTGGAAGCTATTGGCTCTTATAATATCAGCAGAACAGTGCTTCAAAGATGCTGAAGATATAGTTGATATAGCTTTAGATGAGATGGGGAAGAAAGATCAGATAGAATTTTTAAGGTTGAAAGCTATACTTCAAGTTGCTCAGGCACAGCCCAAACGCGCAATAGAAAGCTACAGGGGTTTGCTCTCTCTGGTTCATGCACAAAGGGAACTTCAAATCGGAAGCTCTGGTTATGAAGTGTGTGCACCATTATTTTTAGCTATCTTTTTTCTTTTGATTTTTTTACAAATTATTTTTGTGGTGTTCCCCAATTCATTAGTTGACTTTCCTGCTTTCTTTCTTATCAACAGGTTGATAGTGAGAAATTTTTTGAAATGGAAGCATGGCAGGATCTGGCATCAATATATACAAAAGTTGGATCATGGTCGGATGCAAAAGTTTGCTTGGAAAAAGCCAGGTCAATTGAACTTTATGCTCCAAGGAGCTGGCATGCAACAGGTTGTTAGATTCTCCTTACCAGAGTCTATGTTAACTCATCCTATTCAACTTGCTAACACTCATTTTGGTTTTTGACTTGAAATATGAGGTCTTAGACACAACCCACTCAGACACCTGAAAATTTTAGATCATAAATACATAATGCAATGATCCCTCACCGTATTATGGTGAGGGCCAACTTGATGGGGCCCAACTAGGGCCTCCCGAGTTTAGGGGTGGGGGGGGGGGGGGGGGGGCGGATGGTGTGGGTGCATTTTGGATGGGGCTCAGATTTCAAGTTTGGGGTCGATCACATGCCTTTAATCCTTTCATCTGTGGCTCACAAGTTTAATGACTTGTCATAGAGAAAATTTGATCCTTGATGGTGAAAACTCGATGGATACAGTGTAATTCAAGGGGTCTCGTGGTTGTGGATGGTTCGGATGGATCATAGAGTCAGCCCCACACTCTCCCCGCTAACTATCTCTCGCCATGGAGTGAGGGATGGATGCATATGAATATTTCCCCACAAAGAAAATTGCATCTATATAACTATATACATTGGAATTTGATGATAATAGTCAAATAAATAAACAAAATGAAAGATGAATGTAGTTCTATAACAACCATGTCAGCATGTGTCCTATGACTGGCTTCTTCATCTGACAAGGCAGTTTGTAGGATAATGGAGCGTCCTTATTGCATAGCCCTCATATGGTCTTGTACCTCATTTCTATCTATTATCCTTCTTAGAAATGAATTGCCTGATGATACGCATTGCCACTCACGTGATAATCATGATGAAACAATCTGTGGCAATATATATATATATATATACATATATATTTTTAAATGTAACTTAATTGTTTGCTGATACACATTTTATCAAAATTTTATTTTAGTTATGCATACAACCATTTTTAAAGCTCAAAACTATTTTTCCTGCTAGCACTGTGTAGCCCGAGAAGATCAAGTACTAGAGACCTCAGACACATGGGGTGTCATTTATTTTTTAAAAGAAATCAAGGAAAATTAAATCTAATTTGTTTACATAAGGTGTTTCTATCATTCTTAACATAGCTGGATTCTTAGTTTATACACTGGTCATAACTATTATACTGCAAGAGAGTAAGATAATTCTCGCCATGTTTTTCCAATTATAAATTCAACAGCCTCCTGATATTATTGCTAATGTTTAGTCTGTCCCAAGTCCCAACAAATTAATTCAACTCCTGTCTATATTTCTATTTTCTAGATTTCAAATTCATTCTCCATACTGTATGCATTGTAGGCATGCTGTTTGAAGCCCAATCGTTAAACAAAGAGGCGCTTGATGCCTTCTCTGCTGCACTGTCAATGGACCCTGATCATGTTCCAAGCATGGTTTCGACAGCGGTATTACTAATGAAGAATGGTGAGAAATCACTGCCAATCGCGAGAAGCTTATTAATGAATGCTTTGCGAGTAGAACCCACAAATCATGATGCATGGTTGAACCTTGGGTTTGTGTCAAAGATGGAAGGATCATTACAACAAGCTGCAGACTGCTTTCAGGCTGCATGCGAGCTCAAGCAATCATCACCTGTACAGGATTTTGTGTGACTTATCGCAGCATCCTTAACATGAATATGATGATCATACTTTCCATCAAATTGGAAATGGAAGATGGGAGGGGGTTGTATGAGCTCTGCATCTCATTGCGTACTTGTTATGCCCTCAATGTCACTTCTTTTATTCAAGATGTACATATTTTAGAGTTAGAGCATCCTATTGGAATGAAGGAACTTTTAGCACATGGAAGAAACAGAATTGGGGAGATGGGTTAGGTCATCTTATCTTTGTAAACCTCTGTAAGAGTATTTATGCAGTCAATAATTAGGGATGCAATGATTTCTCAATTAATAATTCTTTCAAGGGACTTATTTTTTCATTTCTTTTTATTTTTTTCGGTTTCTTTCCTTATATTTTATTTAATCAATGCAAGGCGCTTCTTGCGCACTTGTGTTTTGCCTATGTTATGCCAAAGATAATGAAGCTTTCATGGAAGCTCTCATAAGGACTGATGAAGATTTTCATTCTAATACATGTAAAATCATTATCCTCGTTGAAACTTTATCCCATGTCATTGGGGTTCGCTTGGTGAGCTCTATTGGTCCAGTTGCTCCTCTTCTATGTTATTTCTGTCGCCCTCTATCATGCCTTTTGAATACTCAGTTCTACTTTCTTCTTCTAAAATTCCATTTTAAGCACTTCACCAATTTAGTTGG
This sequence comes from Persea americana, assembly GCA_029852735.1. NCBI lineage: Eukaryota > Viridiplantae > Streptophyta > Magnoliopsida > Laurales > Lauraceae > Persea > Persea americana. The sequence goes on along the minus strand of CM056811.1, from coordinate 93,175,151 downwards.
TAATTTGTTTACGAACAAACTCTAACATAAGGCTTGTGAAAAATTACTTACTTTCATCTCTCCATACAAAATCTTACCTTTTCACCCCTCTGGACAGATTTGGAACTCCAAGCATTTTGGTTAATAACGCGATCAAGACCTATATGATTAGCAATGCATAAGATTGTGCGCTATTCATGTTGTCAGTAACGTGCTATTGAAGTAAAATTTAAGGATATCTTATAGAAAGTATGACGTTTATTTTAAATGATCCAGATCAGGTGTTTGTTTTTACTGTATGCATACGATTTCCACACCTGGTGACCCAAATAGAGAAGCAATATTTTCCTATAATTCTGCTTCATTTTGATTATACAGGGCAGAATTTTTATTAAAATTATATTTCAATGCCCGCCAGCTCTGCACGTGATTAGCACGAGCATCTTACCCTATGTTTGGGAAGGGGGGAGGGAAAATATGAGGGGAAAGGAAAATGAAGGGGAGGGGAGGGAGGGGAAAATTATTTTTTCCTTCTCTTGTTTGGGAAGTAGGGGAGGGGAGGGAAATCCCCCATTTGCTTCATTCTTTCCCCTCAATTTTGAAGGAAAAATTTAGGAGTAAAATTTTAAAAATTTTACCCCCTAATTCCCCTCCCCCATTTTATCTCCCCCGTTCCCAAACAGCCCTCATTTCCACTTTCCCTCCATTTTTCCCACATTTTTTTCCTTCCCCTCATTTTACCCCTTCCTAAAAAGAGGATTAGTGTCAGTTTGATAATTTTACATATAAAATAAAGTATAGTAAATTATAAAATGGACGCTTTGCTTGAAACTTTTACTAATAGTAAATTGCCAAACGGGACATAATCTACTCTCGAGGAGTACCAAACAGTTCATACCCCTCCCCCATCCACAGTTGGATCTTGTAAAACCCTGCTAAAGCCCCACCATTCAAACTAAAACCTCACCCTCGTTTGTTTCATCTTCTTCTCCCGTTCCTCTCTCTTTCCCGCCATGGAATCCTCCGTCTCCCTCTCTCTCTCCTCCCAAAACCCTAATCCCTTCCAACCCAACACCGAAAAAATCAAACGCAGGCTGCTAAAAAAGGGAGTCTTTCCAACCCCCAAAATCGTCCGCACCCTCCAAAAGAAGGAAACCCTAAAACTCATCCGTAAATCCAAGCGCCTTGATAAACCCCTCCCTGAATCGCAGAAGCTGGAAATGGAGGACAAAGCTCACTTTCAGACCGTTGCTCGCGAGTATCGGACGGTAATGAGGGCGTTCAAGGGCGATAAGAACGCTCCTCCGGCGCTCGGGCTGCCGTGGGAGGGAGCGAAGGGGATCGCTCTGAGAGAGCTGGCGAGCGGAAGCGGGGAGTTTGCAGGGGATAAGCTGAAGGGAGAGGGCTTGGTGGAGCTGAAGGAGATGCTCACGGAGAGGAAGAGCAAGGATTATCGCTGGCTTTTGGATGATGATTTGGAAGAGGAGGGTTTTGAGGAGGAGCAGAATCTCATCAAGAGAGGGAAAGATTTCTTGCCCAAGCGGCATATTGGAGATAATGAGCGAATTCGAATGCTTATTGACAGGTAATTTTTATGAATTCAATTCCATAGATGGATGTATCCTTTTATGTTGTGAATTTGGGTGGGTTTCAATGTGGATGAGTAGCTTAAAATAATTGAATTTGGGCTCCTTTGCTATAAATTGATAGTGTTTTGCGCTTGCTCGAAAGAGTAGCTTGAATTAAACATTTGCAAGCAGCGCAGAGTTGGCTTAAATTTTAGCAATTTGGGCAACTTATCAACTAATCCCTACAAAACATTTTTTTTTCCTGCTGTTCAGGGGCTTTTATGTAGTGTGCTTTATTATTGGTTGACATTCATTTGTAAAACTTCACCCAATTTAAATTTATGATGAAAGGCATACTAGCAAATCCATTTGTCATTTATTTGGAATATTGAATGATATTGTGGCCTGCCATTTACTGTCTGACAACCTGTCTTCTTTTTTCCACTGCTTGATGATGCCATTTACATGTATTTAGTTTATTTAAGATGCTCAGGCATTTCGGAAACAAAGAAATTCAGGCTTTCTCTAATTCAGGGTATGCGATACAGGCTAAGCACTGGGAACCTCAGCATGTCGGACTGGAAGTTTTCTAGGTTGATGAATCAGTCAGGGATACAATTCACTGAAAGGAATCTACTCAGAATAGTTGGAGGACTGGGGGCTCGTGGCCATTGGAGACATGCTTTGTCTATTGTGGAATGGGTATACAAAGGAAGGGACTCTAGAGATTATAAAAGCAGGCAAGTTAATTATAGTTCTATTTTGATATTTCTTATATTGTTCCTGCTGTCAAAGTGCAAACATCTAGCTAAATAAACACAAGGATATCTGTTTTTGTTCTCATTTATGGATCATTTTAGTACATTCAAAGTAAGAGCCTGTAATTCCTAACCTTTTCCATATCTTATGTTTGTTCAACATGCAACTTTCTTCATTTGTTTCCTTATTTTGATAGTGAAAGTGTTTGTTGCTCATGGAGATAAAATGATAATACCATTAATAGACTAAATATCAGGTCAATGTTAGTTGATTGCAAATTGCAATACACATGCCCTTCTCAATATTATAAGAAAGTGTTTTTTTTAAAAAAAAAAACTAGCTGGGTTCATCTTCGTTGAAAGAAATAAAAAAGAGATGGGCTTTTGCAAGCCATTCGTACATGTGTGTACAAATCCTTCGTCATCTATAAATGTAGGGCGGGGGTTTTGAATTTCATTTGTCATCTACAGCCTCTTTCTCATTTTCATGTCTCTCTCTCTCATGCAGACTAGTGCAGCAGAGTCATGCTTGGGTCTTCTAACTGCTGCATATCTCTCAAAGTTGCATCAAGGCACTGGAGATGGAGTTGTGAGTTGTGACTCCTCTCCAGTAAAAGGAGAAAACCCGATGCAGCCCAAGTGCTACAAGGAGGAGTCCAAAAAGGCCCTAGAACCAGATGTTCTGACCAGAACAACTAATGGACAGATAGAGACATGGTTACCACAGGGGGACCCACTAATTGCTAATTACGATGGCCCTCAATGGTAACCATGATGGAAACTATCTCATGTTGATAATCACAGTGGGATTTATCCATTAAAAAACTACAGTGGTATTCGTCAAACATTTATAATCATTGTTTGGCTGAGTAATGTTTGAAATCACATTGGACACACCAAATGTTGGTACATGATGAAACTCATCAAGTGTTAGTTACCATGACTGGTCTCATCTAATGATGATAAACTGACCATCACGGTCACACCATATAGTGTTGATAATCACCACTAGTCTGCTGAAACCACCTATGTTAGTAATAACAATGAAACCCACCTAATGTTAAAATTGTGAGTCCACCTAATATTAGTAATTAACATGGAGCCCGCCTATTATTGGCATCACAATGGGTCTAAATTTTGGTTATCATGATAGGATCCACCTTATGTTAGTAGTCGCTGTTGGATCAATCTAATGTTGGGAGTCACAGTGGAAGTCATTTATTGTTGGTAATCACAATAGGAATCATCCAATGTTGGTAATCCTAGGGGGATGATTATGATATGTGAATGTTGTTAACTAATAAAAGACATGATGGCACCGTGAAGGATTATTTTCTATCTTATATCCTTGAATATTGTGATGCAACGTTTTAGAAGGACTTATATATTGTATTATACATTGTAAGTTAGCTAAACACCTATCTTTGTGGTGGGTAGGTTTATTGTAATCTACTGATTAAATTGTGAAATCTTCACAAATACCTTGTTTCCAAACACCCACTAAACTATAAAGAATGTAGAAGCATGCTATAATCTCTGTATCTGTTCCCCTATCATCAAATTCATATGAAGGGTTTGTGAAACTTGAGCCAACCATGGTTGACACTGGAGGGGCCAACACAGATTGATAATGAACACAACAGTGTCAATTATTATCAGACAAACTTATGTTAGTGTGTTGATTGATTACCACAATGGGCCACAAGTTATTGCCATTTACCAGTACAAACTTATGTTGGTGTTTTAATTCTCTCTCTCTCTCTCTCTCTCTCATATGTGTGTTTATTTACAGCTGTTCTGGATTTTTCTGTCCGCTCCACAGAATGCACATAGTTCTACTACTGATGTTCTGCTAATTGCTAGGTGGCATGCATGTTGTGATTGTAGCAAAATTGGATATGATGGTTTTGTGTTCCTTTTCAGTATGTATTCCAATTGTAACTACTTTAGCAAGATTCTTTTGAACAGGCATCTTCTTGTCTGATAATAGCTATTTGAAAGGAAAATGGTGCTAGCTGCCAGATGTCTGTTTCTGATAAGACCTGTTCTGACTGTAGGTTTGTTTATACGAAAATGTTAGCAGTCCTTGGGAAAGCTGGGAGGCCCAATGAAGCTCTTCACATTTTTAATAAAATGAGGGTGATGATCATATTACCTTTCAAAAAAAAAAAGAAAAGAGGGTGATGATCATATTGTATCACATCATATGCTGGGACATGCTGTTTTTCTTTTGAATTTTCATATTAACTTGGTTTAGCGGATCACTGAATTCTAACCACCGATGATTTTCAGGAAGACTACTTGATTTATCCTGACATGGCTGCATATCACAGTATTGCTGTCACACTTGGTCAAGCTGGTCAGCTAAAAGAATTACTGAACATTGTTGAGTGCATGAGGCAGAGACCTTCTAAAAGAATAAGAAATATGCGTCGGAAAAATTGGGATAGATGCTTGGAACCTGACGTGGTGATATTCAATGCTGTAAGAGAACTTCAATTCTCCTATGTACTAGCTAATTTTCTGGAGTACTCTTTCAAAGAATTGCACATTTGGTTAATTCCTTGATTGTGTTTGCAATTGATTGCCAGGTTCTCAATGCTTGTGTGTCATGCCAGCAGTGGAAGGGGGTACCTTGGGTGTTGGGGCAGATGAGGCGCCATGGTCTAAAACCTAATGGAGCAACATACGGACTCGCAATGGAGGTATTCCATGAATCATTTATCTTAGTTTGTGCCAAATGCTTCTCCCAGCATGTGGTGGAACTGAAATTTTTTTCATTTGAAATACAAGTGAGTGACTAGAGTCCACGGATGTTCAAGGTGCTATTTAGTGTGAGCAAACGTGCCAACATGCAGTTCAATTGATTTGCATAGCTTGTAGGAGTCATGAGGCTGAATAGGATGGCTTTTCTTCTTGGGTTGGCCACCTCTGGCTCTGACAAATAATATTGCATGTGGACGATATTTTTTTTCCCTTGCAAGTGAGGTTAACAGGTTTAGATAGAGTAATTTGTATCTTCAGTTAATGATTTAATTATGACACCTAACCTGCTTGACCAATCATTTCTCATTGTTCATTTGGAATGCTCAATGTCTTTTATGTTTTGCTCGCCTTAGCTAATAGATAGTTTTTTGTCCATCTGAATTTTGAACCATAGTTACTAGAAGTTGTATCACGTATCATAATTCCCAAATTCCTATCAGTCTTGAGACGAACTGATCATATCTGATTAGCTGCATGTAAACAATTCTATTGTGTATCTGAGTCACAACTAAAAAAAAATCTTATGATCTCGACAAATCCTATTATTCACATGAATCCTCGCATTTGTATAGGATTGAATATTACTGGTTGAAACTTGAAACTGGTTTTTGTTTTTTTTTTTTTTTTTCTTTATACTCTAATGCTTAAAAAAAACCTTTTCTACTATATATATCCTCTTTTCACTTAAGAGAGAGATTTGGAAAAGATGGGTTTTTTGTTTGTTTAAGGTCCAAACCTTCTTGTAAAAAAATGAACATATCTTTCTTACCTTTATAGGATCAAAACAGCGTTTCCTATGTGATTCTAATAAAAGTATGTGGCTATGAGCTTTAGAGGCATATTGCACAAGCTTTGGTCTCCATGAGAGAGAAAAAAAAATGGTGGAACTATATATACAATGTCTATATTATCGATGGATTATGCACTTCCAGGTGTTGATACATACTTGCATTGCTGTACTGTAATTGGCATTTTTCTTGTGTATATGGAGACTCTTCTACTAGTATACAGTTGTCCTCAAATTATACCTGTAACTGAGTCTTACAGGAGATGCTTGTTGAAAGGTGATGCTGAAATCTGGGAAGTACGACCTTGTTCACAAGTTCTTTGGGAAAATGATGGGAAATGGTTTTGCTCCAAAAGCCCTCACATATAAAGGTAGTGTTATTTGGGCATTTTTTAGTACTGGCTTTAGTTTTTGTTTGAGGCGTCTTATTTTATTTGCGAAACTTCACAGTTCTTGTAAGGGCTTTTTGGGAAGAAGGTAAAGTCAATGAAGCTATTGAAGCAGTCAAGGATATGGAGCAGAGAGGAGTGGTTGGGTCAGCAGGTGTTTATTATGAATTAGCATGTTGTCTTTGCCACAATGGGAGATGGCAAGAGGCTATGGTTCAGGTGAGTGTTTTAGAAACTTTTAGTCTAGTTGGAAGATACATGAAGATTGCCAGTTAAGTATGAGCAGTTTCTCCACTTTTGTGAACCCTATAAGGCTGCCCTACTTCATTTGATACATGAAACCTTCCCATCTATAAAAAAAAGCTTGAAAATTCTACTGTAAACATGGGTTCAATGTACAATAGTACAAGTTATGGGACTCATATTGGACCAATGGATTAATTTGTGGGGCCCATTGAAGTTCTACGTCAATATCTTTTTCTCCTTAGTTCCAAACAGGCACACATGCAAACACAGAAACTTAAATGAGGGACACCTGTCATATAAGCTATATGTATGCAAGCCACTTTGTGAGGACCACCTGATGTCCCATCCAACCCCACCTAACACTCTCTACAGAGGAGGCAATTGCACCAACCAAAAATCCAGTCTGTTCCTTTCTGTTATTCATATGTTTTCACTGTATCCTTATGTCAGTTTTATTTTATTTTATTTTAATGTGTAGACCTTTCCGTGTCCCTCCCCTCGGCTGGTGGCGGTTGAGTGGGCCGCATAGGTGGTTTGTCATACCTTGTAAGAAGGATTACCCTTGGGAAGAACTCTCTATTCATCTATTAATCCATCTATACACCTATATATATATATAAATACATATATTACTATTTATAGTTTTGTCCTTTTGGGCACTATCTCTTATGTAATCGTTTCGGTACGTGAGAAGCCACCTTGTGAGCCACTTGGAGCATGCCAATGATGGGGTGGAGCTGTGGGTGGGGATTAGGGATGCCCCAGAAAATCACCACAATCTGTGGTTTAAAAACTGGGAATCCTCACCAACTTGATCACCGCCAAGTCTGTTATGATTTAGTTCAGTCAGAGTTGGCTGATACACATGAGACTTGGTCTATGCTGTCTTTTGTGGAGATCGAGTCTGATACAACTTAGACCCAGCAGAGTTTGAAAATCATGCTGCCATCAGATACTTATCAAAGTGGATTCTATTGCCCTCAAAGATCAGGATTATGACATGAATAAATCAGTTTTTTAATCCATCAGTAATAGTTGGATGAGTGTCAAATTGGTGTAAGGGCCAATGTAGGGGTGCTGTTAACTGTAAGGGGGTAGATTGATCATGGGTTGTCTTGGAAGGCCCATTAGTAGGGATGATGCAAACAGGTTGGTGGTTGGGTCCATGGTGGAAATGAACCCAGACCTAGACTTGAACTTGGGTAAATATTTATGTGTGGAGCTGGGCCCAACTGGACTGGGCCTGTCTCAAATTCCATATATTACATAATATAATATAATAAAATGCCTGCCTACCCTTCTCGAGTAAAATGAAACTTAAGAGTTGAGAAGGCCATGGGAACTTATGGATTACAGACTACAATGTTCACTTGTTCCAGCCTTTGTAGACTCTTTGGAAACGCTACCATGACATTCAGCTTCTGAACACCATTGGGGAGTAACCCATGAGATAGGTAGCCGGCCCACTTATCAGATTCATGTTTTTTTAACATTTCTTTTTTTGGTATTTATTTATATGCAGTTTTTTTTTTTTTTATTATTATTATTATTATTATTTTTAACTGTAGTATCACTTTTTGATGTCTGCAGGTTGAGAAGCTGAAAACACTCCCACTGACTAAACCATTGGAGGTAGCATTCACTGGCATGATTAAATCCTGCATGGATGGTGGACATGCATATGATTGCGTCTCCATTTTTGAAAGCATGAAAGATCACTGTACTCCAAATGTTGGAACCATAAATGCCATGTTGAAAGTTTATGGGCGTATTGATATGTTTGCAAAAGCTAAAGAACTCTTTGAAGAAATCAAGAAAACCGATACTCCTGATGCATACTCATACACCTTGATGCTTGAGGTATCAGCCAGTGCACACCAATGGGAATACTTTGAGTATGTGTACAAGGAGATGGTTCTCTCTGGCTTCCAGATAGATCAAAACAAACATGCATGGGTACTTGTAGAAGCATCCAGAGCTGTAAAGGTAAGTTATATTCGTTATTCATATTTGTTATTCCTCTTTGTTTGATATTCAGGGCCTTATTTGAAGTCTTCAGCATGGCTACACACACTGAGTGATTGCTTAAAGGCATGTTATCGACAATTAATTTCTGTTAATTTTAGTGATGATTCACCAATTCTGCCTTCCAAAAACTGATATGGCATCATTTTTTAATCTAATATGAAACCATGAGATTAGATATGGCTGTAAAAGGCAAATTCTCAAGAACGGCCTTTTTTCATAACTTTTTGTTTTTTTCTTCCTCTCCGTGTGTGTGTGTGTGTGTGTGTGTGTGTGTGTGGGTGGGTGGGAGTGTTTTTTTGGTGGGGTAGGCGGGTACCTACTCGCCTTGAATTGTCACTGATTTTAGTTTGTCACCTATCATGACATTGGTCACCATTTGTGCATGATACAGTCATTAAACTTGGAGGAGCTAAGTTAAGGGTAATGATCGTTCACTGGTACCATGCATAATCAAAATCCACATCCAACTCTATCTAGCCTCTGCCTCCCTATATTTTCATGCATTCAAGTGGGCCACATAGGTAGAGGGAAAAATTGTTGTCCACTCTGGACCATTTCTTCTATGTATATTGTTCTAATACTAATGGAACACAAAATCAGATAATCTTTTCCCTCATTAGAACATAGAAGTGTTAAGTTGTAATCTATTCCCAACATTGATACTGTTAGAAAAGAGCTTTTGCTAGGAACCCTAGATATTGCGTACAGATCACTGCGGAAATAATTATAAACGAAGATGATCAAAAACCATACCTGCGAGATCTCTCTGATTTCATCTCGGTCTTTCTGATTTGATTTCGGTCTTACAGCAACCCGAAAATCTCAAGATCTTCTATTGTATACCTCTATATGCTCGAACTCGCACCGGGGAGTGGGCATCTTCTGCGAATTCTCTCTCATCTCCAAAACGAGATTTCTCTTTTTATTGACCTAGAGAGCAATAACGCATATTTATAGGCTACAATAGGGACCTTAAGAAGTAAATAAGGATAGGCTCCTTATGGAAGCAGGAAACCCTAATTCGACCCAAATTAGAATCCTAGTTCCATAAATTACAATTCAGTCCGCTAGAGAATTATAATTGCACTCCTGTCCTTATTCTCAAAATAATATTTCGAGCTTCATGTTATTAAATGCTTATTAATCTCCCCACGTTAAGATTTCAGATATCCATCGATTAAATAATTATTGACATCTATATTTAATCGATATCTTTATAATTCCTTGAAACCTTACACTTAACTTATTTGATATGTCGGACACAAAGTCTACCTGCATGGTTTGACATAATCAAAACTTAAAAACTTCATCAAGGGGATATCATCAATCCCTATTTCGGGACGTGGATTCCGTCAATAAACTAATATGCACCATACACGTAGTGTAGTCATCCAATTTACTGAGATTGTTGACCCATAAAAGATCTCTCCTTCGTAAATCAAAATGCCAAATACTAAATGTATGTATCAATTATTTATGTCGGGGTTAAGAGTACAAGCACTCATAGTAACCATTTGGATGTTAATCATCTCATATAGTCAGTATAAAGACAATAAACCCAAAAGCGGTCATGTTCAATACACATAAAGCATACTAGCATAATGAGTCGAAACTATACCGTTTCCCGCAGCCAAGACAAGCCTGCTGAAACATCATGCTACAATCGTACCGATGGTGTGTTCAAATCCATCTAGATTATGAACAACAACTTATATTCTATAAAAAGTTAAAAACCGACAAATAGGTCTTCCGTGTATAAGTAGAACTCTACACACCAACTTGTCTACTTTATAGAATAAAAGACACGCATGCATAATTATAAATAATGCAACCATTAGCCCATACAAAATCTCATTTAGATGAAAAGACAAAATATACTAATAAATAAATTAGTCAAAGACAAATACATGAAAGTATACTTTTAGTATAAATTTCCAACAGATACTAGTTCAGGACATGAATATTTTAAAAACAGAGTATCCTTGTTACAAAGCATCTAGTTGGGAGTGTGATTGGTACATCAAGGCATTCCTGAATTTTATCTGTTTATTTAATTACAGCATAGGCCAGGCATTGGTTTAGTATTAATGGAAGTTTGAATAATTTAGTTCATGATCGACTGTAGCAACCATTTAAAGAAAAAGATCAAACTGTAGCGACAGAGTATAGCTGTTGTTTTTCTGTTTGCTACTTGCTAGTTATTTGTTGTTTGGCTACATGTTTACTTTTTAGGTGCTTGGCTTCCCAGTATAGTCCTCTTATATTGCGATGCTTTGTTGGATAAAAGTAACCTTTCAAAACAGCTGTTGTTTTTATGCTAGTGAGACTGGCTGTCACTTGAAACAAATTAGGTGGTGTATTAACACAACTGACCCCTTGAAAAGTCGCACTTCAAATGCAGTCTGTTTCAATTGCAACCTTTCTTGCCTTTTAAAATTTTCCTGTGTGCTATTAAGATTTTTGCATACTTTATTTCAGAATTAAAGTATAATAGTATAGTATGGCATGCATAGTGAAAATAACACGGCCATCACCCTTTTTGGGTAATAGACTGATTGGCTTTCACTTGAGGAAACAAAATGCTGTTTTAGCACATTGACTTTGTTGAAAAGTCATACTCTGAAGGCACTCTCTTTTAACTGCAGTGTTCTTTTTTTTTAAATTGCTTCCAACTTTACTGTTCAAATAAAGAAAAGCCATCAGTTATCCACTTATGTTTTCTCGTAGTTGTGTATCTTGCTGGGGTTTTTAGGCAGTTACAGTCACAAGGTAATTAGATGCAAATCATCTCAGAAAACTCTAAAATAGGTGTGCATAGTTACAAAAGCACCAATAAAAAATCAACTTGATTTAATCCCTTTCTCATGATAAAATTGTATAAATGTGTGATTTTTTCTCTTATTTTTGCTTCTGTAGTCTGTAGGCGCTCACATGTTCTTATAGTGGATACTGTGACTAGAAGCCACTGGGGCTGCAACCTTGTGGTTGAGATACTGTGCACCTTCCAACTATTAGCTATAGTTGTAACCTTTGATCTGCGTATATGCATTATGTCCTTTGTCATTGGGATAGTTATAGTGCGCCCATGGTGACTAGATCTTTCATCTGATGGTGTCACCATAGGATGGCACACCCAAAAAAATCCATGACAACAGCATTTGGCCTTCGTTTTGTTGAACATGGACTTCTTGCTGACCCTTAACTGAAGGGTGAATGGTCATTGGCCAGATGTGGAATTTTCTATCAATATGGGGCCATCATACTGATAATCCAGACCCCCTAAGCATGTGCTCCTCTTCAACATATGAGTGTCAACGTTACTATGCATTTTTCGCTTTTCTTTTTATCTTTTTGAATGGTGACATGACTTGAGTGGTGAGTCATCAACCTTGTGGTTGCAGCACTGTATATCCTCCAACTTTGCTATGAGCTCGTCATTATCTCAAGAAGCTTTATTGCTTTAGTTACGAACATTGGCAGGCAGTTAGATTACCATCTAATAGAATCTAGTCACTGTTACACTGAATTTTGTTATGTGTTCTGTTTTGCTGCAGTGGCATTTGCTGGAACATGCATTTGATGCAATATTGGAAGCTGGAGAAATTCCTCATCTGTCACTGTTCACTGAAATGATTTGTCAAAATATAGCAAGACAGGAGTATGAAAGAGCTGTTTCTATTGTCAACAGTATGGGTCATACCTCACTGCAAATGAGTGAAAAGCAGTGGACTGACCTTTTCATCAGAAATCAAGACCGGATTACTGCACAGAAATTGATGGAGCTTTCAGACACTCTTTGCAATAGTAATATCATGACAGAAGAGGCCATCATCTCTAATTTCTTAAAATCGTTGAAATCCCTCTGCAGATTACATCCATCCAAAGACTCTGAAGTAACTGCGCTCGGCGATGCATCCGCTGATGGTTCAGGCTTTTGTCAAAGTGATGGGGATGTGGATGCCACTGTTGGAGAACGGTCACAACATTCTTTGATCAACTTGGCAACAGGAAATCACAGCTTCAATAGAAATTTTGTGGATGATGACGATGACGATGACGATCTTATATCGGGCATGTTTCCTTTTTATAATACTGACAACATCGAAGACGAGGATGATAATGAGAATCGCCAGTCACAGAACAATGTGAACAGTGATTATTGCAGCTCAGAGTTACCCTCAGCATCTGAGATACTGGAAGCATGGAGGGAAAGCCAGGTGAAGGATGGAATCTTTCCCTTTCAGCTATGAAATGGGATTTTCATCTGATTACTGAGAGCATAATAAGTTGCTTCTCGTATCCTTCTGTATCAGAAGGGCTGTTGCTCTATAATTTAAAGATGTGCATTATTGAGTATGTTACCAAGGAAATGGAAAAGCGGGCTATAACAGAATGGATCAGTGCTTGCATATGTTCATGTGATCTGGTTAGACAGTCGCTAACGTAGTGATTCTCGACATGCATTTTTCTCATACACTGCCCTTTTTTTGTACATCTCCAACTCTTCCACAGTAATTTGTGTTAGGGATGGCAAAGGGCCAGGTTTAGTATGGGTTTGGCAGAAACCCATACCTCTAAGGGCTCACATGCCCAGAGCTGTACCCGACTTGACCCATGATGGGTTAATGGTTTGTGATCACAAATTCAGCCTCATACGAAAGAGCGTTATGATCATGATTTCTAAGCCTAAGCATTTTATTAAAAAAAATTTGTGGTATTACAGTTCGTCTTTTGTATGGGTCCTCCCAAGGTGTTCAAAAAACAGTGCCCAGCTGGTTGCACGTTGTTGTAAAACTTTTAGACTAACAAAGGGACGTGTTTGTAAATGTAGGTTTGCACGGCTGACTGTAAATGAGGCGAATCTTATTTATTAAAGAATGTTTTGATAAATTACACTCTCTCACCTCGATGGCAATCTTATTCAGGCTTTACAAGCCTATCAGATGGGGCCCATCATCCCATTGGTCACGGGGGACCTAGTGAAACTCAGGAGGGCCTGCCTTTGGAGACGGTCTGGATGCACATTCCTGCAGGAGGTGGGGTGCATTTTTCCATACTCGTTTCTTTATTTTTCTTAAAATGTATACAATTTAGTCTTTAAATGTTAATTCAAATGGTACAATAAGAGCTTTGAGTCAAAACGGGCTTTCAACATCCTAAGTAGTAGCATATAGGGTCCGTATCAGACTTAGACATGGGCCTGGACTCTTCAATTCTTATTGGGCCTTGAATCAGGCACAGGGAGGTCTAATCTTAATCCACCTGTCAACAGCCCTAAAATTCCGTTAACCACGCCCAAGGAATGTATATGACTAAGGCTGGTTTTTGTTGCCCCAAGAAACTCGGGTGTATTTGTAAATCAAAGACGTCGGTCACACACCACCTCCCGAGTAAGAGAAATGTAAAGATGTCATACAAACTCAGCTAAGATACAAGTTACAGAAACACACTAGACAAGAACAGATAAATGCCATTGTCAACCTTTTTTTTTTTTTCTTATGCTATACAAGGGATTCGAACTAACGCACCCACATACACTACACATCCCTGAGCAGCTGACCAAAAGCCCAACACTCTCACCTTATTTTTCCATCATTTCAACATCATATAAACAGGACAGAATAAACCTTCTCCTATTTCAAGCATCAAAAAAGATATTGCTTATTGCTTCAAAGGGGATAAACATTAGAATGGGTGCTAAAGCATGACTAAGAACACTGTACAGATACATATTTATTATTTGTAAGAATAGTGCATCTGCTCCAGACATCAGCCTGTTTGCTCCAAACGAGAGTAAATGGCACCATGATCAAAGCTGTTCCTATACCCAAATAAAAATAAATAAACACAAAATGCGAGTGCTCTTCCAACCTACAACAGATACCCCAAAACATTAACTTCTCCCACACTGGAACATAAGAGCAAACATGCATGTGCACTCATCACAGGCATATCAAATGACAAGACTTGTGATGAAAGCTGTAACCAAAACCTCTATAAGAAAACATGAACATAGAAGATGAGAGTACTTCAAATCTACAATAGATACAAGAAATAAATTCACATCTCCAGAAAATGGAAATTTTAATTATATTATAATTTCATTTGATTCCATTGATTATCAAATTGACCAAAATTGTCACTAACAGTAGTAACTGCATTGGATTGAATAAAAATCTTGATAAGTTGTGATGTGAGCTAATGAACCCATCTACAAAAATCCATTTGTATAATGTTGACAAAAAGAGAAATAAAACACACGCATGTGTACACACATAGGAGGCATTTGTTTTCAGATTTGACAAATCTACAGCCATATGAGGAGGCATTTGTTTTCAGATTTGACAAATCTACAGCCATATGATGGACTCTCTCTCTCTCTCTCTCTCTCTCTCTCTCTCTCTCTCTACATAGGAGGCATTTGTTTTTAGATTTGACAAATCCACAGCCATATGATGGACTCTCTCTCTCTCTCTCTCTCTCTCTCTCTCTCTCTCTCTCTCTCTCTCTCTCTCTCTCACACACACACACACACACACCCACCCACCCCATGTCTGCACACACCCACACACATCTAAAGCCAGTGGGGGTATTCAATGCATTTGTCAAATTTACATCTACACTCCTCATTCAGGCTCTGGTTTTCCGCTTGACATCTCAACCTTAATTAGATTGATGGTCATATGAAATGCTGGTTGTTGAAACCTTTGGAGGAATGGTGGGGAAAAAGCACTACAAACAAGAGATACATGAGTTGGATATCATCTTGGCTGAAGCTCTAGAGTGAATCTGCCTATTCCAAAGTAGGTTATGCTTGGTAGCACTCACTGTACATAGATTAAAGACCACGACATCATAATGGATTTTTCATAATACGCATTTAACAAGTCCAGAGAGAATAGTAATAGGTGGAAAACCTTACCAAGCACAGGAGGCGATGGGAAGGTTAACTAATTTTCTCTAGACACTTTTCCTTAATTAGTAAGATCTTTTCATCTTTTCTTTTCCATGCATCTATAGTCTTTAAAGATGTACCAATTTATTTTAGTTATCGCATCTGAATAGTATGGTTTTGGTAGATTCAGCCATTCTCTCTTCTCCATAAACATTCTGGACCTTGTAACATCCTGTGCTGCACCCACTTAGACAAATGGAACCTTTGGTCTAGAAGCTAATTTATCAATTCCATTGAAAGTTTAAAAAAAAAAAAGAACCTCAAAGGCTAACAAAAAACGATATGGAGGAAAAACTGGCTATGAACCGACCCCAACTTTGTAGATTGCAAACCCAGTTGTGGGGTGCACCTCAATTGATGACAAACACTGGGCATGAAAGGATTAAAAGGTCTCCTATGGATGACGGTGGGCCCACATGGGGCACGTTCCAATGATCATAACCATCTGATTGATGGCCCCAAAGTTTTAATGGTTCTTACCCCTCTTATGCCAGTGATTGACATGAATTGAAGTGGGCCTAAAAAGCAGTTTGCAACTTCAAATGTCATGACTGGGTTTGCTGCCAACGGGCAGAGAAACTGTTTTTCAAAATCGAAGATCAAAAACACATAATCCCCAGGAAGAATATTTGAATCCACTTTTAGAATAACCCCATCAGTCTAGAGAAAGTAGTAATGATTCCACCAACATCTCCAAGAGCAGCAATGGCATCAGAAGGTCCAAGATTACGTTAAGGATTTTCCAACTTAAGATAATGAATGAAAGAAACAGATGCAAAGGGAAAAAAAATTGCTTGATAGAAATGTCACCTCCAGGATAGTAGAGAAAACTAGATCTGCCTACCAATAAAAATTAAAAGAAACAGTAACTTTTAATTTGAGAAGCAATGGACGAAATGCAGCAACAATGAATTTTAAAGGCAATGGCCTTCATGATAATGGTGCCAGATCATTTAGGCCCAATGCCTTGGATACCGGTGGGAAGGATTGAGGAAGCCCTGTACGATGACGAAGGGGACAACCTCTTAGTATTCTCCTGTCCTATAGCATTAAGGATCCTAATGAAGCTGGATTATAGGTGATCTGAGAAGCCTCACACATATTCTCCAACTCCTTTTCAAGCCTACCAATGATGGAAAGTGACTCCTACAATTCTATAGCTTGGCCTATCTGGAACATATATCTCCTTAGAAGCCTTATTACATAATCAAAGAGATTCAAACATTATGTATTTCCATTTAAGTTTCCTTTATTTAAACATTAAGTGAGACAAATGTTGCAGGCAACTCTTTAGGTAAGTCTTGGGTGGATAGAGATTCTTTATATTGAAAACAATTTTTATAGTTTTGCGGCCTTCTTATTTTCACTTGTTTTTTGGTACTTGCATTTTGCGAATTCTGCTGTTACACATAGTTTATCTTCAATAAAATTTATTGGTATTATAGTTAATAAGAAAAAAGAAGAAGAGTTCTAAAGGATGTGGATGATGAAAAACCAAAATTTAAAATTCAATAAATGATTTCATCCATAGTCTATCACAGACAATGAAGTTGAAGATAAATCAAAGAGAGCAAACAGTTGATTATTTCTCAATAAATCAGATTGAACTTACAATATTCACACTGGAACAGCCACGGAAGTGATAACTTTACCCCATTTGCCACTACATCCAAACCAACAAAAACGCTCAACATCTAAAATGTTTTCGAACTGTAACCAAAGTTGAATCTTTAATAAAAGATTGGGTGAGAAGGAGAACAAAATACCTTGAGAACTGGTTCTCCTTTATTAGGGTTATTCGACTGCTTTTTTTCTGCTTCTAACTGAGCACGAGCTGCTCTTCCAGCAGCAGATTTTTCAAATTGCTCTTGCCTGCAGCAACATAACATTAATTGTGTTATGAAATGGAAGAATACGTATCAAAACGAGTACTTAAATAATTTTATCTCCTACTTTGCAATTGCTTGACGATGAACCAAAAAATAAAAAAGGTAAATGAAAAAGAGCAACTAGAAAGGTTGACATAAATATTAAAAAACTGCATTAAGTGAGGAATCAGTTTTCAAGTTTCTCCTCAGTCATATTTGTGTAACACTGAGGATTCAACTTTGCAGTGGAAAACACCCAGCTTTTCTCCAAGGGTGGGTTTTTTACCCCCACATCAAACTGATTTCTGTGAGCTCGTAATGCCAGCATTACACGATCAATTTCTGCTATGTCATAAGTCTCACATGACAATAAAAAAATGCTAATTTGGGTGGACAGCAATCCCCCACCTTTCTAGAAACACTCTAGACTAGATTCATGCCACACAACAGAAAACAACAACCAAACTGAAAGGTGGGGATTCCTATTGCTCTGTAGGCTAATTTGGGTGGAATTCATTTGCCTACTTTGTATTGAATTCCAAAGGATTCATGGGAGAGACACTTCTATGCAAGGGATACTGAAACACAGGAAAGAAAGGTAAGGTTGGAGATCTATAGGGGACCTTTTATTCGCTGTTCACTTGGGTAAAGTGTGGGCACTCATTTACAATCAAAAGGATACATTTCAATGGTCCCCTGTATATCCACAGTACTAATTCTTACAAGCCGCCAACCCCTTTGATTCAAGCGCATTGCCTAGTAAATCCCAGAAATTCAGTACTCATCCGACAAAGGGCCCCTAAGCCTTCTTTCCATCTTCACACCCATGAAAAAACCAATTCAGGAGAAAACCCAAACAGCACATCGTTATACACAAACAACACAAATTTGAAAAAAAAATAGTAACTCGTTTGCATCAATCAGCAAATTTGAATTGTCGCAACCACAAGATTGCAGGTTCGAGTAATGATGCTAATTAGAAAAAAAGGCACCAAAAACTCCACGATTCGACATCATTTAAAGTATAATCGCATAGCAAGAGTTAATACAATATACATATCTAAACATCTTAGACGGCGAGGCGATTCCACGTGTATGAGAAACATTCAATGCAAAAACCAATCGATAGAACTAAAGGGATCTAAAAAAAAAAACACAATTCAATCACCATGTACTACGCAGTTTCATTGAAATTGAGATAAGAGAGGGGATTAATTGCCTTTTCTGGGCAGCTTCAGCGGCTCTTGCACGAGCTTGTTCAGAGGCCAATCGATCTTCCTCTCTTCTCTGCTCCTTGGATGGACCAAAACAAGGGCAACAAATCGCAAACCCCATCTTCTCCCTCTTCTTCTTCTCTCTTCCTTTCTACTTATCGACTTCTTCTTTGGGTTTTGTGTTTGGAGTTCGATTCCTCCGATGCTCTTACCCGGGGACAAAATAGAAAATTCAGTGATTGCTCTGGGGTGTGTCCACCTAGAGATGTCCAACTTTCAATAGGATCCGGATGCTCCTCTCACATTATTGATTGATTAACTCTATCGTGGCCCCATATAAATATCATCCAGACCTTTCAAGATAAATATTATCTCCTAAGGTGAGAAATACTTAAATTCCTCTTTAGCAGGAGTGAAGCACAGTAAGATTGAACACGTGATTGAAAAGTGGCGGCTAGGGTTGCAAACGGGTTGATTTTAGGTCGAAACCATATTCGACCGGGATCCGGGCACGATTCTAAATAACGATTTTGGATGTTGGTCCGATTTTAATTAGGAAGTTGTTTTGTTGGTTCCAGATCTAGTTTCGATAGGAAAACTAGATTCGGTTACAGAATCAGATCCACCTAGAGGGCTGGAATCTTATTTCAAAACAAATTATACTTTCTCTTTATTTTTTATTTGTTTTTTAAATAAGTATATCATTCAAATTATAACAGTGCATCAAGTCTCTTACCTCGAGTATTATATATAAAAAAGTAAAAATAATAAAATAATAATTTTCAAATATAATTTGTAATGTCAAAGGCTCATATGTCGGATCCTGCGTTCATGGGTCGGAACCTATATAGACCCATAACCGGATCTATTTATCGATGAGAACCTAAATTGGACTTCGGACCCGGACCCGTTTATGAATCGAAACCTAAATAGGTTTTAGACCCGCTTTTTTTAGGTTGGAAATTCCGAATAATTAGAAATTTGGATACCTGTTTGCAACGCTAGTGGCAGGATGAGCTCGCATTTAGACTACTCACGTTCTGGATGTCTATGTGCATACAGTCTAATCTCTTTGGATTTGTAAATTTGGATCCTCTTTGCTTCAGAAGCTGGAAACCTCCGCTTCTGCTAAAATATAAACCGGAGTCTGCATCCTGCCATCCCATCCTCTTAAAACGCTTTTGACGTTTTAGAGATCGAGTTGAGAGAGTGTCTATTCAAAGTGGAGCCTACCCTACTTTTTCAAAATCCAATCCGTGCAAAATAGATATTTTATTTTACTATAAGGGGTATCCCCATATTTGACCCTAGTTTGAATTGATTCCATGATAGGATCGAGCATTTCGTGAACAAACGTGATTAATGAATAATGTTTGAGACTTTATTACTCTTTTTTCTATCAAATGGTCAATCCTAAAGTGGGATCGAGTTTTATTGGGGTAAATTTTGAGGATATCTGATGCATTGGGAGTGAATTTATTTTGACTCGTTCAGTTTTTAAATAGGTGAATTTATTGAGTAGCTCAGATTTTGGATGGGTGAGTCATGGTGTGGAGGTCCACTCCTTTTAGGTCAATGCCAAATGGGTTATAGAATCTCTATGAAACATGGCAAAGCTTGTGGGGACACTCATACGAAAGGGATTATTGATTATTGAATTTTGTACTCTGTTCAATCAAAGGCAATCTTTGTTAATGGGTGGGGCAAAAATCCAAACCGCCTAATAGCCCTAAAACCCATTGTATTATCTTTCTCTAAACACTCAAACTCAATTTCAATGGACCAAGTGTTAGATTAATCAAATACGACGGGCCTACCTTTTCACCTAGAAAAATGGAAAAAGTAAAGGTATTTGATCTTGTATTTAAGATTTAGTACCCTACTAGCAAGAGACGTCAGTTCTTAGGGTTCGAGCCTCGAGCCTGGGAGCTGACCTTTACTCACCGTAGGCCTGTTCTACCTCACCCAAAATCTACTTTCCTCTGCCTAAAAGCTCCCTCACTTCACCCCTGAGCAGAGGGCTGAGTTTTCTGAGGTGCCAAAAAATTTAATAAATCCAATAATGGCCATATTACTGATTTGAGTGATAATTTATATCTTAACACCACAATGGGTATTAAGGTTGACATGTGGTTTGGACTTTTTGAGGGTCGGCCCCGCTCATGTTTTTAATAAGTAAAGTAAATGAATTGGGATCATCTAAGGATTTCCCTCACAGTGATTGTGAGTGGACCAATTATAGTCCGCCACTTCACCGGATGTATGGCAAGCTACCCAGGTGCATGGCAGGTTACCCACAGTAATGCGGCAGACCGTAATTGATCCACTCACGGTCACCATGAGGTAAATCCTCACGGGATCTGGACTTAAAGTAAATATATATTCTAATGAGCTATTGGACCCCACCCAGCTTTATGGGTCCTTTTTTTTTTTTTCTTTCTTTCTTTCTTTCTTTCTTTTTGCTTGAAAGAGTGAGAAGCTCATGGGGTCGTTTGTATGCACTTATTTACATATGTAAGCCTAGGTGCATGGCAAGTTGCCCGCGGTGATGTGGCAGACCGTAATTGATCCACTCACGGTCACCGTGAGGTAAATCCTCACAGGATCCGGACTCAAAGTAAATATATATTCTAATGAGCTATTGGACCCCACTCAGCTTTATGGATCCTTTTTTTTTTCTTTTTGCTTGAAAGAGTGAGAAGCTCATGGGGTCGTTTGTGTGTACTTATTTACATATGTAAATGTCATACAAAGACACTAGCAACAAATGCTTGGGTAAAGATATAGTAAATTATTATAATAATTAAAACTATAAAAGAAGAATACACTATTATTATTTTTAAGAATTCTTAGAAGAAAATAAAGTGGAAAAGCTCTTAAGATTTTCTAGTAAAAGAAAGAAATTATCGTGAAAAATAATAATGAGAATCTTGTAATATCACACCTATAAAATCTTTGTAAATTGAAAAAATCCATGGGTTGAAAGTCCCCACTAAAAAAGGGAAAATTCTGGATGGAAACAAAAAGAAAAAATGATACCATTCAAAGAAGGAAAAAAAATGCGTCCATTTTCCTACAAACACATCAATACCCGGCTGGGGCTCAGTTTGTTAGGTATATCGTGTGGAGTGTGAGTGTGGCTGAGACGAGTCTCTTGAAAAAAAAATAATGAAGTAAAAGAAATAAATAAAGGAAATCAATCTTTTAATTAGTTTTCACTTTCTTATAAAGAAACAAAGTACAAATCAAACCAAGGATGCCATCATTCTTTGGAGCATTTCAGTGTAGATGAATCAATCTAGAAATTAAGAAAAAGAAAAATGTATTACCATTCTTGTGTACATCTGAACTATAGATCTTGAACACAAGGCAACTTACATACCAGTAAACAAACTTTCATAAAAAAGCCTAATCAATTTCATCATAAGATTTTGTCAAAGCAAACGTGTAGGCTCCTTGTCCACTCACTAGACCCACACCAATGCTCCGAAACACTACGCATTCGTTTTGAGCCTGCTTACCATTAAAACATACATGCTTGAACCTGCAAATCAAATCCACATCCAACCAAACACTTAAGAGAAAGAGACGCGTATAATCCTTTTATTCTACATCAATGTCCTATATTTATTTAACATATATATATATAAAAAAAAAAACAGATCCAAGGAGAAAAGGAAAGAAATTAAAAAAAAAAAAAAAAACTAATAGAGCAAAGATAATAAGTGATTGTAAAAAGAATCAAATTGAATTGTTTGATGATAATATCAACTGAGATAAAGGTCCCTCGCATGGGATCTATACCTGGTGCAAGATAACGATAGAGTTGTGTCCGTAGTTGAAAGAGATTTTATGAAAATTGAAAGATATTTTAAATTAGAGCACATTTAGAGTAAGATTAGGGGAGATAATTCAGTTTGTGGATCAGGAGGAGATTAGTATGATTAGGGAGAGAGTTCGGTTTGTGGATGGGGAGGAGATTTTATTGTAATCGAAAGAGATTTTAGGGGATATTGATCGAAAGGCTTTAGGAGATAGAAGATATTGATAGCAATACTTTGAGTCCGGATCCCCTGTTTCGTCAAAACAGGGTTTTACTGTTCCGCCCAATAACGTCATGACACGTTCCATCTTTTCCATATCTGCAGCGCCAACTCATCCACTCTAACATAAATAATGAAAATGGATTTTTTATATATTAATCTAATCGTACAAGAGGGTTCTTATAAATATTGAAAACTAAAATCCCAAAAGGAAGTCAACCAGAGCTTTCTCGTCTGCGATCTCTCTCTTCGACGCAGGTCGGCGGGTGCAGAGAGACACTGATGAAGCGGACAGCGCGGCGACGCGAATGAGGAGGGCTTCATCGAGCCCTTCTCGTGGTGCTTTGTAATCACCTAATTCAGTGTTTGGGCCTTGAAATTCATGGCTGGAGATAATGCAGAATGAGATTTCTTCTGCTGAGATTGGGGTTTGGAGAGGGGATTTCAAGGGTTTTGCTGCTTTTTCTTGAATGAGCTTTGATTGTAGGAAGATGGTTTTCTTCTATTGAACTAGGGTTTTTCATAAGGGAGATTCTAGCATCTGCTTTTGGCTTGAAGGATTTTGATTGTAGGAAGCAAGGGGGGCTTTTTCTACAGAAATGGTGGGAGAGGGAGATTGAGGAGAACCAAAAAGAGGAAGTTAAACTAACAAATTCTCATCTTGAAAATTGCAAGCTAATGAAAAATGAAGGCGAATTGTCAAACCAAAAACACAAAGACTTTGATTGGAGCCATTTTATACCGCCAGTCCACGAGAAGGGCTCGATGAATCTAGTAAAACCGAAATTCTCTGGGAGAAAACGAACGGAGGAAGAATTTAGGGTTTCACTCAATTCTTGGTATTTGTAGAAAAGCCCCTCTCCTTTTTTTCTTTTTTTCATTCCACGGAATTGAATGGAGAGGGTTACAGCCAACGTGGCATTCTCACAAGTGGCATTATGGCATAGATCGAAACAGCGATCCCTTGTTTCAACGACTCCAGTACTTTTGGTCCTTGGAGAAAAAATAATAGAATGTGATGACATGGCTCCTTAAATCACTGTAAATTTTTTTGTATATATTTATTTAAAATGAGAACTCATTCAATGCTGACGTGGCACCCTCTACTGCCCCACCTCCACATTTGCTTTGATATATTTAATTATTTATGTAAGAACGCATTGTTTTAAATTCTTTTATGCATCACATGCATAAATGTTAGTTTAAATTGATGTAAGAGCTGGGACATTTTTACACCAAAAACTTCACATCTATCCAAGTGTGAAATCGTCACAAGCCTCACCTGAAAAAGGTGCCCATACAATTATTGCGTGCAATTAATGGGTGCTGAATAAAAATCCATCAATCACGAATTTTTCCTTTAAAGTCTTGTGGGCCTCAAAACTACGATATGCCCCATTTAAATGTTTTATTGAACTAATAAACCTCTAACATGACTAGTTTCATATCACATATCTTTATAGTTTTTGAGAAATATGTAAAAATGCACACGCGCACACACAAAATATAAAAAAAAGAATCTGACTTATAGATCTGCATTTTTACAGGCCCACTATTTATGATCCGAACAATTTATTACTCTCATATAAATGTTTAATCTTAAGACTTCATTATCTAAGATCATCATGGATCTAATTGGAAAAAATGAGAAACCACTTGAAAAACACAAATTGTAAATCCCATTTGTCTAATAAAATCCCTATGAGCAAAAGAAGAAGAAGAATAAAAAAAAAGGCAAACAATCGCTGGAAATTTTTGAGTCCATCTCTTACGACAGGGCTGACGGCTTCTCGCTTTATAAGATTCATATTCTCTAATTAAAGTCAGTCAACCCGGTTTGTTACAAGACATTACAATTATTCCCTTTAATTAGGGATAATGCAAGTCAGCTTCGATCCGATCCGATCCAAGTCAGCTATGATACGGCTAAGATATAATGATGCCATTCAAATATTCTAAACTTTCTAGAATGCAACAGGGAATGACTCTCCTTACAAACTATATGGCTCAAACTTGACTTTCACGAGCAAAGTTTTGATGTCCCACTGCAAAGTGTGCCAGGCAAGTGCTATTCAAAATTTTATTTTCTCATTTATTTCATGGCTATCAAATGGGATTAGGCTATCAATCGGGCCCTCTCATTAAGAGTATCCTGCCCGGACCGGCCCTCAAAAAACCTGTACAATTTTATGTATACTCATACGAAGGCCGCCCGAGTGACGGCCTTATATGAATTTTTTTTCTCACTCTCTTTAATGAGAGTAAAAGAGTGAAACTCTATACTAGAGCTCGCCTATTGAAAATCCAAAATAGATTTAACATTCTTTAGATCTCATGTTAGTTCACCTCAATGTAGTTTGATTAAGATTTTGATAACGATGACTACGAGGACGTTCCATGTTAAGTTTAGTGGCTGTTTTCTTAGGTGACCTTTTACAAAAGCAGGGATGTTGTTGCCAAGTCTACCTGGTCGGGTGGGCGTGTCCCTGTTTTGTCCAGGGTATTTCATGTAACACAGAAATTTTGTATTATGTGGATTCCATTCCAAGTTCAAATCCTCTTCCACCTTTCATGGGAAATGATTTTTTTTTCTCTGTTTGCATGAAGAAGCTTTATACCATGTTGGCAAAAATTAGCAGTGTCTGTAGAAAAAAATTGAATCCTCTCTTGTAGAGTTTGGTGTCACACAAATGTGTCCTTATAATATCAATATGGGCTAGAAGAGAGTAATTTGTCCGGCTGTGTAAAGAGAGATTGAAAAGTTCATTGCAAATCTTATCATGCACAATGTCAAAATCTTCCTTTCTTCTCCTCAGAACAGAAGAGGGGCAATCCCAGACAAATGATTCCTTGCTTCTCTGTAAATGTCCAAAATATTTCTGGTTTCAATCTTCTTCCAAGGGGCTTAGTTATTAAAGAACACTATTTGGGATGCTACTGATGTTGGGGAAATTAGTTACAAAGAATGTGCAATCATAAAATCAAATAAACAGTTAGTATAAATAATTAGTCTATGAAAGTGAATGATTGTGAATGTGAGAAATTAATCTAAGAAAGTAATAAAAATGGGCAAGGCACACCAATTAAGATGCTTTCTTAAAGACATCAATTTCCCACATGCAGGTGGTTTAAATGAAATTATGTCCCCAGGATATAATGCCCAACTCTGATTCGAAGTTTACACACTAGAATAACAAATATGGAATTGCCCTTAAAATAAAAATAAAAATAAAAGAGAATAAAATACTCTTAGACAATATGCTTATGAAAATATTGCATCATGCTCATTTGAATCATCTTGAATACAATGAAAAATTCCAAATCACCTTAATTTATAATATTTGAAAGCAACCTTTGAAATTGGGTCACATCCACTCAAATGGGCTCAAAAGACACATTTCATCCAAAAGGCACAAAACACTTGATTTTGAAAAGACACATTCAAATGTCTCTTGGAATTTATTTTTTTTAAATAATTGGGTTTTAGAAAATATCCAACAATTTGCATCATGCCCATTTATATCAGACCTATTAAAAAATAGGTTAGATAAAACAAATTATTCAAAAAGATTTAAATGAGCATGATGCAAATTGTTGGATATCATTTAATCGTTCTTTTAATATTCTGATTTTTAGTTGTTTTTGACATTATTTGATCACAAATCTTCGTGGGATCGACTTCGTACTTACAATTCACTACACTGCATAGTGATTTTGTGCGCTTGCGAGTTTTAATTGTTTGCATACTAGTAGCCTATTTCTAGGTTGCTTAGTGCATACCACCAAACAGCTGAACCCACAAAAAAAATTCCAAAATAAGTCAGTTAAACTCTCAGCTATGATAAATGTTTAAAAAAAAGATTAGAAATGTTGTAACGTTGGAATCTTACAATCTAAATAGATTACAATCAATTTTTCCTTAACTAACTAAACCCTTAATGAATATCATCCAATCAGTATTTGTTACACCAACCATGCTAGAACAAAATCTAGTTTAATATTATATCAACGCTAAAAAAATTTAAGCAAAAAATAGGCTCTCTTCTAGTTTTGACTCAAAGAATGTGTGCTGTAAGGCTCTACAAGTAGACTTTGGAAATGTATTCGTTTGAATACAAAATACGTCAACAAAAGGCTGTTGTGGTTAAATTGATATATAAGACATGATACAAAGAAGAACTGGCAATATGATATACAACAAATTAAAAATGGAGAACACGCATCAGACACTTCGATTTAACAAGTAAAATCCCTATCCTTGTAATATACATGGTGTGTCATTTTGTACCATTTATATCAGACCTATTAAAAAATAGGTTAGATCAAACAAATTATTCAAGAAGATTTAAATGAGCATGATGTAAATTGTTGGATATTTTCTAAAACCCAATTATTTAAAAAAAAAATTCCAAGAGACATTTGAATGTGTCTTTTCAAAATCAAGTGTTTTGTGTCTTTTGGATGAGGTGTGTCTTTTGAGCCCATTTGAGTGGATGTGACCCAATTTCAAAGGTTGCTTTCAAATATTATAAATTAAGGTGATTTGGAATTTTTTATTGTATTCAAGAAGATTCAAATGGGCATGATGCAATATTTTCATAAGCATATTGTCTAAGAGTATTTTATTCTCTTTTATTTTTATTTTTATTTTAAGGGCAATTCCATATTTGTTATTCTAGTGTGCAGACTTCGAATCAGAGTTGGGCATTGTATCCTGGAGACATAATTTCATCTAAACCACCTGCATGTGGGAAAATAATGTCTTTCAGAAAGCATCTTAATTGGTGTGTCTTGCCCATTTTTATTGCTTTCTTAAATTAATTTATCACATTCACAATCATTCACTTTCATAGACTAATTATTTATACTAACTGTTTATTTAATTTTCTGATTGCACATTCTTTGTAACTAATTTCCCCAACAACTGAGGTGATCATTTGACCATCCTCCTCAAATGCTAACCTAGATTAATCTTGTTGCTGTTCTCCCCTTTAATTTGGTAAGGAGAATGATGCCATCTACAGATTAAATGTGCGTTGTTCTTTTTCCATCTCGTGAATTGTATTATTTTGGTCTAAGATGTGTAGGAACAAACCAACAAAATATAAGGTGAACCAATATTTATGTGTAAGACCAATTGGATTATTGAAGATCTAGATAGCCCGTGATGGATCGGTATTCATTTTTCATTACTCTCCACTTCAGTTTTCATCAAAGAGGATATCAGACATCTATAAATATCCACCCTTCTTTTTTCAATTTTAGCTTAGGAATAAATTTCTTAGAAATCTGATTAATTCAATTTCTTCTATAGAAAAGAGTTCCAGTTCACATTAAAAAATGATATGCTGCGTACCCACCTGATGGCTCATCAAATCAAGCCGTTGATTTGGATGTGCACCATGGTGTCCCATTTCCCACGAGCAAAAGCTACAAGTACATGGAAAACAATACAAGTTGGGGTGTCCCATTTCCCACGAGCAAAAGCCATTAAGTACATGGAAAACAATACAAGTTGGGGTGTCCCATTTCCCACGAGCAAAAGCCAAAAGTACATGGAAAACAATACGAGTTGGCGTGAGGTATTACAAAACCATCGCGAGAAACTTGCAACGCGTACATTCCGCGTGTTGCTTGCTTGCTTGGACGGTTGGACGGACCTCTTCATGGTTTGAGCCTCCAAGTCTCGGACTACGTACACTGCGAGAAACAAGCCCAAGGTACGCGTCGGACTACGTACACTGCGAGATACGTGAGTTTCGTGCTCCTTCGCCTCGTCCGTCCAATTATAGCCAGTGACCGTCCTTTGTTTGCTATTAAGTACTAAGCTTCTGTATCCGCAGGAATCATGAGGCTGAGAGGATAAAGGCTGGGCAGGCACTGGGCCTGTCTTCAATTTCCGTGTAGCATGGCTAGGCCTGACATAAGTACAACAAATGGTATATATTGTATGCAGATATGGGTGGCAGGCACATTTTTTCATGGGTGTTGGTTAAGTTTGGACCTGATAAGTAAATGGGCTGGACTGGACATTGTTAGCCATTGCCGGACCCACCCAGAGATACAATCAGAGCAAACAGGAGGGATGGATGAGTTTGAATGGGGGGAAACTTCAAATCACATGTCACTTTATAATAGTTAAAGAAGGAGTACTCCTCAAGAATTCATTAGACTTTCAATTCGCTCTTGTTTTTTAGTTAGTAAGACCTCTCTATTAAAATATAAAAAATAGAGTCCCCTCTAACTTTTGTTGCAGTCTTTCCATTCTTTTAATACTACTCTTTATCTTCTCCCATCATTTTTTATATCTTACTGGTTTAAAAATGGAAAATGTTCTCCTTATATCTATGGCGCTTATTTGGGTCCACCTTTGATCAATACAATTCTTTTAGTACATTTTCATCTCATGATCTGATAGCATGACCATTCTCACACTCTTTGTACCATCCACTCACTCTTTACGGCTTGTTTGACAACTTTATTAGTAGAGTTGAGTAGAGTAAAGTCTCTATTTTTTAAAAATAAGCCACATAAAAAATACTTTATTTCTCATTTCCCAACATATTCTTCACAAAAAAGTCAAAAGCAACTATTAAAAGACCAAAAAACTCCATTTTTCAATAAAAAAAAGTCAAAAGATTTCATCACAAACAACTAAAAACAAAATACAATTATAACCCACTTATATTTTATTATTTCTTTAAAATAACCTTCACTCCACATCACTCTACAAGTAAATCCCCCAAACAGGCCCCTAGGGCATGTTTGGCAGAAGGGAATTTATGGTTAAGATGCCAATATTAAACTTTAGGGTCAATAATAATATGATATGGTTGATTTTTTGGCTTCCACTTGTCTATATAATCAGGAAAAAATATTTCTAAGTGGCTTGGGCTCATGGGATGGACTGGATATTAGCAACATTTAGTCTGCTAGTAGATTGTCAATATAGAGACATATCCATTTGAAATTTAAATAGCTCAAAATATGGCAGTCAATCAAATAGTGATACCCAAAACCGAATTCACAAGCTATCAAAAGCTTTTCATTTTAGCAATTTCCGTGCATTTTTTCCCATGAACTTGAGGGCTTTAAATAATGTTTAGGTAAGATATTGAAATCCAACAAATAAATCAAGGGACATGCATATCACATGAAATCATATTAATAACTTCCTTACACGAAATGGACTTTCCCTGCTAGATTCATTTCTTTTGTTATTAATGGTTACAATGTCCGTGCACAAATATGGTAAATGGACCACATTATTATGCATTCAACGTTTTTGTTTTTCCTTTTTTTTTTATATAAATAATCTTGGGCTAGACTGGATCACGCCTTGCAGAGATTTGGGTCTACTTTGTGTGCCCCACAATGGTAGATTCATGATCAAATGACCACCAACCTGACGGGGCCGGCTCAAGATAATTTAAGGCCTAAAGCAACAATCTTAAATAAGGCATTTCTATGTTTTAATATTATTATAAATATTTTATTTAAAATTTATTTTTCTTGCTTTTTTGTGATGCAAAATTACTAATTAAGTCTTTGTATTTAAGTTTTACCAACCTATCTTAAGTTCACCTCCAAAACTCACATGAAAATCTTGTGACACAAGATTTTCATGTGAGTTTTAGGGATGGGCACCATGCACCATGAGTCAGGAACATTCAAGATGGACTTCAGAGGTGTGCCATACGTATTGGATGTTCCAGATGCATAGTGCTCATATGCACCGTGGGCAAGTGAATAAATTCCGACAGGGGCCCATTATTTATCTTAAATTTTAAGATCTATTATTAGGGTTGAAATCCCAAGCTATGGATCTATTACAACCATATCATGGATCAAATCTGAATGTACCCCTATTGAAATTGGATACACAAAAATAATAAGAAAGATTTGTGAAGCAATTTATAACTGAATGTATGGTTAAGATTTGATACACATGGACTGCTACAAATATAATGGTGTGCTAAAATCAATTGGACTACTAGCAATAGAAATATAAGGAGCAAATTTGGAAATATAAGGCCCCATAAAAATCTTAGGTTGTATTTTCTCAAGAGAGAGTTATTATGGGGCCTTATATTTTGGGGAGAAAAAGAAGGGATTGCAGCTGATAAGTTTGATTTTTTGGAATTTTAAAAGATGTCAACTGCTATTTTGGCCTTTTTTTGCCTTATGGTACAGCCGACCCTAGATCCTGACAAACACAATCCAGTATAAACTCTAAACACGGGATCATGCCTCCAATTACTAGTAAGCATGATTTTATAACATTGTCTCAAATATTATATTTACCTTTACGTACTGCAAGTTTTTTTTCACCCAGATCTAGTGGCGTACAATCTCACTGTGATCATGAGTGGACCATTCAAGATCCAGCGCGTCACCACTGGCAGCTGAGTGGTCCATTCATGATCAACGTGCGGCAGACCCACTCAGAGGTAGCCATCCCAACTTTAGGAGGATGGGCCAGTAGAGAACTACCAACCGCAGTAGCCTGTGGCCCTTTCCACAAGAAGATTTTTTTTCAAAATCTATATAAAACTGGAAATTTTGAATCTTCATTTTTAATTGCTTTTAGAGTCTCTTTGTAAAAAAGACAAGAAATTAGAAGAATACAAAATTGGTGACAATGGAGTTCTCATACATTTCGTGTCTGGGACTAAAGTCATAAAAGTCGATCGGCATACTCATGACTTGGAAAATTTTTACGTTTCTCTGATTCTCCGGTTTTCTAAAACCATGCGAACAAGAGTATTCCTTCCAAACAAATTGAACTAACAAACTCAAAATCAAAATCAGCCAGGCATGCTAGATTGAGTTTCAAGTTAATCCACTGTATATGCACATCAATGAACACGAACATCAATAGATTGATTTCCTGCCCAACCCATGAATCCAAAAAAAAAAAGGTTTTAATGTTCAATTCAATAACAAGTCAACAAAATTAGTTTGAAAAAAGAAAAAAAAGAAAAAAAAAAGCCACCATGACCATTTCCCTATTTCACAGTGCCTAGGTGATCATCCTTCCCTGCCCCCTTTTGGATTGAAGAGACCTCACATCACCACCCAATTTCTTCCCACTCAATCCTCTGCCATAGCCTTTCTTATTTGATCTCCTCACGTTCACATTTCCACCCTTCATGGTGGGCACAAAGTACCACCATATAGACATGCACAAAATAGCAAATGAACGTCCAAACATTACCAAACACAGCAGAATGATGATCAAGACCGCGGACCAATAATAAGAAGGCCACTGCAAGGTCATAAACACACCATGGTTCTTCTCCTTCAATGATAAGCTCTTATTCATTCTTCCGTCTGATACAGCTGCTGCTGCTGAATCCACTTCCTTTGCGCTCGAAGACCCAACTGGAGATTTGTGCTGAACTGCCCACTTTTTACCTTCAATAGCATTAGATCTCAGCTGCTTTGGATCCTTTGCCTTGACAACAATTGGCACCCAATCGCGCGTATCCGACTGTGCGAACCGGACTAGAAAGACATCCTTTTCACCCACTTTTGCCATGATCTTCTCCCTTCTTGCTTCAAGATCAGCCAATAGGGCCTCAAACTTGTCACGGCCGCGATTCGCATATGGGTTCTTCTCCTTTCTTCTTGATTTTCTTGGTGGTGATGATGATGGTGACGTGAAGGAGGATGATGATCTGGGGGTCAAGGGATCATCATCTACATGTGAGAAACTGCCACAAAACATAACTGAATTGGAGTTTTGAGGTGCTTTTGGTATGTGCGTGAGTGGTGGATGCGGAGAAGTATTTATGGATCTATTGAAATGAGACCCAATCAAATGCAAAGCTGGTCAGTCAGATGAAGCGTGTAGGCTTATGGAGAGAAGCTTCCAGGTTTGTTTTCTATGGTTGACTCGCCACAACAGCAAAGCTGATCTGGAAGGATGGGGCATGACTTGGAGGAGCTGCAACTCGGCCTTTGAAATTTGAATAGGTCTTCTGACCTTCTTGTTCACACATTCTTTTATAATGAGATTGATATGCGTTAGTTGTAATTATTAATGCTGATAGGTAATAGTTTCTAGAAAGTTCGCGCTCAATTTCCCTTTGCTCTCAAAATGGGCTAAAGTTTTATTTACACCGGAAATACTTTTTTTTTTTTTACCGGGAACCACTGAATAAAGGTGGTATCACAGTTACTTAGTGCTGTTCTTTATGGCCCATGATAATTAAAAGTATGGGCGGACCAGGAATTCTTCCTTGGAGGGGTCACAGTATAAAAAAGTTTTTGGGACGGCCACATAGAAAATATATATATATATATATATATATATTTCAAAATACATAAAGGCATTTTTGAAATTTTGGGGGCTCCTTATGTAAAAGATATTTATAAAAACTTATAAAATTTAATAGGGTTTTTCTAGAATTTTGGGGCTCTGCCGGTGATTAGAAGGTTATTGTCGTGCAACCGCCCTTAAATTTGGCATTTGCACGAGAACATGTGAAGTTTAAATGGTTTCTTTGTTCGCATAAAAATGATATATAGCACACACGGCAATACATGTGATATCATACTGTTTTAGAATGCTACACGGTCTGATGTGTGAGATATCCAATCACCCTAAAATATCATACCAACAGTTCTATAGAAATGTTTAAAATTTAACCATTGATAGGCAAATGTCAAATCTAATAATCCTTGTAAAGGCAATATCCCATGATTAAAAGTAAAACACCATCTTTTTAGGCGATGCATATTGGTGGTTCTTTTGGGGTGAGCAGTTAAAAAGGAGTCGCCTGGTAAACAGGAATCAAGGTTCCGTGGTTGGAATGCTTGGTGGGCTTTAAATGCGATCTTCTAGACTAAAATCTAAAATAGGTGAGTTCGTGCCCTGACACAAAGACAGCAATAAAAACTGTATTATTTTTTTTTTCGCTTGGAAAATTGTATCAGATTTTGAGTCTTCATGTCTAACTTGAAATTAGCATCTATCCTATAATTTAATAAGATACATAATTTGAATCTTTCTTGTAGCTTTTAAAGTAGACATGTAGCTCTTTTATTTTTGTACACTGCGTTACATTTTATCACATTACACCAGAAGTCAGCATCAAGTATTTGTACATGGCCAGTCTTCAAACTTTCTTGTACCAAGGAGTAGGGTTCGAGATTTTGCCATTTTATCTTGTTTTAAAATTTAAAAAAAATGCAGAGAAACTCCTGCAGTGGAAGCTGTGGAGGTTCTCAGGCTAATTTGATACCATCCAGCTGGAGATGATGCTTGGTTTTGGCCATAGCATGGATATATTCCCTTTTTTCCCAACAAGTTGGGAACTTTTGTGTAATATCACATAATTTAAAAAGTTGGAAAGTTGCAAAAATCTTGTATGTGATATTGCACAATTATGGACATTTAAGTTATCTATGACTAAACTTATGGAGAATTTTTTTACAACTTTCATCAAGAGACAGGGTTATCTATGACTAAACCCCTAGAATTTATGGTTCTGATATCACCTTTTGTTTTCATACTCCACACATCTCCCAACAGCAGAGGAGGTTGTCAATTCACTGGGCGTATTTGTTTCCTAGAACTTCCGATAAGAATTTCTCACAAAGTTTTTAGACATGATATGACATTTTGTTCCCTGACTATAAAAAATGTCATGTTCCTCGAGTTCCGGCCCTTTCATCCTTTTTTTTTTTTCCTTTTTTTGAGTTTATAGATGCTTAAGTACAAAAGAGCATTTAATGATTTTACTGTGCTAAAGAACTCCATAAATTCCAGAAAAGAAACCGGCCCTATGAGTGGGTCGGACCCGGAAAACACTAGTGCAAGTTTGACCCTATTGTTTATTGGGCCTAAGGTATCCTCTAGTTTGACTCAACGCATTTGACAAGTTGAATAATTTTTAGGATAATTTTACTCAATCAATGATTAACTTGCGTTGACAAACGAGGTTATCTGAACCTGAACAAGTACACGGTCAAACTGAGCCCATGTTACAAGACTGCTTTATTTCCGGGTCGAATGGATTATCTAGTTTCTCCAGAAGTTAAAAATGTATTGTAACAGGAGAGGCCAAAGAAATCACATTCACATTTAAGTATGAGAATCAACAATTATCAGTATACAAATCAATTCATGATCCACAAGGGCTTAGTTTAAGCCTTTAGGTTTATTTATGCTCAGCATGCGAACCTAACGCGGTTCAGGATTATTGAAGCAGGGCATTGCATTTTTCATTAGAAAATGATGTTTCAACTCTCAAAGGCACAAACTTTACTCCAGAGTTGAATAAAATAACATAATAGCAAACAAACGAGCCCTTAAACAGTGGGGTAAAACAGAATGTAAAGAAAATTACTTTCATTATAAAACTCAGCATGAGTGTCATTATCATTTTTTAAATCTCGTTTGTTAGCTTTGACATTTAAGTAAAGAAGATAAAACAATAGACGTTATTGCTTTGATGAGACCTTTGTATAACCATACTAATTATCGAGGGTTATATAATAGCTTAACTTTGAGACCTTCAAACAGATGGTTTTAATAATTAAATTGTGTCATGTGAGATGCGCTAATAATCTATAATGAGATCTTCCAATCTCACCCTAGTTTAGTGATTAAGGTCAATTAAGATGGGGCCATAACTAAGCTTGCAGCTAATTCACAAGTGCAGCCAAAATCTCCGCTTTTGCGAGTAAAGATTAAATGGCACTTTATTTTCTCTGCATATGTGGGCACAATGCTAAACCACATAGGGGTTATTTGTTTCATGCAGCTGAATATCTAAGGCTGTATTTGCATAAGTGGTTAAAATTGAATAACCAAAGGTGAGTATCCAAAAATAAACATTGATTAACCTCCATTTTAATGGAAATTGAACCAAGAAAAAAATGTGAAATGAATACCCAGTCGTCACCCAAGTACTTCGATATCAAGGAAAGTTAAGGCTCCCATGCCTCTTTAAGACACCTTCGGTGGAGCTCATTTCACCATGATATCGTATGCATTTTATCCAAACAAATAGGTCAAGCTCTAGAGTTTTTCTTATAATTTGGATTTTCTCTCTATTGTTCAACCATTAGGCCCCTACACCTAAAAGCAACAACGCCCCTTTCCGGTCTAAATTCTGATTACCTGGATAACTTGCATACCATTTTATGATTCTTGCACAGAATCCGGATCCCCTCAATGTCTCCTACCATAAGACTGGGTACATGTTCGATAACATGATTAATGCCAAAGATTAACATAAAATTAATTTGTACTAAATCATGTTATCAATTATGTACTCAATCAGTCAATCTTATGGGACCAACTCTATTAAGATAAAATTTGGGATATGTCATTAGAGGGATGACATTCATTTTGAACTGTCCAAATTATCAATAGATGGGACCCATAGTGGAGTTCCACACATCTCACCCCAAGGAAGCAAGCTAGAGATGGTGATGGGATCTGGGCTCCCTTTGTCCTATGGGAATGCATGCTATTTAATTAGTATTAGCATTCGCTCCTCTGCTGCAGCTGTGTCAAGTTTTGTAGGAAAATTAAAGTTTGAGGACATGGGATAAGTGGAAAACAAAAAGAAGAACTAGGATAAGTGGAAAGTGGAGGCCGGGCAGCTATTATGAGGTTGGACTGTCCACAGGTCATATTCGGCCTGAGCTGATTTAGGCCCCTGTACAGGCCCGTGAGTTTATGTCTGGTTCCTACATGGGACCTTAGTCCCACTTGACCAGAAATGTTGGAGGCTCAAACCCACCCACCAAAGGCCCAAGCGCATTGAAGACCCATTTTCAATCAAAGAAAGAACATTTTTTTTTTTTTTTTGCTAGTTGGGTGAGTGGTACAAGCTTTGTGAGACGATGATCGGTCCAAGGATCGATTTCTAGGCAGTCGTATGAGATGGGTTGCCCTTACCAATGGGCTGTCCCGATTTTCTGAAGAAAGAACTCTCTTTATACCATTCAAATAAACTATAAAAAAGGCATATGATGTACATTTACATAATACATATGTGGAGGGTGGAGCCAGAGGCCTGAGTTTTGGCCATGGGGCATGGGACAGTCCGAATCCTCAATTATTCAGACTCGGACAAATTTGAGATGGGCCTAGGTCTGATCACAACCCACCCTGCGCAAATACGCCAATGATCTGGCGATCAAAATGTTGATATATCTTGAAAAACTACTCACTGAATAATCCTGATATTTAGTTTTGGTATTACAATTAATTAATTGCAAACAATGGTCAGGAGGAAGAGAGTCATACTGAAGTGGGTCTAACCAGAATTCTAAAAGTAGGGCCCGGGCATTCAGCCAGTTAAACCAGAAACAAGTTTTAAAGTCTATTTTAATCAGTTTTAAGTCATGATTGAACCAAGTTAAGAAACTCCAGTGGTTCACTCCTGGCTCAGTTGTTAAAGAACAAGAGTGGGCCTGCGAGTGGGTGAATTCGAGTCCCCCGTGTGTTAAAAAAAACCTCTTAAAGACTATCTAACAAGTTGTGACACAAACACCCCCAAGATTTTTAAGTATGAGGATGTTGTCATGCTCACCCTCACAAGTATGTAAAAAAAAAAAAAAAAAAATCATTATCACAGGATTTCATTCTTGGGATAATTATGTGAAAGTATCAGGACATTTTCCAATTTGAAATTATCTTGAGATGTTATCAGGAAGATGCTATTGGAACAAATTAATTTTTAAATAATATGAATTACTGCTAAAAACATGTTTATTAATTTTCTTCTACCTAGTTCAATTTTATAGTAAACTTTAATTTGGTGTAGTTTTGAAATATCAGAATATTATTAGGAAAGTATCATTTCAAGAAGATTATTGTAAATTTATATAATACTTTACTTGTTACAAAGTCTTCATTACCTGGATAACATTGCTTTGCCAACAAATGAGCTGTTGACTTAAAAAGTTTAGGAATGTAAGAAAACTCCATATGAGCAAAATTCAAGACTAATAATAACTTCTTAATATCACTAATAATTAGATTGATCGTAGAATGTTGACCAGCACATTGGCCATATAAATTGGTAAGCTTGTCGTCAGCTGTGGATAGTCTTGAGTCTTGAGTCTTGACCAACCCACCAGCCCCTTCTTTAAAATCTGATTTACCAGTTGAGTTGAGCCATCAATAATTCAATATGCAGTGGGACACACATTTACAAGTTGAAAGATATCACAGCATCTCTCTCGTATTGCATTAGATTTTGTTTCTTGTATTTTATTGGATTTGATTTGGAAGGAGATCGTTACCCTCTGTAAATTCGGACAGCATTATTGCCACAGCCTCCTCATGATTTTTGCTTTTGCAATCCGCAATTCTCTGTAACTTCCTTTTTCCTATTCCTTTGTTTTTTCTTCCTTCAATCAGTGTCTTCTTTCTGCTTTCTTCTTTCTTCTTTCTTCTTTCAATTAGTGTGTTTTCTCTTCCTTTGTTCTCTTCAAGTGTAGAGAGAGAGAGTGAGAGTGAGAGTGAGAGAGAGAGATCATCTGGGGTTGTGGGTTAGTTTTGGTAGCCATGGCCTTTGCTGGAACAACCCAGAAGTGCATGGCCTGTGATAAGACTGTTTATCTTGTGGATCAGCTCACCGCGGACAATCGCATCTACCACAAGGCCTGCTTCCGATGCCATCACTGCAAAGGAACTCTCAAGGTCCATGAACTGCAATTTGCATCTTGTTTTGATGGTTGGTTTTTTTTTTTTTTTTTTCCTTTTGGATGATTGAGGCTTGTGGCTATTAAGAAGGGATTTGATTTTTTTTTTCTTTTTTCTTTAGAGATTGATTTGATTTCTTTTAAAGCCCAGTTGATTGAATTTCTGGATTTGCATGAAAGTTGCAGTTTTCAATAAATAAATAAAAAAAAAAAAACTTCTTATGGGTCTCTGTCAAAAATGACATTTCAGTTTCTTTCAGCTTCTTTCATCATCTAGATCCTAGAGTTCTACCATCTTGAATTGTCACGTCAAAATCAGGGGGTCGTCGACGTCTTTTATGTTCTTAATTAATTATCAGCTTGTTCAATGTTCAATTAGTTGATAATCGTGGAAAAACTTTATCTTCTTTCTCAATGTTACAATTGGATGAATTTCTCAATTAAAATCAAAGGTGTCAGGAATTTTTCGTGAAGCTTTTTGTATGGGTTTCTGTAAAAATCGACCTTTTTATTTTTTTTTGTAACTTTTTCATAGAAGACTTCATTTATCTTCACAATGAATAGCATCATTCGATGGTTGCTGTTAGCAGTGCATGTTACTTTTGTTTTGAAATTTTTGGTTTTTTAATGCATTTTTTTATGGGGTAATTAGAATTTAGGTTTTTAGATTTTTTTCTTTCTTCATGATCCAATAGGATCAATTGAATAAGCATGTATAAAAAAATAAAAAAAATTGAATAAGCATGACTAAGAAAAGCCAACACCTCATGGTTGAGTGGTGTTAGCACCATAGATTCACACACAAGTGTCACTCCTTTCAAGTAGTCCAACTTTGATTAAAAAAAAGAAAAATAAAAAGGCATATGCATAAAACATTACTTGGTATTTCATTTTCGCCTCTTTCGGATGAAAAATATTAATTAAATATATAATGAAAATTTTCAGGCTGGCCTATTTTCAACTGATAATATTGTTTGTTTGATGCTTTTCCATTTGTTTTCCTCTGATCCAATCTACATTGGTCTTTCTGAAAAATGCAAGGCAATGGATATATGTACCTTCAAAATCCAAATCTTAAATTGAGATTGCCTGTATCCAATCATTTTTTTTTTCTTGAATATAAAATATAAATACCTTTTATTTGTACCAATGTATGTTTGCTTGCTTATTTCTAAACATAAAACAGAGTACTTGCACATACTAATAGATAAAATATTTAGATATTAGATCTAGATATATCGATTGATCAATCCTCCAGCTCAAACATGGGATAGGATCTAATGGGGTTGGATTCGTAAGATTGACTCATTCTTTTACATTAATATCGATCTAAATGTGCTCGTGGCAGTTTTATTATGAACTACCCACAAATGGTTTTGCTTATCTTTTTCAAATAATCACATTTTTCATCCCTGATGATAATATGCATTGGGAGATTAACATGGAAAACTCAAATTGAACAATTGTATCCATATCCAGAGTAATATATTTGTTAGATTGATTAGTTTTTGCCATCTCAAGAACAGAGATGCTTTACCTCTCCCTTCCTGAAGAGAATATACTTTGTGTTTTCCTTTCCTTTCATTGCAATGTTATGTAACTTAAGATGACCAAAGTTGGGGATGGAAGAATTACAAATTGGAAAATATAATTGTACAAACTTAAAGCTCATATTGGTCTTGCTTTCTCATACTTTTTTGTGGGTTTTCTCTTCACAGCTCAGCAACTATAATTCTTTTGAAGGGGTTCTATACTGTAGGCCTCACTTTGATCAACTCTTCAAGAGAACTGGCAGCCTTGACAAGAGTTTCGAAGGTAATGAGCAATGTGAACTCCTTAATTAGTCTATTTACCGTCACTATCCACACCATATATTAACAATCTAGCTATCTTCTTTCAGGAACCCCAAAAATTGTCAAAGTAGACAAATCTTCCGAAAATGAGGTAACTTAATTAAACAATCTAAGTGAGTATACATGTAAATAATTTTTCCCATACACTTATTGCAATGAAGGATGTTGAACTTCTTCAAGTCAGTCGATGAGATTCCTAACAGCTTCAATACTTGGGTGCCTACTAATGTTGTACTTGGACTTCTGTGTGCAGAATGCTACAACCAACAAGGTCTCAAATATGTTTGCGGGCACCAGAGACAAATGTGTGGGATGTAAAAGAACAGTATATCCAACAGAAAAAGTATGCATTCTTGTTCCATGCAATTGGTTAGCTGGTTAAGGATATTGTGTAGTGTACGCTTTGTTGCACGAGTTAGTATCTTTAAAAGGAAAAAGAAAGAA
Source organism: Persea americana (assembly GCA_029852735.1). Classification (NCBI taxonomy): domain Eukaryota; kingdom Viridiplantae; phylum Streptophyta; class Magnoliopsida; order Laurales; family Lauraceae; genus Persea; species Persea americana. The sequence goes on along the minus strand of CM056811.1, from coordinate 93,134,581 downwards.
AAAACGATATGCATTTTCTCCACATCCATTGCAACAATCATATTTATTTCAACCATTTTTGTAGTCCTTAGCCCCACTGTTTGTAGACTAGAACATAACCATTTAACCTTGATACTGTATTTTAATCAACTTAGCCAACTTTTAATGTCGAGTTGATGAGTTCTAAAACTGTAATAAGGTTCTATCATCTGATCCTTGTGTACAGGTTACAGTGGATGGAAGTGCATACCATAGGAGCTGTTTCAAATGCACTCATGGAGGGTGTGTGATCAGTCCATCCAACTACATAGCGCACGAGGGGAGGCTCTACTGCAAGCACCACCATCAACAACTCTTCAAGGAGAAAGGAAACTACAGCCAACTTGAGAATGACAATGAAAATGCAGAAACTGAAGCCACCCAGTCGTAGTTCATGTAACCAGATACTTTCTGCTGTGTTCTCCTCTGCTGCAGTCTCCTCTTTTGGGTTTTCTTCCTATCTATTGAGAGTGGAATTTTTAGTTATGGGATTGTGATTTTCTAATTTGGAAATGTTGACGTCAAGTTTGGACATGTTCTGTTTTTTCCTTGATTGGGTTCTTCATGAGAATACCGGAGCTTATTATATTAGACGTGATCCCTTGGATTTTATATGAAGTTACATATTGAATAAGCCTCAGTGAAGGTTGATTTCTGTTGGGTCACAATTGATTATGTGAGGTTGATACCTCTACACTGTCCTTTCAGTTGCTCTGTCTGAATACTATATATATTTTTAGTTCTTACGATAAATCCAATTTACTCCTAATCACAATATGTTCGAATATTAGACCCGACATAATATAACAAACTATCTAATTGGGTACACTTCTCTATACCCAATATTGATGGGATAGAGCTAAAATGATGATAATGATCTAACAGGCATGAAATGATTTCCCATCAATAATGCAAGGTCTAATGAAAAGCCATCCACTATCGGCCAGTGTCTAAGATTCTTGCAATTTGGGGTGCATCCATACTCTCCTTATCACCATTATGATAAATACTAACATGCCACCAAACTGACCCATATGTAAAAGCACTTTCCCCCAGGTCACACCCACATGCAATCATGTCCTTATCCAGCTCATAACACTGACATTTTTAGCTGGCTTGGGTATTGGGACTTATTGATGCATCGAATCATCATACAAATGATTTATCAGTGGGACAAATATGATTCTTGTGCCAAATGTTGGGATATTTATGAATTCTGAAGTATTTCTCAGGAAATTATAATGAGAATATATCATAATAAATTAATTTTTAAGGGATCTTGTTTGCAGTGATTTACATATGTAATATGGTTAACTCATCATCGAGTTTATTTGCACTCATTTATGCATATGATGAATTAACGAAGGGTGAAAATATTGTATAAATAAAGTCATTTACTCTCTTAAACAGGCGAAAATCACTTTCACACCTCTCTTGCAAAGGCACTGGTACAGTCTCTTTCACGGTGATTGCACTCTTGTTGGCCCCATCAACCCCCTTTATCATTTTTTTTTTCCTCATTCCAATAGGCTCTATATTTATACTCTAAATTGTTCAGTCTATGTTTTCAACTAATAAACCCTAACTTGTAGCTAATTATCTTAAGTCTTCGTAGATTTTGAGTAATTTGTGAATAAAGTCTCAAGTAATAGATTTGATTTTCTGCACTTCTTTTGGCTTCCATATTTCATGTCCAAACTATTGAATATTCTTATATTAATGGTAAATCTCATAACAATTAATTTTATTTTTTAATTCTTTATATACCTTGAGAAATCTGTAAAAAATCTAAACACATCTAAAACCATTGAATGTATTAATTTACACATGTGAAAATGTTGATTTTGACAACATGGTGTTGTGTTTCATGTGTGTAACATTTGCAGATATAAAACTCATTTTCCAATCACGTGTAAAAGGCAAATGACCCATAAATAACTGAAATTTAAAACAATATTAATTACTTATAAAAATTATTTTATAGAATCCTCTCAACTAATTCATTTTTTATTGTGATGATTATTTGGAGATATGGTTTTAGGTTCACATTATGACAATAGATATCACAATATTAATTGCAAAATATAACTGATGTTTATTGAACTTGATGCATTTATCTCTCTCCCCTCTCTCCCTGTATATATCTATACATGTCATGCAAGCAATAATGTGGTCATGTCGGTGGTCCGGAGAAGTGTGGACATTGGGCCCCACTTCATAACCAGCCAGTGATGCTATACAAAAAGGACTAGGGTTTCATGTGCAGTAAGCACTGGCAATGCTTATTATGGTTTAAGTGTGGGGAACATTGCCATTCTCATTTTCTCTTTTGTAAGTTGTAACTAGGCTGTCAAAAAGATAGTGCTAAAATAAACAATCTGAATGGGCGTGGTCCATCTGAGTCCCATGGTTTAAAATTCAAAAACTGAGCTCTCTTGAAAGGCCACCAAGCGGAGGAAATCAGGCAAATCTGGCCAGGCCCATTGTAGCAAAATTGCTGCCATGATAATGTTAGTTGAAGATGACTTTAGGATAATTTCAAATTTGTGGGCATTTGATTTAAATGGTATAACTTTGTATGGGAGCTCCGTAAACCATTATAATTGACCATTTGCTACTAGATTCATCATGAAAAGGGTTTTATAGAATTCCTATATGTACGTGGCAAATGATCATGAACAACCTTATGGTACAAACAACCCATTATATATACCAGTTGTTAAGGCCCACTTGGGAGGCTGGGACCATAAAGACCATGGGATAATGGGGATTGAAGATCCAAGTAGTACCACCTCAGGTATAAAATTTGAAGTCAATCTAATGCCCCTAATCCCTTCATTCATGATCTACAAGTTTAACAGCCTTCTATATAAGAAAAGATTTGATCTTCAATCCAATGGTCCGGTCCATTTGGATTAGTACAAATCCATGGGATTGATGACTAATAAGAGGCGTGCATGTCTACTTAGATGTGTCATAAGGTGGGTCCCACTAGGTGGTATGTACCATAGGAATATACAGTAGGGCCTTACATTTATAAGGGGTGCCACATATGGATGGGTGGTTTTTTTTCCCTGAGAAGGTTTCTTTTTCATAGGCGGCCCAAGTGGATGCATGACGATGAAAGAAGGCACAACAGTTTGAACATTGACTCGATTTTTTTTTTTCGTTAAGCATTGACTCGTCAGTTGGCAATTGGCATCAAGATTCTCCCTCACTTAACTTTGATGCCGAGACCCCTCAACATCGAAGGGAGAATATGGTCACTATTGCACTAGTCTTAAAGGAGGACCTAAAACTAATGCTTCCAAACTTTCGTTCATGATTTTCTTCAGGAATGGCCTAAATATTCTAGTGTGAGGAACATCATCCTTTCTCGCCCACCTGAAAGTAAAAATATCATGTAGGAGGGTGGCAATTTGAAAAGTCTCGTTAAGACCTACTTACGTGCAAAAAAACAAATACATTTCGTTAGAATACTATTTTGAGGGCATCGAAGTTATCCAGAATCTTAAACCATTAAATAAGGTTGGATCTTGGTCAAATTTTGCGTGATCAATTGGCAAGCCTACAGAATTTCAGATTAAATGTCAAATTAGGTCCAGGTGCTTTTAAAAAGGGGAAAGAGAGTGTCCTAGGAGTGAGGGGTTGAGAACCTGAAATCTCCTTGGTCAATGACAAAGGCAAAATTGTGTAAATAGAATTGGAGAAGCACGGACCACCATTTGTAATAGTGGCACCCTCATGGCGGGTCCATGGCTAAGATATTCCGCAGAGTCTGTCCAATTCGTGGAACCCAATTGGCCTGTTAAAAGTTTAAAGCGCTGGGACCAAAGGTTCAGAATCAAAGGAAGATAATCAAATGCTATATTTGCATGTCATTTTCTACTTCTGGCTGGAGGTGCACCACACCAGGGAGGAAGAGATGAACCTGGACAACTCCAGCTTTAAAGGTTGATCGAGCCATCCACTACTGCTTTCTGCGCACTGTACCTTTCTCTGCAACTTTTTAAACAGAGGACGCAAGCCCACTGGCTCTACTAGACACAAGAAAACTATAGGACCATCCCATTTAAACCCAGAAAACAAATGGCCAAACTATTGAAGGGCAGAGTTTCTATATTAGACAGTTACTCCATTGAACCTAATTTTCCACATATTTTCAGATCTGAATCAAGGAGCTGTTGGGCCTTACAAACTCTGTTATATGATCCATATCCAAGGCTTAATATCTCAATGATGAGACTCATTCATCGTGGGGAAATATTGTCAATTTGGGTACTATCCAATTTACTGGCAGCGAGTCTAATAAAGATTGAGACTGGCCAAAAATTCAAGCCCATGGGACAAGTAAATGTATCTTTACAAATAATAGTACCAAGTTGTTCATCATCATACTCAGTTACCGTGTTTGGCCTTGCAAGTTTTAGATGGTTAATCAACCCAATATAAAGTCATGCTCTCTATGTAACCGGACAATCCAGCTTTTCCTTTCTCATTTTTTGGTCTTCCTTTGAAAATGATCCTATATTGATGAGATAAAGATATGCTAATGAAGATAATGACTGGTCTTACCCTTAGTCTTCCTCTTCCCATCATTCCTGAATTTATAAAAAGCTTTTCTATGCATTGCACAAGGAGTTGTTTTTCTTTTCTTTCGCCCCTAACGTGTAGGGGTTGAAACCATCTCAAATGACGCAACCAGATCTTCTATTTCGCTAGAACTATTCCTAAATATACTCACATAATCATAACTCCATTTGAAATGCAAATCTAATATCACTATACAAAAATATACATTTTTCTAAGTAGGCACTCAACAATTAACAATCCACAAGCTTATCTCCCACTTCGGCCACCCCGGATTAACCCAATTTTGCTCTACATAAGCTCACTGAAATCCATCAATATGGCAACAAGTCCATATAACCATTTTCAATGCTGATCAAATTCTGTACATTTTTACATATAAATACACCGCAATAAACATGTTGGGAATGCCAAAACACAAAGGCACTGGGATAAAGGATTTCTGTAATGCTATAAAGAAATCACACACAAAGGTGTTATAAACACTTTTCAAGGCCATTGGAGGATTCCAAGGAAAGGCATGAAGATATAAATAAGAGGGAGCGACCTCAAATCTTCCCTTACATCGTGCGACAGATCTGACAGCCGATGAACCATTTTTCGCCTTCCATTCTGCACACGAGGAATTACAAAGCTCAGTTCAACCTCCACCTTCATTATGTGAGGTAACAGACTTGCTGACATGTAGCAAATGACATTGCGTAGGCCCCCTTGGATCGAGAACCATAGATGGGTCCAAGCTTTTATTCTCGTTTTGGTGCAGAATCTTGTGCCCAACCGACCACCAGTATCAATCTGCTTGACAACTCTTTCCAATCACATTTTCTTTCAGAAGATGAGCAGCTAGTATCAAGAGCTCCACCATCTCAAATCCAGCAGCAGAAACATAATCTACTTTCCCACTAGCTGAGTCCTCCAAGGAATCAGTTGAGCCATCAAGATTTCTGATGACAGATCCAGGGTCGCCCTCAGCTGACCAGCTAAGAGGAAGTGAGCTACCAAGGGCCGTCTTAACAAGCTTTGCCTCAAAAATAATGTTATCCAATGCTTTTGTCAAAGTATTCACAGGACTTTGTAATGTTGCAGTATCTCTTGCCTGAAAGATGGATTGCAGAATTAGAGAAAGTACTGGTCGTCATGTACATATCACATAAAAAATTTAAAATTTTTTTAAAAAAGGCCAAGTATGCTCCCATTGCATTATCTTATATTTATTTTATCAGTAAAGGTAATATGTCATTAAAGTATAGGAAATTAGATACGGCAGTATAAGAGACAAATTAAAAATATAGACATACTACATCAAGGGCCCTAATTATTTAGATCCCTGGCATTTACTGGAAAACTACATTGGTTCCCCTCATTTGCACAAGTTTGGTTTAAAATAATAAAAAGTAAGGCACAAAAGCACAAAAAAAAAATGTTTACAAGAGTAGCAGTGTAATCCTAAATCAGTTTCCTTTTACAAATCCTTAGGTTCATATCTTGGTTGAAGTATCAGGACAATTAAAGCCCCCCCTATGCACTCGTTAGTACAAGTGGGGGCCACAATTATGGGTATTTATGATATTCTAACAGGTTACATAGGAGAGGGGCTTTTGTCAATGGGGCAATGGATCATAGTTCAAAGATGGATCACAGATCGCCTTTAATAGCAAATGGTTTCCCACCCACCATCTGTGAAAATGAATTCAAGCATGAGAAAAAACTTCAATGGTCCCCCTAAGGCTAGAGATCTCCATTCCACCTCGACTTTTCACTTTTTCAACAAATACCCCACTTTACCATGTAACCAGTGGGAAAATGCCAAATATACCCAGAGTAGAAGATAACCATGAGTTAATGACTAAAGAATAGAAAAAAGGAATTATGTACCAACAAGAGATTCATACAGTCAATTTTAAGTGAGGGCCCACTTCTCATCAAGGTAGACCATCGGATAAGATTTTGTTCAATCATTGGAATAAGAGAAATTACGAGTTAAGTTATGCATGAAGCTAGATTAGGCAAAAATATACAGATCAAATTTTGATTCACGCAACAAGGATTTCATTAAACAACAAGATTCTCAGATAAAATAATTGAACATGGAATTCCAGATCATCAAGATCAATTCTTCAATCCCTGAGAGAGATCCACATAGATCAATTGGGTCTGTCAAACAACAAATTCGATTTCACCAAAAGGATTCCAGTCAAATTGATTTTTGAGAAATGTTAGGATTCCACAAACAAAGTTAGGAAGAGCTATCACAACAACCACCCATCTGCCTAACCCCACACAAAAAGGAAAAATTAAACACACACAACATATAAAGCCACAAGGTCACAAACACATTGGTGGAACATATAGATCGACAGGAAACGTCACTGAATTACAGTAGCATGACACTGTACATGTCCTAGTGTTGCATGTCCTGATAGTTCTCTGGTTGAAACATCCAATTGATGCTAGGTTATGAACATAAAAGCCTACCGTGATTGAGACAATGTTAATAAAAAAAAAAAGATCAATTACTAACCAAATCTTTGCAGATTGATAATTATGTTTAAAAATGAAGATTATGCAAGGACCTTAAAACTATACCTCATGGTTTGGTGATCTAAATGGTTAACTTGATGTGGCCTACTCTGGATGTATGCAGTATGATGCCTCAAAGAATCTAGTGCTGTAGTATTCCCTAATCCTCCTGTAAAGACTATGAAAATATATTTTCCAACCGTTAAAAAAAAAAAAAATTCCACCCCGAACTACTTTTAGATGTAATCTTGATGCAGGGTGTGCATCCAAGAGGGCCCAATCCCATGGGCCAGGCCCAGGACCAGCAGGCTGATTGGTCCTGAGACCAGGCAGGCCCCACATCAAGCCCAGCTGTGTACGGCCACTAGCCCAAAGCTCCAGCTGCATATCACAGGCTGTATGGCCCCCAAGTGGGCCCCAATAAATCTCATTTAGATATTTGTACTTTCTATTAGTGCATAGATCTCATTAGATATCTCTGTTAGTTGTCTTTCCACTTTTTGCTTTCCATACGATTCCAGTAATTCAATGTAAAGGAGAAAGCTTAGCTGTCAAAGATGGAATTAGAAAGTGGGGGTTCATGGGATTCAAGGAAAAGAAAATTATTCACAAGCCCAATATGAAATGTGGACATCCAGTATGTCCATGTAAGTATTTTCTAGAAAACTATTATAAAAAAAATGCAGAAATTCTTCTCTTTTGAGATTCCTTCAATTTCTGGGCTTCTAGTTCTAGAATTAGTGTTAAGCTTGGCTTAAAAGTGCCTACATCTGAGGGGTCCTTTACCAATCCGCTGTGTCAAACCCACTTCTGAAGGGTCCCATGACAATGACAGTCTAGATCACCAAATTTCAGGCCCTTCTCGTGCACAATGGTGCACCAATGTTCAGCAGCACACTCAGATACATCAAGACCATGGTTCTTCATAATTTTAAGTTAGTGGCAACTAGTTTGATCAAGAGAACACTGCAACTTGCACATTGTCGCAAACACAGGGTTGTGGGTAAAGTCATGTCACTAATAGATAAATATTATATATATGTATATATATATATATAGAACGAGAGAGAGGGCACATACAATATTGCAATAAGATACAAGTAAAATTGACAGAAAATGAAAAAAAAAAAAAAAAAAAGATCTTTGTAAAATAATAGAAAGGGGGGGGGGGGGCGCGGGGGCGGCTATGACCTTAAGTAGTGAGAGACGAAGCTTGTGAATTGAAGAGGTCAAATGCTCCATACTTGCAACGCTTTCTTGAAGGTTTGCATTCTCAATCTTCAACCTGCAAATGATGTAGTCCAGACTAAGAGACTTTTCGAGATAAATCAGCAGTTATTTGCAAATCATTGTGCAGGGAAGCTCCAAACACCAGTAAAAAATGACAGTAACAGTAACAACTTTTCTGGATTCAACAGTACAATTTTATTTAGTTCTAGAAATTTGTATTCCTATGCTATGTTAGGCTGTAATGGTTTCTTCAACAAGAGTTGGGAGCCAATACAATCCACGGTGGGGCTAGTGGCCTAGTCCACCAATCATGTGATGTGATCCAGTTGCTCCTGATCCCACAATGCAGCTCTCACTGTTCACAATCTCAACAAACAGAAGAATGATTCATTAATGTTGGCTTCGCCATAGTATGGTGAAAGCCACTGTGCAGCCCACTTGGGAAAAGACACATGCTTAGTGAGAGCTGGAGCCTGAAACTCATGGCACGATTTGTACTGTGATCCTAGTCATCAATTCCACACTGGTAACAATGCAGTTGATGTTCCAGCTGAGATCATGATGATGATGGCATTCCAGCTGGAATTGCACTTGCTCTACCGAGCCCATTATCTAATAATTATCAGTTTTAGGCTCACCCCACTAAGAAGGCTAGAGTCTACCATTTGGCTTCTAAATAAATTGGCGAGTAATGGCTATGAATGGCATAGATGGACATGATTGGGCCTTATCCTCCTTTTTATTGGTTATTTTTATAATGAACTTCCTTTATTATGTTTTTTTAATGTTATCATGTATAGATTTGTTCTTTTACAAATTAAATTAGAAAGTAATGTGACTGATAAAAGTGACCGAGATCTATATGACTCGAACCCATGACCTTCAGATGATAAAAGTCCCCTAGATAAAACTGAGGTTCTATGTAGTCAATATGCTTTTCCATACCACTATTTTGAATGTTGCCGGCCTGAATGGAAGAAACAAGCAAACTACAACCCGAATCCAACAAATTTCCAGGGCTATGTCTGGGTCTGAACCAAATTCTCTTTTTCTTTTTTACTGCTGCTTTGATCCTAAAGACAAGGGCATAAATCCATTTCAACTTTCTTCTTTTTCCATTTTTCTAATTTTATCTATTACTTAGTCTCTTTTACCCCAGCACTCCTTGTTAGGAATGGATCACAGAGTACCGAGCGTTCTGGGTTTTTTTTTTTTTTTTTTTTGAATAATGCCAAGGGTTATGTTCCTTGTGACAACTCCAAACAATGGGCAAAATGAAAATTGACAACGACAAGTATGACAGCCTATGCAAGGGACTTTACATGTGAGGCCCACCTAGGACCACAAATATGGTTGGTGGGATAGAAAGGCCTGCCAAAGATTGTAGAGGGCAATTAACCGAACCAAAATGGATGATAGCAACCATTAGGTAAGGAACTTGTAAAATGGATGGTTGGAGCAAATTGGTCCAACTTCCAACCGTTCATTTTGAATGCACCAGTGCGATCTCAGGGTCATCTTTAATAAGTCATTCTAAGGTTTTGTCAACAAAAATCTAAAGTGGCCACTTAACCCTTTCAGAAAACCATGCAACCCTGTGGGACAAATATCAGAGATACAGCGGGATGGACCTGATTTGCCAGTCAACCTCCTAAAGAGGGCTTCGTCGCATTCTCATTTTTATAACCCTGGGGGGGGGGGGGGGGGGGGGGGGGGGGGGTGGGGGGGGGTGGGGTTGGGTGTGTGTGTGTGGGTGTGGTGGGGGGGGGAGGGGAGAGAGGAAAAAGGACTCATTGTCTAACCTAGAACATATCACAATATGAGAAAGAAGTGGATGAGGGATCATATGACTAAAATGAAGTGAGCATGCAGCATTTAGTTGAGAAACAGCCTTTTCGAGAATAAGGAACTACGATTATGGAGAACAGTGAGTGAAAGATGCAGCTCTTTAGCATAAGCTGTGAACTATGTTATTATCTAGCAAGTAAATAAATCTACAGACCTTGCAATCTCCACTGGAAAGTCGATTTTTTTGTTTATGGAACCACTTTCATCATTATTCATAAGAACGCCAGATTCATTTCCCATAAGATCGAATCTGCCAACCCACCGTCTCAGGGCTGTTCTTTTCAGCAGACTTTTCAACTTCCCATCTCTTTCATGAAAAACAATGCTTTTGTCCCCGGCCTTGGCAAAAGAATTACCTTGTTTCACCCCATGCCTGATGTTTCTGCAGCCAAAGTAAAGACTTCAGGTGAATTGTTGAGGTTGAAAAATTAAGAATCTCATTCTTTAAGGTTGAGGAACATTCAGCAGATTAAGTATTCAACATTCGAAAGTATGCCTAGAAAGAGAGGTTTGATCAAGAAAAAAAATGCAAGGAGATTAATGAAGGCCACACCATGGTCGGCCAGCCAATTCGGCCCAGGTCACAGGCGCAATGGGATGAGCCATTTAATTGAAAATTTGTTTTTATTAAGGATTAGTTTTTATTTGGATTTTGGATTGTCTTGCAAGATTTTAAGGGTTTAATTTCTTTTATTAGAGAAGGTTTAGTTTCTTTTTAGACCTCCCATCCTTTTCCTATATATTTGTAATCTTTTCATTAGGAGAGCCAGCCTTTGATGATTGAATAAAAGATTTGAGTGGTTTGCCTTATGATTGTGAGTTTTTGCTCTGGTTTGAGAATGCTCGTGTTGAATCTCCCTTGGGGATTCAGCCAAGCCCCATCATTGAATCCTGTGTGGATCCAGCCAATACCTTCGTGGAATTGGTCCCTTTTCCATTCGCAGATCCGGGGCTATGTCAGAGACCAATGTGGATGGCTTAAATTGATGGAAGGTGTTATGGGAGGTGATAAGATGCTCTATACTCTGATGGTTAGCTGATCATCCCACTTGTATGTTCACTGAAGTTTAACATGTATGATGCAGCTAGAGAAAAACCAGACGGGTTTGGCAGCAATGGTTGGCAATTCCAGCAATGTTGTTGTTCTTAATGTTCTATGGATTGGCAGGCTTAAGGTAGTCAAATGAAGCTGAGATGTTGACCATCAAGGAGGTGTTGATACTAGTCTACTCATCACACTTCAGTCGGATGCTCTGGGAATGCTACCAATTAGGTGAAAATATGAGAATCCCAAACTTGGCACCTTAAATTAACAGATTGCAAAATTAATTTCTTGAGAGGGACATAAGAGATGAAATTGGCTAAATTGGGAGTACATGGGGCAGAATTGATAGTTTTACTTAGTCTTGTTGTATGAGACAGTTTTTTTGTAGGTTCAGCTTCTGAAGTATCTGTTATTAAAAACAAAAAAGTATCTTTTACGTGTTTTCCATTTTTTCGCAGCATACTTCTGTTATACTTTATAGCTTCTTTGATGATTCATTGTCTTCTTAATGATATTTTTGTTATTATAAAAAAATAAAAAAAATAAAAAGGAAAAAAAAAAGAAAAACCACTCCGAAAGTGCGCATGTAGTTAAAAAGTGAATTTCAAAGCAAGTTCCAAATTCCAATAGATACAGTGTTCGCTCATTCTGTTAAATAGAACAAATACATACTCTTGTAATATTTGATAGTCTTGTCTTAGTTGAGCCAACTCCATGAGAGCCATCACCTTTTCATTGGTGACCTAAACCACAAAAACAAAATTAGAGTCTAGTAATCAACAGTGATGCTAGATGCATAACTAAATTCAGGTTACAATTACATAACTAGTTAAGACAGACACTTCACATACACACTGCAAAAAATTTGAAGAAAAAATATCATTTGAAGTTTAAGTGTCTATAAATACACACAAGTGCTCACATAAACAGAGACATGCTTATACAACTAAATGCATGATAAACAAAGTAGAAGCTACAAGACTACATGAGGACCAAGAAAGAGATGAGACATCTCCAAAATTACATTGGTGAAGATTTGTGAATAATTAAGGAAAGTTACAATTCAAAAAAAAAAAAAGGTTTTGTGAATAAAGATAAGTCCCATATAATTTGTTGATTTTCTAAACCATTCTCGCCTTCCACACCTACTCCAACATCAAAATAAGTCGTCTCCCATGATGAAATGAAGCTTTCTAACAAACAGGAGAAATTTTCTCCAAAGAGTGGATTGCATCTGCTATCCAGCTCTATGGGCCCCACTTGGGGCCACTGATGCAGCATAGACCTCATGGGCACATGTATAGGGCCCACGTAGATTTAGGAATTTATTTTTGTCATTAGTTTCTTTAAATATTGTAATAAGGATTAGTTTTCCATTTTATTTAGTTTCCTAGATTAATTAGATTTCTTAGGCCCTAAGCTACCTTTCTTATTTATATGGCTTTGTAGTGAAGAATTATTCAGAATTGATTAATGAAAATTGGGTTTTCCCATTGAGGTAAGTCCTCGTTATCATCTATGCGGAGATTTGTTATTGTGTCTTTGGACACGCGCTTCGGCACCCATTGTGCTTTGAGCACTTCCCACGCAAGCCCTAACCCTAGGGCCTGCATCAGCCACCTTTGATCAATGTAGTCCCTTCACACATTATCTTCTCATGATTTGGCACCAGCCATGGTTTTGCACTCACCATTGGATTGAATCTAAAAAATCTATAGTTAAAAGAATTGAAATTTAAGGGTGTTAAGAGTCCTGTCTTTTTCGAATGGGGCTTGGGTCCAGAGTTTTTATGATCTGGGCCTTGTTTTTCAGCCTTCTTTTGTCACAGTATACCCCTCCTGTACTGTATGGTCTTCTTCTTTTAATAGTCACCTTTTCAAAAAAAAAAGGGAGTTAAGAGTCAAGGGCTAATATAAATTTGATGGGGTTAATTTTGTTGCTAAGGCAAAATCCATGATGAGAGCTTACCATCCCCCTACAGCCGCTTATAAGTATGCATCTAGGTGGGTCCCATGAGCTGAAACATGGTTCAAAATAGTAACCGTTTCGATCATTGGCCGTAGCGGTTGAGGCCGCTATGCTATTTCGAAAATTGCAGCGCTACAGTCTAAAACGTAGTAGAGCCAAGCAATTTTAATTTAAAACACCATTTTTCCTATTTATTTTCCTCAATAGCCTTTCCTAAAGTTGACTGTACCATTATTTCCAAATTACTATATAAAAAAACACGCGCTTGGCGCTACACAAGATTTGAATTTTTTTAACCTCTTAAAAAGTTCACACTGCTACGTATCGCCACAACCACTACATATCGCCTGTCACGTAGTGTTTTGGCCACTAACCACTACAACTAATATTTTGATCCTTGCGCAAAATTGTATACGAACAGAAATAAAGTCCACTCTTAAGTGAATTTCCTTGGGGCTCACTCTTAAGGGTTCATCAAACAGTTGAGGAACCTCATTTCCACAGCTAGCAGAATCCAAGGTGTACTCATTTTCATGGCCATCTTCAGCCAAACGCATGCTGACATCAGCATCCTAGGAGTAGGTTTTTTTTTTCGCCCCTCGGGAAAAAAAAAAAACAGGTATGTGATTGTTTAACAAAGCTTTTGATGTGTTTCAAAGTTGTAGGAGTATATTTGTGAGAAGTTGTTTTTCTCAATGTATTGGGTACCAAAGAAGAAGATAATGTTTCCACCCTAGTAGGTATGATTGTTCATCAATCGGACAACAAATGAGGAACGTGTTCTATTTTTCTAGCATGCAGAATCACCCAACATTTTATTAATAATAATAATAATCATAATCATAATAATAATAATAATAATAATAATAATAATAAGTTCATGTTTTGAATGGGCCATAACGATCCTATGCCTTTGTGTTCTTGCTTTTAATTCCTTTGTTGCTATCTGTTTATTTGATAAAAAAGTATCCTGCTATCAGTAAATAAAAACTAAAAAAAATAAAAAATTGTTGTCTAAAAGCACAGAATGGATAAAACATATACTTGATGTATCTCTAACGTATGCAGAGTGCATTCATACTGAAAAACAACAATGTATTGATTTTATGCATATAAAGTTCCTTGATTTATTTTCCACAAGGTAGGTTTAGACCAAAAAAGGGTGATTGACATCCTCAATAGATACTTCTTGAAGTTTATGAAAAGCAGTTTACTTTATTTTCTTTATAACTAAAAGAAGAAGTTTATCAACGTGCATATGTGCTGGTTCGTGCACCAGCAGTATGGCATGACTTAAACCTGCTGAGAAGTAAGATCCGAAAGGAGGGAAAATGAAGAAGTTATCTAACAGTATGAATTAAGCTCAGAAAGCAAGAGAAATGATTCATATAAAAAACTTGCTTGAAATAAGTTCCTTTGAAGTTCATCAATCTTTTTTTGAAGTGCTGCATTTACATCTCTCTCCAAGAAATGCCTTTCTTCCTGTTGTGACAGAAGCAATAGAGTAGCAACCTAATAAAAAAAAGAAACAGATAAATGGTAAAATACATGAATTACAGGTTTTTGATGAGGAAAATTCAGATGAAGAGCATGACAAGATAATAGAAAAAAACCTTTTCCTGCAATGCCTGTGCAAGGGCATCCGAGGTATCAATCATTCTGCCATCCACTTTGCTTGAGGAAGCAAGGCTGTTATGCTGCACCAAATAAAAACCAAGAAAGAACTGAATTTGAAATGTTTGTAACTCTAGATTTGAAGAAAAAGCATTCATTTTTTTTTTCTCAAACAATTCATTCCATGAAAAGTCCGTAAGTGAATCCCCAGTTTGACATCTAAATTTTCTCACAATACTTGCATCACAATTTTATAGGGCATTTCTGTAACTCAATCAAGTGCTTAAAAGCTTGTATCAACAAAATCAATTTAGATCCATTTTTATGTGAAATGGACAAGAGCGTCTACATGCATACATTTTGTGCTCTGCAACTTCTAAAAAGAGTGGTTGATAAAATAAGCAATAAATAAAATGAGAGACAGAGAATGGTAATAGCAACAAGAAAAGGTAATTCCAGTTTGACATGAGCAATAGAAACAAACCTTAGCCGCCGCACTGGGACTAACATCATTAGTTATATGTACATCCCTGCATTCTATGTCATCACAGATTGAATCTCCTTTAAGAGCCTCAAAGTTGTGCATCCTGCCAATGTGAAGTTGTTTAATCTTTTCATTTGCCTCATCAAACAATGATTTTATCCGAGTTTTTTCTTCTTCTAGTAAATTCACAACTTCACTTCTATGCTGACTATGTAACCAACGTAATGTTGATAATCCATTCCTGATCATTTCATCTGAAAGAATCTGCAAATTAAAAACAAAACTTAATAATACAAAAACAAAGAAAATTAAATTATAATTAAAAATCACTCCTTGGAGAGATAATCTTACATGCTTTTTTTCCATTGTTGAAACTTTTTTTCTTAGATGCTCTTCAATCTCCAAGCCCTATATTCCAAAGATGAAATCGAATAGTTGCTTGAATAAAGGAAAGAAAATTGGATTCAAATTAAAATCACCATTTTATCAGTCAGTAATATATTCATACCATTCGCAATTTGTTGTGAAGATTTTCCATAGAGTTTCTTAAAGTTTTCAATTCCTCCTCCAAGGATGCCTATACAGAAATATATCCTCCAAGTTGTAGTCAAACACTAGAGGTGCTAGATCAGAAAAACAACTATCCCAAGACCATGTAACTTTCAACCACAACATTGACCTTAAAGTTTCCAACACAAAGAAGACTGAGAACTGATAAACAACAACTTAGCTAAATGCACATCATGATATACATACATATATATATATATGAGTCTCTTTCTTAAAGTAAGTTTTTGCTTCATTTTCTTGTGAAAATGATCCAAATTTAAAGAAAATAATGAAAAACAACTATGCCAAGACCATGAAATTTTCAATCACAACATTGACCTTAAGTTTTTAATGCAATGAAAACCAAGAAGTCATAAACATCACCTCTTATACGAGTCTTTTTTTATTAAAGTAATTTTTTGCTGCATTTTCTCGTGAGAATTATCCAAAATTAAAGAAAATAATATGGTAGGTGTAGCCAAAAATAATAAATGGAGCAAACACTAGAAGAAAACCGTCCAACATATGCTCGATAGTTGTGGTTTCATTTGTACGCAACATTGAGCCTATGCGGCCCCCGTGGTTGCATGCTAATCCTGAGGGACAAGATATAGAAAGGTCTTGGCATGGACTATAGCAGTCCCAAAGATTCTTTGTTGTTTCCTTAAGACTTCTAATTTGAATTTTGGGTACATAACCAAGCATATGTTTTTTGATTGCTCGCTAATTTTATAATGGTTGTCCGTTTCAATGCCTTCAATCAGATGGCGAACAAGCACTTATGCAATTGATTGTGTAGAACTACCCACATCTGATTGTTGTCTGTTGATAGGAAGGGGTTTCGATAGATTCCATATGGCCTTAATTTCAATTTGAATTGGTGAGATGGTTGAATCAAGACCATGAGATGGACAATGCAAAAGGAACAGTCCATGAGGCCACCATACAGTATCCATAGATTTTGGAGGGCCCTTGTGAGATGGTCGTAATTATCAAAGTAAGGTGACATTTAAGCAGCATTAAATCTTAACAATTCCCATTGTATTCACTTTGTATTAAAAAAATTACTGTACACATTAGGCCTGTTTGTTTGCTCAGTATTGAGTTCCTAATTCTTAGGAATTCTAGACAATGTCTTATCAAAAGGCTAAAATTGAAGAAGGTGAAGATACAAAAACGGACATCAAATAGTTTCCCCTTTGGTAGGAAATGATTACTGAACCATCACTGTAGTAAATCAAATCTGGGAAGTGCGGATCACATCAACATCTTCACCTTATATCGTTCACTCCTTGCTCCATAATAGTCCTTAGAATTTACTTTACTATGAATTCCTTAAAATTCAATACAAAGTAGGCAACAGGCGCGTGTATCATATAGCACATTAGTGGGGCCCACCGGAAATGGGCTCCGCCAGATTAAAGAAAGATGTGTTATTAGCTATCTATGAAAAATATGATCAATTGGACGCTATCAGTTTCAGTCTTTCAGATCTAAGATCGTCCTAAAATAGAAAATCCCTTTTTTAATCCAGAACCATCCATTTCATGATTTGAGATCAATTGGATAGCAGCATTTTATAATTCATCTAATGACAGAAATCTAACCTAGTTTGGATCCTCCGCAAGCAAACACAGGTCATGGAAATGGGGCACAGCTTTCCAGTTTCAAAATAGCTCAAATATTTGTTGTCCCATCACCCATACCATGAGTCGGGTCGGCCAAACTTCACTACAACCAGAGTTTGGTCCACCAGAGGATTGATCAAAAGTATAACATGTGATAAACACAAAAAGATTTATATATATATATATAGAGAGAGAGAGAGAGAGAAAATCAAATGATCTACACGCGATCAATTTGATAACGGCCCCTCTGATCAAAGCAAAATATGCCAAATGACAGACGTGGGAACTGCATAAGCTCAGACAGTTTAATTTGAGGTTGGCCCTCTTAAGTAGATTGGTTTTCTACTTCCTAACCGCTTAAGCTTATGGGATGCATTGGCTAGTCAGACTTAACATGGTATCAAAGCCACACTAGGTCTCAAGTTTGAACCCTGGGGAGGCATTATTCCCCCATGTCACATGGGGAGGGACGTTTCACATGGGTAGGCACATGTGGATTGCAAATTCGAATGGTGGCCCATTCAAGGGGGGTTGTTAAGTAGATTCCACTTCCTAATTGCTTAAGTTTTTGGGATGTTGGCTGGCTGGACTTAACAAGCCTCATCAGGCAACATAAGAGTTTATTTCCAATATACTCTAGTACATATACCAGGAATTTACATATGTTTGAGGATATCAATGCCATTTACTTATTTCTTCTCGGTACCTTAACCAGTTTAACTGGTTTTCTGCCTTAATTAGACAAGAGGCATAGTTTTCACATCATCAATCCAATGGAAGGCTTAACTCTAATTGGAGTAAAATTCTACTTGATGATAGTTCAAGGCGGGACAGCAATTTTAAGTGGTTTCAATTTCAAATGTGGCGAGATGAATTTATAAACATGTACTTAGAAAATCTCTAAGCACTGGCCTGGAGTCAAACATGCCACGTTTAGATACCATCATCCCATCATTTTCTAAACCCTTGTCCCCCTACCATTTTCATAAGAGATTTTCCAGTTACACAACTAATTAAGTAGAGCACAACAGCAAAGGGCATGGAATATAGGTTCCAAACTTACAATATATTTAGATGTTGAAGTTTCACTATGGCAATCAAAAATCCACATTTCTGGAGGGTCATCTAAAAGATGTGTGCATTTTTCTTCCACATTTCTATCCTCGAAGCAACCAAGAGAAGCTTGTCTGATCACATAGAATTTGTTGATAAGCTGAGAAACAAAAAGAATATAAAAGGCATTAGTTGTTCCATTTGAGGACAGACAGAATATGCAAGTTAAAAGAAGCCTGATCAAAGCATTGAAAAATATTAAAGCACCTCAAGTAGTACTACAAGGTGCGCCTAAAGCAACCGCACCGCACTTGCTATTCAAATAATGAAACACGCATTGTATTTACGATAGACTTAATAATAATACCAATGGAGACAGTTTAAGTGACTATGGCTCAAATTGCCACAAAAAAATAAATTATAAAAACCAGATTTCTCTACACTTCAAAAGGATAGAGGAAAGAGAAAAAACTTGGGAACAGTTTTTGCAATACCAATGGGTTTCTTTGGCTGCCTGCTGTTTCTGGAATGAAAAAATTCTTACCTATTTCCATTCCTCCATGATATCACAAAAAACAGTTTAGAATTTCCCAAGTTACCAATGTGTTCCTTAAAGAAAGCAGAAGCTACCAATGTGTTCCCAAGCTTGGCACGATGGTAAGCCATTAGACATGCCAGACTTCATGGAGGTGGTACAGGTTTGAGCTGTAATAGACTCTTAACTGGTTTGGCTGAAGCTTTACTGGTACATGCCGTACTTCATGGAGGTGGTACAGGTTTGAGCTGTAATAGACTCTTAACTGGTTTGGCTGAAGCTTTACCAGTACGAAGTCAAAGTGGGCAGGCCTTCTATCCTTGTCTGTCCACTTTTTCATTATCTTGGCAGCCTTCTCTAAGTATGCTTTTGCAATTTCAGTTTGTTCGTGCCAGTTTTTAGCAAACAACTAGGCAGAGGGACTTCTACCAGTGTAGCCGGTTACAACCGTGTGGGGAGCCAAAGGTTGTTGGCCAATTGCTAGCTCAAACGGGCGGATGCAGAGCTTTTCTGCAAGTTATAGAAGAATTTTGCTACGTCCAACAGCTCTGGTCCCCTTTATCCTCCTATGACCTCCCCACTGGCTACAGCGACAGCATGTCAGGGGAAAAATGAAGCAGGACCCTCATCAGGTGTGGGGTAGTAGTAGCACTACCAGTGTCTTTCAAGGACAGGAAAGCACAACTTAGGAAGTACCCATCCCAGGAAAATATTTCGATGCAACTAAGATCACATACTATTCGGTGGCTCAATAGTTCAAAACAAATGAATGACTGTAAAAAAAAAAGGAAAGAAAAAAGTAGTAGTTAATAGTAACAGTGCACAAAGAGAGCAATGCAACAATTGGATCCTCCTAATCCAGTTAAATAGCATGTTAGCTGCATTACCATACATTGCTCGTTCTTATCAAACAGGTCAATCACAACAATATACTGAAATGACAATTTAAAAAATAAGATGCTTTTGAAATTTACCCTTTCAGAAATGTCACTTAGTTTTTGCAGTTTCACAGCTTCGACCTGTAGATCTGAGCTTCTTTTCTTTTCTTCGAAAAACTCCGCTGTAAGGTCATCTAATCTGTTGTCACATATCAATATAGATAAAAATAAATTAATAAAGACGTTGCCACCTCGGACAAAGAAACAAAAGCTATAAAAAAAATCAATGTAAATAAGACATGAGCAACAACACCACAATCACTGTGTGTTTGCACAACGAGAGGATTCTGCAATAGAGAAGAAAAATGTTGTAGCCCACTGTTTAGTTGTTTGGATTGACACATTTTCCTTGCAAAAAAGGGGGAAAAAATGAACTGTCGTTTTCCTATGGGAGGGGTAGGAAATAGGAATGCAGGATTCCTCTCCCCCATGGAAACAGAAATCTGCAGTGTATGGAATCCTCTCATTGCAAACAAGTCCTTAGTGTCTAGAAGACTCTAGAAAAATATCTCGGAACCCAAAACATATTCTAAGAATCCCCTAAATCATTGGTCTCCGGTTGTAGATCATAGTTAACTAACAATTGAATGATGAGAAGTCCTAGATGAAATTTCTTAGCCATTCAATAAGTGAGACAGACGTAAAGATTTTTTTTTAAAAAATGAATGGACCTAAAAAGATGTGTGGTTGATTTAAACATGCATGCAGATAGGAGAAGTATAAAGAGGATACAAAATTTCATGTCATATCGACTCGAATAGTTGCTATTTGCTAGCACAAGGGAGCACACTTCATTAATTTCAGCACAGCTTCAACAAATATAGCCACTATATCCAACAATATCCAATAAGCTGCACTAGTGCACGGTGCGGGTAGCGGTACGAAGAGATGCGGGAGGGCGATGAAGATAGAAAAAAGATGAGGAAGATGATACCTGTTCTTGGGCTCTCACCAAACTCCGATCCAGAGGCGTTACATCAGATGAGCGAGTAGGGTTCAGGAGATTGAAAAATTAGGCTCTCACCAAACTCCAATCCATGAAGCATTAGTGATTTCTTGGAGGAGAACTCGAAGAAAACTCATTTTCATTGATCATTTATCGTCAATCATTGCCTTAGCCAAAGAGGCTTTACACCATCATATAGGAAAATAAATAACCCAAAGACTAATTTGGACGATCCAAACACACTGATGGCCAGGATTAAAACATCCTAATAAGCAACCTAAAACATAATTAAATGCATAAATAACATAAAATAAATGGGCTGAGCCCAAAGGCTTCAACAGGATAATTGGGTTGGGCCCATTAGAGGGTTGACCCATGGGGGGCCATGGGCTTGTACTGCATCAATTTCTCCCCTTGTTGGAGGAAACTCGACCTCGAGTTTTATAAAAGTCCTCCAGGATCAAATATCAAGCATACAAATCCTCAATGTGCTTCTTGGTCTTCAACCTCTTAGCATGACTTGGAGGCTGGAATCGATACTTTCAACTTTAGGCATGTCTTCCACATAGATGTCGAATGGGGAATCCATTGCTTCTAAAATCGGGAACTTGCTTTTGAGTAAGATCTAAACATTTGATGCATCAACTTATGAATTACAACTGGTTGCACACAATCTCCATGCATTAATGACCGGTCTCCATAGACGAAATCAATATGTGGAACTTCAATCACTTGATTTTCATTCGCAACCTCTTGATCAATAGCTTGCTCTTCTAATGCTTTAGCTGGCTGTTTTGGAAGTGTGCTTGCAATGGATTCTTCTATCAGAAGCTCAGTTGGCTTGCATATTACTTCCAATTCTTTAGTATGCCGGTCTCCTTCTTGAGTTGCTCGCACTTGTTGATCAACATTGTCCAAAGAAGAAATTTCGAAGACAACAGTATTGATGGAAGTTTATGGATGTTCTTGTACCTCAATGTTCATATTGGCATCATGGTGATCTCCCATATCATCTTGACAATACTTCTCAACTTTCTCAACAGCTTTAGTGATTGCCTCAGGTTGCCCATTCTGTTTCTGTTGTAAAGCAATCATTTGTGCAAACAAGTCTTGTATTTGTTTGGCAAGTTGATTGAAGGTAGCAGCATCAACTTGGGAGGAAACATGAATTGGCTTCTCAATATCAGTATTACTCTCATTTGCAACTGTCTCCACAATGTGTTTTTGTGGATTGTTGAGAGTCTCTTGCTAGAGGCTTATAAATTTCTATGCGGGACCGATTAAGCTTGCATTCAACACGAATTACTTCTCTACGTGCTTCGTACAGGGTCATGCAGCCTCTCATGTTTTCCAATATGCTTGGTCTCAAGCCTCTGAGAAAGCTGAGGCAATAACGTGTGTCATCTTCAACTAATCGACATACTTTTTCTGGCCATGAAAATTGATCATAATATTCATCAACTGTCAGTTCTCCTTGTTGCAAACTCAAGAATCGCAAAAAAAAGACAGTTCTCACAATACCAATTTCCATAGTTACACCTATACTGTACTCTTTGATTTTTATTGAAAGTTTCAAGGCGATCCAACTTCATATTGACTTCGATGTGCAAAAAAAAAATTTATTTTGAACTGACCTTTGTGTTAGATCTGATTTTCAGGAATTTGCAGTTGAAAAAATATCAACGATTGGAGGCCAAATGGCTTCAATATTAGCAAGCAAATCAATTTCTAACCGTCTGATTTGATCGAAGTGGACATTATTTGGTTGACATCAGTGATGATGGCTGCTAGCCTTCTTTTTTTATTGATTGTTGCTGTTGGATTTGGGCCAAACTCGAACTCAGGCCCAAATGGGCGCTATTAGCGGGTTGAATTGACCTGAACTGAAGCCCACTGTTGGGCTCAACACACACTGTGAGGGAGGAGAAATCCTCTTTCCCACTTCACCTCTTCTCGATTCCTGTGCATGCAGAAAAGAAAGGGAGGGGGAGAGGTCTTCCAATCGAATCCATTTTGCTCCTGGTCTTCGCCAAAGAGAGGGAAATGGCAATGGGGCAAGCAATGGTGATGGACGCTGCCGATGGTGCCAGGTACATTCCTGCCCTCTTCTCTTTCTTCTTCTTCTTTCTGCTTTTTTTTTTCTTCTCTCTGTTCTCTTCTTCTACTTTCTATTCTTCTTTCTGCTTTTTTTTTTCCTTCTTCTTCTGGTTCCTCTCTTCCACTTTCTGTTTTTCTTTCTTTCTTTTTTTTTCTTTCTGCCATCTCCTCTTCTTCATCTCTGTGTAAATTTTTTTGTTGGGGAATGGGTGACTGTGTTCGGGTGGGGCCCAGTTGGCAGGATCTATGATGGGGTTTTAGGCTCTTAGGGCTTGAAGGGCTGATTTTGGTTCAAAGTGGGGTTTTGGGAATTTGGGGAAAATGTTGGGGACTAGGATTTGGGCTCGGGTATAGAAAATTTGGTTTTTAGGGTTTTGATTGGAGGTTAGGGTTAGGGTTCGGTGATGGGTTTTGGAGACAATAGGTGGTGTGGATAACGATGATGGATTTGGGTGTCGAGATATGTGATGGCCGAGACTAGCAAATGTTGATAATGTTGGCTTGGTAGAATGATGGATTGCCGAGAATCGAACCCGTGGTTGGATCGATCTTCGGCTCTGATACCAATTGGTGCAAACAGCGGTACAGAGAGATGCAGGAAGGCAATGAAGATAGAAAAAGATGGGGAAGATGATACCTTCTCTTAGGCACTCACCAAACTCTAATCCGGAAGCGTTACATTAGATAAGAATGGTAGGGCTCAAGAGACACAAAAATTTGCTCTCACCAAACTCCAATCTAGGAGGCATTAAGGATTTCTTGGAGGAGAACTCGAAGAAAACTTATTTTCATTAATCATTAATCATCAATCATTACCTTAGCCAAAGAGGCTTTACACCATTATATAGGAAAATAAATAACCCTAAGACTAATCTGGACCATCCAAACACACCGATGGCCATGATTAAAACATCCTAATAAGCAGCCTAAAACATAATTAAAGGCCTAAATAACATAGAATAAACAGGCTGGGCCCAAAGGCTTGGACAAGATAATTGGGTTGGGCCCGTTGGAGGGTCAACCCATGGGGGACCATGGGCTTGTCCTGCATCAGTGCATCACCTCACCTTTATCTACTCAAGAGCCTAGTCAAACAAAATGGTGAGTGTTTAACTACTTGCCACAACCTGCGTTCGATGAAAATGAAACCTAACGTGTTGCAGCCCATTTTCTATGAGCTGCACTTGCTCGCGCTTTTATTGAACAGAAAGTGACACCTCCTTACTCCTCTATTAGGAATGTTTTTAAATATAATAAATTTCATCATACAATTCACAACTGCAGTCCCAAAATTCTGAAATTAGATCCAAATAAAGAACATTTGCCCTCCATACAATTGTTTTACAATCACATCTCAAATGTGTGCATAGAGTAGGAAATTGACCAAAATAAAGTCAACACCCTTGAAATATTGTTCAATAGCCAGAAATCCTCTTTTTTCAATAGCCAGAAAGAAGTCCTCCCTTTCTTCAATAGCCAAAATATACCCAGAAAGAAGTCCTCCCTTTCTTCAATAGCCAAAAATCTGTGGAACTATTGTTCATGAACTTTCTATCTAAATGAATAATGCTTGCCATCACCATAAAACAGAGAATAATGCTTACCATATATGCTAACCACTCATACAATCTAATCCTAGCGTTCAACAAACTTAAACTAATAATCCAAACTACCCTACAACTTGCATCAGTGGTGCGCAGTGTGTATGATTTGCCAGATACTTCATTAAATTGGTACAATCCTGCATTAGATGGACCAAACTGAGGATTTTGGCTGGACTGGACTGAAACCTTTCATAATAATATCCAAATAGTCATCAGCACCATTTCAAAGATCAGACTCGTTTTGGTTCTCAGCCAATCCAGTGTGTTTCTGTCATTTCAGAGTTCCGCTTACAAAATTTGGGAAAACTATGAAAAAACATTAAAGTGAAAATAATTAACTTATCAGCATGGCCACAAATGAAATACGTCTCTTATAACTACCCCACCCTTTTCTCACCCTATCATCAAGAAAAACTTCACTCCAATCAGGTATGGTGATTGATAAAATCTGACAATGGGCTCCACTTTGATCAGAGTAAATTTGATGCAGTACGAAAGTCCAGAAGAGGACCTGGGCCCACATGATGGATCCAACCATCCAGCCCAGCCTTTGGGTTCAGTCCACAGGCCCAAATTGGCTAAGAAAGCTACTGTGGAATTCTAAATTATCTTAGGATTGATTAGGAATTGTTTCTTGTTTTGTTATTTGATGAGAATTAGTAGTTTTCTGTTTTTCTTATAGTTTACTGTTTTAGTAGCCTTACTACATTATAAATAGAGAAGCCCTATATTGTAATAGGTATGCTTTCAATTAATTAACAGATTTATTTGAGTGGCTCAGGTGAGTTATGGATTATTCTATGGTTATGTTTGTGGCCTAGTGGCCGGAATCCATCCTTGGATTCGATCAATCCTTCGGAAAATTGATCTATTGCTCGATCGTGGATTTAGGCTGCGTCAAGATTTCCCAAAATTAAACATGTATGTGTGTTTTTTTTTTATTATTATTTTTTTTTTGGGAGGTGGGTGGGTGTAGTGGGGTTGGTTTGGAATTTTGAGTGCTTTGGATTTCAAAGGCGTGCCTCGCTAATAGATTTATTCGCTAATAGATTTATAGGGGTGGACTCGGGAGTCTCCCTAATCTCTCTTCCTATCTCTCCTCTTCTCTTATTCATTCTCAATATCTCACTCTAAATTCCCTTCAATTTTCTTTTGAATGGTTAAAATCCCTTAATTATTGAAAATCAACTGTTGATTGTGATTTGTGATAATGGATTTTTTTTTATATTGATGTAGGTTGCAACATAGATTTCAAGATCTTTTCCGATATTTGGCATATCATCAAAAGTTACCAATGCTGTAGGTGTACCTAAATTTATTATAATAACAACAACAATAATAATAGCAATAATAAAGGTTCAAATGTGGTCCCCATCTTACTGTTTAAGGAGGTCACAAGTTGTATGCTATATTTCCAACACAACATCTTAATGTTCAAAAGCTACCAAATGCTGCACGTTTTTAAAATATATGTAACAAATTCCATATTCGGCAGGCATCATTAAATGGAACTAAGTTGACAATAATAGAATATGAGGCGATGGTACCTTTGCTGAATATCATTTAATTTTTGTGACACTGCCTCCTCTCGCTCCTTAGCCTTCTCTGCCTGTAACAAGATATGCAGCAACTGCAACCATTGAGGAAACAGGTATGGAAGTGCTAGCACATGCAAAAGATTAGTTCGGGTATTCAAGAATCAATCTTTAAGGAGTCGATAAAAAAAAGGGTAAAACCTCCATTAAAGAGTTATCCCGTTCAGCAAATGCAGCAGCTACACAACTTTGGAAAAATTTAAGCTGCTTTTCTGCTTCCATATTCTGCACCAACACTATAAATAAGAACTCAAATGATGGGCTATGCAATGACTCAGTAAAAAGAATTAACTAAAATGATGAAAATACCCATCTCCATTGTTTACTATAGATGTCTGATTTTTCTTCTATGTTAAGTTTCTAACATAAACTCAATCATCCATACCTTCCAATCCACTCTAGCTTATCTGAATTCTAAAATTGGACAGTGTTCGCAGTCAACATAATGCAGGTATAAACACGATGCCAGCATTTAAATATTTCCAGCATCCCAGTCAAAGCAAGATAACTTAAATTTTCAAACCATAATCAAGTAAAATTAAGATATGCAGGAAGGGCTTATCTGGAATCTAACACAGAATGCAACATGAAAGATTTCGCGTAAACTGGCTAGGTAGCCCTTCTATTGTATCCAATAAAAGTGCTTAAAAAGACAGAAGAAAGGCAGAAACCCCCATGAATGCTTTATCATGGAAAAAATAAAACAATCAATAGAAGACCATAATCAATGAATGTATCAGGCCCACTCAAGTGAATACTTATGGCCGCTCTAGGAATGAGATTTAACCCAAACGACCATGAAACTAAGAAAAGCAGCAAAGAAAAATTAAGGATAAAGACAATTAAAGAAATGCATTACCTTTGAGAGCTCCACGCTATGTAAATCTGCCAGCTGACTCTGCAAAAAATAAATTAAACACATACAAGTGATTAAAACATGGGGAAAGGCAGTGAGATGAATAAAATGAACAGAGAAACTAGAGTCTCACTTTGATACGATAAACTTCCGAAAGCTCTTCTTGGAGGTTCCGATTTTCTCTTGTGCATATGGCTAACTTCTTTTTTAAGTGCTCTATCTCCTGCTCCAAACCAGCTGTCCTGGTAGGGATTTAGTTTAACTAAGCAGAATTTTCATTGCTTGAACAGAAGAAGCTATTATGTGAAAAAAAGGCACTTGATTAAACCTAGACATGCCAACTACAAACCTCTGAAAATGCATTCGAGTAGCCACAGCAAGATAACTAGGACCAGCTTGCTGCATGCACAATTGCTCAATATCTTTACGAAGCTCGTCACGCTCTGCAGAAGAAGGGTGGGGCGGTCAATGAAGAATGGATCTTGATTCTTGAACTGAATTTAAAAAAGAAGAAGAAAAAATATACAGATAATCTCTAAAGGCACTGCATGTTTTCTGCTTGCACACATCAGTCGTAAATGCATCCTAACAAATTCCATGCTAACATATGGAAAGCAAAATATTCAAAATTCATCCCCGATTGCAGCTAAGCTGGTTAGGATAATGAGTGTGCTTTGTGTGTGTGTGTGTGTGCGAGAGAGAGAGAGAGAGAGAGAGAGGTCAGTTCAAGTTCTCCCTGTAGCAAAAAACAAATCAAAACTCACACCGTTAGGAAATATTAAAAAGAATATCAGAATCCATACATTATCTTTTTTTAATATTAGAATCCATACATCATAAGAAAAATATACAGAATTTCCCATACTTTGAGCTGATTAATAAAGGGCCGCAGTGGATGGCATGGCTGGCCTGGAAAAGCAATAACCTGTGGTTTACGGCTGTTGCAGCCAGTCTCAGCATGAATTTTCATTTCTCTAAAAAAAAATGAAGAAAATATCCAAAAATTAAAAAATATTGAAAAATGCTAGAATATATGTTTTCTTTTTATTAAGGCACATTCTATAGGTATGTACCATTCCCCCAAAGTCGTACAGATCTCCAATGACTGACTGTTTGATCCTGAATCGTTACATCCATTAAGTCATATTCCATCACATATATTGGCACAGTGCATTGAAGCAGAGCACATCATTTCAACAATCAGAATCCTTGGAACATGGCACTCATGGATACCAACCCTCTCATGAATTGGCACTAATTCCAAGATGTGCAGCCCACTTCTTATGCTGGCCTTGATGATACAATCCCACCCTACAAGGATGACCTAACAACATCTCTCTCTCTCTCTCTCTCACACACACACACACACACACGACACACAAATGCACACACGACACATCCAACTTGATTAAAACGTTTTTTATTTATCTAACATCCATAGAAATTACTTGAGATTGGGATTGAATCCAATAATGAAAATCAGTAGGATGATAGTAATTTGGCACGAATAATATTGACTTCAGTGATGAATATCAGTAAGATGGCAGTACTTTGGCCCACCCATATATTAAGAAAGTCAAGGACGCCATGGATCAGCTGCCCTTCTTAGTTGTCAACTTATCATATTGCAAATTTATTGTCTTAATGGATTATGTAAAAGTCTTATACTTAAACACATCCATTTTACTTCTCATGAATTGAGACATATATTGCAATTTTGTTGTCTTAAAAGGAATATGTAAAAGTCTAATACTCAAATATATCCATTTTACTTCTTGTGAATCGGGACACATTCAGATCACAGCATGACACAGAATCGTGCCCTAGATTCTTGAAATTTCCACTTAAAAGAGGTTCAAATTGATATTGTTGGTTGGGGCAATCTTAGGAAGTGAGCAAGATGAACAAATTCTTCATGTCGTCAACTCACCATGAATGTTATCTACTCAATTGCCCTTCTTAGATATAAAACTCTAGGACTGAGAGAAAAAAAATTATGGAGGTTATTATTTGGTCATCTTTTGGAAGGAGTACAGAGAATTCTAATCAAAATCACAATCCAATTTATCCATGATGGACAGTATATTGGGATTTGCGACCACAATGAGATCAAAAGAAAATTAGCTTCAGTTCTTGATCATATTCATGTTGACATAGGTAGGCACTGGAGCAGTCATGACCAACAGCAGGTGAGTAAAATCAAACAGATTACAAGGTAACAAATTCTTCATAACATCATCAATTCATCATGAATATATTACTAAAAGAGCTGTCAAATCAGTCGAGCTTCTAACAACAAGAAAGATAATGATACTAATAAATACCTTTATAAAGCTATAAAAGTGTAAATATTCATTATATTGATCAAGAAGAAAAGGAATGAACTCCACATGCAACCGTTCAGCCTTTAGAAAGGATAATGGAGTACATACCATGTTCTAGTTGCTTAATGCGATGAACTGAGGATTCACTGTCAATTTCTCTTTCCTCCATATCTGGAAACTAAAATGACAAAAATCATTGTAAAGGTTTGATTTTTTTTTCCTTTCAAGCAATAGATAGCAAAGACAATGATGCGGACTTACAAATAAGAAGCTAGATCATAATAGAGTTTTTATGTACTAATTATTTCTACATGTGAATGGAAGCAGGGATGCTGTATTAGAATCATCCACCTAATCAGCTTCAAAAACCATGCTAATTGGCAATGAGATGATCCCGAGGAAACACTTAGTTTTCTACTTTGCTTGTGTGGAGATAGAGAGAGGAAAAATTCCACCAAAACATATTTCATGGATAGGGCGTTCAAATCTCAACAAGAAGAAGAAAATCCCAGCATATCAAAAACGAATCCAATTCCAATCGGCAATTTACCAACTCTCGATCTAAAAAATTAGGCCAAACCGCTCTGCCAAACCAAAAAAAAAAAAGAGATGAGGAAACAATAGAGTGATCTGCGAAAATTCTCTATCCAAGAAACCCTAATGAGATTCAATACTAAATCATACAAGAAGGAGAACCAAATAAAACAGCGCTCGTAACAAGAATGTAAGGAAAGATGAATTGGAGATGGCTTCGAATAGGACCTGCGGGAGAAATGAGAAGATGGCGGTGTTATTGAATCGAAAGGGCTAGCAGGAGAAGGAGAAGAAACGGGAAAATCCATGTTCGTTGCTGGTGGATGTATGGCTTCTGCAACAGGGTCGAGAGAGGATTATTGGTGTCGTATTTATAATAGGCGAGAGAGCCATCGGAGCAAGAGGCTCTCTCTCCCTTTCGCTCTCTCTCTCTCTCTCTCTCTCTCCACTTCGCCACCTACAATTCCTGGCGAGGTCAAAAAATGAAAACCAACCAACGATTCTGTATTTGAATAGGGATTGAGTCGGGTCCCCAATTCGGGTACCTTAGTACACACTCCAAATGTATAAATTCGGGTCGCGCTGGGGCCCACTATATCGGGCGGGCCACTATTCGATGTAGCTTGTATAAGTAGTACTGGGCCTGGAGGCCTCAAGTTGGGCCTTGGAACGACCCGATTTTTTGGCCTGGGTTCAGCTCGGGCCTTTGAACATAGACGTAAGCCGTGTATTTTATTGACACTGGTTAGGTTTGATCGAGTATATTGTGGACCCGACTATTTTCAACCGGGATCCCTGCCAGTTTGGGAAAAGCACTTGCAAAGGGGTGTGAAGTGAAAGGTAAATTCAATATACAAGAAAAATATGGGGATTAAATCATAAGGTCTCAAATCATATAAAGCTCCGCTTTTTTTTTTTTTTAAACTAATTTCTCATACTGCTAAATGGCAAAAAAATATTGTCCAGTTTACCAAAATAGTTATAAAAAAGACTATTCTCTTTTGACACTATAAATTATAAATGATTATGGCTTGGGGAAGATGTTTTTTTTTTTTCATTTAGCATTTTTTTATTTGACCCCCTAGGCCCATTCAACTAGGGGTGTTCATGGGCCAAACTAGGGCTAGGCTAAGGCACATCAAGGCCCAGTTCGACTTTAGGAAGCACTAGCCCCGGCCCCCCGCCCAAGCCCAACAAGGACCGTAAAAGTTAGGCTCAAGCCCACCCATGTAGCCAATCAGGCCAAGCTTAACTAGGCTTTTTATCACTTTTGTGGGCATTTGAGTAATTGTTTAAATTAATTAAATTAAATTACATACATTTCTTACACAGGGCAGGCTTTGGTCTTTCTATTGCCTAATCCAATCCCAGTCACGGGCCCAAATTATAAAACAAGCCCAAGTTATATAGTCAAGCTCGGCCCATGAGCACCCTAGCTTTCAACCAGCAATCATCCTTGATCATCCTTGACAAGTTTATATTTTGTTCACATGAAGAGTGGAATGGAGTATAATTCTGGATAAAATCAAGATAAAGAGGACGACGAGGCTATTCAAAATAAAAACTATAAATGACAAAATATTATTCTTTCCTGTATTATTATTATTATTTTCATTTAGTGACATAAGAGAGTAACATTTTGACTTTCTTGTCAAAATAAGAGTGCTTGCTTCTCATTTGGTATTTACATCCTATTCTTTATTTCGCTTTATTTGATCCTTAATTTTGTTCTTATTTATCTCCACGTCTATATAAACATGCCAACATCAAAGGGGAACGTGGACACTCTTTTAATGATGGCGATCATCGTCGTCGTCATCATCATTATCTATATAGTTGAGATATTAAGTGGATTCAAAGCTGCCAATATGTGCATGCGACGAGCATTTGTCATAAATAACTTTTCACTTTTTTAAAGCATTTTCATTTTCATTGATGACATGGCCATCCTGAGGTCCCATCGGAGCTAATCCCCTGCCTAGCTCCTGTAAATCCATGCAAGCGTACGACAAATAAACTTAGGCGAATTTTTCAAATGCAGTACATGGGAATAAACCCAGGCCTTGTGCTACTCCACCAACTCCCAAATAAGTATTTGTACCAGCATTGTCAATACCATCCCATTCATCTAGAGTGGATGAGATTTATGTTTCGTTTAACTGGAGTAGGATGAAACTCAAAACTTTTCAATCTGTATTTTGGACAAAAATCATGATTTTCAAATCAACCTTGTCGTGTTTTCCCATAAAATACTAAACATAGCAAAGGAAAAAGGAAAAAAAAATTAAGGAGGAATCAGATGAGAGAGAGTGAAGTACTTGTTCACCGATGTCATTTATGCCTGCTATCATGGTTGCCTATACCGCCGCCCTCCTTAGCTCGGGGCTTGGGGTATTGCATAATTAGCTCGAGGCTTGAGGCACTGCATAAATGAGCATGAATTATTAAAAGGGCCGAGGCCTAAGCCTAGGGATGGATTTCATATGGGGTTGGAGCCTATGTTTTAAGATAAATAAAGAGGGGTTGGCCTCTATTTTTAAAATTCTCTTACTATATATGTTTTATCAATTATGTATGTATTTTTTTTTTTTTAATTTAAGATAAATGTTTTTAACGAAATTCCGAAATACCGAAATATTCCATTTTGGAGGCCAAAATGAAATCATACCAACAACTATAATACGTACTTAGAAATTACTTTTTTCTAAATATATATATTATAGTATTTTGCTTCACATCATAATATTATTTTTTCAATTTACTCAAAATGTTTTCTATTGTGAAAACAATTGTGAAAACAATGCAAAATTGAAACAATTCACTGGCATGTTGTTTTCAACTTCGTTTTACGTATTTCCATCTTTTCTAAGTTTCATCTCTTTTAATATATTTTTATACGGACGGAGAAGATGGCCTGGCCATCACCAAAATAGATCATTCTAAATCAGATCAACGGTCTGGATTCTCTATTCAATCCCACATTTCTTCTTCTTCGGCAAATAAAAGAGGGAAAAAACGAGGAAAAGAGCGCGTCGAGATCCAGTGCTGTGGAGATGGCCTCTTCGTTGCAGTTGCAGCGCCTGTCCTCTCGTCTTCTACTTCGATCATCTACATATGATTGGTGCTGGAGGAGATCTCGATCTCTCTCTACCGATGCCTTGGTAGAGCAGAAGCCGGGCGAGATCGGAATCGTCTCTGGAATCCCTGAAGAACATCTCCGCAGGAGGGTAATCTCCAAATCTCTCTCTAGTCTCATCGTATTTCGTGCTGAATCCAATCATCGTTATAGAGTCCTAATCAATGGAAAAAAAAAAAAAATGGATTGCAATTTAGGTTGCGTTTGGATGAAACCCTACTCGAAATCACATTCAACGAGATTTGGTGTTTTCCCCCTTTTTTCTTGAATCCAACGTACGGGATCAATATCTGATACAGACAAGTTGGAGAAACTATATCCTAAGTAATTCGATTTTTTCTACTTAGCAGGGGATTCTCAAATAACAATAAGGAAGATGCAAGAATCGATCTTTCTCAACTTTCAATACAGCTGTGTAAATCCTAGCTAGCATGCTTTAAGTTTGTTGGAGCTCTATCATCATCAAAATGTAGCCTTCTGAAATTCCATCTCCGTGAGAATATTGCAGATTTTGAAGTTCTAACGCATGCCTGATTTTATCAGCAGAAGCACAAGGAGAAGGATTGTGAGTATTGTAGGAATTAAGATTTAAGGCCAGAATTTGGTGCACAGTTGGTACCCGGCGATTGAAGAATGCAATTGGGTTTTGCAGTGGATCCACTTTTCTCTTAGGTTTTGTAGGATGCATAGTGTAAGCACATTAACCAGCACTCCAGCAGATTGCCGATATCTCAAATCTATACATTCATTAGCAATCAACATGCGGTCTAGAATTGGCCACCCATCCACAAAAGCCATTGCTAAAGGGAAAATCACTCCACCTATAACAGTTGAAAGTCTATTAATTAAATCCTTAAATGGTCCAGACCACCGACTATAGATTTATTTTTGTTTATGTTCTGCAGTCAATATAATAAGACCATCAATTCACAGATCTGTTGCTTAATACTGTTTAGTAAATATTTGTTTTAGATTGTTCTTGGGATTTAAGCTGTCATGGCTACATTGCTATTTTACTACAAAGTTACTATCATTATTATTCTTTGAATTGTTGTTGTGGTGTACGATTCTTGCTTTATCCAAGAGGAAATGAGTTAATGCCTCGGTGGCTGGCTGCGTTTCCGGGGTGTGTTATTGAGTTGAAAGCAGCATTCATTCTATATAGAAAGTTTTCCAAAAAAACGGATAAGAGAGTTAACGGTGTTTCTGTATGACATACATGCCATTTTGTTCGATTGTTTTGTATGGGTTATCAGTGTCACGATACAATCTACTTCCATATAGTACTTCATGTTTCAGTAGCAATTTGTTAGTTGTTTTATTTATCATGCTACATTTGTGCATATTTATTTACTCCCTCTGCCAAAACATTCATGGGATTGGGCCTTGGTTATACTAGTCATTCTGAGTACCTTAGTGATTTTACAGGTTATGCAACCATTCACACTTTTCTTTTTTATTTCCCTCTTGCTGAGCACTTTTCTTTTTTGTTTCTCTCTTTCTGAGCTTTCTCATCTGTTATGCTTCATACATTTCTAAATGCCTTTTCTTGCAACACATGGCGATAGTCTCGTTACCATCAAGTATCAAATGCTGGACTTAGTGGCTTTCTGTTGCCTGTTGGACGGTTGGACCTAAGAAATGTATTTTTATTTATTTTTTGTTAAAAAAGGAACTTGAATGGGATTGAATCTTGAAAGATCAAAGCATGTCCTTTCTTAGTTCAGTTTGTTCCCTTATTATGTTCCTTAAGGAGCATTTCTTGAATTATTGAATCTAATAAAGAACAGTTTTTAATGTGGGAGTTTATAGACCACAATTTGAACCGACAAAATATGACTGATGTGCATGTGACTGATATCGGAAATAATTTCATAATTCATGCTTCCTTCTTTTCTTTTTTCTTTTTTAACTTTAATTTGCAAGTGTATTCAGACAAGATTTAGTACACGTTGATGCATGGCATTGTTGTAACTTCGTTCTGCCAGTTAGGATTGAACTGACATAATTGCACTTACATTATTTATTTATTGTCATTGTATTTTATTTTGAGATGGTAGCGAATTAAGAGGAAATATGAAGTACAAACCCTTAGCATTAGCTACGATTAAATGCACTTACTTTATTCAAAATTATCATCCTCGATATTTTACAGGAGCTAAGAACTTCCATGTTACAAACATTTCCTTTCTCTTTTCTTGAGTTTTTTATCGCATGTGGCAGGTTGTAGTTTATTCACCAGCTCGAACAGCAACCCAACAAGGTTCTGGCAAAGTTGGAAAGTGGAAGATAAATTTCATGTCAACCCAGAAGTATGCTCTTATCATCTGAGTTTTGTTGCTTCTCTTTTGCTAGTTCCAGTGATGGATGTCTTGGATTGTACATTGTCAATGTTTTTTTTTAAATAAAAAATTTCTTATCTGTAGTTTCTTCTACTTCTTCGAACTAAATGAAGCCTTGCGTGATAAACTCCTTGAATGGTTTTTAATTTCCATAAAGGATTGATTGACAATTAATATTTTAACACTGTCCCTTTCCTGCAATGGATCCTGGGGAAAAGCAGTGCTCAATCAGAGAATATCGATTGAGGAAAGCTGTAAATAAGGGTGTCTTGTGCATTTTCCATCATTGAGTTCATGCTTCTTCCTGGTGTTTATTTACTTGCTGTAATTTATTCTACTCTGCAAATCAGGACATATTTCTTGTACCTGAATGCCCATTTTGTGTCACTGGCTTCACGTACTCTTGTAGGTGGGAGAATCCTTTGATGGGCTGGACATCCACAGGGGACCCATATGCCAATGTAGGCGAAGCAGGATTTGGTTTTGATAGTGAAGAAGCTGCAAAGGCATTTGCTGAGAAGCATGGTTGGGAGTATGTGGTATGTGTATTTAGTTTTTTCTGCCTATCTCACTGAAATTAATTCTAACCTGTGGATTTCTACATAATATGAATGAGAAAAACCAATGTCAGTGTGGACAAAAAAAAAAAAGTAGAGGAAGAAAATCCCACTAAATAACTTTATTTTGCTCTTATCTTAAGTTGTTTGATTGCTTACTAATATGTGCGTAAGCATGATCAAAAGACATTCAGTGCACTGGGCCAGTATTTTTTTTTTATCACTAATAACTGGCATTATAGCGACTCAACTTTATTGTCCTTGTTAGTTGTTACTTATGTATTAACTAATAATTATCACTTAATTTTTGTTTCCCTTTAACTGAAATAATAAAGCTCCTTTACGTTAACATTTTGTGTCTTAAAAAAATTTGCATCGAGGCAAGTCTTCACCAAAAACCAATAGTGTTATCCTTGCATCTTCTTGAATAGACACCAGATACTGGTTTTTAGTGGAGAAAGGCTTAATCCTATGCATTGGTGTTTCTGCTTGCCTTGCTTGCCTCTGCCAATTAAATCATGGTGGTTTCTTATGCTCATCTGCCTGCCTGCAAGAGAACTTTCAAATTCATCGTAGTTGTTCATAAAACTTCTTTTCCATTTATCACATCAATTTTGCTAAGAAAAGGGAACAAACAACATTAAAAAAAAGCATTGGCACTTACTGATATTTTTGGTAACAGGATTTCAGACCAGTCTGGATGATAAATGTACAATCTACATCCTGATTTTTAAAAACATGGATACTTACTGATTCTTGATGACAGGCTTTAAGACCGTTCTGGATGATTAATGTACAACCTAATCCTGACTACTTTTTTTTCCCTCTGTTGATATGTTCCATGGGAAAATTAATTTGAACTAAGAGTTTTACTGATGGAAGTGTATGCCTATGCCCTGCCCTCTTCCCCTTTGATGTTGTAAGCGGTTACTTTTGGCGGTGCGATGATGTGTAGACGTTTCTTTTTCCTTTATTTATTTATTTATTTATAAATTAGTAACTTATGCCAGTTGCTGCTCACAAAACTGGAGATTACTGGGTCAAACCACCCATGTCCTATTCTTTCTTGTTATTTGAAAACTGTTTTTTTTTTTTAACTGAGGGTGTCCCAGCCCTTTGGGCCAGATCAATCCCTACGGGCCCAGGAGGAGCCGGGTAAATCCCCTATGGCACAGTGTGGTAGTGCAGTTTGAAAACAGTTTTGACTTATGATTGATTCTACTGCTGAAAATAATTGGCACCAGAATTATTGTCCTGTATATGATATTATCTTGGAACATTTCTCATTTTTCTTCAGTGTCTTGGGGGTGCTTATCTGTGTCTTACTCTCACTCAAAACCTTGTGAACGTATGAAATTATATCTCCAAATTGGACTCTTTTAATCATTGAAACAGAGGCATTGAGGTAAGATTTCTGGGGTGTGGCTTTTGGGACTTGTGAAATTGAGATTGATAAAGGACATGATCTTCATTGTCTGCCTACTCAACACGGTCCTCTCTAACATCTCGATGAAAAAGATTTCTGGTAGGAAGTTTTCTTATTTCAAACAAGGGAATGGTTTCTGTGGCGGCTGCACTTTGAGTTTATTCTCACTTTATTTGTTAAAAATGTGTGAATTCTTCCTATAATCATAAAAAGTGAAAATAAATGGGATGTTGTGTTATTATGGTTAATTTGGGTGATCGCTTCCTTTCACCTTGAAATAATTTGCATTTTAGTTATTATTATTATTTTTTATGATTGGTAGCACGACAAATCCACAACCCATGATTGCAGCAATGGGCACCTATTCTCATTCCCTTTTTCTTCGCAAAGTACATACAAACATTTTTAAATGGATGTTCTCCATTACCTTGTCTCCTTTCTTTTAATTTTACTACTTCTATTTTTTTGTCTTTCATGCTTAAAGATTTATTAATGAGTTTCCACCTTCAAACTAAATAAGATAAACAAGGGAAATAATGATCTTTAATAATGATAAAACTTTAATTACCATTATTATTGTTGGTTTGCATGTGATAACCTTGTTGATAGGAATGCCTGTTGTGTATGTTTGGGAAGCATGGACACCTCTCCGGGGCCGTCGTGTCCGTGTCCGACACGTGTCGGACACGGACACGCTCTGGACACCCTCGGACACGTGTCGGACACCCCAAAAAGAGTATCCTATTTATTTTTTTATATTTTATATTCCAGACACGCTGGGGACATGCTTGGGACACGCTGGGGACACATTGGGACACACTGGGGGACACGCTGGCCTCTTTTAATTGGAAAAAAAAATTAAAATTAGAGTAAAAAAGAAAAGAAAAGGGGGACTGTTTGTAAAAAGTTATAACTTAAGAGGAAAAGGTAGCTTTTTTAATTTGTCCATCCAACTCCAGTCCTAAACGAAAGAGTAAAAAAAACCTCATTCGTCCGTCCAGCCCTAACGAAAGAAGAAGAAGAAGAAAAAGAAGAAGATCTGCTATGTCGGTGTGTTTGTGTCCGTGTATATGATTAGATTTATTATTATTATATCATTAAATATTAACGTGTCCCCAACGTGTCCGTGTCCTATTTTTTTTGAGAAATGCCGTGTCGGCGTGTCCGTATTGTGTCTTGTCCGTATCCCGTGTCCGTGTCCGTGCTTCTTACTGTATGTTTGGTGGTTGCTGTTGTCTTTTATATCATTCTTTGACACTTTGATCCCTGTGTTCATAATCTTGACACGACTTCTTGAATCTTGTGAATAGGTTAAGAAGCGTCATACTCCTCTTTTAAAGGTATGATACTCTTCCCTCACCAAATTCCTATGATATTATACTTCTATCAATGCAGTGATTTCAAATGTTGATTTTACTGGAGATGTAATCCCAGTTATCATTTATAATTAAGTCAACAATTAAAATGGCTCTGGATGCTCCAACATCATCATCACTGAAGCATTATCTATCTAGGATCATTAAAATGAATCGAGATACTAATGCTAGTGATATGATTTATTGGTAGTATTTCTGCAGTTTTTTTTATGCTATAAAGTTCTTTACTCAGTGGGGAAAATCATTCAAAATAAATATGGAGATAGCAAAGGGGGAAGTTATTTAAAATACATCTGGCATAGGACATTCAAAGTGAGGGGGACAATGTCCAGATCGAAGTGAAATGGGATCTGAAGTCGGGAGGGCATTAGCAAAGTATGGGGGGACAATGTCCAGATCGAAGCACAAAATTCCTGCAGCTCAAGGTGAAACTGTGAAAGGTTTTCCTGCAAGCTACCACTGTCAACACACACTCTATGTATTACCTTTAACTCAGGTTTCCAAGCCTTGGACATTAAGCATAGGGATGAAGAGGAAATTGGGAAATGCCTTGGCTATGTTGCAAAAGTGGTGATTGCAACTTTGACCATTACATGGATTTTCTATTTTAGTGAAGCGAGTGATGCAGAAACTGTTTGCCAAGGCCTTTTTGTTTACCAAAACGTATAGTAAAAATGGAGTAAAACTAGGTACAAGTAGTGCTTTTACTTCAGCCAGCGAGGATGAAAAGGTGAGGTGGAGAAGTAAAGTTATGATGGTCTTGGTCATGCCTTTTATGCCCACAAACCAACCTGAGCAACTGCTGCTGCTCAGCTTCTTATTATCAGGCATATTAAGCCAACAATCTAACCTGACGGCTTCTATGATTGGGTCCTCTTCAATCTAGATGTAATCTGCAAGCCTCTTAGAGTCTTATAGTGCCACAATCCTGTGCATGGTCTGAGTTGATAGTTGAAACTGTGACAACCAAGTTTGGGCATCTTCACTGGCCCTAAGCCTACAGTAAGCCCGCTCCTGAGAAACTCCGAATAGGCCCTGGGCCTATTATGCAGGGCACCACTGCCTCACAAACTCACCTAGAAGGCTACCCTTGAGCCATCAACCACTTATTAGGTTACTGCTCCACCCATATGCTTCAATCTGCCATGCTTTGAACAGGATCCAACTTATCATACCAACTCTTTCGGCTTGCTTGCAGCACGAGGATGGTGCAACACTCAGTGCCTGCACCTACACATGAATTGAATTGACGACTTAGTTTCCCACCCCTTTTTCACTATCAGTAGTGCAAAGTCCCTGTTATGATCATCTTTAATGGAAGCCAAAATAGGAAGGAAAGGAGCGTTTCCATGGTTTAGCCACCAACAGAAAGGCCAATTCGGCCATTTCCATTAAAAAGCATCGTCAATGGTGGACAATGTTTATAATTAGCAGCTAATAGACCTCTCTGTGGCTTGAGATTAGACTGGATGATGGAGTGAATCTTTTTTTTTTTTTTTTTTAATTATGTCAGTATTGGGGTCTCATCAGCTGAGGGATCAACTTCTTCCAAAGCAGATGATTTTTATTTATTTAGCAATTGATAGACAGGTTGACAAGTGTCTTGATTGTGAGATACCCTACTGAAATTACTTAGATTTAGAATTGATTATAGCTGTTAGATTTTCTAGGATTTGTTTCTTTCCCTTTTCATCTGCATTTATAAATAAGAACTCTGCTCTAAGTCCGAAATTCTTACAATGGAGAACATGATTATGTATATAATAAGGGGCATGCCGGAGCAGCTAGTTTATGGTGCTCAAATAATCTGGCGTGACGATTATTTCAGGACTTTCAGCATTGAGTTGCAACTGGTTAGACCCAGTTAAGCCCAGCAGCTTGGTGCTGGAACTTGGAGTTCTGAGGTCTGAAGCTTCCTTAGTCAAAACTCAGAAGGAGTGGCAAGGGTTGGACAAAATTAGACCTGGCATCTCTAACTGCTGAGATCGTTTGAAATTGCCATTCATATAGATGTGCCAAAATCCATTCTGATGATGACAATTACCAAGCACTAATGTATCTTCTCTTTGGTGCAGCCTAAAGCCTATGCGGACAATTTCAAGTGGAAAGGCCCCCCCAAAACCGGGGAGGATTGACTTCGTTCCTCATCCTTTTTAGTGTTTTTTGACAAAACAGTCTTGTATCAGAGTTTGGCACCAATAATAAATTGAAAAGACTTCCATTTCTCTAGTCTGATTGTCTGAATTTTGTCTGTCTGTCCATCTTCTATCAATGATGATAGCAACATAAAAAAAAACCTTTCTTATCCAATTACACTTCTGTAAAAACATCACAGACTATGCATTTGAAGTGATTCCCTTTCTCTACTGTATTATATATACACACAAAAAGACAGAAAAGACAAGTCTAAGCTATGGAATTCGGTATGAGAAACCTCCATGTGAACATATAGTCCTTGGCTTCACAAGAAAGCCTCATCACATCGCATGGAGCAATGATGAAGATCTTCTGCCCATTGCTGGCCCACTCTATCTTCGCCTTGCATGAAAACCCATTTGAGGAAGCTGGCACCGAAGCTTCGGAAAGATCTAACACCACCTCCCCACTGATTCTTTCTGGTGCTGTGGTCCCTTTCCTTCCATCTTTTGTGACCATGGATTCGAGCCAAGGGCACTCTGGCTGGCCCACCAGCTCCTTGTAGGCCGAGTTAGCCAGCCTAACCTTGTTCTTGGAATCTGATATTACAGAAGGCAAGGCCTCATATTCCACCTCCTCTTCAACCTCGTCGGCCTTTTTACAAACAGGAGCTGCAGGGTATGAGCCAGTGTTCTCGTTGATGCATCCCACGCTGATGCTGGAGCCCACAGGCCTCACTGGCTGAGGCATTATAACGGTACTGCTCCCCGGATTCTTTGACCCACCTGGAAGGGATGCTTGTATCCTCTGTAGGAGATCCTTTTCCTCTGGGATTTCTGGCTTACAGTTCAAATCCAGTGCCCTTTCTTGATTACTTGGAAACAGGCTCAAGCCCAGTATGTCCTCGGGGTCATTTGAAGCAGGCTCTTTTCTCATTAGAGCTGAAACAGGACATGCATATGGCAGGAGAGGGAGTGTGACCAAGTCCTTTGAACCAGCTGGTTTCTCATGCAATCCAGGGCTTGGGAAGGGGAACCCAGAAAACCCAGGACCAAATCCATGCAGGGAGTGGCCCAGTTGGGTCTTTTTGCCCAGAGGAGGAGGAGGAGGAGGAGTTGCACCAGAAGAGAAGTTTGTGACATGGGTTTTTGCCTTCTTGTGGGCAGATGATGATGGAATTCTGGCTCTGCTTCTTTTTTTGGATCTTCTAAGGGAAGGAGACTGCCGGCCGTTGTCATTTGCTGGGGGATGCAGGCGTGGGTTTTGTTGGAGGATCAGAGGCTTGGGTGCAATGGGCCTGTATCTCGACATGATCTCGTCGGTCCTGGAGGAAGAGAAGATGTCTAGAGTCTTGATCATGATTCTTCTTCTCCCTTGTTCTTCCACCTACCTGTACCTTCCTCGCATGCATGCATGCATGCATGCATGTGATTTTGAGTATAGGTGGTAGATAGAAATGGAAGAGAGAATGGTGCGGGCAGGGGGGGTTGGAGGAGGTGGGAGGGGACAAGGAATGGAAGGAATGGAATTAAAAAGGAAGAGGTGCCGGTGGATTTGGTGGATGGCTTTTATAGACTGAGGGGGTCTTTTCAGGCAAAGGTGGACGCTGCTTGTGGAGACACGTATGCAGAAGGGGGACACGTGGATGGCGGGGATGAGAGTCGTAGGGAGGAGTGGTGGAATGGGAATGGGAGGGCGTTCGGATAGGACCCCAGGAGGAAAGTCCATGCGGTTACAGGCGCAAGAGTTGGCTGACACGGCAAGGGGGAGGAGCGAATGGAGGAGGGACGCGTGTGGGAGGTGTTGATCATGCGAGGAAACACATAACAAAGGGATCAGGGGATTGGTCTATTTGGTCAGGTTTGGTGAGATTACTTAAATGGGTATCATCTTTATTAGTCTCTTTGGGCCTTGGGGGAATGGGGAAGATGAGGAATACATGCAGCATTGCAATTTGTATGAGATGAGACTTGAGAGAGGTTGCATGTCAGGGTGGTGGGTGGAAGTTACAGGTAAGGGGTGGGGGTCGTGGGGTCATTTGGAGTGAGGCTGCATGTGTTTAAGGTGGGTTCGGTTGACAGGTGGTCCCAGGACCTATGCAACGTGCCTCTGTTCTTTTGTCTCTATATTCTCCTTTTGCGTTTGAGCTTTTAGCTGAGGGGTTGGGGAGGGTGGCTACTGGCTAGGTTCACCGTACTCATCATGTGATGGGTAGGTGTCGGCTTTGGCCAGTCGTCTATAAATAGAGCTCCTACAGCCAATCGATCCGGCCCAAAAGATTCAGGACCAGTTTGGGATTCTACTGATGAACATGTCTGGATGCTGGTCTAAGTCTAGTTGGGGGCTGTGTTTGAATTAGGGATGCG
Organism: Persea americana; assembly: GCA_029852735.1. Lineage (NCBI taxonomy): Eukaryota > Viridiplantae > Streptophyta > Magnoliopsida > Laurales > Lauraceae > Persea > Persea americana. Next base: position 93,091,266 of record CM056811.1, on the reverse strand, counting down.
ACAAGTAGGGATGACCCGAGTTTGGCAAACTTAAATTGAACTTACGCGAGCTCAGATTTATGTAGAAGTTGAACCCAACTAACCCAAGCTTGAAAGTGGCTTGAGAATGCATTAAGGTCATATACTTACATACAAATATATTATATAGAGGAGTGATAAGACAAGGCTAACCTTAAGCTTGAAAAGTTCCATCTTCTCCACGGCAGGAGGCTACCTTATTATGCACATTCAAACTGCCCTTTCAAATTGTCATCATTCATTTGATGGATGTTCAAAATTCTCGTTCAACCATAAGAAATATTAACAGTTTGAATGGAAGCGTTTAGAAGAAAGCAATCAAATAGTGATTCTTCAATCCAAAATTAAATATCACCATGTGTTAAGTAAAATTCAAAGGGCGATGGATGAACAAATTGCTATCAATTGGAACGTTTGGACACTAAAAATGTTGGTCACACAAGATGAAGATTGTGGTCTATTACAAATGATCACATTATTAATTTGAGCACGTTTTACTCAATCTATGGTGAATGTTACTAAAACAAAAGTTAATTTGTATAGAGATGGGTTGAAGTATCATACGAATGAATTTCTTTTTTTTTTTATAGAAATCATGCAAATGATTTAGCTCTTAATAAGGAGTCCCACATGCACAGATTTGATTTTGGCCACTCGATATTATCCATAAGGTTAATAACCTTATGTTAATAATATTCCACCGACATGACCCGTATGTAAAGCATCACTTATACAATCACCATGTGCATCGTTCTTTATCAACTGCTTTGGGTTGCCACTAGTAAAGTAAATGGCCTACATGACGAACAAGGAACAGGATTAGTGTGATATGGATGATTTGGATTTACAAGTACGACCTCATATATGTCAATCGTGATTAGCATTGTCCTTATCATTAGGAAAGTGCTCATTTCTCGTAATAATGTACCAGAATTGACTTTCCTTTCTAGCAATCTGCTAATAAACTTAAGCTAAGATTACAGTCTTTGCCAAATTTACCTTTCAAAAGAAAAAAGAAAAAAGATTGAAGTCTTTGCCAAGTTCAACAGCAAGGATCAGGTTCTTTCACATTACTTCTTCAAGTCTTATGCCCAAAAAGTAAAAAATCTCATGGAAATGATATTTCTTATTTCCTACGAAATGAAATCAAAATTTGCATAAAGAAATACAAATCCTCTAAGAAATTCTAATCACTTGTTAAGATAAGATTTCTATTCTAACTACTCACTAAATGAAAATAATTAACTCAATCTATTGTAATTAGATCGATCAATTGAAAGAAGTATCAATAAAGGAGAGAACTTGACAAATTATAGAATGTTACTCCTAGTCTGATGTATATGAATTGCATTAGTAAAAGGACGACTTAAATTAAAAAAAGGAAAAAAAAAAGGTTCTGTTAAGGAACCCTTATAAACTAAGGGGTCATTTATCTTTTACCATATGTTTTGAAAATGCCATTTGGATGTGTACTCATGTAAAATTTACACGTGTGAGCTTGGGACTGATTTTGGTAAAAGGGGGAAAACATATAAAAGAGGATTTTGAGTTCAACTTCAGATAAAAATTAGAGCAGGACGCCTCACCCAGGGCTATTTATTGGGAAATGGTTGCCAAATTTTGTATGAGGGGTCATATTTGTGAAACCTAAAATCTCTACATTATGTAACTTTCAGTTTTTATAGAATTTCCGGTGAATATGATTGATCCAAGGTTGAGATTCGACTTGATGGGTTGCACAATGCTGACGTAGCCCATTTTGTAGAGAAGGATGTCAGATTGAATGCACCAATTTAATGCAATAAAATTTTTCTCATCGTATGAGGGTTCAAACGTAAAAAAAACTATAGAAAGAGAAGGTCATGCTTCTTCAATTAACACTATTTTCTTTGCGTTAAGGTAGGTTAAAGTTAGTGACCTTTTCAAAAAATGTCTCAGAAACTTTAAAACTATTTTTTAACCGATATCATTGATCCATTGAACCTTTCAATAATTAAGACATGACTGAAAGTCTATCGAAAAGATTCCTAGAAAAATTCTCCCTAGTGTATATGTAAACTGAATATCTTCTGAGTCTGTCATATAATTTTAAGGCTGCTATTGTGCAAAGTGCTTGCTAGTTCAGCCCAAGCATGAATAAAATTGTGTGTAGGGATACTCATGGGTCAGGTCAGCCCAAGTTAAAAGTAAATTCAAATGAACCCTGGGTACTGAGAGATAATGTATTCACTATATTTCTAGATAATATATTCAAATGAACCCTGGCTCCTCAAGTTAAAAGTAACACCCCTGGACCAATAGCCTAACAATCACTATGGATTGAGCCAATACATTTTAGATCGGATTGGTGGGTCAATCAGTAAGATGGACCAATCCCTTTGCGGATGGGCTGTGTAACCAAAAGAAGCGTCTTATTCCTAGCTATTACAACGAACGAACAAAACCTTTCCACCCTATGCCTAATTTTTAAGTCCAAAATGATAAAATCTTACAAAAATGAACGCTGCATAGATCTTGAAATTATCTCCATCGTCACTGACCATTAAAAAAAATGGTGGGCAAAGAGCAGTGCTACACTTGAAAGATGTCAACCTTGACCTCGAAGAGAACCAGCAGTTCTCCAACCATCAGTTCGTCAAAAGCTTCAGCTAGCAATCAGGATCTGAACTCCGGCCTCTTGATTTGGAAGACCTACAACATGTAATAGTGTTATTTAGGAAGGCTTTACAAGAGCAATTGCTTGTTGATTTACAAAAATCAGATTATTTCAATTTATGGTATAACCCATGGGCACATGGCCGTTTGATTGGATGATATTGAACGATGGGCTCGTGCAGTGTATGGAGGTTTTTGTATGGTCCATACAGAGACTGGGTTGGGATTGGAAAATTTATCATATTAATCAAATCAATATTAATACACAATACAAAATAGCTGGTAAAACAAGACTGATCCCATGCACTGCCAACTATGCTTCTTGCAGCGATATATAAATCACCATCACTGAAGACTTAGGCAAGACATTAACTCACTAAAAAATACACCACACAAAAGGGGCTATTACTTGATCAGTGTAAGGAGAATCATGCAAACAATGCTCAACAGTATAATTACCATAAGGAGACCTTATCAACAGTAATCCCACAAGAGTCTGGCTGCAGCATCTTTATATAATATTTTGATCTACGCAAGAGATTAATCTTTCTCCTCTTCGCTTCTGGGATGGCCTCAATGGAACACTCTGAGAAACCACGTCTAACAAACCTAAAACATTGTGTACGCATTACCAACCAATATTAGGTCATGTTCACATGAATAAAACCCAAACGAATAGAGAATTAAATGAATGGCAGAATCATCAAATTGATAACAGCAAATAGGACCAGTTGGAGGAAATTCATCCATGTCAGCCCCTCGGCAAGTAAGGAGGTTCTTCTGCATTGGTTGGCAACACATAAACAAATTAACATTAAGACTCTGCACTGTGCAGCCGTGTATTTACGGCTTAAGTTTTTTTTTTTTTTTTTTTTAAATCCATGAAGGCTCAAGGTTTTTATGTAAGATAAGAAATTCACTGTTCAAAAAGGCTTCCAAACATAGGGTCAGCCTCCAAAGCATTGCCTTTTGTGTTATCTGAATCACTGCCATAGTTGTTAATATCGTTTCAGACCTCATTTCGCTCTAGCCTGCAAAATGAAAAGTTTCGGCCAATTCGGGATTTCGGCAAAACTTTTCGGAATTACATTTTGGGAAAAATATAACATAATATATATACATATATAAGTAAAAAAATAGAAAAAATAATATATATATATAGATTTAATCCATTATAGTAATTTTTTTGGAATTATATTTTGTGAAAATATAAGAAATACAAAATATGTGTAAATTTTTTTAAAAAAAATTAATTATGTAAAAAATTAATTATACAAATCTAGCTGATACATAAATAATTTACCACAATGATGCAAAACATCTACATATAGAGCTGTGGAGGATAAGAGTGCTTTAATGACAGATTCAAAATACTAAAACAAGAAGAAAATGGATGTAAAGAAGTGTATTAATCGCAATGCAAAGCGTGGATCATTTTTATCGAATTCATCATACACACAGCATATATAAATCAGATATATTTGAGATGGAATGAGGCTTCAATGACGATGATGAAGATGATAATAGATATGTATTTGAGACTGCAACACATACCAATCTGCAGCACGTGTTGTAAGCAGAAAAAGTTTCTCCAATCCAATGGATGATGCCTTCTTCTCAATGTAGTCTGCAGAATTTGATTGAGAACATGAAGATTGTTTAGGAATTAGGATGCAGAAGTTACTCAATAGCCCTATGCTCGTTACATGTAGCTGCTATAATTCACGTGTGTAATTACAGCGAACTAATCTAGCATCTAATCAGATCCCCATTTTCTTTTCCAAATAGATGTGGTATGGGGGTGTGATTTTTTCGTACCTACTGCGACTTAACCTCTAAGCACGGGATCCTAGTACTCTGGTTAGAGTTCTTCTGCACTTCTTCCTTTTTGTATGTGTTTTCTTCCCTTCTGTTTTATGGTGTCAGGGATAGCTTCTAGATAAAGTGTAGACTCTGAGGATAGTCTTTTTGGGACTGATTGAGACCAGTTTCTCTGGTGCTATTGATTATTTGTGCACATTTTTGAACTACTCAATCACATATTGATTCTTGAAATTTTTTGTTAGTAGATTTACAGAGTCTTAAAAATAATTGCACCCATAGCCAATACCGATATTTTGAACCGTCGTGTGGGCATATTGCACATGACTTGAGAGTACAAATGGCATGCTATCTTAATGATCTTTATTACAAGTTAAAGGTCAACCAGGTATTAAGCAACAGCTATGATTCCAGAGATCATTTTGATTGTTGTTGTAATACAGATCAAAACTTTAAAGAGGCATTCAATAACAGCAACCATGTCCATCCCAAGGTGTTTTGAACTAGGCAGGGAACTGATTCATGTGTTCAGGAACTGACTCGCTTGTGTATTGGTCTGTAGTTTTTTCAGAATTAGTATCGCTAAACTTGGAATATTTTGTGGGTTAATTCTTTTATTGTTGGGTTTTGGTTACACATTTGGTGGTCCTCATTGTATGTTGGGTCCATTGATTTGCATGAACTTAGCTGATAGTTCAGGGCTGGAGTATTGTGCCTTACTAAGCTGTTATTGTTATGAATAATTGCTAAATTTATTTGTGATTAATGGACTAGTTTTGTTAAGATTTTGGGAACCTAGCAATCAAGGGCTCATCTCAGATCCTTGGTCGCATAAAAATTCTCCTACCTTATTGATTTTCCTCATAGTGTCCTCAAATTGATTCAATATGAACTCAGAATAACTCAGTTGCTCAGATTTAGAAATAGGTTGCTGACTGCTAAAGCAATATCTAATGTCCAGAGTCTACTGGTTCATTTTGATGCTTTTGGACTGATCCTCACTTCTAATCAAGATGATCAGCTATTGTTAGGTTAACAATGAGTGTCAGTTTTCCCAGTTTACGCACTGATATCTAGTTGTTTGCACACTGACATCTAGTTGGTTTGCATCAAGTGATATTAAGCAAGTTTGTATTGTAAGATAAGGATTCATACGCTGAATACTGCATCACCTGTGTTGCCAGTATACTTCCAAAAGACCACCTCATCAAATGAGTTGATGCAAGACCACAGGCAAGCTCAATTCATTATCATTGAGCATGCAGCTACTACAAATGCAAATGCAACAACCTACAAAGTGACATATCATACCAAGCAATTTGTCACCCTGCCCATGTCCACGGCATTCAGGAGACACAGCAATAGCAGCAAGCTCCGCACATTTCTCTTCAAAGTAAGGAAAAAGAGCAGCACTGGCAATAATCGAACCATCTCTCTCCACAACAATAAATGAATTAATTGCTTCAAGTAGCTGAGAGCATTAAGTATATGTTAGAGCAGTATTACTTATCAAGCTCAGGCAATGGCGATGCTATGGCTCTGGGTTTCCTCTGTTTCATTGTTCTGTGCTTAGACCAAATAAAATTTACCAAATAATAAGAAAAAGAAGCCAGCATAGATCAAGTACCACTTTAGTTTTGGTTGATGTCAACAGTGATGGACAAATACATGATACATCCAACCAGTGGTCCCTCCTTGGATCAGCCAGACTTAAAAGGCCATGACATTAAAGTTCATAAGAATTTGATTTATCAAATGATTTTAGATAGTTCATAATATTTTAGACAAATGAATCAGAAAAGAAATAAGTCCCGATGCTTCAATTTTGAGTATCGGGACATACATCACACATGAGGTGGTCTATCAAGTACCCACGCCAGATTGATTGAGGTATATGCAAAAATACCAGTTACAGGTGGGGTACCACTTACCAAATGCACCGTATACTCACAAGATCCGGCCCTCAAAATAAAGTTCAGTAAGAGCACATCACAGGAAGTGTATATGTAGCAAATCATAAAAACAGGACCTGATAAAGGGCAATATTATGGCAAGTTGTGGTAAAATTGAGCATAATTAACAGTAAGTGGGCCCTCTCCTCGTGGTAAACTGTTTGATAAAAAAACTGCCCTATCTGAGGTCTGTCCCAAATATCATTCAGATAAGATTTCAGAGTGATGTTCACCAATGGAGTGAAGTCATTTCCTTCGTAGGAAGATAAAATGTCAATCGATCATGTGAAGACAATTAAAAGTTTGTACAAAGATAATTATAAAGATGGGGTGATTAAAAGGCAACAGTACATCAATTTTTTGTGCAGTTAAGCAAATGAGGCAGCCCACTCCTTATGGTGAACCATTCTATATAAGATCTCAGAATGATATTCACTATGGATTATGTCATTCGCTCATCAGAAAATAAAATGCCAAATGATCATGTGAAGATGGTGACTCCAATCCAACAGTAAATATCATCCCCATCTCAGAGATATCTATGTTAAGTCACAAACCACAACTAATAGAAGGCATTCAATCCAAAAAGACCCTGCAGGTTTCAACTATAACATGCACATAAATAACCATTTTCTTTTCTTCTTGGGTTGATACAAGCGTTCAAAACTTAGCAGTGCCTAATGGCCCAGTTTACCATCTACATTTATATCAGAGCATTGAGTTCGTCAGGCTCTAAAGCGCAGAAAGAAGACATGCGGTTGCAGGCTGTGAGTCCAGCAGGGGCGGAACTAGAAGGGGACTGGGGGTGGCCATGCCCACCAACCCCCTTCCTCTCTCCCCCAAGGAATTTGGAAATCCCACCTTTAGTTATGAAAAAATCCTCTTTTTTTATGTTGCCTCCATGAAGGTTATAGTCAGAGTTTTTTTTTTTTCCATATGGGCCCCTCCAAGAAATTTTTCTTATATAGTGGCCCCCCAAGTAAAATTTCCTGGTTCAGCACCTCAAGTCAAGGGTTGTAGATTAGAAGAGACATCAGCAAACAGCAAGCTTGGGGTTTCTAGAATTTTTTAATGATTTTTTTGGTAAGTTTTATAACTTCAAAGGTATGTTTCTCTCGTTCTTGAATACTTCTAATATATGTGTCCATGCATTATATGTGTGTGTGTGTCTGGCTTAAGATAGATCGGAATGGGGAAACAGAATTCGTGTAGCCGACCCCAACATAATTGGGACAAGGCAATGATGATGATGATGATGTGTGTGTGTCCAGACAGACACGCACTCACTAACCTCTTCATCTGTTCTTCGAACCAATGCACCAGATTCTTCCAGAGGCTGCATGATTTCTCTGATTCCGGGGAGATCTGTAGCTGTAGCCATTCGTGTGCCTTCATAAAGATCACTGGAAAAAGAAAAATCAGGATTAAAAGTAGAAGTATTGAACATATTCAATACACTCAAAATATTTATTCTGAGGGCCCATTGGTAGGGGAATTTGGGAAGGAAAAGTTGAGTGGTTGAATTTTCTAAACCTGGGGGTACAAGAAACTTGTATTTGAATTCCATGTTTGGTGGTGGAATGGTGCTCCTGAAATTCCAAGAACTCTTACGGAATTTCCCCAACCAACCTTCTGTTCTTGCATTTTGCTCTCAAGCAGAAAATTGGGAATGACAAGTTGATATCGTCTTTTTGAAAATTCCACCAATTTATTGTTGGCTCAGCTGAAACCATTCACTTCATTCCCCAAACTTCTCTACCAAGCAGACCCTAAGTGGATCTTGAAATTATCTGACGTAACTACTCTGATATGCAGAAAACACATTTTAACAAAAAGCCATCATGGACCAATGTACCTAATGAAAATTAACATCCCAGCAGCAGCAAATTCACCTGATTCTTACTATGATATCCTAAGGGTAAATTGTACAAAACTCTCTATCTCTAAATGAAGTTAGGAAATCATCTAGCATTAGTGCAGGTTATTGAATAATGGTGGTATGGAAAAATGCAGCCACTCAATGAAACCAAAACAGAAGCATAAAAACAGTCTTGCGCTCTCACTTAGCCACTAATAACCACAACGTACGATCAAGGGGTGAGGAAGGATAAGAACCTCAGAGAAACTGGTAGACAAAAACAGATTCTTGCAGCACGTAGTTTTTTAATGGTAACATGACTTGAACCTGCATGTGGTTGTGACAATAACCTTCCAACTGGGCCACAGGCTACTCCACTTTTGAGACAGATTCTACAAAATCCTGTACCAAGTATCTCATTCAAAGTATCTTAAGAAACATTGGTTAAAAAAAAGTGTCTTAATAATGAGGAACTTGGAACAAGATGTTGGAGAATCTATCTAAAAACTCGAGTGCAAGCATAAATATCCATGCTCCATAGCAATGCTGAAAACTCTATAAGGAAACAAATGAAGATCTAAGATTATCGATCAAGAAAGAATTGAAATAAATCATGTCCCTTGGGGGATTTTACTATGCATATCAGTAAAGCTAACCTCAAAGACTCAAACCCAAAAAATTAGATTTTGAAATTTAAAAAAAAATGGTAACCAACACATTGAATTAAATCCACAACAAATACAAGAAATACAACCGTGAAAGGCTATAGATGCAATAATATCTAACCATGATTAATGAGGATTAAATCTAAGCCAAAAAGAGAGAGAGACTTATGTAAATACAAGAAAAGACAAATGAATAGTTAGTAACTTCTTCATGGACGAGAGTCAGGAACAAAATACAAGAGGCAGAATTAGTATATATGCATCACTTACTGAAAATAACAACTTAGAATTTGATAGAGGTGTCGACATTACAAAGAAAAAATTTACTGATACGAATCATGATGAGAGACTGAGGGTGTAATTCAACATTATAGCATTTAAGAAGGCTGGATACCTAGCAACCATTGTCCCCACTCCATCTCTTTTATACAACTCCAGTAGCAAAACTCCACCAATTGTGCCATCTAATAAATGAATCCTTTGAACGCCACCCTAGACATAACCACAAGAAATTGTCAAATTCCAATTCCATGACAATGAATATCAAAGAGGACCAATATTTAAAACACTGTGTATTGGCACACATCATTGGAAGGTTTTCTTGGACCTAGCAATTTAATGACGATGTTCTCACATGAGGTGTCATAAAAGCATGTCCGTGAAAACCGGGTTCACAATACAACTTCTTGTAGGCAAAAACTAACTTATCTTTTACCTTTGATGCAAAAAAAGGGAACAAAACATCTCAACCAACAATGCACAGGTGCAAGAGGCAAATATTAGATGAATGCAATTGCAGATTTTGAGTAGAAAGCCTAATGATATATATAGATATGTTATATGAGTGTATATATATAGGGAAATTATCCCATGAGCCTGGTGCGCATTTTGCGCCCGCCCGCCTATGGTCCCTCCCCCCCCCACACCCCCACTACCAAAAAAAAAAAACAACCCTTCTTCCCTTTTTTTTTACACGGTTGACTTTTGATAGAGCATTGGATCCATTGCACATCCCATTAGAATGGACTGAACTAGTGATTAGGATGATCATATGGGGCTGATTTTTTGTACATAGGAGGGACCCAGGCAGATCTTCAAAACCCCCTAGGCCCAATCCCGATGTAGGGCACATGTGGGCCCCACAACGCGGCGTGCATGGCCCTGGGTGCACAAGATCACGACCTATATATATTATACGGAAATGCTCCTGCTTGAGTTAACTCTCAACACCATAATGGGGCCCACCTAACACCAATCCGAACCATCAATACACACGGAACCCCTCAAACCCCCCTCTTCCCCCTATTGAGTTACACCAAGGCCCATGGGTTTGCACCTATTCGAATGGACTAGACCATTGGATCAAGGATCAATTTTTTTTCTTAACTATAAGTCGTTAAACTTGTGGGATACGGATCAATGGGTTAGAAGCATGGGATTAAACCCAAACTTGATAGATGGGACCATCAAAGATGGCACTTTCCATCCCCCTGGGTCCCGGGTGGGTCCCATCAGGAGCATTTCCCATATATATATATATATATCAGTTTCCCAAGGCATATGCAAGTAAATTTCGTCGCTAACTAAAATAAGTACAAACTACAAACAGTAGAAGTTTCCAATAAGAAAGGATACACAATACATCCATTATGCATTATGCACTGCATTGAACTTACTCTGCATACAAAAGCTGCTGCAGCCAATTCCGAAAGGTACCCATTTAGTCTACTCAATCGTTCCTCACCACCAATGGCAAACCCCTGTTTGCCAGACCACATTCCATTCCCATTGTCAAAACCAACACCATTCTGAAATGTCACATTATAAGTTTCACTGAAGCCCTTCCCATTCTGGGAAGGGTTGCTAGTTCCATATGAATCAAGATATTGATGCACAACATCCTTTTCACAAACAGCCTTCACATAGTTTGCAGCTATTTCACTTTGCTCAGCTCGCTTACGAATCAGCAAGTCTGCATCTTGAAGAGTCATGAAGCGAATGAGCCGTCCAGAGTCATCAAGAATTGGACCATCTACAACGCATATAAGCTTATCCGCCCCAATAGCTAACGCACAAGCAGTAGCAACTTCATACGTGCTGCAACAATAAAAAGCATAAACCATTATATTACTAAAGCAGCAAAAGATGTTAGGGAAAGAACTTCGTTCAGAAAACGTGTCAGAATTAATAAAACATAAAACAGTAGGCATCAAGGGGAAAGGATTAAGGATGTGGTGCTATCACCCTCAGCAATGACAATGACACTAGGTTTTACTTATTTGGGGTTTAATTCAGTTTGATAAATGTCTTAAAAGGGAGAAATACCCACAGGATTTAGAGATTATTATAGTCTACAAAAAAGGCTAGGTGATTTGCAAGCCAGAAGTAGGCTTAGCCTTAAGTCATATTATTTTAAGAAATACAAAATCATCTAAAGATGAATGCAGTTTGAGAGATGTCTTAAAAGGGGAATCATTCCAGGATTTAGGCACCAGATGCCATCAGAACCATCAGAAAGAATATAAAACAACGGTGGGAAAAAAGAGGGCAAAAAAAAGAAAAAGAAAAGAAAGATTAAAGTAAATCAATTCATCATCATCATCAGAACTTTATCCCCATCTGATTGGAGTTGGCAGAAAAGTAAACTGATTATTTTTGGAAAAGACCTTCTGAACTCATAGTGGTTATGAAACCCTTAATGTAGTTTTATATGGGAACTAACCATTGTTGCATTTCTTCATCCCTTTGGTTTAAGGGGAATGATTGATATTTTTGAATGAAACTAGTCTGATCCTGTAGAAGGTGTACGTAGGAAGGTATGGTGGATCGCGATTTCATATGCAAGATCACTAAAGGAGTTTACTGATGTTAGTATGACAAGATGCTTCAGTGTCAGCCAGGTCGCATTATGTTAGGGTGGCTTCATGGAGCCCCTTGTGAAAGGGAAATTGAACTGAAGTCAACATTTTATGGCAGTGCGGTAGGAAGTCTATGGTGGCAGGTATTGGTGGGGCCATTAAAACAAATGGGATTGTCATGCATACTTTTCTGGCCCATTAGCTGGTGGTAATTTAAAAGAATCTGCAAAGGTCACATACTCATGAGGTGTAGGTAATTGCTAGATTGGGCAACCATTAGAGAATAAGAGAGGAGCAGGATATATTAGGAGTAGTATATAATGGGTGGGGGCAACTTTTTCTTTGTTCTTTAAGGAGTCACAATTGAACAAGTATAAGAACCTGGACAGACAAACACAGAGAAGATTTTGTATGATGGTGCAATGAAAACGATGACCCTGTGTGTGTGTGTGTGTGAGAGAGAGAGAGAGAGAGAGAGAGAGATGACCCTCTATGATGGTGCGCTTTAAAAGATAAACAAGATGAATGACGCTGGGATGAGTAGGATGTGAAGATCATTATAGCCTAGGGGTCAATGAAGTTTCACCTGTCATTCAATCATTTTGCATTGATGTAAACAGCCATGATCATCTCAGTTGTAAAAATCAACAGCTGACACTAAGGGCCTAGGGTAATCAGATGCAGGGTGAAACTTTATCCACCTCTTTGATAAAAGCTACCCTTCACATCCACTGCCGCCATGAATAGGCACTCATTCAAATGGGTCATCATTTTCACTGCTAGATGTGCACACCTGCAATATACAACTCATGGGAAAAGTTTAAAGAGGAAAAAACCTTACAAACATTTTTATCTATTTGGAGAAGGCTTATGACAAGGTCAATGAATTTGGGAAGCACTGAAAAAAAAGAAGAAGATTAACCCATTGATACGACTACTGAATTTACAGTTGGAAAATCAAGTTATTAACAGAAATTGTAAACACAAGAAATCAGGTAATATGTATGGATAAATATGTGTTTTGTTCCACTGCTAATATCAAGACAACAGCATCCATATAAATTGCCCTCACAAAAGAATTAATAAACCCACAGAAAAAGATAATTAAGCGTACTTGCAATTCAAAACTTCACCGGAGCTGGAATAGCCCAAGTTGCTCACTATAACAATGCAATTTCCATCAAGCCTCTCACGTATACGAGCAACGTCGATCTTCTTCACTTCACCAGTTGCTCCATAATCAATGCCTTCGACAACTCCCCTTCTCTGGGAAGAACTATATATACAAAATGAGAATTGCCTAACAGGAATGGTGAAATATGAATACAAGCCAAATGTGTACTCTGGTTAAGAATCTTTTTTTAATATTACTCTGGTTAAGAATCCAATTAAAGAAAGAACATTTTCAGTTGAAAAGAATTATAAGTTAGCAGAAATGAAGGGATTCAAATGGAATCAACACACCATTTATTAAGCACTGGCTGCATGGATTATTTGGAATAAGCCATGCACAGGTTTTGGGCACTACCAGACATGAAATCCTGTCAGACACCCTACAAATTCTTCCAATAAATAGTAACTTAAACATTGTTTTGCAGTTGATAAAATACCATTGCTCTTCAACACTGAACAAATCTCACACACACATAGAAATGTTTATTATTTTGAGTGCTTAAAGTACGATTATTACATTTTTTTATTAGTTTTACATAATTTTTGTTATTAAAATACACATTTATAAACTAATTTAAATAATATTTGTCACGAACCTTATGCTTTGTAATTTGTCAAATCAGACACCTGTGCCAGTATCAAATTTAGACAGTGTACCCATATAAAGGCAACCTATGTCCAATAACGGTGACCAATGAGAGCCCCTACCTTCGGAGGGTAGAGTTTAGAGAATTTCCAAGCCATCGGTAAGTCCATCAATGAGATTCACCTTTGACATCCAAATTGCTCAAAATCATTGTCCCACCATGTTTTATCTCTAAATGTCACGCCAATTTGAGTTATGCCCTCAGATTGAAATGTATGAAACATATGATTAAAATGAGAAAAAAGTAAAAGGTACATGCAATTAATCTAATAGAGGGAATGGCTCTGATTGGACTGAATTGGCTCAAAGATAAGAAAAAAACAATGTGGCATGGTGATTTTGAGTGCTTTGGACTTCAAAGGTAGGCCCCACTGGCCACTACTAGATTTATAGCAACAACTCGAGCCCTACAGTATTGTCCTTAGGATCTTTGGTTTGCCATGTGCATGACATGAATTAATCACCCATCTCTTTTGTGATCTCACAAAATAGACCATCTCATTTGCAAGCCCCTTCTAACAAGATCACTTCCAATTTCTATGGATTTTATTAAAAACACCATTTATTTTTATTAAAAATATTTAATATATGGTGTGAAATCTGTGAATCCCATTTCTTTGGATATGCCAAATCTAACTCCTTGTACCAATGTCAGATGCCAGCACTACAACACCATACATTTATCCATGTAACATGGACTACAGTAAGCATGCCCAAAACATCTTAAATGATATTCTTTGATTTTTATTTATTATTTTTTTTACCAGTTGCAGTTATCCGAAATTACGTCTACGGTACTCGTTTTTAATTCAATTCTCTTTGTAACACTCCATAGTCTTCTAAGGATACATATCTCAGCCAAATGAACTTTAGCTTCTTAATGTTTTCTGTTTTCTCAATTCAGTTCCATATGAAATAGAAAGCCTGGCTGTTGTCTTATAAAAGGGTCCTTGACTCCGTTTGATTTGAGCAACACTACTTGATTGCATGGCACTCCACTAGCTTGTCCACTGAGTCCACTTTGTACTGATTCTAGTAGTTATAGTTGACGAAAACCTTCAATTTTGTTCTACCGTAGTTCCTAATTAACAAAATTTATCACACCAAGGCACCAGGATGTTTTAGATTTTGACTAAACTTCTCTACTCTCTAACCCACTAAAGTTGCACTAATTTTTAACCTAGACTTGGAACACCTTTCTCTAAAGTTATTTCTTGTTTGACTAATTAGCACAATGTCGTCTGCAAACAACATACACCATGGGAGTCGATCTTGGATATTTGTCGTTAAGTAGTCCATTATCAAGGCAAACAAATAGGGGCTCAAAGTAGTACCTTGGTGCATACCAACTGCAATGAGTAACTCTAATGTGGCCCCACCAAACTTTTCACAAACTTGACTGCCCCTTTAATGATTTCAACATACCAATCCTAGGGATGCCTTTTTCTTTAGAAGAACGAAGGGTCTACTTGGTTTTGGACTGCATAACAACAACAAATATCCGAAATGAAGTTCCATGGTATGTGTTGTTTGTAATTGATGTGGTACTCGTTAGTCAAACTAAAAAAGCAAGTACATGATATACTAGAACTTTTGAGTCAAATGGGTTCAAATTTGAAAACTAGCATATCAAAGAAAAAAATATATGGAGCACAAGAACAGTGGATATTCATATAAGAACTAAAAAGATGAGTTGCTTAAAGTTGGAAATAACTTAGCACAACTGTTTGATAGATTTCAATATCTAAATTCAATTATAGAACAAAATGAAGGGTTTGAGTTGGATGTCGAAAATAGGATCAGTGCAGGGTGGGTGCTCTTATGCCCAAATACAGGATGAATATGCTAGAGACATGCCATGATACGCAAGGTGTGGATTTTTAAAAAAGGAGGATAAATATAGGAGATGACGTGATAAATTGCCTATTTTGAAGCATCTAGGTACCATAACAGGGTGGGTGCCCAAAGTGAAACAAAGAAATGAAGTGTCATGCGATCAACAAGTTCCGCTTCAATTACCAATTAAAAAAAAAGTGATCCACTTCAACTAAAAGGGCACTTTTATAAGAAGGTCTTGGACTTGCTTTGTTGTATGGAACTGAATGATGGATGACAGAAATGAGAAGAAGCTAAAGTACATGTGGCTGAGATGCACTAGCTACAATATATATGTGGAGTCAAGAAAAAGGACAGAATTAGGAATGAGTATATAACAGGAAACTTATGGGTAGCCCAAATGGAAGAGATTAAAAGAATGTTGTATGAGATAGTTTGGACATATCCCTTTAACAATTATTAAAGGGTTACAAGTTCAGGAAATTAGAGGGTGGGACTGGTGGAAACCTCGAATAAAGTAGCAATAAGGCTTCAAACGGGGTTGAGTGGAAAGTATATCCCATGAAGCCAACCCTACCAGATGGTTAGATAAGGCTACAATGAAAGTGATATAAATGATCCCTTGATGAAGAATTGACTAGTATAGGGGTAATATAACCAATGCTTAACAAGAAATAGGAAGAGAGTATACCCGATATCGTTTTGTAATTTATAGGGGTTGCATGTTCTAATAAATTAAGAAATCCCTTTTTCCCTTAGAGGGATTGTGTGGGTGTAAGGACCTCAATTTTATGCACCAAAATTAGTAATAAAAGAATATTGGCTTAGCATGTGTTTGAGTAAAAAAGTAGAACTCATTTAGCCAACCCCAAATAGGTGGGGTAGGGCTATGATGATGATGATAGTAGTGGTGATGAAAGCACCCCCAAAGATATGATTATTTTTAAACCAGGCAGTTCACATATACATGTTCTTGCAAGAATTTTTGATACAGAGGACCATCTGTGTAGTCTGTAGACTAGTAATCCCCAAACACCCAATAACTGAACAGTCAGGATGCAAGTTGCATGGGTGTAAACAGCACTTTCAGAAAAGGGTTCCACGAATATTGAATTTCCCAATAATATTATGATGCTAGTCTTCCCTTTAGAACCTCGGACCTATTATTTCAGTCAAGTACATCTTCGGTGAGATTCTAATTATAAATTATCAGAAACTGCAAAAGGTATTTATATTGATGATTTTTTTTTTTTTCAATCAAAGACAATGTGATGAACCCCCTTTTTTAATGGTAAAATAACTCAAACCCACAACCTTGTGGGGTTGCAACTCTGAGCACCTCCCAATAAAGTGAATCATTTCGAGCATGCATAATCAAATTAATTAATGCACAAGGAAAAATATACACTTGAGACTGTTATGATCTGCAATGCAAACTTGCTAACCTTAGCTGCAAGGAAGTTACCACTCGCAACACTGACGCCCACATCATGCCAGCGACTGTTCTCACCGTGTCGCCGAAGGCTTAATAAGGGGGGTCCAGGAGAAAGCTTTGCTTCTATGGTCAGCCTTATTCTCCCAGCTGCTTCCATTGCTGCTTCTAGTGAATCAGAGTCTGTAATCCGGTAACGACCAACATATTTTCCCTTGCTTCCTGCAAGATGAATGTCCAAAAAGAAAGAAGGTATGCATAATTTACATATTTTATAAATAGCAAAACTGGGTAAAGACGCCAAAATGAAGCAACAAAACATAACCCAAGACTAACCACTCAAAGCCACAGGAACTCATGTGACAATAATATTTTAATGATAATGGAACTATTCATTAATTTCTGAGTTTTGAAGGGGAAAATAAAACATTAGACTATGACCTTGGAGTTGGTTTAATTCAAATCATGATATCCAATCTCCAAATGATAAATTTCGTTTTTCAGTTACTCAATGAAATCGGAGCACATTAAGTCAAACTGTTGGTCAATTTATTTCAAACACCCTTTATCTAACATGGCCATCTGATGAAAGAAGTACATAATATGTTAACTGCGCATTTCCCACTGGCCTATTTATAAATGACACTAACTTTAAACATGTCTATCACATTTATTGCTAGCACATGCATGAAAAAGAGGTTCCAGTTTCTCAATCCCCTGCAAATATCCTTGGCAGGACTCACAGACACACGATATTGAGGAAATAAGAATGACAAGGGATCTTAGATCATTGATACGGGTAGCAGCCTCACTGCACGATGTCACAATTTATAATGGTGTTATAACAAGAATGATATTCTTTTACCAAAAAATTTAAAACGCAACACGCGCACGCGCGCAGAGAGAGAGAGAGAGAGAGGGAGAGATTCACTGAATTCCACCACTTGAATGGCTAACCTTTTTCATAATCTGTTTGTGGTGCTTGAATTGTAATACCGGAAAAATGCTGAGATTGCAAGAGAAAATAAACACCATTAGCTCTGCATTTGGAAATTATCCCAAATCAAAAGCAGGGATTCTCTGGATGACCAGGTCATGTGTTCATAATAAGACAACCAAATTTCATTCAGTCCTCGCCAATCTCACATGCAAGGGAAAACAGATTGATGGGCAGATCTCATGCCAAAAAGTGGTGTCATAACATTTTGTCAGAAATCTCACAAATTGATTCCCAACCCAGTATCAATGAGGGCATTGTTTACCCTCGTACATAAAGCCTTTCCTTTTAATTGCTAGTAGTGGTCAAGTCAAAACCCTACTCACGACCAGACAAAAGAAATATAGTAGTAATTGTATCCAGCAAAACCACGAATTGTTAAATGATGAGTACATGAAAACATAAAGTGAAAACATTTTTCAGTCTGCATCCATGATGTACACAAACTAAATTTGTACTCTAAAACCAAATTATGATGGTTTCTCTCTGCCCTCCATAATAAAGAGAATCAAGCTTGGACTAGCGAAAGTGATGTTTCACACCTGGCACACATCTGCATGCAAACATGAATTTATGCATATGCACTCATGAAGGGTAGACATGCATAGTTAAATAACTAAATGCGCGCGCGGGCACACACACAGAAGTGGAGTAACAATTAGCAGATTGACAATTAACACAAACTGGATTGGATCCTAATAAAGAGAGATTTCATTCTACCCTCTCCATCTAGGAGATAATACTTAGAACCAGAGATGGTACCATAGAAGAGCCAAGTGAAAATGGAGTTAAATCAACTAAAAAACTGATCTTTACAACCCAATGAAGAAACACAAATGCACGCACAGCAAGCCACAGTGGTTTTGCTCACCTCTTGCTTCCAGCAGCTTGTCAATTTGCACATGGGTTCCAGGAACAAGGACAAATTTAATTCCTAAGCCGTGAAGAAGTGAAATATCCTGCACGGGCGATAAATCAATATCCACCGATTTCGATTTGGTTACTGAGATTTGAGAATCAGAGAGAGAGAGAGAGAGAGAGAGAGAGAGAGAGAGAGAGAGAGGTTAACATGCCCGTAATAAGCTATCCAAATGCGGACTTGCGACGATCTTTCCCGAGATTATCACAACGAACGTGCTGCCTCTGTGACCGCATATATACGGCCACGCTTCCCGAAACCATGCGACGAATTTCTCCTTCTCTTTACTGAAATCACTGTCGCTGCGGCTACCATCCTCCATTTCACCGTTGAAGTGATCGAAGCCGCATTTCATGGAAAAATCTGCATCTCCACGAGGAAAGATAGATGGCGGTCTCTCTAGAGGAAGAAGAAATCGTCGAATTCCAGTTCTCGGGTCCCCGTGGAAGCAGAGAATTCGACAAGGGCTCGTTTTCTTGTGGCGGAGAGACGAGGTATCATTGGTGAGGTTTGAAGGAGAAATCCATGGCCCTGAGATCGAAAATGCCATGGGAGAGAGATCGAAAGGGATATATAGGAAGGGAGGCAAAACCCTAGATGAATTCGAGCAGATATGGAGAGAGAGGGAGCGCGCGCAATGGCGCGAGAGGGAGAAGATGAAGAAGAAGAAGATACGAGAAACGAGAAAGGAGAAACGATTGATTGGACGTGGGATGTTGGAAGAAGGTCGTGGATTAGTGGAAATGACTGATGATGATTACTGATTAGTGAGCTAATGAAGGTGAGAAAATACGACTCGTCTCGCAAAGAGCCTGCAGTGGGTGGGTGGGTCCCATCTCCATCGGAAAATCTAAGTTGCGCCTGATTTTGATCCAAAAAAACAAGGTGGTGTTAAATCGCATGCTTTTCGTGCCACGAATTTGATGATGGGGATTTTAATTAAAACATAAGTAAAGGAAATCTAATTAAATTAAATTCTTATTTAAAGTTGGGCACCATGGAATCTCGGTGGCAGTTTAAAAGTTCCAACAACTCTACTTTTCTTTATTCTTCTACGTTTTGAGTACCAAAGCCCTCCACAAGCCAATTCAATCACTTCACATATTTTAGCTTTCGTGAATTTGAGCTCACCGTTATACTGAAATCACAGAAAAATTCGATGTCTCTAAATCCATTAAATTATGGGTCATAGATCAAGGGGTTAAGATAATCTAATAAAGTTAAAAATACTCACATTGATAGATCTCATCAATATTCTTCCATTCAACGACATTTCATAATTGTCATACACCATAGTATGCATAATTGGGAGGGACGCTTTTTTTTTCCTAATGTGTGTTTATATAGAAAAAATATTCAAGTGAGAACTAAATTTCATTGTGATTTCATGGGAATTATTGATGGGGCCCACCTAGCAATCAATCCAAACTGTGCACAAACAAGAACCCCTTATAATCCCGATGTTTGTCACCCATCCAAATGGACTCAATCGTTGGATGGATGGTTTAATTATTTTTTAATATGAGGCCATTAGATTTGTAAGACATGAATGAAGGTAATAGGGGCATGAGGTTGAGATCAAACTTGATACTTGAGGTGATCACACATAGATCTTTTCATTCATAGATGTGACTCATATATATATGCCTGATAGAAAATTTTCACGGCGATTATGTGAGAACAGTTCTCCCTAGATCAAAGCCTATACAAGCATACATTGGCACTCAAAATAAGCCATTTCGTATGAAAAACTACACCCAAAAAGGTGTGGAGTGGCTGGAGAGGCATCAATATAATTTTCACCTAAAATGATTGCATCATGAAAACCTCTCATTGCATTTTATTTTATTTGACTTTTGTAGGTCTCAGTGTTTTAAACTGAACAATTTAGCTTTTTTCATTGACCCAATAGACTCCAAAACGTTAAATTCATATCTTAACCCTTTTCAAAACTTTAGATACATGAAAATATATGTAAGTCCAAGTTATATGTGTTTGCTCATGCGAAAATGGTGATTCCAAATAAATGTGGCAAATATATGTAAAATTTATTTTCATACACCACACGTAAAAGATAAAGGACTACTTAGCTATCATTTTCCATGGTACATGCTTAGAGTTCTTAGTTGCTTTTTAGAATGTATGCATGTTAGCTATACTGGAAAGAATAAATCAATGGAGTCATTTTTCTTAAAAAATTGTAACTTTGTAATTAGCATTAAACATAAAATTAGAAAACTAACAAGTGACTAAAAGGATCAATGAACCATCCATACATAAAAAACAAAATAAATAACTACTCAAAGAGTGAAAGAGAGTAGATGAAACTAAAATACACGCGCATATGGTGTGGTCTGCATACTTCGTACCCTGCAACTGTAACCCTAGCTCGTGTTCTATCCCGACATCCTCAATTGTAAGATTCTTGCTAATTGTTTTTTTTTTGGAAAGCGCACATACTCATCCCTGTCTCTCGCCATTAAGATACAACTAAGGATTGATTTCTAGATGCCCACTAACTGTATTACTAGCTGTTGAGCTAATATTTACTATGCTATGAATGCAATGGGAACACATTAGAACTCCCCATAAATTAAAGGCCTTAACCGTAGGTAAGAAGTTCACTTACCAACAACTCAAACTGGTCCATTACGCCATTTATTGATCTATTATGTAACTTGGTTTGCCAATATTGTAATCATACTCCAACATTTAACAAGTTGCCTGTATTCCAGAACATCCACTTTCCTCTATGGCTGTTCTCACGTGGCTGTAGAGTTGGAACCGTGGGTATGTTACCTTTTTTTCACTTGATTGGATCTTTTTTCCTTACTTCAATGGCTGTTCCCACATGGCTGCAGAGTCCGAACTGTGGGTATGCTATCTTTTTTCATTTGATTGGACCTTTTTTCCTTACTTCAACGGCTGTTCTCACATGGTTGCAGAGTTGAAATCGTGGGTGTGCTTATCTTTTTTTCACTTGAGTGGACTGTTTTTTCCTTACCTCAATGGCTGTTCTCGCATGCCTGCAGTGTTGGAAATGTGGGTATGCTACCCTCTTTTCACTTGAGTGAACCTTTTTTGCCAGAGGTATTTTTCCATGTGTGTGTGGGGAACATGACATATCGTGAAGAAATGGCATCGATGTTGGGTGCAAATTTAAAAGCTCCATACCAATGGGCCACATGGGGTCGGGTCGGGGCCAGGGTGGGGGTTGGGGTGGTTATGGTTCTGAAAGATCTGATTTGTGACATATCAATGTACAAAAAATGACCTTTGATCATCCTAATCCCAAAACCCGTGTAATTTAGGAATTTCGAACGCAATCAGATAGACTTAATGAACGCAAGGTTTGAAAAAAAAATAAAAAATGGTTTGCTTGTGACAGGTGACTAGTATCAACTAACCTTCTAACATTTGACCTTCGTTGCCTTCCATAAACACTATCGTATTCACTTGCATTGCCGAACAGTTTCGCCCTGATGGAACATTATCAAGTGACAAGTATCACTGATCCTGATAGAAAACCCTAGACTTCTATGAGGATCGCGGAAAGGGTTTCGTGCGATAGGGTTTTCTCTGATCCTGATCCCTTTTCACTTTCACCCTCTTGTAGGAATCATTCCGGCTTCCGTCTCAGGTCAATGTGTTTCATCGGACGACAGATCGAAGCTTCCAGCAGGTATCCTGTTCTTGAATTCAGTTCTTTTCCCCACCCCCTTTTGCATGCAATGTTGGTAGATGATCAGTAGTGTATGCTGGTCCTCGATTATACTGTATGCTCTCTTACTGTGCAAAGGTACCTTGATATGTATTAATTAATTGCGATCTCATCCATTGATGCGTCTGGCTGCGTTTGATTGCATGGTTGCATTGGTGGTATGACAAAATCTCATTTGTTCAAGTGAAACCCAGTGTTTATTTTAGCTATTGCTGTCATATAGTGATTGATTAACCGTTCGCATGCTGTGATGCCCAGTTATGGGATAATGGGATGGATACGGCCGATTTTTGAAGTTTTTGGGGGTCATCAGTCATGGCTTGCTTGCAAGCAACACAATTCAGTTGCTGCATTAGGCACTTCGATTGCCATATTATCTTTTAGAACTCTTGATCAAATCAGAGTCTTTGCGAGTGGCCTTCTGGTAAATGATTTGAGAAATGAGTTGTCCAGATCAGGGCCACGAATCTCTTGTGAAGTGGTATCTATCATTTTGGGAAACTGTTGGGATATTATATTAAATATGGGGGGTTTTCTTGCCATATTATTAGGAAGATGTTATAGAAAATAAAAAATATATATATTCTCTTAATGCAGAAATCTATTGATGAAATATGTAACTTTTTTTTTTAAAGTAAGAACACCAATCTGTCTAGGGGGAGATGTTAAAAAGGAAAAAAAAAAAAAAAAATTCTATGGAATAGAATGAAGGAAGAACCGTCGCATAGAATTGAAAAGTAGGAAGAGCGAGGCTACGGGAAGTGATATTATTGATGGTTTTTTTTTTATTATAGATAAAGTGAATTACCATGGAGTCTCTTTTTTTTTTTTGAGGAAGAAGCAGCAATGGCTACCCCCCCCCCCCCCCCCCCCCCCCCCCCCCCCCCTCCCCTTCACTGCTATTTTGTTGCGTCCTTTTTATAAAGAGAGTCTGGATGCTGCGAGTTAATGATTTAGAGAAATCTTGCATTGAAGGCGTGGAGCCCATAGTGGGTCACGCCCCATTTAAAACCCGAACCGTCTAAAAAATCTAGACACTCTGACCAGCCACTCATATATGGGCCCTAGCCATATTTCACTCTAATAGGGTCCATTGAAAATCTGTAGTGGGCCCTCATTTATTAAAAATCTAAACCATCTAAAATAAATATCAAAATATCTCACTCATCTATGGGCACTGGGCCCTTGGCCAAATTTCACTCATATGAAATAGCCCGTGTCAAATTTCACTCTAAATGGGAAATTGGCCCTAGCCAAATTTATACTAATTTTTTTTTCAATGTTAGGTATTCTTTTATATATATATATATATATTTCTTTTTCAATTGTGTTTTTTGAGAAACAAAACACCAGAATTGAATGGATAGCTGG